>JAWDJE010000001.1:360273218-361473218 GCA_035047345.1 Bradypodion ventrale
GAGTTTATATTAATTGATATACAGTGATACCTCAAACAATGTCCAAACTTGGTTCCACAGGTTTGGACTTTATACGGATTTGGACTTTGTATGAGGCATGCAAAATCCTAGCCACGATGCCTCATACAACGTCCAAATCCTTGCTGCGATGCCTCGTACAACGTCGTTTCCATAGAGATACATTGTACTGTAACAGCACAGACTTTAGGGCAAAGTCAAGGAAACAGACAGGAAACTGACAGAACTTTAAGAAAACATTGTTTAAAGGCTAAATACATTACAAAAACATGTCAAACAACCCTGATTGTCCAAGAACCTGAAGAATGCTGCAAAAATCCCAGGAATGCTTCTAAAAATTCTGACGAAAAATTCAAAAAAATCCAAAATCACGCTCAAAACCACTCCTAAACACTCTTTGCCTTGTGCAAAACCCACAAGAGCAATGTACACATGTGTCCTGTCTTTTATACTGCCCGGGCACAATGCAACCTGGGAAAAACTGAATGCCTCATACAAAGTCGAGCAACTTTGTATGAGGTAACCTTTTTCAAGAAATTAGGCGATGTTGTATGGATTCGATGTTGTATGAAGCGGACTTTGTATGAGGTATTACTGTATAAGCGTAACTGCTATTGCTAACACGGCTACTATTCCAAAAAAATTCTGCTATTGCTATTCAGTGTTTGTCCACAACAATCTGGGGCCGGTGACTGCTAATCAGCTGGCACCCATTTCTACTAATCAGTGATGGCAATCTGTAGTGGTCATGGGGTGGCCCACAGCTGATGGCATAAACTGGCCCCAATTATGAACACACACCAATTGGTTGGACCGCTTCTCCTCAACTACTTCTCCTCAACCACTGGCCCCAATCAGCTGGGAAGGACTCCACCAATCAGCTGGAGCCACTCTCAACCAATTGGTTGGACCCCTTCTCCACTGCTGCAGCCATTGCCAATCAGCTGAGAAAGACTCCGACTGATTGGCAGACAGGCTGGGCTGATCAACAGGAACCCTAAAGGGACAATAGGAATGACACATAAGATCACACGTGAACACTCCATACAAATTATACTAAGAAAGTTATCGGTATAATTTACAGCCAGGTGGTTTGAAATAAATCACTTGGCAGCCAAAAAAAAACCCCCACGATTACTGGTGAGTCATGTAATCACTAGTTTTAAATTCAATTTACAAGAGGCACAAATATATGACTTTCTGAATGTGTAGATGAGCCTGCAGGTGTCATCAACCTCAGTCATGAATTACTGCAGGATAAGTTAGCTTATCCTAACAGCACTTGCTGTTTCACACTGGGATGATTGGCAATGAGATTTACACCAGAACAAAAACTCAGTTGGATTTTGTTCAGTGAGTGCTTTCATGCTGGTAAGGTAAAAGTAAAAGTTGCCCTTGCTTGAAAGCCAGTCGTATCCAGCTCTAGGGTTCAGTGGTCATCTCTGTTTATAGCCAAAGAGCCAGCGCTGTCTGCTTCTGCAGACGTTTTCATGGACATGTGGCAGGCATGCCTCAACACCAGAGTGCACGGAATGCTGTATACCTTCCCACCAAAGTGGTCCCTATTTATCTACTTGCAATGTCATGCTTTCGAACTGCTAGGTTGGCAGGAGCTGGGACAGAGACGGGAGCTCACTCCGTCATGCAGTACCCGGGAATCTAACTCTGACCTTCCAATCAGCAAGTTCAGCATTTTAATCACTTGAGCCACTGAAATTTGAGAGCTTTCCACCTGCTCTCCCATTCATTTTTTTTTAGTAAGGGGACATAATAATAATAATAATAATAATAATAATAATAATAATAATAATAATAATAATAATAATAATAATAATAATAATAATAATAATAATAATAATAATAATAATAATAATAATGTGCCATCAAGTTGATCCTAAATTATGGTGACTCTTTGAAGGGTTTTCTAGGAATAGACTACTTAGAAGTGGTTCACCATTCCTTTCCTCTGGGGGCACTCTCTGGGTATGCAGCTTGCCCAAGGCTCCATACTCTGGATACACTGGGGAACCAAATTCCCAAATAGATGCCTAGCTCACTAAGCTATCCAAAGGAACATATATCTGATGACCCCAACCCACCATAATGCCCCACGCCCAGCCTTTCAGAGAGACTCTACTAAATACAAACTGCAGGTGCAGAAACTCCCTACAATCATATTGGTGCCCAAGATCATCTGTGATATGCTAGCTTTCCTTGTTCCAAAAAAAGAAATGCTGGATTATCATGCCCGTCATCCCCAGCCAGTTTGCACAAATCTTCTCAGGATGATGGAAGTTGTTGCAGAGAAGGCTGCAACGGTTGGCTTCGTGGGTTTTCTCTCCAGGACAAGCATAAAATATCCACACCAGTTCATGGTTGCCTCTGAAAACATGAAATAACCACCAAAACCTGCCAAACCTTGGCCAAAGTATGGCTTCCTGCCAGCATTGGTTCTTACCTCAGCTTTGGGAGTATGTTGTCATGAACACTGCTGGCTGGGACACCAAGGCTCCATTTGTCTTTCAAATGGCTCACAGGAGCTACACATACATCCCAGAGACCTCCCTTACTACCCAGTACTGGCCCTTTCATATAAATACAGGTTGAAACTGGAACTATGCAGTGGTTGAAAATCAATATTGCCCTGGCTCAAGCCATATAGGTACCGATGGCCGTCATTTCCTCACCTCCCCTGCAGCTGGGCAGCAGATGTGCTGCATCTGAATCCTCCTCCTCCTGCTGCTGCCACTCTTTTGGACTGTGCCACCACTATGGTTGTGCTGCAGAAGCCTGGCCACCACAACAACAGCTCCCGCAGTCAGCCAGGGCTCTCAGAGACACCCTTGGGTAACCATGCTGCTTTGGTAAGAGGAAATCTTTATTTCCTTCCCCCTCCCTGAAATTCCTAGGACCTAGGTTATCACTTCAGTTCAACAGCAATCATCCAGGAATTCCAGGGGGGGTGGATCTGTGTATAAGCAGAACTGCAGTGTTCAAACCTGCACTGTTTAAGGGTCAAGTGCACTGCAATTGATAATATGGATAGTGCTTGTTATGGTGGCTGTGCCTAGTTAGATTTGTGCCCTGCCTTTCCTCCAATGATGATGAGATGAAGTATGTGGCCTGGCTCCTTGTCACTTTATCCTTACAACAACCCTGTGAGATACGTTGTGCAGAAGGCGAGGCGAATGGTCCAAGGCTCTGCAATGATCTTCCTAGTTTAGTGGGAAATTCAGTCTCAGGACTCCAATAGTCCTAACCTTGCCCCATACTGCCTTGCAGGTCAGGTTATTTGGAGCCATTGGCTCTAGATAGCCTGCATTGCTTTGCACCCTTCAAACTGGGGTGTGCCAACCTTTCTATACATGGTGGCTCTCCTGCCCAATCTGCGGAGGAAGTCCTAGGCACCCAAATGCTGTCTGCATCTAAATTCCATCTCGACACCAGTATCCAACCTCCTATGCGGGTGCTGTCATCTTTTATACTTCCTGGCAAAGCTTCAGGCAGCTTCCAGTGTTTAAAAATACATTTCAGCATTTTCTAGTTTTGTTTTGTTTTCTTTTAAAATACTGCCATCTCCATTTCAATGGGAAGAATCAATGGGTAGTTTGGGCTTGGCATGCATGCTGCTTATGGAATTGACAAGCAAAAGAGAAATTTAATTTCTCTTGCCCTGGTGCTATTTTTAACATTATGGCTCTATCTAGTGGCCACTTCTCTTTTACACTTACTGTAAATATTTGGCTGTTTTCTTTCTTTCTTGAGTGGTATTCTGAAACTTTTGTTCTGTTTTGAGCACTGGAATTTTCCATGGTGAACAAATGTGATAAATAGACTGCGTAGCTAGTGAAAAAGAACTCTGGCTGTATTCTTTGCCAACCAAACATCAGCTACTATGTTTTCAGGGTCTGATGAGCAATATGGAAAGGACCAAAAAGCTGGCGCTAAAAAAAATTAATCCTGCTTTGTATTGCCTCTTTTGATACCCAACTTGTATTCTTGTACTACACAGAGGTAATAGAGTCTGTAGTTTTTAAGATAATTATTAAATTTGATTTTCACTGTACTTTCCATGGTATACACACTCTTCAGTCCATAGCCATACGTGTACTGGAAGTGAACTGGTAGGGAATAGATGAAAGTTAAAATCCCCAGCAATGCCAAACAAAGGACACAGGAGAGGCAGAAACCCTGAGACTCTGTGTCTAGTCCCTAAAATTAGAACGGCATGCAGGGGCCCCAAAGAAATAAATTTAGGCCTGAATTGAAAGTCCTTTTTTGCTGCTGAAGGGTCAGCCTATGAACCCTGCAGCATATATTCCACCATTCTTGACAAGAACAGAATTTAACCTTCAGCACATAATTGTGCACTCAGTCCTGGAAGCACAGTGGTTAAACTGCTGTGCTGCAACCAAAAGGTTGTGAGTTTGATTCTGACCAGGGTTCAAGGTTTTTTCAGCCTTCCCTCCTTCCGAGGTTGGTAAAATGAGTACCCAGCATGTTTAGGGCAAAATGCTAATTAACTTGTGAACCACCCAGGGAGTGCACTAAGCACTATGGGGCGGTATATAAGTGTGATTGCTTTGCCTTTGCTTTGCTAGCTTTCCACGTAAAGTAAGAAGTGAGTCTTTAGCCCTTAGGGTGGCAAAGCAGGATTCCCATTATATTGGCTACACCTCACAACATCTCGAGTCTCAGGCAAAGGATAAGTAGCTGATATGCAAATGTAGAAGACCTAATATAGCAACTGACATAGAGACTTTATACTGACTAAACATAGAAACTGACATAGAGACTGTGTTTTAAAGTGTGATAATATGCATGATAATATGTTGTCTTAAATGTCTTAAATGTTTTAAACTTTTAAAAACTGTGATAAAATGTATGAGGAGGGAAAAATGGCGTAGACACCGGCAAACCACGCCACAAATCTTGCCAAGAGAACCCTATTGACCAAAACAAAAGGCAAAACAAAAGGGCAGGCTAGGTGATACAGGATGCTTAACACCACAGAGGGGAGGAAGGGGAGGGACAGGAAAGGGGGAGGAGAAATGCAATGTTGTAAGGAACAATACTGCATAGGGACATGGAATGTGAGAACAATGAACCAAGGTAAACTGGAAGTGGTAAAAAATGAGATGGAAAGAATAAGCATTGACATCTTGGGCATCAGTGAGCTCAAATGGACAGGGATGGGCGAATTCAGCTCTGGAAACCATCATATCTACTATTGTGGACAAGAAAACCTTAGAAGAAATGGAGTAGCCATAATTGTCAATAAAAGAGTGAGAAAAGCAGTAATGGGATACAATCTCAAAAATGACAGAATGATGTCAGTCAGAATTCAAGGCAAACCTTTCAATGTCACTGTGATCCAAATATACGCACCAACCACTGGCGCAGATGAAGCAACAATGGACCAGTTCTATGAGGACTTACAACACCTCATAGAACAGACACCAAGAAATGATATCCAAATTATATTAGGAGACTGGAATGCCAAAGTAGGAAATCAAAAAGTGGAGGGAATAACAGGCAAATTTGGTCTTGGAACACAGAATGAAGCAGGGCAAAGATTGATAGAGTTCTGCCAAGAGAACGCACTGGTCATAGCAAACACTCTCTTCCAGCAACACAAGAGGCGACTTTACACATGGACATCACCAGATGGCCAACACCGAAACCAGATTGACTACATACTCTGCAGCCAAAGATGGAGAACCTCCATACAGTCAGCAAAAACAAGACCTGGAGCAGACTGTGGCTCAGATCACAACCTATTGATCGCAAAATCCAGGCTTAGACTAAAGAAAATAAGGAAAACACGGAGACCAGAAAGATATCACCTAGACAGCATCCCTAAAGAATACACGGTGGAGGTGATGAACAGATTTAATGGCTTAGATTCGGTAGACAGAGTACCAGAAGAATTATGGACGGAGATGAGGGACATCATGCAGGAAGCAGCAAAGAAAACCATACCAAAAGAAAAGAAGAGTAAGAAAGCAAAGTGGTTGTCTGATGAGGCTCTTAAAATAGCAGAGGAAAGAAGGAACGCAAAAGCCAAAGGAGAAAGGAAAAACTACAATCATTTGAACACAGAATTTCAAAGAAAAGCAAGGAGAGATAAGGAAAACTACCTAAAAGAACAGTGCAGAGAAATGGAGGAAAACAACAAAAGAGGCAGAACCAGAGACCTTTTCAAAAAAATCGGGGAATTTAAGGGAACATTTAAAGCAAAAATGACCATGATAAGGGACAAAGAAGGAAAGGAGCTAGCTGATGCAGAAGAGATTAAGAAAAGATGGAAAGAATACACAGAGGAACTCTACAAAAAAAGACCTCAACACTCCTGACAATCACAATGATGAAGAAGTAGAACTTGAGCCAGACATCCTGGAGAGCGAAGTCATAAAGGCCCTAAAGAGCACTGCAAACAACAAAGCTAGTGGAGATGATGGTATCCCAGTTGAATTTTTCAAAGCGCTAAAAGATGACGGCGTCAAATTACTGCATTCAATATGCCAGCAGATTTGGAAAACAAAACAATGGCCACAGGATTGGAAAAGATCAGTATACGTCCCAATCCCAAAAAAGGGCAATGCCAAAGAATGTTCAAATTATCGAACAATCGCGCTCATCCCACACGCCAGTAAGGTGATGCTCAAGATAATACAGGATAGACTTCAGCAGCATGTGGAAAGAGAATTACCAGAGGTGCAGGCCGGTTTCAGAAGAGGCAGGGGGACTAGAGACCACATTGCCAACATACGCTGGATCATGGAGAAAACAAAGGAATACCAGAAACAAGTTTACTTTTGTTTTATTGACTACACTAAGGCATTTGACTGTGTGGACCACAACAAGATGTGGCAAGTAATTAAAGAGATGGGAATACCAGAGCACCTCATATGCCTCCTGAGAAATCTGTACATGAACCAAGAAGCAACAGTTAGGACAGAACACGGAATGACAGAGTGGTTTGGAATAGGAAAAGGAGTAAGACAAGGCTGCATTTTGTCACCATGCCTATTCAACCTATACACAGAACACATAATGCGCAGTGCAGGGATGGAGGAATCACAATATGGGATTAAAATCGCTGGGAGAAACATCAACAATCTGAGATATGCAGACGATACCACCCTAATGGCAGAAAGTGAGGAAGACCTAAAGAAACTCTTGATTGGGCTGAAGGAGGAGAGTGCAAAAGCTGGCTTGAGACTAAATATCAAGAAAACCAAGATAATGGCAACAGGCCCAATCAGTTCCTGGAAAATAGATGGGGAAGAAGTAGAAGCAGTGACAGATTTTACTTTCTTAGGATCAAAGATCACTGCAGATGGGGATTGTAGCCATGAAATAAAAAGGCGACTGATTCTTGGGAGACAAGCAATGAGAAACCTGGGGAACATAGTGAAAAGCAGAGACATCACATTGAAAACAAAAATTAGAATAGTCAAAGCAATGGTTTTCCCAGTAGTAATGTACGGATGTGAGAGCTGGACAATTAGGAAGGCTGAACGCAGAAGAATAGATGCCTTTGAAATGTGGTGTTGGAGAAGGGTTTTGAGAGTCCCCTGGACAGCGAGGAGAACAAATAGGTCAATCTTAGAAGAAATTAACCCTGACTGCTCATTGGAAGGTCAAATAGTAAAGATGAAGCTAAAATACTTTGGACATCAAATGAGAAGGGAGGAATCACTTGAGAAGGCATTGATGTTGGGAAAGGTGGAGGGCAAAAGAAGAAGGGGGAGGCCAAGGATGAGATGGCTAGATGGCATTGTAGACACAATGGGCACAGAGCTGGGAGGGCTGAGGGGGATGGTGGAGGACAGAGGCGCCTGGAGAACAATGGTCCATAGGGTCGCAAAGGGTCGGAACCGACTGTGCGACTGAACAACAACAACAACACAACATCTCAGAAGACAGAAAGGAAGGAGGAGGAGGTTCTGTGCTGTGCACACTTTCATGCCTATCCTTGTTGACAAAAGCCATACCTGTCAAGTTTCAGGAAATTCCTGTCAAATAAAGGAAATGTATCATTCCAAAATGGGAAACTGGACAGCTATGCTTATCCTGTGCTGGCCTTCAGTCTAACTCCAGTCTAATTGCAGTCATCAAGGGCAGCCCCATGTAGAGCGCATTGCAATAATCTAGTCTGGAGGTGACCAGAGCATGTGTGACCATGAGCAGGGAGTCCCGGTCCAGGAGCGGACGCAACTGGCAAATTACACGAAGTTGTGCAAAAGCCTTCTATATGCATTCTTCCCTGATTCTACCTATTTCTGCAGTTGGCCGCATTCCACCTTCCCTGGAGTAATATGCACAGTGTATGAAACTGCTGCTTCTGAGACCAACTGGATTCTTTCCTTGTGCTAAGGTCTCCTCCCCTTCGTTTTTTCAGTCTTGCCTTTTGAGATGCTCAAACAGGCAGAACTTCTTCAGTTGTTGTTTATGTTCTCTTCCATCCCTCTTGTGCCTCACTTCCAGGACTAAGCAACTGTGCCTAACTTGACTACAGTAAAGGTCTCCCAACATGGCTCTCGAAGGAATGGGCTAGGACTTTGAAGTCAATATTATGAGGTCTTCCAAAATTGTTTTTAAGACCAACAGATGTTCAGTTCACTCCACAGACACTTGTAAAATGTTCTTTTTCTTTTCCCCTCTTCTTTTCTGCATAGGCCTAATGACACCAGAAGAACACAAGAAATTTGACAGTGTGAGCTCCCCCCATAATAAGTTCTGGATCCCTTGCGTGTGGTTCTCAAACCTGGCCATGAAGGCGCGTAATGATGGGAGGATCCGTGACAGTGTGCTGCTTCAAGGGATCCTGAATGTGAGTTCTGGATATGCACGTCAGGGGCAGAGACACACACCATGATTTCAGGAACAGATCTTACTCTGGTCATACTCCAGGAAGGTGTGGGGTGTAGCGTTTGAAAAAGGAAGAATTTAAAAACAACAACACAAAGACATGGGCTGGGAACAGAGTTTAATTAAATAATAACAATTCATAGGATTCAAAGTACTTCAGGGGTATTCGCTCTATAAATCCTAGTACAAACCTGTAAAATAGATCAATATAATTATCACTGTACTTCAAGTGACATAAAGTTTGCAAGGGTCACTTTTTAAAAGTACATCTCACATGTTCCTGTCCACTGATAATGTTGTTGGTGGTATTCTAATGAGCTGCAATGTACAGAATAACTTTTCCAGGTTCTGGCCTTGAGGCAGGGTGGTGGTGGGCATTGAATGACAATGATTCTGCTTCTCAACTTTGAGGCCCCCATTCTCTCCGCTCTAGAGCTTACAGAAAGGGTGGTACACAGAAAGAGCCTCCTCAAAGATTGTGGTATTTCAGCACCACAATCGGGCGTACCCAGGTAACAGCAACCTTGTGTTGCCAGCTAATCTTTCTCACACTAGGTCAAGCGAAAACTGCACAATGAACTCACCAAAAAGTGCCTTCATTTTGGCAGTCTCATGTCTGGCCTAGATATGGAAGAAGAAGAAAAAGAAAAAGCTTACAAAAGGTCTGGCTATTTAGTTCTTCTGGTTATTACATACTTCCCTATGTTGTAGACACAAAACATTTGGAAATATAAATTTGGGAACATTGGCTTCCCTGACTTAATGGCAGGATTGGACTTCAGCCTTTTAAGTAGTGTACAACAACAGTTTCTCCAACTGAACTGAGAAGTACTGTAGCTCTAGAATTGATTTGGATGAACTGTGGTCTGGAACTTTTAACTAAGATTCTTCATATTTCATACCTATCAAGAAGATCCTAGCTATTTTTCAATTTTTGATTTAAAAATCCTCTCTACTAGAAACTGTATCTGTTTTTTTAATGACAGCTGTGATTTCCTTGAAATCATTTGTGGCCAAATTCTGTTTCATAGTGACATCTGTAGATGGCAAATGGTGTGACTTAAAGCCTTTTCCTGTGGGCAATTAACAAATCCCAGCTCAGGTTTTTTTAGGGGGTGTGAGGGGGACACTGTTCTGCTGGCTTCTCTCAGTCTGAAAGTGAATACTTGTTAATTGCCAGCAAGAAGTTATGCTAGTTGGTTTCCACAGGCCTAAGTAAGGAATGGGATTTGGATTTGTTGGTGATGGACTCCTCATACTATGCCAAGCGACCCAAGTTGCAGAAGTACATAATGCTTTGTCATAGTAAGAGTGAACTCTCAGGGCAAAATAGGTGAAATAAGGGTTCCCTTTAGAAAGCAGTATCAAAAGCAGCCCCTAGCATGAGGTTGATTGATGCTTGTTTTTCCCTCATGTAGGAAATGAACACTTTGCGAAGCCAGTGTGGCCGACTCTATGGATATGATTGGATCAGCATTCCCTTGGTCTATACGCAGGTATGAACCAATGGGTGCGTGGTGCCTTCTATATATGTTTGGAAGGTAGTGCACTTACAGATTTTAGGGGTTTTCAAGATGAATTCTCTTTGAGTCTTATTGTCTTGAGCACATGCTTTTACTGTATGTATCAAGACCAGCCAGATGAGTTGATTCTCTTCCGTTTAACCATGCCTTTGCCTGAGCGCTAAGGATATGGCTTCATAGCTGTTGCTCTACTCCCACCAACAGCAATTAGTGGAGGAACCTGCTTGCAGGCAAGGCTGTTATCTGCCTTACACACAAGGCACAGTGAACTGTTTGCTGCCGCCCAAGCTGCAGGGTAGACTTTATGGTGCCAGTTTCTGTGTATTGCACAACAGCTTAGGTAATGCCCTCCGTTAGACTTGGCTGTGCAGTGAGAGATAATTCCTGCTTCTGTGGGCCCATGAAAGTTAGTGGGAGATTCCAGGGGTGTGCCAGGCACCATGAGAAGTTGCTGTATAGGGAGTGATGGGGGCGCCTGTTTGGGAGGGTTGGTTGGGGGGAATCCCATACATTGCTATTGGCGCCCCAGGGCACCAGAGACGAAGGCAGGGTGGGACAAAGCCAGATTGCCCGATATACCAACACGTGCCTGGGAGATTCATCCGGAGCCCTAGGAAGACCAAAGGCTCCTGCAAATTAGAATTCAAGACAGATGAAAGTCAGGTCAAGATAGTGCAAGTGTGCATACGCAAAGAGAGTTATTTTATTTGGAACTTGTTTGGTTTCAAAAACTATGGGATATAGGCTAGAGTACATATGACAGAATGGGATGTTTGCATTTATGCACACATATGTGTTTATCAGCATAGGCTGGTTTAACTTATGGCTGTTAGATGGAGTGGATAGACTGGGGTGGCCAACCTTTTTGTGCGCCATGGGCCTGATCATGCCCCTGGAGAGCTGAGTGGGCCAGACCACACCTCTGGAAGTGGACACATTTACATCTGTCGTAAATGCGCCCACTTCCACATTTATGACAGCTACAGACGCATTTGCGCATGTGCATTTTACGACTGACATAAATGCGCTGCTTCCATTTCTGGGTGAGGGAGAGACAGCGACAGGTCAGATGGAATGGTGTCACAAGCTGGGTCCGTCCCACGGGCTGTAGTTTGGGAACCCCTGGGATAGACACTGGGAAACATACTGAATATAATAGAACACTGTAGCAAAGAGTAACCATCTCCAAGGTCCAGAATTCAGAGTAAGGAGTCTTCGGTCCACATCAACATATTAGAGCTTGGAAAACTTACTTTCTGTACTGTAGCATGGAAAATTCTGAGAGCTGTAGTCCAAAAAAGTAACTTTTCCATGCTCTGTGACATGATTGCAGACTGCCCACTATTGAATACAATTAAGGCTTATCAGTGGTTTCTCTTATAAGTTGTTTTAGCAGTTAACACTTAGGAAAACATCACATTGCTACACCTCACAATGTACTTTTAGTGCTCTTACACAAACAGAAACAAACCTTGGGCTGACAAAAGGTTTATAATCTGAAAAGAAGAGCTTTCCACGTAGAAGCCACATTTTTATTTATTTATTTATTTGCTAAAGTGTTTCATTCATCATAAGTAAACATTTTCAGGTCTGGTTCTATCATGGAGCAGCTTCAGGGGTTAGCTTGGGATACTGTGTGTTTTGATATTCACTGTTGTCCCTCAGGAAGCAAAATGGCTTCTGCCCATGGAGGTATAATAAAAGGGGAGGTGACATGATGTCACATACTTGAAGCCGACTAATCTGAAAGTCCGCCATGTTAGTTGCCCCAAAACATTGGCTTATGCCATAAGCCTTATGGTGCTTTGATTGTGTGGAGTCGTGAAAGTAGATCGGGGTTTCCCCTTGAATATCAGTGGGTGGGGAGTTGCGATCCCCCTCTCCACTGGCTCCCCTGGGTCCAGGTGGGTTGGGGGGACAGACCCCTTTTGTCCCCCCAACCCTCCCAGACCCAGGAGACTCAGGAGAGGGGATCGATTCCACCCCCCTCCAACACTCAGTTGTTGAAGAGAAGAAACAGCTTGGTTTCTTCTCTTTAATAATGGGGTGTCCTGTGGGGGGATCCTCTCTCTTCTGGCTCCCCTGGCTCTGTAAGGGTTGGGAGGACAGACCCCTATTGCCCCCCCAACAACAACACCCCGAACCCAGGGGCCCCAGGAGAGAGAATCGAATCCACCACCACCCCTCCAACACAAGAAGCAATCGTAAACCGTAGTCTACTAATGTTTTGGGCCATCTAATATGGCAGCAGGCCACGCCCACTGGCTTCAAAGCAACGTACAGCATGAAGTCTGTAGCGCCATCCCCTTATTCTACCTCCATGCTTCTGCCAGTCTTGGGTAATAGGACATAGCCCTTGCTGGAATATTTAGCAGATAACTGATAGTGCTGAATATACTGTTTCCATCCACAGGCCTGTGAGGAAAAGAAAGTTTATGGTGGGAAACATTACAGAACCAAATATTACACAAAATATGATCTATTGGTAACAGATGGACATCAGAAAGACATTACAGAGACAAACCATGGGCAATATGATGTATAACAAAATGGCTGCTTGAGGCAGAACATACAATAACTTTGTCAATTGCAGCAATGGCTATGTTGTTAGAAACAGAATCAGACCCAACAAGAATAGATTAAATAAAAAGTAGATTGGGAGCCACAGGTTCTCCCAGTGTCTTGAGTCTCAGTCAGAATTATGGCTTCTTTCCCCATCTCCATCCTTCTCCCCACTCTCTTCTCTGGAAGCTTGTTTTCAATGTGAAGGTGATAGTAAAAAGATGGTTGTTGCTGCCTTGTAGGGGATTTGCAATATGGTAGTCACTGTTTCAAGAAGCTTAGACAGGCGGAGAACAAGAAAACAACATCTGTGATGTCATAATAATAATGATTTCGTGTCAGAGATTTCTCTGGGTTGAAAAGATTTTTGCTGGAGAAACTCTGCTCAGGGGACATCTGAATGAAGCTCCTTTCATGTCCCCAAGTGCAGCCCTCAGATATCGAAACCCGACCTTCCAGTCTCCAGCTCAGCGTCTTAACCACTAAGCCACCAGGGGAGCTGCTGTCATAAAATGCCAGTCTTAAAGAAACCCTTTCGTCCACATGGGAATCAGTCCGACCTGGGCAGCTCCTCCTGGTGGCTTAGTGGTTAAGATGCTGAGCTTGGAGACTGGACGGTTGGGTTTCAATACCTAAGGGCTGTACTTGGAGACATGAGTTTTAGAGGTTTTAGAGTTTTACAGTTGTATTTTGTTAGGTTTTGTTGGATTAATAAGTGTTTTTCCCCCCAATCTCGTTGTTCTGAGCAGAACAATGACAATAAAGATTTGTCTATCTATCTATCGAAAGTAGCCTCATTTGGGCATCCCCTGAACAGAATTTCTCCAGCAAAAATCCTTTTAACCCAGAGTAATCTCTGACACAAAATTGTTGTTGTTGTTGTTGTTGTTGTTGTTGTTGTTCCAGCCTGGGACCCCCAAAAGAGCGGGGTCCTGCCACTGGATCCAAAAGATCCACCTTAGGCATAAATCTGGGTCAGGCTCCTTTAAAGTCTGCAATTGCCGGGAAAATAGCATGCACTGTACCATACCACAAGTAGGCAATAATGTGAGCTACTTCCCTACCCAATCACAGCATGATTTGGAATGATTTCCCAAGAATCAAACTCTGAGCCAGATTCCACATTTCAAATACAGTAATGCACAAATTGTATGGAACATAACAGCCATGTGCTAGAGAGGTTGTCCCACTTGGAAAAGTGTAGCAGAAAAGGAACTGAAGGATCTCAGAAGACCTCCTGTAGTAATCAGCATGAAATTCCGAAAAAGAGCAGATTTGATGAGGAAGTGAACTTTGAACTCAAACTCTTAAGGATTTACTAATCAACTGTTCTTTATCCATGCCAATAACTATTGCTTTTCCTTGATATTTTATTAGCCCTAACAATACCAAATATAGCTGTAACTCCATAATGGAAGACCTGCCATCTTAAGCTCTTGTAGTTAAATTGTATGAAGCAATTACTAGCAGGGTGGGGCATAGCTGGGAAATGGTTTACAACTAGGAAAGGCCACAGGGAATATTTTTGTATTTCTTTTGGGGGATGCCTCTTTTATTTTCATATTTTTTTCCTGTATGAGTCTTTTCATTTTATGTGAAAGGCTAAGCTTCCTTTAGATTTTTTCCATTTGGGGTTACCCATTTATTATTATTTTTCTGGCACTCCAGAAGCTCTAAAGAACCCTTTAAATTAATCCAAGAAAGCAAAGGCAAGGGAACAGAGAATCAACCTACTCCAAAAGCAGGCAACTGTACACGAGGGGGGGGGGGGGAATCACCATTCTCTCCCCTGACACACACACACACACCTTTAACAGAGTAAATACATAGTAAATAAACCAAATAGCATTTTTTTAAAATCAGTCCAATGGGGAATATACATATACGCCATCCACACAGGAGAATCCGCCCCACTCCACCCCACCCCGGTTAAAACAGAATGGTCATATTCCTGTGGCTGACAATAGCAGAAAGAGGCAGGAAAGAAACTTGCAACATGCCTTACAATAGCTCTGACCCACAGTGGCCTGTGACATTCTTGAAACAGCTTGCCATGTAGCAAAGGTTATGTTTTCTGAGGGTTAAGGAATTTCGCCTTTTGAGCTAGTGGCTTAAGTATAGATTAACAAAACATTCTTCTTCTTCAAAACAGTGGTTCTGCTACTCTAGAAGCATCTTCTTTTATCAGCTATAGTTCATTTTCCACTTTGCACATCACCAATCCCAGTAAGCCATGGCATCTCAATGGATTTTTAATAGTCTCTCTTTCTCCAAGGTGGTCACAGTAGCCGTTTATAGCTTCTTCTTGGCTTGTTTAATCGGCCGCCAGTTCCTGGACCCAACAAAGGGGTATCCTGGTCATGAAATGGACTTTTTTGTGCCCGTCTTCACCTTCCTGCAGTTTTTCTTCTATGCTGGCTGGCTAAAGGTCAGTTGATTCATCCCTTGGAAACATCTACTTACTAGGAGAAGAATTGGGTTTTGAATCTACAAGCTAGAAAGCCTATGGCCATTTCATGCAGAAGGAAGCCCAAGGTTCCTAGAGAGGGTGAAATTACACAGGAGGCAAAGTTTTAACGTGGATCTGTCCATTCACTTATGAAGTGTAGGAATAGGAGGACATGGGGGTATGCAAGTGGGAGGTGACACATCTACCCAGCTGGCATGGATTAATTCAATTTATTATACCCTGCCCTTCTACTGAACTCAGGGCAATGCCCTTGGCTCTTCTTCCAACATCCCTGTGAGGTAAATTAGATGAAGAGAGAGTGACTAGCCCATGGTGGGTCTCAGTAAAGGACTGAGTCTGGACTTCTCAGGTTCAGGTCCAACATTCTTAGTGACATCTATGTTTTTCACAGCCTCGTTCACCGTAAGGACATGACGACCTTGGCACTCCAGATGTTCTTGGACTTTATTTCCCAGATGCCTAAGTCTCCGTGAATCCACACGGGTGGGTTTACTGCACGTGCATTCAGTAAACCCATTTGTGTGGATTCACAGAGGCTTTGGCTTCTGGGAACTGAAGTCCAATAACACTTGGAGTGCCAAGGTTCACCATCACTGCCTTAAGGGGTTTAACCTGTGTGACCATTTCTTTACTGACCTTTCACAGGTAGCTGAACAGCTGATCAATCCATTTGGGGAGGATGATGATGACTTTGAAACCAACTGGCTCATCGATAGGAATCTGCAGGTAAACTGGAGGCTTGCCAGGGCTGTAGCGAGGATTCTAAATTTGCAGGGTGGGGTGATTTTTTTCCAGGAGAGACAAAAAAATTTCAGGAGGGGCAACAATGTCACACTCACATATATAACATTGGCACCGTGGGGGGGCTGTTAGCTCAGGAGGGTTTTTGCCCCCGGCTACAGCACTGAGGCTTTCCATTAAGAAAGCCTTCCTTATCTTCCCCTCTTTCCACTCTACAACATCTTGGAGTTAGGGAATAGAGCAGTGTTTCCCAACCTTTGGTTTTTGGACTTTGGTTTCCAGAAGCCTAAGTCAATTCCCCAAAGCACTGGTCAGCCAATGTGCTGACCTAGGCTACTGGGAATTGAAGTCCCCCTGAGGCCTGGGGCATGTGCTCCCACGTTGGGAACCACTAGAGTAGAGGGAGGATCCTGCTATATACAATATACTGGGCATAAGGAAGTAGAGTTTACGTCAGAACAGGCTGAGCAATGTGACTATTAATCACCACACTTCCAGCTCAGCAGTTCAGGAGATGATTCATATTCAAGGAGAACATGGCTCTGAAAAGGAGCCTCATACAATTCATGGTTGGAGCAGATTTCCGGGGTCACAATCTACTGGTGAGCAGGATCAGGTTGGGCCGAAAAATGTGAGCACATTTAATTTCATGTTCTCCTGCTGGTATGAAAGACTTTTCTACTTTCAAAAATGTAATACAAAGACATGTAACAAAAAAAAGAGGGGGGGGGCACAAATGATGGTGACATGTGGAAGAAGATGCGACAAGTAGGGAACCCCTGAAGACTGGATGAAAATCTTTGGAAGGACCAGATGAGGTTCCCCACACCTGAAAGTAGTGCTAACTGATTTCTCAGCCAGGAATATGCCTCTCCTGTTATTCTGCTCCATTGTTGTTAAAAGTTGAGCAGATACCCAGGGCTACTGTTTCTTGTGATAGCAAGAATGCTGGAGGTGCCAACACAAGATTCTCCCTTCATCATCTCCCTCTCCTTCCTATCACAAGCTTTCATACTGATCTTTCTTACTTCTTCTAGATCCTGACTCACCTGCTATTCCTAACCTCACTCTGCATTTCTCTGCTTTCAAAGTCAACTCACCCCTTGTTCTTCCCACTTGTGCAGGTCCACACAACTTCTAAACCACCTAACCATGAGGGGATAACCCTCCCATTTTTGCAGGAGAGGTTTATCAAGACACCAGAAAGCCACAATTGCAATGTTATCTGTATGCAGCCCCATTATCATAAGCTCTCCCACAGACTCAGCAGAAAACAACATCTTAATCATTGGCTTTTTCAAATTCCAGCAATCCTCAAATTAGAGATAGATATTTTCTCAGAACTGGGTGGGGGAGTGGAGGAAGAGCAAGTGTGTTCATAGAATAATGGTGTCTGACATGTAATTGTCATATCATTCCCCCCCCCTTTTTTTTTTTTCCTTCCAGGTCTCGCTTATGGCTGTGGATGAAATGCACCAGGATCTCCCCACTCTACAGAGGGATCCATATTGGAATGAATCAGACCCGCAGCCGCCTTATACAGCAGCGACAGCAGACTATAAGCGGACCTCTTTTCTTGGCTCAACCTTTGACATCAGGCAAGTGGAGCTGCCTAAAATAACCACATACCACCCCTCTTTCCTGGCACATGAAATACATGTGATATATATACAAAAGGTTGCCAAAATATATAGACATTTTTAGAAAGGAAAAAACTGTATTATAATTGTAATCGGCCTCAGTCGAGTGGGCGGTATAGAAATCCAACAATTAAATTAATCTATATAAATAAACACAAAAACACCAACAGGGGAACACAATGGGGGCCAGCCCACGCAATGTGTGCACAACGCCACCAAGGGAGCAACCACCAACCCAGAGGGTGTGCACCCCCATGCCCCCCCCCCCCCGGGCAAAGCTGGGCAACTCTGCTAGTCCTCAATATATACCAATAACAAAAGATGAATAAAAGTCATGTTTGACTTCTGTAATTACAAGTGGTGACCATTAGCGTCCAGACACTTCTGATCATGGCAAACTACTGCTTGAACAACGTTGACCAAAGTATTCACTTGCATCACTGTGCATGTCATTTCAATTCCTTCCTGAAGTACCACCAGTATAGCCGGTTTTCTATGGTACACCACATCCTTTAAGATCCCCCATAGGTAGAAATCAAAGGGATGTTAAGTCAGTTGAACATTGGGGAAACTCAACTATACCTCTTCAAAATGGTCTTGCGCTCCTCGAATGACAACTGTGCTTCCTTCATTTTCTCTGACTGCCCTGCCTGTCGCTTGGTGATGCTAGCATTCATTCTTTTGAGCAAACGTCATACTACACACTGCTACTGTAATTCAACTCAACTTCAAAAAGCAAGATACAGTATAGATAACATCTCTTAAAATGTGTAAACATTTTGGCACCTTCTGTATAAAACTCATGACACAATAAATATGTTGGCCACGAGAAATTTCTTTACTAGTGAAAATTAGTCTGGCCTCTGACAAAACCTTGCGGTGAGGAATTCTTTTGTTCAAGATTGCAGCCTTTCACCCCTGCCATTTTTCTGGATACTCCATTACATAATTCATATTCCTCCCTTCAATTGTCACTCCATCTTCTGCTCCCAGCCAATCAGAATTCCATACCCACTGAGTATGTTTAGTACTCCTTGAGGTTGTTTTGTTTCCCACTCTTCTTTGTGGGCACAGGAGGTAGGGAGTGCTGGTTGGGTACCTCTGAGTTATTTATCTTTCTGCGAGAGAAGAGCCAGCTTGTGTAGCCTTGGGCAAGCTATGCAGTCCCGGAGCAACCCTGGAAGAAGGGGATGGTAAACCACTTGGAAGGATTTCACACCTAGAAAATCTTGCAAAGGATTGCCATAAATCACAATTGGTCACATGTCACATAGTTGTTATATGTATATATGTTATACAATATGCTGGTCTGTTGCAAGAATATATTTTATTGCATCAGACTAAGAAATTTGTTGTAGCATGAACTTTCTTGGCTGTCTGATGAAATGAGCTGCAATCTACAAAATCCTGTGTCACGTTAAATTTGTTAGATTTTAAGGTGGCACAGAAGTGCTTGGAATTTTTGCTGTGCTGTACTAAATTGTGGATTTTTTAAAAATACTTCAAACCTTAGGGTTTTAGGAAACCTGCTGATAACCTCCTCTGTGATAGGGTGTGTGCTTTGACTTCCCAAGAATCCACACCGAAAGAACAAGTTTGCTATAAATATTATATCACTGGCTGGTCTCCAAACTTCATACCACTCTTCATAGATCACCATTTACTTAAACATTTCATCTGGTGGTTTTGATATGGAGTGGCAGTCTGTTTTGACACACTATGAAGCTTTTTCTAGCTGTTGCTCTGAGTCTAGCATGACCTCAGTTAAACTGAATGGTTTGTGACAAATTGCCAAGTCCCAAACTTCTTGTTAGCTTTAGAGTATTTCATTTTACAGTCTGCAGGTAGTAAATGAACACTGTTGCCCAAGGTTAGCAAAGTGTTTACTGCCAATTAACCTCCTGTTTCACACACCTACCTCATCACCCGTGATGAGGACAGCCAGGAAGAGTAAATTAGACTTATGAAAGCCTATGCCCCAAGGAAGATCCCATTGGTGAGACCTCCCTAGTCCGGTTCCTTTTCTTCACCTACTCTACTTTCTCATGTGCTCACCTCTCCCTTTGGACCTCGACAGGGGGGTGAGCTCATGTGCTACAATGAACAGCAGGGTAGAGAAGCAACTGCTACCTACTGTCTCGTCGTGTTTCTGCTTGATGAGAAGTTCAGTCCGCAGCAGTAACAAGACATAACAGCAGCAAGTGAGGAAGAGGGGCGGGGGGAGACTCTCTGAAGTACAGTAGGATGTACTGTACTAAGAAAGGAGGAACCTGCTCATAGCGTGGAACTTTTTGGACTAGATGGCCATGCCAGTTGCGTGATTCTATGATTTTTTGTCCAGAAAAGGTTCCCTTTTTTATAGCTCAGGGGCCCAGTGGTGGGATTCAATTTTTTTTACTACCTACTCTGTGGGCATGGTATGGTGGGTATGGCCAGGGGGAAAGCCCTGTGTTGCACCTGAATTAGGAATACTTTATTTCAAAACGTGGTATGGTGGGTATGGCCAGGGGGAAAGCCCTGTGTTGCACCTGAATTAGGAATACTTTATTTCAAAACGTGGATGGGTGGGACCAGCCAGAATTTATGCTACCAGTTCTGGTGAACTGGGGCGAACCTGCTGAATCCCACCACTGCTCAGGGCCCATTGAGGTTGGTCTTTCCCTACGAGTGCACTCCAGAAACAGGGGTTAACAGTGATCTGGGTGACACTTTCCAAAGCTGAGAGCCAGTCTACATTTTTAATTGGCTCACCACTCATCCTATGCAACTGTTCTCTTGTCCTTCCACAGCATGCAGAAAGAAGAGATGGAGTTCCAGCCCCTGGAACAGATTAAGGAGAACGAGGAAGCAAACCACTCCACGCCCTTGTTGGGGCACATAGGCCGCTTCCTAAACGTCCAGTCTCCCAGTTTTTCCAGGTCATCCAAAATGAACCTAATGCGTCGGAGGAATGAAAATGTGCTTTCTTCCCCATACTATGCCTATCCAGATGGAGGGAAACCTGGGAGCCCTAATGGTATTAACCAACAAAGTGGCGATTGCTCTTCGCCAGGCATTAATTCCCCAGATCAATGGGAGAGCACAGCCAATAAACTGAGAGAGCTTGATGCCTTCATGTCCACTCCATTCTACGAGCGGCCTGGCTTCTACAGCGCTCCCCAGACTCCCATCAGCCACATCCCCATGATCTTTCCATCCAGACGACAAGGGTGCAAGAAGCCTCCTGCTCTGTCCGGCATTACGGCCTGCTCTCCCTCGCTGAGGGACAACTCGACCAGCCAGTCTCCTTGCAGAACCAGTGATGTGGACCAAAGTGAGAACTCTCTTGGCTCAGGAGGCAGGGAAATGTTTGTGTGGCCAGCTGAAAAGGGTCCGGCTTCAGATTCCTTGGCCGTGACCATCCAAGGGGAGACACACCCTGCAAGCAACAACAGATCAAAGGAGGCGGTGTCTCACCTGGGAAGCCCGGGAGGAGCTCTGTCCTCAGGTTACTCGGGAAGTCCAAAGTTTCCTTTACTTGCTGAGTCTCTAGGCTCCGATAAGCAGCCTAATGCCAACAGTTTGAACCCTCCGAAAGGCCTCCGGCAGCCCCCTTGGACTCCAGACAACAGTACAAGTCCAAACCCAGACTGCAACAGCTCCCTTCATAGCCAAGGGATCAGGAACCCTCCTAGCAGCAATGGCCCAGCCAACTTCTTTTCTTTCACCCCACTGACCTCTCCGGTGCTGGAGAGGGCCCAGTTAGGCAAAACGAATGGTGCCACTGGCCCTGGCTCAGAGGCTTCCCCTGGATTCCTGGAGCAGGACTCCGCAGCAGTAGCTGGGCCTATGAGAGATGCAGCAAATGCAGGAATGGCTTCTTACCATGCCAAGGATCAGAGGAAGGCCAACAGCTCCTCGCCCAATGACTCTGGCATCTCTTTAGCGGAGGGAGACTTTGTGGGGCTAATGGAAGTGATCATGGAAACCAGCGAGAACACTGCTGATGAAGGGAAGGGAGACACAGACAACTGAAAGAAACAGGTTCAGCAATGTGTTTTCTTCATTAGAATAATGGACTGGGCTTTTGTTTTTGCTTTTCAAAAACATGTTGTTTTGGTGCTCAGCCTGGTAGAAGGAGTAGTCACCAGCTATGGACCTTGAAACAATTAAGAATACCATCATTTTTAACCTGCGCAGCTCATTTCACAGATCACACTGTGCTTCTGTTATCAGGTTAATAGCCATTCATAATTACTTCAGCATCACAAGACTAGGAACCTAGCTCTAGTGCCAGGAAGAATGCTTAATGATTTTAAAAGATTTTTGCTGTTTGAATTTACCAAAGAATAGACATCTCACCAGTGCTGGGAATTGTATTTCAGGTATACCGAAAGGAACAATTTGGAGGATTCATTTCCCAGCCAGGTAGAGATTTTACCTCACCCCACTATTGCATTCACAAAACGGGGCACGCTGGCTTGAATATTATCATTCCACCAGTGGTGGGCATCAGCAGGTTCGCACCAGTTCGCCAGAACTGATAGCAGAAATTCTGGCTGGCCCCGTCCATCCAAGTTTTGAAATAAAGTACAGTAGTCCGAATTCGGATGCAATGCAGGGCTTTCCCCCTAGCCACGCCCACCTTATCACGCCCACAGAGTAGGTGGCAATTTTTTTGGAGCCCACCACTGCATTCCACCTGACAAACCTTTGGACCTTGTTGGAGATGTCCTGGGCTAGAGAGCATAACCCTGGATAGTCTGCTTCATACAGGATTTAGGTGCCACACAGATCCTGAGATCACAAGAGATGAACAGATTGGAAGAGACAGGTTGAGTGAATCAGTTACCACGTGCCAGTTGGTTTCTTTCATTCAAATGTATAGTAGTCTTTAACAGGTACCGCACAAGGGGACTCAACCCACTGAATCCCAAACAATATGCTACCAAATGAGGGGAAGTGTTTCTTGCAGAATGAAACCACTATTTTGGGCTCAACAGAGTGGGGAGATCCCATACAATGGTGATCAGATTTACCCCAACTCTGTGCATATCCACATGCTTCAAGGGTAAGAGCACTTTTACAACTCTTAAACCTTTCTATGGATCGAGTTCATCTTACTCAAAGCTCAGTCCCAGCTTACCATGCAAAAAAAAGAAAGAAAAAGAAAGTAGAATGGCAAGAAATTGACAATATTATGTGGTTGATACCACTGTTGCAGGGAACAGCCCTGCTGACTTTTCTTTACCTAACTGAAAAATTACATTAGACAAGAAGCAAAACCCAAATCAAAGTAAAAACAAGTCCATGAAACCTCAGATTAAAACATAGCGTTTAGTCTTTAAGGTCCCACAATGTTTTTGTCACTTTTAAAAACTTTTCTGTTTCTTTGTCCTGCACAGACTAACAAGGCTACTTGCTTTGAAAAATATGACAATGAAAAATTATAGTAATATTATGAGTGCCTACGTGAAATAGGCCTTCAGTTTTAATACTGGGAGAATTACTGGGTCCTGAATCTGACACATGCCGAAAAGCACTAATTTACTTGTACAGTCACACTTTTTTTTACAGAGAAAGGGGCAGGAAGATGAAAATACAAGAGATTAGAAACCTTTTGCCAAATTGAGTTTTAACTATTTTATGTGGGCTGCTAGGTCAAATGATGAACAGACAATAAAGCAGTTCTGCTAGACTTGCAGTTGTGTGTTCACCACAGGCAGCTCTACACCACTTTCCTTCACTAAAAAACAAGTGGCAAAAGAAAATGTCATCCTTTGGATGTGTTTCTATGCATGTTTGCCTACAACCCATTTCTAGAAATAAGACAACAAATGAAGTCAACGGAGTACATTTCAGCTCCTAAAAAAGCAGCACTGGAACACATACACACAATGAGGTTAAAATCTAAAATATGGTTTTACTTTACATAAGATTTTGAATTATTAACCAATACAATACAGGTGAAACTCAGAAAATTTGAATATCGTACAAATGTTCATTCATTTCACTTAAAAGGTGAAAAAAAATATGAGATGGACTCACTACATGCAAAGCGAGAAATGTTATGCCTTATTCTTTATAACTGTGATGATCATGGCGTACAGCGTACATGAGATTATGTGATATTATAGGATACATGAGATTGGGAGGGTTGTGATTTTCATAAGCTGTAAACCATAAGCATCAATATTATAACAAAGTAAGGCTTGAACAACTGTATCTCGCTTTGCATGTAACGAGTCTATCTCATATATTTGTTTCACCTTTTAAGTTGCATTACTGAACTGAATGAACATTTGTACGATATTCTAATTTTCCGAGTTTCATCTGTATATTCCAGCTTTTCTTTTTAAATGTCAGCAGCTAGGCAGCTCTTGAAAAGTTTGCCGTTCTCAGGATGATGGGAAACAGCCTTTGCTTCCCTGGTACATGAATTCTTTTATTTTGATCTACAAGCCAGTCTAATGAATCCCCTACAGCTTTCTTAAATTTCTTCAGCTATTTTCATACTATACATGCCATCGGCCCCAGACAAAATGGCCATTTGCCTCAGACAGCAGAATCTGAAGAAGGGCATCACGTTAGGAAAAGCTGCTCTACAGACGTCCTTCCTAAAAGCTTATAGGAAAAATAGGTGTAACAATCCACAGTATACCAAGAGCACAAGTTATTTAGTTATGTTGACTTCAAAGAATGCAATTTTCTTTGAGGGTGGAGGCCAGAAGCATTCTCTTGAAAGTGTTAAGGCAGGCCTGACTACATTCCACAGAACTAGATTTCAGCATCATTTGATGTCAGCTTTCATTCTACATGACACAAGGGCACATTTGTAGACTTTCTTAAGCAATTTTGAGATTATATGGAAGACAAAACTAATAGAAGCCAAGGTACCTTTGAGAAAGAATGCTCTAAACCAGGGTTGCCCAAACTATGCCCCCTGGGGGACATAGTGACCAGCCTCCTGAACCAAGTGACCACCCATGGCCCAAAATGTTTGAGCACCCCTGCTCTAAACTAAGGCTTCCCATAGCTCAACTCCTTGCACCTCTCTATACCTGTCAGAAACTAAGTCGTACAAAGCAGGCAAACTTGTATAACTTAAGCAAGGTTTATAATTTTGGTTGTGGTGCAAAACATAGCACATCTCGACTTGCAGTCTCATACAATCTTATGGCCAAACATTATTCCTGAGGGAAAATATTGAGGTGCATGACCCAAACTGATTGTCAAATGATCACTTTCAAAGAACCAGCACATAAAGGGACCATGTTGTGGCAGCTATTCTGTCTCTAAAGTTGGAGAACCAAATTAAACAGCATTATACATTCTAAAACACAGATAATACTGTGTATTCTGAGAAGTTCAGTATGGGATAATGCCAGTAAGCGGGGGTTTTTCTCCTATATCCCAATCCCACTGTAAAATGGCAGATAATGAAGTTATTCACCAGATATTGCCAGGGTACTATCCACACATCTTTAAAAAAACAAAAAACACTAAAGACTTTAGTCAGGCTTATAGACTAAATGTCAGACAGCACTTATCAAAGCCAGAGTAACTGTGTCTCAGTTAAACTATCTATGGTGGTGAACACCAAACCTATCTAGTAGCAAATTAAACCTTGACTTGTCTGTGATGACCTACAATCCTAAATTCAAGAATTTACATCACATGGTACAGCTTAGATTTGACAGATATCATGCTGACATCTTTATGTGAAAGCCACGTTCCTAGCCATGGAAACTGAGAATTCTCATTTTACTTATTTCAAACCATGCTCCGTGGTTTGTGAACTTCTCTAATGCCTTGCTCCATATATGTTACAGTAAAACAAAACTCAACTTGAATCAAATCACTTTATTGAGCATGAGATACAACATAAAACTAAATGTATACAATTATGGACAATGATAACAGATAAACCAAAGAAACATGCACAGTTGAAGATGCAAGAGTCCCACTTGTCATTTTTCAGTAAAGACTTTCAGTTTTCATTGTCACTTTCTCCCAGAGTGTGCTTGTCAAAAAGGTACTCTGCCAATCCAGCTTTTGGTGCTCCCATCCTGCGCAGGTTGGTCACATGGTCACCCAGCTCTTTGATGGATTTCACCTGCTCCTCCAGGTAGTGGTTTTCAAGGAAGTCGCATAACTGTAAGAAAAACTGCTTCATTAGACACACTCCTACAGATTCAACAATGCCATGAGATCTTATGGTCTCACATTAAAAATAAAATAACCTTATTGAACAAAGCATAAGCAAAGTTTGGAACAAAGGCGGCCCCCTTGTATCCACTCCAGTTCTTCCTTCATGTAGTACAAGAGATTTACAACTATCATTAACTAATAGCACTCCAGAAATGGAAGGCTGTGATTTATCACAGAGCTTGTCGGTATTCCATATTTGTATTTATTATTTACACTTGTATCCTGCCCCTCTAGGGAAAAAATCATCCCTACTCAGGGTGACTAGCATCATAAAAACAGTCATATAATGGTCAAAGGTTAAAAATTACACACAACAAAACTCCCAATAAAATCATACTAATACATGGAAGTTCTGTAGTGTATTTAAGCAATCCAAGTTCTGCAGCAAGTGAAGCCAAATTCTGCTGTCTGCATAAACATAGTTTAAATAGATTGCCTCGCTGCTTCTGCTCTTTCACTCACCTTGCTTCACTAGCAAGGAAGTGGAAGCCACATCCACTTATATTTTAAGCAGCCCCTGATTTCTGAGATCCAAATACACATTACAAATATATGCTTGAAAATGTGTGCACAATCATAAGTACTAGAAACTTTATGACAGCTGACTTCAAAGCATTCATCAGCATATTCTGTATTTAAAGAATCTCAGCCCACACATTCCCTTCATGCCCTTGATATTCTAATCGCTTAATGACCCAAAATTTCATTTCAGCTTGGTGCTGGAGGATGGCATAAATGTCATTCAAAGTTCTAGTCAAACAATGTGCTGCTTATATTAACTTTCACTTACATGTGGGTCGTTCTTCTCAGTTGCCAGCTTGTGCAAGTCCAGTAGTGATTTGTTCACATTCTTTTCTAAGTGCAAAGAACACTCCATTGCCACCAGTCCATTCTCCCAGTCATCACGATCTGGTTTCTAATGAAGCAGAAAAGGCAATCATTTACATCTAGGCTGAGCCACAACAATCCCAAGAATTAACAGAGCACAATCCGATTACTGAGGCAAACGATTAAGATACAGTTAGGCAGAATCAACACCAACAGAAGACTTTAAGCCGACACCTTTTATTTTACTACAGGGTTTTGAATTCACACTGTGGACTGCAGGTCATGCACCAAGATAAAGTGTCTCAGCAATAATGTCCTTGGAAATGGAAAATGACAAGCAATGCTATTGTGCCTAAAAGGTTTTCCTAACACATGTATCTTCAAACCCTCCTCAGGAACCAGAACATTTCACCCATCTCACTTTTCACAATCCACAATGGGAGGGGAAAGGAGTATGGAATATAGTAGTAGGAAATATTGGCAGTCTTTCTACTGCATCCTGAACAAAGAGACAATAATTGTTTGTATGTATTCTGGACAAGTAGGTTCTGGCAGTAAAAACTTTCCTCATCCACTTCTACTTGGATCAGTATTTTTCATTTGGCTTAAGAAATCTGCTTTACTATGGACATGAGATGGAATGACTTAATCAATTTTTAAATGCCAACTGACACATAATTGCAGGTGAAACTCGGAAAATTAGAATATCGTGCAAATGTTCATTCATTTCACTTAAAAGGTGAAACAAATATTAGACTCACTACATGCAAAGCGAGAGATGTCATGCCTTAATTTGTTATAATTATGATGATCATGGTGTACAGCGTACATGAGATTATGTGATTATGGGCTACATGAGATTGAGGGGGGTTTGGAGTTTTTATAAGCCATAAGCATCAATATTATAACAAAGTAAGGCTTGAACTATCTTGTTTTGCGTGTAATGAATCTATCTCATATATTTGTTTCACCTTTTACATTGCATTACTGGACTGAATGAACATTTGCATGATATTCTAATTTTCCAACTTTCACCTGTATTTTAGGAATATTTTGTTTCCTGACATGCTGTGGTCCATGGGGTCATAAAGGATCAGTCTCAACTGTACGACTGAACAACATGTTGTTTCCAAGCAAGCCACATTTTCAAACTGCATTTTTATCAAAGCAAGAGCATGTTAATCTTGGATTCAGCATTAGACTATTGATTTTCAGTATGTTTCTAGGAAAAAAATCTATGCAGATCAACTCATATTTCAAGAATCCATGTGAGCTGCTAAGGATGTCCTTGAAAGTGGACTGCATACAGTATAACTGCTGGAATACAGAGTGACAAAGTGTGATGAGGAAACTATTTCAAAAACACCCCTCATCAGTGAGGGATGCTGATGAAGCGCAATAAATACAAAGTTCAAAAACCAGCATTTTCAAAACAAAATCAGCAAATTGACCATACCTTACCTTCTAATGTACCACTTCAGAATGGCATGCACAAAGGAAAATTAAGTTTTGACTGTTCTCTAACAACTCCCTGCAGTGACAGCATGCATTTCACAGAGGATGTCCTTGCCTTGCTTTCTCCTCCAAGGTGCTAGTTTTGTACATTTAAGAAACCATTTTCTTTATAGATAAGAATATTTTATTCTCCTTCACCATCCTGCACTCTTATGCATCCCATAATCACGAATAGCTTCTCTTAGTTTTAGAAACAGCATCACCCAGAGTCTTAGTTTTAGAAACAGCATCACCCAGAGTCTTACCTAGTCTTACTAGGTAGAAAGGTAGTAAACGTGTACATTTTTGAGGCCCAGAATACTGCACTTGTTAAAATGGATTCTGAGGGAACAGTTGTAGTTACCTGCAATTCTTGTGCCATGTTTGTGTTCTTGCCAAAGCATATGGAGAACTACACTTGCAGCAAGTGCAAGCTGGTTGCACTACTAGAAGAGAAGGTCCAGCAGCTAGAGGCCCGCATATCTAACCACCAACAAATTAAGGAGCTTGAGCTGTTCTTGGACAGAGCGGAGCAGACTATGCTGGACAAAGAAGTGACAGGGCACAGTTCTGAGGGAGAAGGCCCTTCACTAACTCAGGAGGGAGATGGTTGGAGGAATGTGACTCAAAGGAGGAGAAGAGTAGGGGATCACTCTGAGAGTCTGAAATTACAGAATAAATTTGAGGCTCTTTCCCTTATCACACCTGATGAGGAACACACAGAGGAACAACTGGTTCCACCTGATGATCTCTCCTTCATCACACTTGATGAGATCCAGGAAGATGAACAACAGGAACAAACTGAGGTTCTCTCCCTTAATATGGTTGATGAGGTGCATGTAGATGAACAGATTGCAGGAGAGAGGCTCCTTGTACTAGGCGATTCAATAATTAGAAATACAGAGAAATGGATTTGTGATGCACATGATAACCGTATGGTGACTTGCCTGCCAGGTGCAAAAGTTGCAGACATCACAAGAAATCTAGATAGATTGTTAGAGAGAACTGGGAACGAGCCAGTTGTCATGGTACACGTTGGTACTAATGATGTTGGGAAGGCCAAGCGGTCTGTCCTGGAAGCCAAATTTAGGTTGTTAGGAAGAAGATTGAAGATTTTCAGAAGTGCTGCCTGTCCCTCGCGCAGGACCTACGAGGCAGACAGAGCTCAGAAGCCTCAATGCGTGGATGAGGCGGTGGTGTCGAGAGGAGGGCTTCAGATTTGTCAGGAACTGGAGAACATTTTGGGACAAGCCAAATCTGTTCAGGAGGGATGGGTTGCATTTAAACCATGATGGCACCAGATTGCTGGCACTCAACATCAAAAAGGCTGCAGAGCAGCTTTTAAACTAATAACTGGGGGAAAGCCGACTGGAGCTGGGCAGCATCCGGTTCGGGAAAGTGTGTACTTGAGTAGTGAGGAGGATGCAAAAATTACTGAGCAGAGCAAGGAGCTAGTCACCAGCACTCTAGCAGAAGGATGCAAGAGGCAGTCTAACAATGCAACTGGACTCAAAAGACTGTATCAGGAAAGCATATATAAATGCTTGTATACAAATGCCAGAAGCCTCCGGAACAAAATAGGGGAGCTGGAATACTTAGCAATAGATAAAAATATTGATATTATTGGTATCACTGAAACCAGGTGGACGGATGATAACCAATGGGATACAGTTATCCCAGGCTACAAACTGTACAGGAAGGATAGGAAGGGGCAAACAGGAGGTGGTGGAGCCTTGTATGTCAAAGAAGTGATAAAATCGTATGAATTGGAATATCTAGGTGATTTGGAGTCACCATTAGAAGCTCTGTGGGTAAGAGTACCAGGCCACAAGGATGGTCTAACAGTAGGCATATACTATCGGCCTCCGACCCAAACTCTTGAGGGAGACTGGCAGTTGGAGAATGTTGTAAAGGAGGCATCCAGGAAGGGAAGCCTGGTTATAATGGGGGACTTCAATTACCCTCACATAGAAAAAGGGCACTGCCAGGTCCAAGAGGACTCCGATGTGGCTTACAGGAGCTGTTCGGGAAGTGATCAAGAGCAAGAAAAGCTCATTTAGAAGATGGAAGGCTTGTCCAAATGAGGACAGCAGGCAGAAACATAAATTCTGGCAGAACAAATGCAAGGCAACAATCAGGAAAGCAAAGCAAGACTTTGAGGAGCGTATAGCTAAAAATACTCAGAGAAATAACAAAGACTTCTTTAAGTACATTAGAAGTAAGAACCCAACTAGGAAGGCCATTGGACCATTAGATGACAATGGAAGGCAAGGGGTTATTAAAGAGGAAACAGAGATTGCAGAGAGACTCAATGAATTCTTTGCTTCAGTATTCACTGAAGAAGACAGAGACCACATGCCCAAAACAGAGCCTATCTTCGTAGGGAGGGAAACCGAAGAATTAAGCAAGATAGAAATAACCAGGGAGGAGGTCCTTGCATGTCTTGTTAAGCTAAACACTAACAAATCCCCAGGACCAGATGGCATCCATCCATGAGTTCTCAGGGAACTTAAAGATGAAATTGCTGAAATCCTAGCCAAAATATATAATCTTTCCCTCAAATCAGGCTTTGTGCCTGATGACTGGAAGGTAGCGAATGTAACACCAATTTTTAAAAAAGGATCCAGGGGTGATCCAGGAAATTACCGGCCTGTCAGTTTGACATGTGTCCCAGGTAAAGTGATGGAAACCATCCTAAAAGATAGAATTAATAGGCACATAGAAGAGAAGGCGCTGCTAAAGGAGAGCCAACATGGCTTTTGCAAGGGCAAATCATGCCTCACTAACCTGTTGGAATTTTTTGAGAGTGTCAACAAGCATGTGGATAAGGGAGATCCAGTTGACATTGTTTATCTGGACTTTCAGAAGGCTTTTGACAAGGTCCCACACCAAAGGCTCTTGAATAAACTTACCAGTCATGGAATAAAGGGACAGGTCTTGTCCTGGATCAGCAACTGGCTAAGGGACAGGAAACAGAGGGTAGCACTAAATGGACACTTCTCCAAGTGGAGGGAAGTAAAGAGTGGGGTCCCCCAAGGTTCAGTACTGGGACCCCTGCTTTTCAACCTCTTCATAAATGATCTAGAGGTAGGAGTAAAAAGCAAGGTAGCCAAATTTGCTGACGACACTAAATTATACAGGGTAGTGAAAACTGTGAGAGATTGTGAAGAGCTCCAGAGGGATCTCTTGACACTGGGGGAGTGGGCAAAACAGTGGCAAATGAGCTTCAACATCAGTAAGTGCAGAGTGATGCATGTTGGGGCAAAAAACCCCAATTACATTTATAAACTGATGGGGTCTGAACTCTCTGCGACAAACCAGGAAAGGGACCTTGGTGTCCTGGTGGACAGCTCAATGAAGGTGTCAACCCAGTGTGCCTCAGCAGTGAAAAAAGCAAACTCAATGTTAGGGATCATTAGGAAGGGTATAGAAAATAAGTCAGCAAGTGTCATTTTGCCTCTTTATAAATCTATGGTGAGGCCCCATCTGGAATACTGTGTACAGTTCTGGTCGCCATACCTCCAGAAGGATATTATGGAGCTGGAAAAAGTGCAGAGGAGGGCAACCAGAATGATTAGGGGACTGGAACACCTTCCTTACCATCTGAGGCTGCAACGGTTGGGCCTTTTCACTCTTGAACGACGGCGTCTAAGAGGTGACCTGATTGAAGTTTATAAAATCATGCACGGTGTGGACAAAGTAGATAAGGAAAAACTGTTTTCCCTATCGCACAACACTAGAACTAGGGGACACTCCATGAAACTTTTGGGTACTAGTTCTCAAACAAATAAGAGAAAGTACTTTTTCACCCAGAGGATTACTGGTCTATGGAACTCCCTGCCAGAAGAAGTGGTGACAGCTGTCAGTCTTGACAGCTTTAAGAAAGGATTAGACAAGTTCATGGAGGACAAGGCTATCAATGGCTATAATTATGGCTACCTAAGGACAACCTCCGGGTTGGAGAGATAGGCAGGATATCTCTCAATGCCATTTCCAGGGAATCCTAAGCAGGTGAAGGCATCTCCTTGGGAATACCCTGAAGGAAATGGTGAGCCACTGTGTGAGACAGAATGCTGGACTGGATGGGCTGTGGCCTGTTCCAGCAAGGCTGTTCTTATGTTCTTATGTACCCTATCTCTAAAATAATTTTGCAAACTAGCATGATGATGAACTGTTTCTGCTCCCTACCCTCACCATCATTTTACTCTGGATCCCAAGGCATCTCCACCACTCTTCTGCCATATTTTTGTCAGAAGCTGAATTTACCTTAATGTCCTGCAGGAAAATGCGACCACCTCGCTTGTTCTGAAATGTCATAAGCTTCTCTGCATGCTCACGCTCCTCATGTGACTGGTGCAGAAAGTACTTGGCAAAGTTCTTCAAGGCCACATCATCACGATCAAAATAGTAGGACTGAATTGAAAATGCAAATTATTTACAGAGGAGAATCAAGGATTGAGATTTTACCCATGAATGCTCATCTTAATATTCCTACTTCTTCTGGAATTAGCACACAGGAACTTGCTGCTGCCAACTTAATGTACCTGTTTACCTACCACAGCTTTTCAAAGTACTGAAGCCACATATCCTATTTGTTCACTCAATGTTTTTGATTATGCTAGACATTTGCCAACTTGAAGCTCCTTACAAGTAAGGAAAAACCATCAGGATGATGAGTACTGCTCAAGTCTTGTTCAGAAGTAAGTCTACAATGTGTGTTTCTATTTGAGACAGGGCCTCAAGCACCACTTTCTAAAAGTCCAAAACAAGCTATATATTACTCCTTGGGCCTTGTTCAAATTAAGAAACCAGGTTAACAGGTGTTTGTAGTGGTAGCCGTGTTAGTCTGTGCAAGCATATTTGAGACTAAATAAAACAGAACAGCAAAAAAAAGACAAAAAATGTCATGGTACCATAAAGACTAACTCCTTTATTTAAAGCAGTTAGTCTTTAAGGAGCCACAACATTTTTTTGTCTTTTTTTTTTTTTTTGCTGTTCTGTTTTATTTATTCTCAGGTTAACATGGTTGGTAAAATATCTTCAATTTTTAAAGCTATTAATTTTATCAATACTTGGAATTAAGTGCCAAATTTTGCCAACTGTCTATTTACAAGGATCAGTATTGGTTTTATGAAACCATTCATTATATTCTGAATTACAGTTAATGCAGACACCAAATATCAATTAACTCAAAATTAAAGCTAATGCGTTACAAGCAAGACTTGCACATTTTCCCAATATTTTACTTGGAAACAAACCTCTTCACCTAACTATTGGTAGGAACCAAGAGAAACTTGTAAACTAGACTTCAAACTTTCATGCTATTCTCAAACTACTGATTCCTAAATTAATTATGAGCATTGTGGCAAATATCCTTGAAGTTGGCTTCACAGAAGTAAACAAATACAACCTCTGACACTGACTTCTAGTTCTGTTTTAAAAAAATCAACATAGTTGCTATAGCAGAAGCCAGTTTATATTTTAAAAAATATTGGGAAACAGGTCCAAAATCAATTAACAGTACCTCTCCCTCCAGAGACAAGCACTGGGGATGTGGCATGCAAAGAGGTTTCTCTGCATGCAAGAATCAGCCCAATGCTGTTTTGTTCTACCCATCATCTGGATGGGTCCCCATCCATTAGAGTCCAATGGGCAAAATAGGTAACAGCCAATAAGTTCAATTAAATCACAGCCAATAAGTTCATTTAAAGTCACAGCTTTTTTAAAAGTGGGAGAGAGGGGATATTTTAAAAACCTTGTACCTTTCAAATAAGTGAGTTGTATAAATCTGAGCTTGCTTGCCCAGACACTTTTAGGTATTTACTTGATTGTTGTTTTGTATTGTTTATATTGTTGTTGCTAATTGTTTGCAAACTGCCTAGAGTGGGAAATTAGCTCAGGTGGGCAGTATAAAAAAATGTAATAAATAAAACAGCAAGATCCTTTTCTGCATGCCACAACCTTTGACGCCACTGAAGTTCCAAATGAAGTATAGCTGTAAGTGCCCAAGCCAACACAACACACCAGCAGAGTGGAAATGCAAAGGTTCAGTAGTCGTTGTAAACCAGCATTTCCCAACCTTTGGTTTTTGGACTTCCATTCCCAGAAGCCTAAGTCAATTTCCCAAACCATTGATCAGCCAATGTACTGACTTAGGCATCTGGGAATTGAAGTCCCCCTGTGGGGCGAGGGCCGCATGTTGGGAACCACAGCTGTCAAGATTGGTTTATTAGGGTTGTCTCTCTTTCAATTAGGATCGGCGCGATACCGATCTAAACCCTCGCGGTGTGGCTGCTCAAGGACGGAAGCCCTGAGCTGGACCAGGAGAACCACCACCACCAGTTCAGGAATGTCTTTATGCGATCACCCAACCAGCCCCAGAAGCAAGAGCTCTGGTTGTTGTCAATCCACGCAAAAACGCCCCGAGGTGTGGGCCCAAGGTGTGTTTTTGTGTCAAGAGATTACTCTGGGTTGAAAAGGATTTTTGCTTTTTTAAAAAAATGTGCTATTGATACGTATTTCCTTTTCTTGTCTTTTTTCCCCCATTGTATTTACTGCATTGTGATGTGTTGTATTTTTTGAATGTACTATTGATACCTATTTCCTTTTCTTGTTTCCCCCCCCCCCCCCGTTGTATTTACTGTATTGTGATGTGTTGTATTTTTTTGAATGTACTATTGATACGTATTACCTTTTCTTTTTTTTTCTTTTTTCCGTTGTATTTACTGTATTGCGATGTATTACCTTTTCTTGTTTCTTTTCTCCCCCCCCCCCCGTTGTATTTACTATATTGTGATGTGTTGTATTTTTTAATGTACTATTGGTGCATATTTCCTTTTCTTTTTTCCCCCTGTTGTATTTACTGTATTGTGATGTGTTGTAGTTTCCTTTGCTATTTGATTTTCTTTATTTTTAAAATTCAATAAAAATTGTTTTAAAAAGAAAAGGATTTTTGCAGGGGCCACCCGAACGAGGCTCCTTTCATGATGTCCCCTACCGTGCAGCTCTGAGGGGGGGGGGGGGGGGGAATCGAACCCCCGTCCTTCCTGTTTCCAAGCACAATGTTTGTTTGTTTTTTACCTACTGAGCCACCAGGAGAGCTGACACCAGACCTGATTCAAGGGCACCTCCTCGAGAGAGAGAGAGAGATGAGCTGCAGGAGAAGCACCGCCTGTTTACAGGGCTCTCCTCCGCACCCAACCTCCAAGCCGCCCTGCGGGAGGAGAGGTAAACAACCCGAGGGGACCCTCCTCTCGCACCGCCCAGGCAGGCAGGCAGGCAGGCAGGCCTCCCTCGCTCCTTTTCCCCCCAAGGGCATCCCAATGCCTGCCTGCCTGCCTGCCTGCGGGCCCTTCCGCCGCTTGTCCGCCCCAGCAGCCCCTTCCACCCTCCGAGGCCGAGAGAGGCGAGGCGGCAACCCATTCCCCCCTTTTCTTCCAAACCCAACCCGGGGCTCCTCTCACCATGCTGAGGTACACGTAGGAGGCGTAGAGCTCCAGGTTGATCTGCCGGTTGATGGCCGCTTCGCAGTCCTGGTCGTAGTTCTGGCGCACCTGGGAAGGAGACGAAGCCATGGCGGTGGCGGCGCTGCTGCTGCTGCTGCTGCTGGCGGTGCTTAGGAGGAGGACGTCGCAGAGGCAACGAGTGGGCCCGGGTGGGAGGGAGGGGTGGCTGGAGTGGGTTCCGTCCAATCACTGTTGAAGCAGGAACCTCCTCGGCCGGGTCTCGCAGACGTTCTGAGCCCCCTCTGGCGGGCGTCGCGCCTATTTATAGCTGGAGGCTGCGTCACAATTCTAGTCGAGGGGAGGCCACGCCTCCTCCTGGCGCGCGGGAACGGAGGTGGGGGCTGGGGGGAAGAGAGGGAGGGGTGCGAGTGTTTCTCCCATGAAGGTATAAAAAACAGATGACATGACGTCACAAACTTGAAGCCGACTAATCTGACAGTCTGCCATGTTAGTTGGCCCCAAACATTGCCGTATGGTGCTTTGATTGTGTGGAGTCGTGAAAGTAGATCGGGGTTTCCCCTTTAATATCAGTGGGTGGGGGGGTTGCGATCCCCCTCTCCGCTGGCTCTCCTAGCTCTGGAAGGGTTGGGGGGGACAGACCCCTTTTGTTCCCCCAACCCCACCACCCAGGGGACCCAGGAGAAGGGATCAATCCACCACCACCCCTACAACACAAGCAATCGTAAACAGTAGTCTGCTATAGTTTTGGTCCACCTAATATGGCGGCAGGCCACGCCCACTGACTTCAAAAAACTTACAGCATGAAGCCTGCTACTGTTTTTTATACCCCTCCGGTCCGAGCGCGCGTGTAAGCGTGACTCAGGGTTTTTTTTCCTCTCCCCTCCCTCCTTCCTTGCTTGCGCATGCGCAGACTAGAGCTTGGAAGAGCACAGAAATTGCTGAGTCTTTCTGTGGTTGGCATTTAAAGTAAGGAGCTTGTTTTGAAATAAAGGGAAGCCCATTGTAAGACGGGAAACTCTCCGGAATTTGGTCGTTGGGGCGTTCCTCTCCCGCCAAAATGCCAGGGGTGCCCAAACTTTTCAGGCCATGGGCCAGTCACGTGGTTCAGGAAGCTATGGCCCAGAGGCCGGATTCGGACCCTGACGCCAATTCATCCGGCCTGCGAAGCCCTCGTTGCTCCTGGAAGTGGAAGTAAAACGCGCCCCTGGCGTTTTACTTCCACTTCCAGGAGCGACGAGGGCTTTGCAGGCCGGATGAATTGGCATCAAGGTCCAGATCTGGCCTCTGGGCCGTAGTTTGGCCACCCCTGGTCTATGCAGAAAGATGCAAGCGGGCTCCTGTGCTGTGTAACACGAAAGCGAGTCTGACCTTGCAATCAGTGGGTGTTACCCCATCACCCCCATATATCCCTTTTACAGTAAAAACCCGACTTACAAATGCCTCGAGTTACATAAAATTCAACTTACATAATGCTTTTGTGCTAAAACCATGTCCCGATTTATACGATTTCCTATGGGTTTGCTTCAAGTTACATAAAAATTACATTTTTCCTATGGGTTTGCTTCGAGTTACGTAAAAAGTAATTTTTCCTATGGGTTTGTTTCGAGTTACAAAAAAAATTGATTTAAGCAAAAGCCTACAGAACTGACTTTTTTCAGAAGTAGGGGTTTTACTGTACGTACTTCTAATTCTTGCATTAAGAATGTGAATAATAAACTACTGACCAAAAACTTGGGGGAAGGGGTTGCATTTGTTTTAGACCAGCAGTTAAGATGCTGACTGGAAGGCGGAAGGTCAGCAGTTCAAATCCTGAGTACTGTATGACGGAATGAGCACCCGTCTCTGTCCCAGCTCCTGCCAACCTAGTAATTCGAAGGCAAGAAATTGCAAGGAGATAAATAGGGGCCACTTCAATGGGAAGGTAAACAGCGTTCAGTGCACCTTGGTGTCTAGGCATGCCTGTCACATGTCCATAGAAACATCTGCAAATGCAGACAGCACTGGCTCTTCGACTATAAACAGAAATGAGCACTGAACCCTAGAGTCAGATACAACTGGCTTTAAAGCAAGGGCAACCTTGATTTTGACCTTCCCAACCTTTAGTTTTTGGACTTCATTTTCCAGAAGCCTAAGTCCAGTACATTGGCTGATGCGTGTTTTTGGCAATTGACTTAGGCCAAAAACCAAAGGTTGGGAAATACTGTTATAGACTGAGTATCTGAAAGCCATTCTCTCTTAAAACATTTAAAGCAGTTTGATTTAATGGTCTGGGAGATGGAGTGTGGGATTAGGATTCAAAAGAGGGAAATTCCTGCTTGGCCATGGGGAACGCATTGTAGGGAGTGAGGGTAGCAACCGGGTTAACCGCTCCTCTGGTTGTTGTTGTTCAGTCGCACAGTCGATTCCGACCCTTTGCGACCCTATGGACCATTGCTCTCCAGGCGCCTCTGTCCTCCACCATCCCCCTCAGCCCTCCCAGCTCTGTGCCCATTGTGTCTACAATACTATCTAGCCATCTCATCCTTGGCCTCCCCCTTCTTCTTTTGCCCTCCACCTTTCCCAACATCAATGCCTTCTCAAGTGAATCCTCCCTTCTCATTTGATGTCCAAAGTACTTTAGCTTCGTCTTTACTATTTGACCTTCCAATGCATGCATACATAACACAATGAGCAGTCAGGGTTGATTTCTTCTAGGATTGACCTATTTGTTCTCCTCGCTGTCCAGTGTACTCTCAAAACTCTCCTCCAACACCACATTTCAAAGGCATCTATTCTTCTATGTTCAGCTTTCCTCATTGTCCAGCTCTCGCATCCGTACATTACCACTGGGAATACCATTGCTTTGACTATTCTAATTTTTGTTTGCAATATGATGTCTCTGCTTTTCACTATGTTCCCCAGGTTTCTCATGGCTTGTCTCCCAAGAATCAGTCGCCTTTTTATTTCGTGGCTGCAATCTCCATCTGCAGTGATCTTTGATCCTAAGAATGTAAAATCTGTCACTGCCTCTACTTCTTCCCCATCTATTTTCCATGAACTGATCGGACCTGTTGCTATTATCTTGGTTTTCTTGATATTGAGTCTCAAGCCAGCTTTTGCACTCTCCTCCTTCAGCCCAATCCTCCGGTAGATATGTTGAAAACCATGTCAAGGGTCATCTCTAAGTGGAAAGTGGCTTATCAGCACAACCAAGATGACAAAGATCTAGTGATGCAATGATTGTCGAAGTGTGTTGCAGACTCTTCTACTATGAGTAATGGCCACTGGTATCTTGGTGGTAGGAGTGGAAGATCATCTTGGTTTTCAGCTCAATGGGAGTTTTGCTGGAATGGCAGTGAAGTTGCTGCTATCCTGTGCAATGGCCTTAAAAATGTCTTATGCTGCCACTTCTTAGGGCTAAAAGAGCCTTTTTCATCTGTATGTCCCCCCCTTTACTTTTGTATGGTTTTTTAAAATGTATTTATTTATTTACTCTTCTCTTTTGATGAATAGATGGGACTGTGGTGGCTTAATGGTTAAGACATTAAACTTGAAGACTGGAAGGTCGGAGTTCAAGACCCAAGTTCTGCATGATGGAGTGAGCTCCTGTCTCTGTCCCAGCTCCTGCCAACCTGATGTCAAGAGCTAAGTAGGGTCGGTCCTTATTAATATTTAGATGGGACACCCCTGGAGAATACCAAGGATGTGGAAGAAGAGCTAGGGGGGGAATCTTACCTCAAGCTTTCTGATGTGTTGACAATACTACTTCTTCATTTGGGTCAGAATCATTCCAGTGGTATTTCTGGAGTGGAAGGGTCAATCAAAGGGGCGATGTTGTTGAATGAGGATGCATGAATGTCTCCACAGTCCTCACAGCCTTCAGGGAATAATATTGGATTAGGTGGACCAAGGACTTGACTCGGTATATGCAGTTTGATATTTGATTTGATAAATCTTTATTGGCACTGTCCTGCACAGAACAACGAGATTGAAAAACCACTTATCAACCCAACAAAACCTAAACAAAATACAACTATACAAAATTATCAACATACTCCCACCCCACATATACACATTAAACCCCTAAAAGCTCTAAAACTCTAAAAACTCTAAAAACTATGTACAGAAGCTCCCTCATAGACTGCATTGCACTGCATTCAAAGCCAGAACTGCTTTTGGGTAGAAACTATTTCTCAAGTGGCTGGTCCTAGTCTTTATGACCCTATACCTTCTTCTAGAAGGCAGAAGCTGAAAGAGATCATTTCCAGGGTGCGTACTATCTTGCGCAATCTCTACAGCTTTCTTATAACACCTGGTGGCATAGATTTGATCTAGAGTGGGAAGAGTACGCCCGATTATCTGCTCCGCAGTCTTTATGACCCTGGACAACATTGTTCTTTCCCTAGCTGTACAACTCCCAAACCATACACACAGACCATAGGTTAACACACTCTCTATGGTAGTACAGTGGTAGAATGCCAACAGCAGGTCCTTTGAAAGATTGTTCTTCCTGAGGATTCTCAAGAAGTATAACCTCTGCTGTGCTCTCTTCATCAGATCTTTGGTGTTTGCTCCCCATGTTAGATAATTCCTCAGCTCCATTCCCAGAAATCGAAACATCGAGACCTGTTCCACACAATTCCCTTCAATAATAAGTGGCTGGATGTTCAATTTGCATTTTCTGAAGTCCACAATTATTTCTTTTGTCTTTTTTACATTAAGGAATAAATTGTTTTCCCTACACCACTCCGTCAGCATCTCAACCTCCTTTCTGTAAGCCAACTCCCCCTCCCCAGCAGTAATCAGACCAACCACAGTAATCAGACCAATGCGTGCATTGCCATAGTATATATCAGCCATTCTTCTCACCAGTCATACGATCAAAACCAGATTCTCTACTAATGCAAATGTTATTATAAGGCTGCTGGAATGGTTAACGGAAGGAAGCTTTGGAAAGCAAGGTGCTACGGGTGGAAGAGGCCAGAAATACTGCTGGAGGAATATAACTGAATCCTATATACAGTAACTAGTTGAATTAATAGGCTACAATCCTTCAGCAGAAACATCAGAACTGTTGTTACTTCTTGAACTTTGTACCCACACACAACTTATCAATGTAATTCTACACTGCGTTCTGATAAGGAATGCGGTGTTTTGTTTCCCCCTCCCCTTCTTACTACTTAATTTTTGCCTAACTGCTTGTTTTGAACCCGACACCACCTCAGCCAGGAAATGAGTATAAATGGAAGATCCATATTACGAAATATTGGGTTTTGGGTTTTGAAAGCATACAGCAATTACAACAGAGAATGACTTCATAGAAATGACGCAGTGGAATATAGATGGGCTTTGAGTCACAAGAAGGAAAAGCAGTCTTTAAAAAGATGCCATCGCAGGATCAAGTACTTATGCGGTTGGGAGGGTAGGATTGGGTAGTTTTAAAATAAGATTTTAAATCAAGATAAACAACAGCATAATGTGACACTGTTTTGTAGCCAAGCAGAGGAGTAAGTAGCAGCATACCAATGCAAAATATATAGAGTTTGACATGCAACCTGCAGATGTGGAAGGCAAACGCAATAGTGTTGGGTCTGGTCTATGAGTTGTTTTTTGTCACAACATCAGAAGGGGCAGATCCATTAGGGCAGAGTGAGCATTGCACATTGCATTGCTACCCCATGTTGAATCTGTTCTCAGCTTATCTGGGAAACCTACACCTGCCTCCTGACCTCAGGCAAAAGGACAGGGACTGGCTGCGTTCCTCTCCTGTTGACCTCCTGGCATCATCATATTCTGTATGAGAGGTGGAGAATGAACAAGAAAAGCAGATATGAGAGAATAAGCTAGTTTCCATCTTTGAAGCAATCAGGTAGGAAAATGTTAAATCAGGGATTCTCAACCGTGGCCCGCAGGCCAGATGCAGCCTATGGCACCATTTCATGTGGCCCCCTACCACCTCCACCACACTAGGAAGTGTCCAGCTCTCTTGTGAGTGCACATGCACATGTGAATGCTCATCTTGTTTACCTGCCTCCATGTATACATGTGTGTACAGACAGTACACACTTTTGCCCCTTGCTGTATCTGCCATTGGCTGCTTTGTCTTCTGTTCACAAGCTACAGCAGGCACCAGAAACCACAGCAAGCTAACAGGAAGAACCTATATGTTCTCTTTTTCTTGACACAAGTTGGGGTTGGCTAACAAAAGGAATCCTGACTGCACTCCATCTATCACTTTCCTCCTAGCTGATCACCGGGTGCATCAGTTAGGAGAGCTTAAAATAAATTTGTATTTATTTATTTATTTAAAATTTATATGCTGCCCTGTCCAATGGACTCTGGGCAGTGTACACAAGTTAAAATCTGTTGGATTGGGGCCGTGAAGCGGCCCTTGAGGTCCCGGAGGAGACTGGTCGAGTAATGACACGAGGCAAGATGGAGCGAAGACCAGTGGTTTATTGAGGGAAAATCATCAGTATATATTATGTTCAAGGCTGCGTGTGGTAGAATCGTCATCTGACAGAAAATCACATCACCCATTTACCCGTGTTAATTGGGAACTTCTCTTGGGGAAGTGTTGTGTTCTAATGGTTTTACCTTCCACATGGATTACAATGTATCTGAGCCAATGTAACCTTGCCTATAGCAACAATGTAACCTTCAGCTGTATCATATAAACCCTGTAATAGGACGCGAGCTAATGACCACCAGCTGGCAGCAGCGAGCGTCCAAGCTCTCTTGGTCCGAACTCATCAAAGGCAACAGCGCGGGAAGCTTTCCCGCCACCACCTACACCTGGACAAGAAGGGCGTGACTCGCAATGACGTCACGCAGGCAGTAGCCAATGGGCTACCATGGCACCACGTTCAAATGTATTACTACTGTATATAAAGAGCTATCGGTCCGCCATTACCTCATGTTCCCTCTGTCCATTATGCAATAAACCTGAGTTAACCCAGCCCGAGGCTGTGTCCTGTGTCTTGGTTTTTATACACCAAATTGGCGACGAAGGTGGGATAATGGATCCCCAAGGAGCAGCCAGGGCACAGAGCGGGTTCAACATCACCAAACCGCAAGACTGGGAGCTGTTGGAGATGGACTTCCAGGCGGCGCTGGTGGAACTCAAAGTCAAGGAAGACGATGAGGAGAGGAAGAGGGCCATCCTCACCAGAATGCTCGGGATGGAAACCAAGCGGACGCTGGTGGGCATCATCGCTCCGAAGAAGGTGAGCGAATTTAAGGCGGACGACATCATGAAGCTGCTACGGGAGCGTTTCCGACCCTCGAGGGCGATGTTTCCCGCCCGGAGCGCGTTTTGGAGGCGAGTCCAAGCGCCAGACGAGTCGGTTGAGGCATTCGTGGCCGCCATGAGGGCAGCCGCCGTCCCCTGCAAATGGGACAACATCCTAGAAATGGCCCTCAGGGACGGCGTGCTGTGTGGCCTGAAAGACAAGGAGGTGCAGCGCAGCTTGATGAACAAGGAGCCGCCACCCACGCTGGCAGAGGTCGTAGAGGCCGCAGAAGCCGCAGAGTCCACGAATGCTGGAGTGGACGAGATGCACCAGTGGCGTGAGTGGCGTCCCAGGGCCGGCAAAGCGGAAAATTCGGTGCACGGGAAGTCCGGACAATCGGTGCACGCAACTCGACGGGCCTCAAAATCGTCCTCGGAAGGCAGCGACGGCGAGGAGGTCCAGAAGGTCCGAAAAGGGGGGCGCCGCTGCGATGGTTGCGGAGCGGCCCACGAGCGCGCGAGGTGCCCATTTAGAAAGGCCGAATGTTACACCTGCGGCCGTCGGGGGCACATTGCCAAGGCATGCAGAAAACGGAAGGAGGGCCGGAGGCAGTCACCAGACCGTTCGACCAGGCCGGACCGTCCAGCGAAGCCCAAAGATGGCGCCCAGACCACGAGGAAGCAGGACGGCGTGGGCCGCGTCTCGGACGGCAGCGAAGACGACGCCCCAGTGTTCAGCGTGTCCGCGGGACAGTCCCATTACTTCGTTGAGGTACTAGTACAAGGGGCCCCTATCAGGATGGAAATTGACTCGGGGTCCTCCTATTCCATAATTCCCCAGAAAGAGTTCTTGAAAATCGACCCCCACGTGCGGCCCAAACTTAAAGCATTGAGGTCCACGCTACGAGATGTACAGGGGAACAGCATTCCGGTGTTGGGGGTCGGGAAATTTCGGGTTAATTTTAAGAGGCATTCTGCGGAACTGCCCCTAGTTGTCCTCAAGGGGGGAAGTTGTAGCCTCCTAGGGACACAGTGGTTTCAGCCTTTAGGCCTGTTCATAGGGGGAGTACATTCGGTGGGGGTGGATCCAATACAAGCGGTGTGCGATGCGCATCCCGCCGTTTTTAAAAAAGGACTCGGAAAATTCAAGGGACCCCCTGTAGCCTTCGACCTAGACCTGGAGGTCCGCCCGATAAGACTCAAACCGCGCAGGGTGCCCTTCGCACTAAAGGACAAAATAGAGGCGGAACTGGACAAATTGGTGGGCCAGGGGATTCTTATTCCTGTTGATTCCGCGGAGTGGGAAACTCCAATTGTAACAGCTCTGAAGGCTAACGGGGAGGTGCGCATTTGCGCTGATTATAAATGTACAATTAACAAGGCGATCCGCCCTAATGCATACCCGGTGCCGGTGGTCAGCCACCTTTTGGCCAGGCTAAATGGGGGAAAGTGTTTCGCTAAGCTCGATCTGGCACAAGCCTATCAACAACTCCCCGTAACTCCCGCCACGGCCGCGGCACAAACGATAGTCACACATAAAGGAGCGTTCCAGGTGTCGCGTTTACAGTTCGGCGTGAACTCGGCACCCGGCCTTTTTCAGTCGCTTGTGGAACGCCTCCTGAAGGGGCTGGAGGGGGTGTTGCCTTATTTTGATGACGTATTGATAACAGGGGGGAGTGAGGCCGAACTGGCCAAAAGATTGGATAAAGTACTAACTGTGTTCGAGAAAGCGGGGCTGAGACTGAGGAAGGACAAATGTGTCTTTTTCGAAACCGAGGTCGAGTTTTTAGGGTTCCGGATCTCACCCGAGGGTATTAAGCCATCCAAATCCAAAGTAGCAGCCATCAAGAAGGCCCCTCGCCCCACATCCAAAACCGAGCTACAGTCATTCCTGGGGCTCCTCAATTTTTACCATACATTCCTTCCGCGGAAAGCGTCCGTGGCCGAACCGCTTCATCGGTTGCTTAAAAAGGAGGAGACATGGATGTGGGGTGACGAGCACGAGAGGGCGTTCAAAGAACTAAAGCAACTTTTGACTTCTGACGCAATCCTAACGCATTTCGACCCCAAACGGCCGGTGGTCTTAGTCTGTGATGCATCACCGGTGGGGGTGGGGGCGGTGCTTTGCCACGTGTTGGATGACGGGAGGGAGGCCCCGGTTGCGTTTTATTCAAGGTCCCTGTCCCAAGCAGAGCGAAATTACGCACAAACCGACAGGGAGGCATTAGCAATAGTAGCGGGGACCAAAAAGTTTCACGATTTTCTGTATGGCCGCCCGTTCAAAATCGTGACGGATCACAAACCCCTGTTAGGGATTTTCACGGCAAGCAAGCCCACGCCGCAGATCCTATCCCCGAGAATGCTGCGTTGGGCTATTTTTCTCAACGCATACCAACACGAGTTGGAGTACCGGCCCGGAAAGGAGATCAGCCATGCTGATGCACTGTCGAGATCCCCTTTGCCCTTGTCGGATGACCAAAAGGCTAGAGTAGAAAGAGACCGCCAGGTGTTGCTAATTGAGGTCTTAGACGCACCCCCAATAGTACCAGCCGATATTGCTAAGGCGACAGGCAAGGACAGAACGCTGGAGAAAGTCAGCGCATGGGTACAGAAGGGGTGGCCGGCATCGTCCCCAAGCACGGAATTCGACCCATTCTTTCGGAAAAAACTAGAGTTGTCCCTAGAAAGGGGGTGCCTGTTGTGGGGCCAACGGGTGGTGGTCCCTACATCCATGCGGCCGAGGGTGCTCAAACTGCTGCACGTCAGCCACCCGGGCATCGTTCGTTCGAAAGCGCTGGCCCGCAGCTACTTTTGGTGGCCACAGCTGGACGCGGACATTGAGCACATGGTCGGCACTTGTGAGGCATGCCAGGAATCCCGACCAGAGGAGGCCCGCCTCCCGCATAGGGAATGGGACACAGCAAGGGGGCCGTGGTCCAGAGTGCACATAGATTTCGCTGGCCCATTCCGAGGAACCATGTTTCTCCTGGTGGTGGATGCGTTCTCCAAGTGGCTGGAGGTTATCCCAGTAAAGAGCACGTCCTCCGCCACGACAATTGGCCAGCTACGGAGAGTTTTTTCCACGTTCGGTTTACCCGACACTTTAGTCAGCGATAACGCGAGTTGCTTCACCTCCTCGGAGTTCGGGGCATTCATGGAGGCAAACGCCGTTCGGCATGTCACATCCGCGCCGTTTCACCCGGCCACGAATGGCCAAGTGGAACGGTTGGTGCGTACAACAAAGGATGCGCTTCGGCGCATGGGCCCGGGGGACCTAAATCACCAAGTATGTCAGTTCTTATTAGCATATAGGGTGACCCCCTTAGCGTCAGGTTACTCGCCGGCAGAGCTCTTGATGCGGCGAAAACTGACCACGATTCTGTCCAGGCTAGACCCGACGAGAGTAGAGGATAAAGGAAAAAACATAGGGTTGGCAGTCTCGAAAGGGTTCGCCGCCGGCGACCCTGTTCACTGCAGGAACTATGCCAGCGCAGGGCCAGCCTGGGTGCCGGGGACGGTAGTAGAACAGACGGGGCCAGTGTCGTACCGGGTCGAGACTAACACCGGCCTCCTCTGGAGGAGGCACGCGGACCAACTGAGGCACCGAGTGAGTGTACCAGCCAGTGGGGCTCAACAACAGGATTCAGCGTTAGGGTTCTCCCCCACCCGTTTAGCCCAAGGGGGAGACAACAGCGGACAACAGTCCCAAGCAAGGGGGGAAGGAAGAAGCAGCGGCCCCGACTCATACCCTTTTGATAAACCAGTTCTATCAGAGGCCGGGGAAGGGGGAGAGGAGTTCGCGACCGCTGCCCCCGAATGTAATTTTGATTTTGATTTTGCGAGCCGGGGGGGTTTTCAGGAGTGTTCCCCCACCCATCCAAGCGAGAAGAGGGGTTTTTCGTTAGCCCCCAGTGCCCCCGGTTCTTCCCTAAGAAAGAGCACACCTCCCAACAACGCCGCGGAGCCGCGGCAAGTCACTAACGAGTCTCCCTCTCCAATTACAGGGCAGGAGACCAGGGGACAAAGAGAAGGTAGCAAACCCGGGGAAAGGCAGCCCGCATCGAGACCCCAGCGTGTTCGAAATAAGCCATCTTGGCTGAGAGACTTTGTCTCCTAAGGGGGGGAGTGTATATCTAAGTGTGGGCTCGAGACGTTGTCTCATCCTAGGGGGGAGGGGTGTTGTGTTCTAATGGTTTTACCTTCCACATGGATTACAATGTATCTGAGCCAATGTAACCTTGCCTATAGCAACAATGTAACCTTCAGCTGTATCATATAAACCCTGTAATAGGACGCGAGCTAATGACCACCAGCTGGCAGCAGCGAGCGTCCAAGCTCTCTTGGTCCGAACTCATCAAAGGCAACAGCGCGGGAAGCTTTCCCGCCACCACCTACACCTGGACAAGAAGGGCGTGACTCGCAATGACGTCACGCAGGCAGTAGCCAATGGGCTACCATGGCACCACGTTCAAATGTATTACTACTGTATATAAAGAGCTATCGGTCCGCCATTACCTCATGTTCCCTCTGTCCATTATGCAATAAACCTGAGTTAACCCAGCCCGAGGCTGTGTCCTGTGTCTTGGTTTTTATACACCAAAGGAAGTTAATTAACTAAGGCAAATACTGACAGGGGAAATCCATTGTTCATGGCTTGCTCAAGAGTAAACATGGCCACTATTTGCACTAGGGCTTGGGCTAATCTCTAAGTGTGGAATAACCTAATTCCTAACTGGCGTTTAGCTATTCAGCTTCCCTCTGCAGAACTGCCGGTCAGGTCAGATGTGGGTGAATCAATCCTATGATTATTAATCCGCTCCCCAATTTCCATACTGGCAAGGGCCAGTGGCCAGGAGTTTTCTCGACTGGTTTAACCTCTGCCAGAGACCGTATGTGCCAATTGTGCATGCGGAATCCGCAAAAACCAATATAAAACAATTTAAAAACCCTTTAAAACATAGCAATATTACACACACACATACACACACCACTGTGCCATTTACTATCTAAAAACAAATATAAAATCTACAAAACCTTAACATTAAATAAATTAAATTTCTTTTTCCTTGTAGAACTGATCAAAACCATAGATGTGAGCAGTTTCTCGACTGGCAAGATAAGGAAAAATGAAGGGGGAAAAAGAGAATCTCTTTTACAGAGTGAACCAATACAGGGCTACAACAATTGACTAGGGAGGGGGAGTGATTACTCTTTCCCTTCCCCTCTACAGAGGAGCAGGTGAAGTGTTTAATGGCAACATCTGATATGCTGAAGGACCTTGGTAGCCCCTACAGCATACTGGAAGTTGACAGTGGAAGCAGCCTTTGATGGCTACAAAGTTTCCTTATTAGTTCCCTGCATCCACAGGTGTTGGGAATGGTGTATATGAGAGCACTACAAAAAAAAAAAAACCTTCCTCAGTTCCAAAAGGAGCACGTTGTTGGGGTGGGCCAGATATGGCCTGCTGGGTCACGGAAATGGCCCACAGAGGTCAGAGTGGTTGGACTCAAGGAAGGTACACGAGGCAAGGCTGCAGCAAATTCCAGCCCCGAACTGGGTTGGGAGACTGGTATTTATTGACCTCTTGCACCGATAGGGTGTGTGGGAATCCTTTACAGAAGGCTTCTGCCGACGTGGCACTTTATTGATAAGTTCAAAGATAGGAAATCCATTTGAGGCTTGAATATGTAATAATAAGTAATATAAGTAATATAATATAATGTAATAATCTTGTTTTATTCTTGAGTAGTATATTGTTTTAATCTTGTAGTTAATATATTCAGAATCTTCTAGTAGAGCAATACAACAAGTCCAATACATTGTGAAAGTCAACCGGTATGCAAACTCTTTTGGAAGAACTTCCCTTCATCAAACAACTTGACTTGCTAACTTTCCAATATCTGGATATATAACATTTAGTTTCAAAGGGTATCCTGTTTTCATGTTGCGTCCTAACCTCTTTTCGTTTATTCATTTTGGGCTCAGGAATGCTATTTTTTTTTAATGCAGGGAATAATCATAAGAACAAAGACCTAGTGATAAAGTGATAGATGAGATTAACATCAGACCATCCTATTTAATAGATTGTGTGTGTGTGTGTGTGTGTGTGTGTGTGTGTGTGTGTGTGAAATTGGGATAGAGAAAACAACAGGGTTTGTGTTACCACCATCCTGAAAAACATCCCCAATTGCTTATGTCACTGAAACACCACCTACAGATTCCCACCTCTCCCCCCCCCCCCCCCCTGATCTTTACCCACATCTGCACAGGAAAAAACCAAACATTTAGAGTTGTTCTGACATGGGAAAAAGTAGAATCCCTCCAGTAGCAGATAAGAAAATCACTTTGGGAGGAAAAAAAGACATGGGTGGATTTGTTTTAACCTTGGCATCATGTGGGCAGCAAAAAAAATATAAATTCACCCATTTTATAAGTTGAGCAAATCCTGACATATTTCATGGTGCCATTGGCCACTTAGTTACCTAGAATTGGGACTTGTTCTTCCTTTCCTATCACAAGTGTGTTTCTCAAATAAACACAAGTGTTCTCATTTTCCTAATAATGGATAGGATGTCTTTACAAAGGGGAAAGTATGCTCAGGAAATCATTCTGAGTATCAAAGGACCAAATCCATAAATTAACATTTCTATAAATCTAGGTGCCCGCTCTTCAACACAACCCCACCCAGACACAACATACTCCTGGCAAAACTGACCATCAGGTTTCATGTTCTTTTTTCTATTAAAGTTCAGTCCTTTCCATGCAGTACTATTTTTAAAATTAAAATACGTTATTTTTGTTATTTACTATACCAATTTTAGTATCAATCAGAAAATAGTAAAAATAGACATTTATCTATTTATTTATTTGTCCAATTTATATTGGCAGATGCTATGAGATCAGAAATGGCAGCCTTTAAAATGTTCACTGTTCTTTTCTGTGCTGTTTCCAACTCAGGGAGGCATCTAACTCAACCTGACTAGGTTCATTTTTTTTAATGTACACATCAGGCAAGTTCCTTACATTGTTATGAAGCAGTTCAAGGTAAAGATTGCCGTTACTCGAAAGCCAGTCGTATCAGACTCTAGGGTTTAGTGCTCTTCTCTGTTTATTGCCAAAGAGCCAGTGCTGTCTGCTTCTGCAGACATTTCTGTGCACATGTGGCAAGCATGACTAGACACAGAATGCTGTTTACCTTCCCATCAAAGTGATACCTATTTATCTACTTGCAATTTCTTGCTTTTGAACTGCAAGGTTGGCAGGAGCTAGGATAGAGATGGGAGCTCACTTTGTTGTGCAGTACTTAGGTCTCGAACTCCTGACCTGCCAACCTTCCAGTCATCAAGTTCAGTGTCTTAACCACTAAGTCACCACAGTCCCTTTGAAGCAGTTCAATATTTCAATAATTTGGAGATATGCAACAGTTTCCGGTTGCTAAAATGAAGTTAAAACTGTGGCAATGCTAACTGGGTCTCTTAAGAGCTTTAGGTCATTATATTTAAGCTTATTTCTTTTAGTGGTATTTTCTGCACTGATTTTCCACATGTGACCTTTTTGTAGCCTTCACTTCTTATTGACTCATCTGGAATCTTTATGCTGTGTTATTAGTGACACATTGTGTATAGAGTTGCCATAATTCTCTCCTACAAAACCGGGACAGAAGTAGACTTGACAAAAACAGGTGGGTTACCTACAAAATAGCCTTTAAAAAAAATAATATAATGACAGCTATAAAACGCTTTCACATTAAATGTATCAATACATAAATAAATTTATTTACAACAGTTAATTCTTACTGTAAGATGATCTGTTGTACTTCTGAGAAGTCACATTTGTTTCCATGTATACTCCAACTCCAAAGTGGCAGGAAATCGCTCATTTGATGATGGTGAGGGTTTGAATTCATTTTAATGGTGTGTTATAATACACAATCAGTAACTTTTTAAAATCCGGGACTCTAGCATGATTTTTATTGAACTGGCAGGGACAATTTTTCCTAACCTTGAATCCAGGACAATCCTGGTTTTCCAGGACATATGGCAACCCTAATTGTGTAGTTGTTTGTTTTGAACATACTGTGGAGGGTGGCTCCTACAGAAAGCTTCCTCTCTTATTAATTCAAGTATGCTTGCCACTTGCTTCATTAGAGAACATGATATCAATGGTATCTATCATTTTGGAGCCTACAAAAAAACTGCAAATATGGCAGTAGGAAGCTTTGCTTTGATGAAAGCCACATGAACGAAATATAAAATATCTTGCTATATGCCTTTATTAGTCTCCTGGAATGGATACACAGAAAGAGCCTTCTCGAAGATTGTGGTACTTTTGCACCACAATCAGGTGTACCCTGATAACTGCAACCTTGTGTTGCCAGCTAATCTTTCTCACACTAGGTCAGGCGAAAGGAACTACAGAATGAACTTACCAAAAGGTGCTTTCATTTTGATAATTTCACGTATGGCCTAGACACAGAAGAAGTCTTCTGGAAATGGAAAATCTTGAAGAACCAGCAGCTTCCCTTGTTACCTGCACACTATATTAAACAAAGCTATACTTTATTACATTCTTCCTTTAGTACAACTCTGAAAAATACAGCCTACTCACGGTTGGAATATGGCTCCAAAGCACAAAGAAATACTGTATTACCTATCAAATGCTAAATCCAGAAGCAAGTGATATTTGGAGAAGACAACAATGCGACAAAACAGATTCTGTGCAAATGCAGCATGGATTTTTAGGCCACTTCTGCTTTGTAGGCTCCTTACACTGCCTACAGTAAAACATGAGCCTTCTCTGCCCACGCATGAATTGAACTGCTAATGCTAATTTTATCAGAATGCCCTATTTACTTGTATGCTCAGCATCAATAACACTTCAGTTAATTTGCTGCAATCTTAACACTTGTTCAGTATCAACACTGAATTCTACATATCCTGTACTTAATTCTGTAGAACATGTAATTGACACAGAAAAGCTCAGACAAACAACCTGCCTCAAGCCAACAAACCTCACCCTCTTTTTCTTCCACCAGTTCCATGCAAAATGCTCCACCCATGAACAGACTCACAGGGACTGAGGGTATAGCAATAAACTTCCAGAAGCTACTACCAGATATCTTTTGGACTGCAATTCCTATCAGTCTTAATCAACATTGCAGATATATCAAGAACATCATCATCATCTTAGAACTGCATCGCTGGAAGGAACCCCATGGATATTGACTCCAGCCCGTCAAGGAGGCACAGTGGGGACTCAGACACCCAATCTCTGGCTCCACAGTCAGATACCATTAGATATGGGGGCAGATATAGTCCAATAAAACATCTGAAGGCCCGCAGCTTGCAAAACCCTGATCTTTCCAAGCAGGCCAAGAGGGGAAGAGAAGGAAGGCACTCCCGGAGCCCGGGATTAAGAGGTGCCTCCTATATCTGCATAATACACAGTGATGGGGACTATGGATTCAAAATAACAGTTCCGTTTTACTCCTTGCTTTTTTGTATCTCCATTTCTAGATGCATTGTAATAATCTACATATCTTTTTGCAAGATACATTTTTTGAGAAAAGAAAAACTGTATACAGTAATTTCCTTTTCTGCTCCTCCTCTCAAAAGAAAAATGGAGGGAACAACCTGAAAGTAAGTTAACTTAAAACTGGCATGAGTGTGTGTTGAGTTCTATAGATTACAGTTTGATAATTATTTATGAATCCCATTTATATCTTACCCATCTAACAGCAGGGTTGCCCTAGGCGACTTACAAAACTAATGAACAAAATAACCATTTTATATCCCTCAAACTCAACATAGGTCAGGTAAAAGTAAATCATTAAAATAATGAATCACAAGCAAGCCCACCCAACAACCAAAATGCAAATCACAACTGGCATGTTTAGCCTTGAGAAAAGAAGTTTTTTTTTTTTTAGGGGGTGGGGGTGGAGGGATATGATAGCCCTTTTAAAATATTTGACGAATATTCTTAATGAGAATTAGCAAGATCTGTTCTTAATCATCCCTGAGTGCAGGATGCATAATAGCGGGCCCAAGGTATAGGAAGCCAACTACAGTAAGACCTCAGATAATGACCAAACTTGGTTCCACAAGTTTGCATGCATCGGATATTGCTTTAAAAAAAAAACGGATGCCTCTGGGAGGGTTGGGGGACCTGATCCGTGCTGTTTCTGATGTCCCTTGACCTGTACGCCGGCTGCCTTTCATCCTCCGACCCTCCAAGAAGGGAAGCGGCCAGGCGCTTGGCCGCTTCAGTTTCTGGAGGGCCAAACACGACCGCATCGCATAATGCTAAAATGACGTTATCCAATGCAATTCCCCCTAAAAATTAAAAAAAAAATAGCTGGTCATATCTGATTGTGACATTATGCAATGTGGTCATTATCCAAAGTTTTACTGTATAATAATTTTGTGTCAGAAATTATTATGGGTTGAAGGGATTTTTGCGGGAGAAACTCCACTCAGGGAATGCCCAAATGAGCCTCCTTTCATGTCCCCAAGAGCTGAGACAGACAGGCACTCAATCCATCATGCAGTACCCAGGTCTTGCCAGCCTTCCAGCTATGGGGTAAAACCTCTTCACTGCTAAAGCAGCACAGCAATGAAATCAATTACCTTGGGAAGTGGTGAGTGCTTTGACACAAGAGATGTTCAAGAGAAAATTGGAAAGCAACCATCTGTCATATCTGCTTTGATTTGGATGCCTACATTGAGTCGGAGGTTGTACATGATGGCCTCATAGGCACCTTCCAAGTCAATTATTCTATGGTGTATAATTTTGCTGGCCATTAATGGAGATGGTGTTTATATTTTTCAATCTTCTGTTGAAGAGTGGGGGGCGGGGGGGGAGAGTCTCTGGAAAATCCTTTAACTGCTATTTGGGGCAGTTGAGTTAGGGCTGGCCCAACAGATTGAAGCCCACACATTTCCTACTCTGCCTTAGATCATCGCAAAGTATAGGCGTGTCTGACCAACTCAGATCAAACAGCTGCACACAGCTAAGATTATTTCATTTCAGACCAAAGTAGGAAAGCAAATCCCCTCAGGCACCAAACTGAGACAAGGACAACTCCTATCCTGTACTAGAATCTAAGTGCAGGACTCGTCAAAGCAGGGAAAAGGCCTCTCTGTTGAAAAAAATATTAACATGGAGAGTTTCCACTCACTATAACCTGTGGTTCAGTCACTTTACAGAGTACTGTGTAAACACAAAAAATAAACAGTGAGGCAGACTGGTAGGCTCTGTTCTCTGTAGAAACCGAGGCTCTCTTATCTCACCAAAACATGCAGAAATTAATTCTGAGAAAAATATCTGGTGCCTCTTTTTAGTTACAGCAGACAGTAGCATGTGTCTCCTTTGTCCCATTCACACACACACATGAAAATGACATACTGTACCTGTGTATGGATGTGTGAGGAAAAGAGAAAAGAGAATGAAATATGAAGATTTCAGCAAGGAGAGGGATTTCCCTCCCCCCAGTAAAGGTAAAGGTTTCCCTTGCTCGAAAGCCAGTCGTATCCGACTCTAAGATGCAGTGCTCATCTCTGTCTCAAAGCCGAAGAGGCAGCACCGTCTGCTTCTGCAGATGTTTCCATGGTCATGTGGCAGGCATGACTAGACACTGGAGCGCACAGAACGCTGTTACCTTCCCACCGAAGTGGTCCCTATTTATCTACTTGCAGTTTCTTGCTTTCGAACTGCTAGGTTGGCAGGAGCTGGGACAAAGACGGGAGCGCATTCCGTCCTGCAGTACTTGGGAATCAAACTGCTGACCTCCTGCATCCCAGTCAGAATCTTGAGCCACTGCAGCAAGGAGGGGGATTCCGACCCCCCACTGTGGCCATTATGAAAATTCTCTATTGATGTGACTGTTCGAAAGAAAAGGCCCATCAGTACAGAGTACAAGGGACATTTAACATCTCTCCTCCTTGAGTCCCTAAATCACGGGTGGCCAACCTTGGCACTCCAGATGTTCTTAGACTTCAATTCCCAGAAGCCCAAGTCAGCACACCTGCTGATCAGGGCTTCTGGGAATTGAAGTTCAAGTACAGCAGAAACACCAAGGTTGGCCACCCTTGTCCTACGTGGTTCCAAATGACAGGACCAGAAGGGAAGGACCAGAACAGAATAACAACAGTAGTACCACAGCACTTTTAAGACTAACAGATTTGCCTCAGTGTGAAGTTTCTTGGATTAAAATCCACTGCTTCAAATACATCTACAGCACAAAATCCAGGCATGTGCATCCTGTGTCTGAAGAATTGCAATTGCAATTCATGGATTGCAATCCATGAAATCTTATGGTGAAATGAATCTGTTAGTCTTAAATTACTCTCTATATGTGCATGCACATGCACAAAACCAGAGTAATACGGCTACCTCTCTAAGATCAGAATGAAGTCTTCCTACTAGATCAAATTCTAAGCCCCTTTCTACACCACCACCCCATACACACACTTTTTAATTTGTCCTCACAGAGCAGATTTGCTGCCCCGTGACTGTTTCCAACCATCACCTCCAAAAGTGGGACAAAGTAGACATTCTACATCTCTCCACATCAACAAATGCAAGGGATTCTTGTCCTACAATGAAAGGGGAAATCAGTATCGTACAAGTTGTGTTTGTGTTGAGACAATTTCTAAGGACTTGAAGAAAAGGGTTCAGAACAGCTGCAAAATAAAGAGGGGAAAACAACATCAGTAGCTGTGTAGAAAAACATATATAATATCAGGCATAGACTGTGCTGCATTTTCTCCTGCGCAACAACAGCTGTGTGTTGTGTTTTTTTAAAAAGGATGTTCAGTATGGAATAGAAAGATCCATTCCAAAATCCACACCACAGTCAGGCATGTTTATTGAGATCAATATACCAGACTAGAAAAATAATAAATTTTGGGCAAGCAACTTTGTTTTCTTTGGGACAACTCTTTGAAAGATACTGATTGATTATATTCCTTCTCATCAGCCTGCAGGGAACCAAGGACTGTCTGGTTTAAGCTAGTTGTTAATCGGAAAAATTCTGGTGAAAGATCTTGTGAAACACTCTTTTGGTCCCCCACTGTTATGTATGTACAATGTTGCTTTAAGAAATGTATGAATGTAACCTGACCACAATTACAATGTAGCCCAGCTGTTAAGGAACGCGAGTAAGCTGCCCATAGAGGGCAGCTGCGAGCGTTCAACTCACATGGTTCTCATTCCTCAAATCACCGGCAGCCGCGGGAACTCTCCCGCACGATCAACAACTACAGAAGAGGGGCGTGACTTGGAACGACGTCACGCCGGTAGCAGCCAATGAGCTACCGTACAACAAGATTCAAATGTATTGAACTACTGTATATAATGTGATGTACCTCCGCCATTACCACATGTTCTTCCTGATCATCACTCAATAAACCTGTGTTAGTCCTTACTGCGACTCCTTCTTTGTCTTCCGTGCAAGACACCAAACCCACCCCACCCCTTAAGATGAGCCTCAAAGATTGTCCTCATTCTGCCCAGCTGCTTATTGATCTTATAGTAAAACTTTTATGTCATTCAATGTTGTTTGAGTTGTGTGTGGTTTTTTTCAGATTATTGTTGTCCACATTTTTAACTGTAAACAATGATGTAACTTGTCATTTTGGGGCAAGGGGCACCATTTCCCAACCACTATGCCATGGGGCATGGGCATGATGTTTTCAGAAAAAGGAAAGTGAAGAGAGCTGGGGAAATTTTGCAATTTCACTGCTGATTTCAGCACCCTCTAAATTTTGGCACCCTGGGGCAAAGCGCTAGGTGCTCCACCCTAGATACAGTCCTGTAGGCCATCTTGTGTTCCTTTGCTTTAAAACAGGGGGTCCCAACCTTTTCAAGCCGGAGGCTGGGTCATGCTCTCTTAGTCTGCTTCAAGGGCCTGATGGCCATTTTGGCCTGCCTGCATAATGGGGTGGTGGCAGCCATTTTGTCCCAATAGCTTCAAAGAGGTGGCCATTTTGTTTTGCAAATGCCCTTGGAGGGGTGGGGGACACATGAAATGAATGGCCCCGCGGGGCAGATCCGGTCCATGGGCCTTGGGTTGGGAACTCCTGCTTTAAAAGATGGGATAAAGACCTTCTCACTCTATTCCTGTTGCTACACAAGCAGGCTAGGCATTTTAGATGGTGCCCAGCTCTCAAATAACCGCACATTGTCAGTGAAGGCTCTGAAAGGAGGACTTGACTTTTCCCCTTTTAGGTATATTGGTTCCCAGGGTTTTAGGTTAAGGAATTCCTTAGAAAATTTTCCAAATACCTAGGGATAGAGTTCAAAATCACTACTCTAATGTTTTGGTTTTTTTTCACATTTTCAGCAAACCACATTTTCTGTTCTTTGCCATATCAAGGAGGCTCTTACTTTTACAGGGTTTTGCTAAAGGATATGATAGACATCCAAACCAGACTTACCGCACAGATGATTTACATGAAGAGTGACAGATTCTAGATAAAGCCACTAGGCTATTTTGAGGATGATTGATCTCACCATACAGTATACCATATATGACTCACCTTTCCCCCTGTAAAATACACTGAAAAATATGGAGTGTGTCTTGTACTGTATATAGTGACCTATAGTGGGCTATTTTGGTAATAATGGGGAACGTCTTATACTCCAATGCATCTTATATGCTGGCAAATATGGTACTTCTTTATGTGTACTGCTTAACATGTCACTGTATATTGCATAATTTTGTTTTACCAGATAGAACAGTTCATTTGCTGCATTACTGAGCTGACAGACATAATTACTACCTAGCTCCAATACCTTGGCCATATCATGAGAAACAACATAAAGTATAGAATACTCCAACTCACTCTGCAGGGAAAGATCCCTGGGAAGAGAGAACCTGGATGTAGACTGACTTCATGGCTGAAGAACCTGAGAGACTGGTGTAGCATGTCCTTGGAAGAACTGTTCTGAGAAGTTAAGAACAGGGATTGCCATAATGATGGCCAATATTCCTAACAGATACAGCACCTGAAGAAGAAGCTAGGATTTATGCTATACAGTACATAGATCAGGAATATACACCACAATGTTTATCAAAACATTTTCTTGGATTACATAAAAGAGACTAAATAGAAATGGTTGGTTTCACTAATACTTAGACCTGAAAAGGGGAAAATATTAAATACCTTCTGTTGGATTTAACCATGACATAATTGTATATTCTTGGGTCTTGGAAAAATTTGTTTCTCTTTCTGTATAAGAAACGCTTGTGAAATTTTTAATAAACCAAACTCTGACTCAATTGTCTCAAGAAATTCTCTAGGCAGAGAAGATACAGTATATGAATCAGAGATTTTAAAACGCTACTGATTCAGTACTGATATTGTAGGGACTGCAGTGGCTCAAGTGGCTAAGACGCTGACTGGGAGGTGGAAGGTCACTAGTTCGATTCCCGAGTACTGCAGGACGGAATGAACTCCCGTCTTTGTCCCAGCTCCTGCCAACCTAGCAGTTCGAAAGCAAGAAATTGCAAGTAGATAAATAGGGACCACTTTGGTGGGAAGGTAATAGTGTTCTGTGCGCTCCAGTGTCTAGTCATGCCTGCCACATGACCATGGAAACGTCTGCAGAAGCAGACGGTGCTGGCTCTTCGGCTTTGAAACAGAGATGAGCACTGCACCCTAGAATCGGATATGACTGGCTTTCGAGCAAGGGAAACCTTTACCTTTACTTTACTGATTCAATAGATTATCCCTATCCCCGAAATGAGTGAGATAAATTAAAAGGAATTGACTACCAAGGGAATTATTTATGCCAGTGCTCATTTTCACATGAAGACAGTAATTAGTCTGGCTTCAAGCAAACTTTTATTAATGGTTGCCAACCTAGATCAGGACAGTATTTATACCTTCTGTGCATAACTGGTGCTTTGCAAAGTGAAACAAGGTGTATTTACCAGGGCAAATCATGACATGTTTCTTTCAAGAAAACTAATGTGGTATTTCTATATACAGTAGTTGGAACACCTGTGTGTGTTTGGCCAAACATCCTGCTATGGTATTTGTTATGTCCGGCCCTTATAAGCACTAGTCCAGACAACGATGAACAAAAGAGCAACAAGTCTTTATTCAACAGTCTTTTAGAGATGAGCTTACAAGGTGCTCCGGTCACAGAGATGGCTATACAATTCCAATGGAATCAGTCCCTCCGGACTCTTACCGTGTAGGAGGCAAAGGCTAGCTACCATAGAAGCATAGCATAATGGAGGAGACCCAGGCTTAGCACGTCACTGGCTACCTGTACAGCATGGGAAGTGTAGATCTGGTCCGGCCCCACCCTTGTTTACTCATGGGGCTTATATAGTGTCTCCCCGATGGTGGCTCCTTGATACAAAGTAGCGACCCGCTGGACAAACATAACTAACCAATCATAATGGGATATATATGTAATTAACCAATGGGAAACAGGATCCAAAACTGTAACCAATCACAGGTCTTGGATTAGCATAATCAACACGCCCCGGAACGGGGGATTTCGCGCCACTTTAGGCTCCTAATTTGGATGGCAGGAAACCACCATTTTTCTCTTGCAAGGCGCTGCCCGCACTACTTGCAAACGTGCTTTAATACACAACAGTAATTGCGGGTTCCACGAACACAATTGGCATAAAACGGCCCCTGGCAAGGTTACACCGGATGAGGAAGACCCCTGGTCACTGGCCTCTGCCAGTAAGGAAATTGGGGAGCAGATTAATAATCATAGGGTTGATTCACCCACATCTGACCTGACCGGCAGTTCTGCTGAGGGAAGCTGAATCGCTAACCTCCGTTAGACATTAGGCAATTACTCACTCACAGATGAGCCCAAGCTCTAGTGCAAATAGTGGCCATATTTACCCTGGTGTAAGCCACGAACAATGGATTTCCCCTGTCAGTGTTTGCCCTAGTTAATTAACTTCCCCAAGAGAGGTTCTCCATTAACCCGGGTAAATGGGTGATGTGATTTTCTGTCAGATGACGATTCTATCACACGTTGCCTTGAATTCCTATATATGATGATGTCTTTTCCTCAATAAACCACTGGTCTTTGCTCCATCTTGCCTCATGTCGTTCCTTGACCAGTCTCCTCCGGGACCTCACGGCCGCCCCGCGGCCCCAATCCAACATCTGGTGACCCCGAGACGGGATCTTACCCGAGAGTAAGCGATCAACGCGGTCCGGTTCTACGCTAGAACCGTGTCCGATCATCCCGGAGGACAGCGCGGCAGCCCGGTCGGAAAGCCAGCCGATCGGGAAGACAGCTCCGCGACGAGGCATTTCAGAGAGGCATCCTACAGCTTGCTCCGGCTTTCACGGCGGCTTGCAGCACGGAAAAATGCGTTCCGCTCAGGGTCGGCTGTGAACCCCTGACAGCGCAGAGGCCACCGAAGGCCCGTGGCGGCAGTCCACGCTCCGAGCTCTACCCAGAGATTCGTCATGCAAAACCTATTGCCTGAACTACAGACGCGTCGAATCGTCCCGAGAAGGAGACTTCAAAGGACCCCGCAGGTAATATGGGGACTTGTCCTCAGCGGCAACGTCCGTCCGCTAGTCAAAGAATTCATGAGGATGAATTCAAAATCCTGGCCAGGGTATATCAGATAAGCTTTCACAGTGGAGAACTAGCGCGGCTTTTGGTGTTCTTGAGGGAACACTGCCTGCTTTACCCAGAAGTAGGTACGTTATCCCTTCAGCTCTGGGATCAGATAGGAGTCTGCATTCAGCAACCCCCGAAAGCTCCAGAAGGCATAATTCGCACATGGAGCAAATGTAGGAAACTTTTAGCAGAGGTAGACCCAGTCTGGGTAGAGGCCAAAGAACCCCCAGCCCACGGCGCTCTATCCGTCATTTCAGTTTAAGCAGAGTAGTGTAGGGAGCTTTCCCTCGGTGACAGCTGCAGACGTCACCGGTGGAATGCATGGAATGGGGAGCGCTGGCGCTTCTCTGATAGCTACAGGTTCCCGAACTACCAAGAGTGCCCTTCAGCGCACAGTTGAGGAGGAGATCAGGAAGGGGGAATTGCCAGCAGAAGAACTAGCTGAGCTTAGTCAGATTTGTCCAATTCGCTTGGAGATAGATGCCCTCACAGGGCAGCAGCAGGTAGTTCATTCACCAGTCCCGTATAAGCTCCTCATGGCTATACGGAAGGCCATTTCAGAGACAGGATTACAGAGTCGCTTCACTAGGGGCACGCTTCAGCAAGTGTGCGAGAACACGATGTTCATCCCGCACGACTGGAAAGCCGTCATGCGGATGATGCTCAACCCCAGCCAGTATCTGCTATGGGACAGCGAGTATCGCCTCGAGGCTCAGGCAAGGGCTGCCAGGATGGGGGGGGGGCAATAATTCCTGACCAGTTATATGGCTCAGGTGCCTTCGAATCCATCGATGCGCAGACCGCCCTGCCACTCGCCAGCCTTCAGTTGTCAGCTGAGGCGGCCTTCAGGGCTTTCCTCAAGGTCCCAGCAACTGGCAAAGCGGCCAAAAATTACACCGCAGTCAAACAGGGCGCCCAGGAGTCCTACATGGACTTTATCAATCGCTTAGAGGAAGCGATCAGTAGGCAGATCGATAATGAGCAAGCCCAACAAGAGCTCATGATGAAATTGGCCAAAGACAACGCCAATCTCGACTGCCGTAAGATCTTGCAGTCACTGGGCAATCGTCCCGACTTGACTCTCATGGACATGATTACAGCTTGCGCCGACGTTGGCACGGACTCCTACAAAATGGGTCTGCTGGCAGCGGCGGTGCAAGGGAGTAGGAGACCCAAGAACAAAACCCAAGGGGCATGTCACAATTGTGGCAAGGTCGGTCACTTCGCTAGGGAGTGCCGATCCAAGAGCGGCGGACAACATTCCGGCCGTTCCAAGGCTCCAACCACCCCGTGTCCGAAGTGTAATAAAGGCTTCCATTGGTCCAGATTCTGTCCGAATTCGGGAAACCGGAACGCAGGCACGTCTCTGGCCCCAGTCCAAACAGAGGCTTCCCTCGCTCTGGGCGAGCCAGAGCTGGATTAGATTCCAATCACATTCCGGACATTGCGAAGGCACAGGCCAGCCCCAAGGGTAGTACAGGGCTAGAATTGACTTGCCAGGCGGACGTTACATGCGACCTGCCAGGCACAGTCTATCTGGTGGATTCCCAGTACATGGGACCCCTGCCCAAGGGCTTCATAGGCTTAGTTTTGCCTCGTAGTGTAGCAGGAGCACGCGGAATTCTTGTAATTCCGGGAGTCATTGACTCCAATTTTTCGGGTGTTCTCCAAGTTCAACTCTGGACGCACCTACCCCAGACCATTCACAAGGGAGACACACTAGCGCAACTGATTATGGTTCCTTGTAACTCGCCGGCAGATAGCCAGGGAAGGCTCAGGGGCAGTGCAGGGTCCGGGTCAGAAGACCGCTCGAGCGCAAGTGAGGCAGTGCAAGGATACCAGGTCTTAGCGACAGTGGAGACCAACATAGAGTGGAAACAGCGACCAGTTATTGAGGTATTTTTGAATAAAAAATCATTCTCAGGGTTGCTGGATACCGGAGCTGACGTCAGCGTGGTCAGCCGAAGCCAGTGGCCACGAGAGTGGGCCATTGAGCCGGTCTCCGATGTGTGGGGGGTAGGCGGCATCCAAGAAGCGTTTAGGAGCCGGGAGTGGGTGGAAGTCACGATCCCTAAGGCTGACGGCACAGCGGTCATTTGGCCGCACATTCTGGACGTGCACATCAACCTTTGGGGGCGAGACATTTTACAGCAATACCGTGCCACTCTTACCTTCGGGTAATGGCTTTGCCACTTAAATGGCCTACCAACACGCCAGTCTGGGTGGAACAATGGCCGGTAGTGGGGAGAAATTAGTCGCCCTAAAGCAACTGGTTAAAGAACAGCTAGACGCAGGACATATAGAGCAGTCCACTAGTCCTTGGAATTCGCCCATTTTTGTCATCAAGAAGAAGTCGGGGAAGTGGCGACTCCTCCACGATCTCAGAGAGATCAATAAATGTATACAGCCAATGGGTCCGCTCCAATGCGGCATCCCAAATCCAAATATGATTCCCGAGGGTTGGGAGATCCTGGTCGTAGACCTCAAGGATTGCTTTTACACCATTCCCTTAGACCCCAGGGACCGGGAAAGGTTCGCCTTTACGGTGCCGGTTGTGAACCACAGTGAGCCCATGCAGCGTTACGCGTGGAAATTTTTGCCACAGGGGATGCTCAATTCGCCCACCCTGTGCCAAATTTATGTTCACAATGCACTGGCAAAGTTTCGAAACCTTCATCCCACAGCTTTAGTATGCCATTTCATGGATGATATCTTGGTCGCAGCGCCGCAACTCGGCAGCGAAATGTTTACAGACCTCCAGGCCAGCCTGGGGGAAAAAGGGTTACTCATTGCCCCGGATAAAGTGCAGAGAACCGAGCCCTTCTCATACTTGGGTCATCAGCTTCTCCGCTCTTTCGCAGCACCAGTTTTGCCCCAGATCAACTTAAAAGACTCAGTCACCTTGGTAGAATTACAGCAAGTTTTAGGTAACATAAATTGGGCCAGACCGTATTTCAGATTGGATACGGATCTTCTAAAGCCGCTCTTCTCGCTGCTAACGCTAGGTAAGCAGCCGGCAGACCGGATACAAATTCCTCGAGAGGCACGCTTGGCTCTCGAGAAAGTCAACCAAATTCTCAGCCAAAGGTGGGTGGACAGGATTACTCGGGGGCCATATGCCCCGATCCTGAACTTGTACATCGTTCGGGCCGGATCCATGTTCACCGGAGCCCTAACAGTGGACTCCGAGAAAGGGGCGAGTAACGTGGAATGGGTGTACTTGCCGAACACCTCTTCCCGAAACATCGTTCCTCCCCAAGAGTTGGTCTCCGCGGTGGTTTACCGCGGAAGGCTGAGAGCAAGGGACATTTCAGGGCACGACTTAGCAAAGATCATGGTCCCATTCACCAAAGAGCAGGTTCAGCAGCTGATGCAGCTCGGTGACTCGCTTCCAATTGCCTTGGAGGGATTCACTGGATGCTTGGCATACCACTTGCCTAAGGACCCCAAGCTTGTCTCGCTTCAAACGCAGACAATCACCTTGTATGAATTGATCTCACTGGTTCCACTTCAGGGGGCCAGAACAGTTTTTACAGATGGGGGTCGTACATATGGTGTCTTGACTTGGCAGGAGGGCCAGGCTTGGCGCACGCTTCTAACTCTTCCACAGAAGTCCGCACAGCGGGCAGAGTTGGCAGCGGTGAACCTTGCCTTGCACACCTTCGCCAAAGAACGCCTCAACATCATTACTGACAGTCAGTATGTTAGGAATTTGCTTCACAGTCTACTGGGAGCCTACATCACTCCCGCGATAGACAAAAATTTGCTGAGTTTGTTCCTCACAGCTCAATTTCACTTGCGGAACCGCACGGAAGCGCTCTATATTGCCCACATCTGAAGTCACCAGGACCTACCGGGTCCGATTTCCACGGGCAATAGCAGAGCGGATGCGGCCGCAAAGGAAATTCAGCAACGATCAGTTTTGGGTGTTTTCACTACTCCAATTCAGAGTCATGCATTCTTTCATCAGAATGCCAAAGCGCTCGCCAGACAGTTTAACCTGCCACTTTCTCAAGCCCAAGGCATAGTTCGCTCTTGCCAGCATTGTGCAGGGGCACCGGGGGGGCCCTCGTGGGGGGTCAACCCACGAGGGACAGAGGCTAACCAGGTGTGGCAAATGGACGTCACACATGTCCCACAGTTTGGCAGATGGCAGTATATGCACGTTTGCATTGATACTTTTTCACAATTCGTTTGGGCGACGGCACAGAAAGGGGAGACAGCTTCCCACGTGGAGCAGCACCTCCTAGCCTGCTTCGCGGCGATGGGCAAACCATGGCACGTAAAAACCGATAACGCCCCGTCCTACAGCTCTAGGCAGTTGGCCAACTTCATGGCCACCTGGGACATTAAGCATACCTTTGGCGTTCCTTACAATCCGCAGGGGCAAGCGATTGTGGAACGAGTCAATCGGACGCTCAAGTCCTACATTGACAAACAAACAGAAAGGGGGGAGCCACCAGCCCTCCCCAAGTCACAGGGTCAGGCACAGCATTGTCTAAACAAGGTGTTGTTCACGTACAATCACCTTAATGTTTTTTCGGATTGCACACCGCAGGAGAAACACTTCCGCCGCTCGGAAGCTCTCCCGCGGCTGCTGGTCCGTTACCGGGTGCCACCGGACCCTTCCTGGAGGGAAGAGGGTATGCTGCAGTTATGTCTCCTACAGGTGTCATCTGGATTCCAGCCCGGTGCGTTAAGCCTCATTTGGAACCACATGGCGTGGACCCAGACCGATCCGAGTCCGATCCCGGAGATGGAGGACCTCACCCTGACCGAGGAGACCCGGCGGAGGAAGCGGCGACAGCAGCTGGCAGCGCCGAAGGTCACCTGGGGGATGGTCAAGACCCTTTGCAGTGAGGCCAAGGACCTCGTCCAACGCGAGGGCGGGGAACCCACACCGGAGAACATCATGTCTGCAGTCTTTGCCCTGATTACTGCCAACTCCGTGGCAGTCACCATCATCCTGACCCTCTCCCTACTTGTGGGGGGAGGCGTCCAGGCAGCATCACTGAAGGCCAGCGATCTGATGCCAGGCGGAGACCTCTCTGCCCGGATGCACTACAACCTATGGGAAAGGTTGGCGGGTCTCGTCAACCAGTCCGATTTTTGCCTGAAGCAGGACATCGGTTCTGCCTCAATTCTGAGCACCTGTCTCATCCCAGTGTGCCACACTCCAGACGCGCGCACCAGGGATGGCGACTGGCTGGTGAGGCGGATTTTCGGTCCGTTTCTTCCAACAAGTTTCACAGCATACGCTCGCTGGGGAATGCAGCTGACCATGACTTTGCCGGCTGATGCAGCCACTCTCCACACCCCTCGAGTGGCGGTCAGCCCGAACTCTACTTGTGCTCGAATGACCGGCTGTTCCGCAGTCGGCCGGACTCGGCGCCGCTGCCTCGACGCTGGCAGCAGCAACTGGACTTGTAATAACCCAGAGACACTTGGTTCTATGTATGCTCATGTTACCCTACCTTCAGGTTGGTTCTTTACATGCAATCAGTACACTTGGAATTACATCCCCGCAAATGTATCAGATTCCATATGTTGTATCAGTCGCTTGACATTGTTACTCCCCACTAGGGATATGATTGTTCCAAGCACAAATGTTTCCGCACCCATACGGCGCACTCGTGCCACCCAGTTAGACAGCTCATGTGATAGCAACATTAGGGTTCTGAGTCCAGCTGAGTACGTCTCGTTGGCAGGCAGCATACTTGGCGTGCCAGGCTTAGCCGTCGGCAACACTCGGAGAATTGGTCAATTGGCTTGCGGATTAGCAAAGGCCATTAACCATACCTCTTCAGCGATAGCGCTGCTCAACCAGGAGCAGGCAGAGCTTCGCCATGCCATCCTAGACAATCGAGCAGCTATAGACTACCTTCTGTTGTTACACCATTTGGGTTGCGAATCTGTTCACAGCATGTGTTGTTTAATCTCACAGACAATACCCGTAAAGTACAGAGCCAGCTCACGGACCTCCACACCCTAGTCAAGAACATCAAGGAGGATTCTTCATGGGGGTGGTGGGATTCATTGTGGTCGTGGCTCCCATGGGGGTGGCTCCAGACAACGCTCAAAGTGATTGTGGGAGTGATTATACTGGGCATAGCAGGATGTTGTTTCGTGCAATGTATCCCCTCGCTGCTATCGAGATGTCCCCCATGGAGGGAACCCCGACACGTCATTCCCACACACCAGCTGATGCCCCTCTTGCGCAGGGCCGTCTGTCAGGTCCAAAAATAACAGAGAAAGGGGGGATGCGGGTTCCGCGAGCACAATTGGCATAAAACAGCCCCTGGCAAGGTTACACCGGATGAGGAAGACCCCTGGTCACTGGCCTCTGCCAGTAAGAAAATTGGGGAGCAGATTAATAATCATAGGGTTGATTCACCCACATCTGACCTGACCGGCAGTTCTGCTGAGGGAAGCTGAATCGCTAACCTCCGTTAGACATTAGGCAATTACTCACTCACAGATGAGCCCAAGCTCTAGTGCAAATAGTGGTCATATTTACCCTGGTGTAAGCCACGAACAATGGATTTCCCCTGTCAGTGTTTGCCCTAGTTAATTAACTTCCCCAAGAGAGGTTCCCCATTAACCCGGGTAAATGGGTGATGTGATTTTCTGTCAGATGACGATTCTATCACACGTTGCCTTGAATTCCTATATATGATGATGTCTTTTCCTCAATAAACCACTGGTCTTCGCTCCATCTTGCCTCGTGTCGTTCCTTGACCAGTCTCCTCCGGGACCTCACGGCCGCCCCACGGCCCCAATCCAACAAGTAATGGAGTAGACCATACAGCCAGCGACTCAACACCTAATGTTGGGCGGCGGTAATTACCCCGACACCCAAAAAGGGCTAACAGCTAGGGGCAGATGAGCCCCTTTAAGTGGGGTGATGGTCCCCCTTAGTGGAAGAAATCCCACTGAAAACCATCAGATTGCCCAATGGCAAAATGAGTGGAGGAGGATCCACTTCACTATTCTGATTCCCAAGGGTCATGGAAGCGGATGAGGCCGTGCCAGATGGACTGGCTGTGAGGGCGCATCTTGTTAATATCCTCAAGGCTGTGGCAATCCATTGCAGTCCCGGTGTTGAATCCTGCATGTCTCATTTTGTATGTGCCACAGGAGTGGGCTCCGTGATCATAGCGTGTGGGTCACTTCTTGGCAAGCGGGGATCCACATGAAACAAAATCACAAGAGTGGCATTTTTTCTTGATTGCCTCGGAGGGCGAAGGCAGCCCAGAACCAGCTGGCCTCCAACACCAGGCCTCCTGGCCCCCTGGGGCAGGAAAAAACCTCCATATATTTGGATTGAATTGCAGCCAATGATGACGGAGCACCTTCACTCTTTAATTGTCAATGTGGACTGTCAGTGCCTGTTCTTTGCTAAAACTGTGCAGAGAGAGAACATCCAATTCTTACGTATATTTGATTTCTATCATTCTCCCTAAAAAAGGTTGCTTCCAGTATATTTTAGAACAAGTACAACTAGAAGCAATGTGGCAGCTTGATGAGGATGGTGGTGGATAGGGGTGCCTGGAGTGTGATGGTCTATGGGGTCGCAAAGGGTCGGGCATGACTATGCAACTGAACAACAATATGTTTGTGTTCCTACATTACAAAATCAGAAGAACTTCTAAAGGGAAAATTTTAATAATACTTAAACAGGATAAAAGAGTTATAGTTAGAGATAGACACTACCAAAGCAAAGGAATTCTTTCATACCATAGATCAGCCTTCCTCATTTGAACATAGGCACATTCATTTACTTTTTCTGTACCATAACATCTGCTCCAAGTAAACAACAAATGAGCTTCACTTTAATTCTTCAGAGAAAAAGAGAATAAAACTATGCTTAGCTAGTAATGAGTCCATTAAATATAATGGACTAGCTTTAATGGGGAACTGGAGGTAGAGTACTTTTAAAGGGTTTTTAAAGGTTTTAGTGATTTTAACCTGAGACTTTTAATGATTATTTCTATGGGGTTGTTTTTTATGTTTAGTTTGTAATATGTGTTGCAAGCCGCCCAGAGTCACCCCGGTGAATGGGGCGGCGATACAAATCTAAGAAATAAAATAAATATGAATGAATTGGATTGTGCTAATAAAAGTTATACAACCATGAATAGGATTGTGGTTCAAATCAGTTGTTTGTATATGTTTACACAAAGCAGGTTTCACTTAATCTCTTTTACGTGACTAATGATGTGCTGTGTAGGAAGATGGCAGCTAAATAATGTAGTAGTCACTTAAGGAGGAAGTTATAAAAATTCATCATTGCGCCTATGATTTGACAGAAGAGTGAACTGTTGTCTGAATGTCTTTGCTTTGGGAAAAAGATATATCATTCCTTTTCCCTTTAACTCAAGTTCGCTTCCTGTTTTTGTGGGAATACTGAGTCACACCTGGGTCAGTATTGTCTCCATTCACTGGCAAGGGCTCCCTGGTTTTTTTTATCAAGGGTGTATCCTCATGTCTACCTGGAAACTCCCTGGATTGAACCTGTGACCTTCCACATGCAAAGCATGAGGTTTATGCCTAAGCTCTACAGCCTTTTGCTGTTGTTCATCCATGCAGTCAAGTCTGACCCTTCATGATCCCATAGGCCACAGTACACCGAGCTTCTCTGTCATCTGCCCATCCTTTGGAGTCTGGCCAGATCCACGACCACTGTGTCAATACTGTTTAACAAGCAAATACTCTGCTGCCCACTTCTCCTTTTGCCTTTGATCTTTCTTAGCATCAGGGCCTTCTCCAATGAGTCCTCTCTTCTCATTTGTTGGCCAAAGTATTTCAGTTTTAGTATCTGTCCTTCCAAGGAGCAGTCAGGGTTGACTTCCTTTAAGATTGAATGATTTGATCTTGCAGTCCAGGGGAATCTCAAAAGTCTTCTCCAGAACCACAACTTGAAAACATCTATTCTTCTGTGTTCAGCCTTCCATATGATCCAGCTTTCTCAGCCATGCATTACTATCAGGAAGGCCATCACTTTAACTATGCAGATTTTCGTTGGCAAGGTGATGTCTCTACCTTTTATTATGCTGCCTAGGTTTGCTACGGCTTGCCTCCCAAAGAGTAAGTCTCTTTGTTTCATGACTGCAGTCACTGTATGCAATGGCATTGGCGTCCCAAGAAAATAAAGTCTGCTACTGCCCTTCTCTTGGTCGAGGGATTCTCAACCTGTGGCTTGTGGCCCGGATGCAGTCCATGGCACTATTTCATGGGGCCCACCACCACCACCACCACACCAGGAAGTGCCATGTGGTGGAGGAAGGGCAAAATGGCTGTCTGGCTCCTGAAGCTGTCTGAGAGAGCATGACCCAGCCCCCAGCTTAAAAAGATTGAGAACTCCTGTGGTCTGACCAGATTTCACTAGCATGTTTGGGGAGGACAGGAGAGCCTTTCAATGCTCACTCCTAGATTCACCAAAGATGGTAAGTCCTTCTGCTAGCACAGATAAATCTTCTTACTGAGGCAGATCTTTGGCCGTTGGCTGACTACTCAGGTTGGGCATTAAAAGATGTCAACACCTTTTCTTTTTTTAACTTTAATTCTTTTCAACCTATCCATTTTAATGTACATACTTTAAATTATGTTTTGTTTTAGTGTAACTGATTTAATTATGTTCTAATATTTATAGTTTGTGATTATTCAGTTGCACAGTGGAGTCCAACCCTTTGCGAACCCATGGACCATCGCATTCCAGGCACCCCTATCCTCCACCATCCTCCTCACCTTCCACATTACTTCTAGTTGCACTTGTTCTAAAATATACTGGAAGCAACCTTTTTTAAGGGAAAGAACTCCCCTTTAGGAAGGAACTAAAGACCTGGCTGGCGGGCTAAGTTTGGGGTGCGGGTGGGGATGGAGGTACCGTTGGGTGGTTGGTATAGAGAAGTGTGCCTCCCCCCAAGGTCCCTTCGGTACTTGCGCACCTTTTAGGGGTGGGTTTTTTGACTTTTAACTTTGTTTTATCATGTGTCTTTTTATGTATTTACTGTCCGCTATGTAAACCGCCCTGAGTTGGGTTATACCTCAGTGGGCGGTATATAAGCGTGAAAAATAAATAAATAATAAGGGAGGATAGAAATCAAATATACGTATGAATTGGATGTTCTCTCTCTGCAGACTTAGCAAAGAACAGCTACTGACAGTCTACACCAGTGATGGGCAGTCTTGGCCCTCCAGCTGTTCTTGAACTTCAATTCCCAGAAGCCCAAGTCAACACACCAGCTGGTCAGGGTTTCTGGGAATTGAAGTTCAAAAACAGCTGGAGGGCCAAGACTGCCCATCACTGGTCTACACTGACAATTAAAGAGTGAAAGGTGTTCCGTCGTCGTCGGCTGCAACTCGACCAGAGTATGTGGGGGGTTTTCTTGCCCCAGGGCGCCAGGAGGCCTGGTCTTGGAGGCCAGTTGATTCTGGGATGTCTTTTAGAAGAAATTTGGAGGAGGTTTTAAACCTGCACAATTTGTGTGATTCAGAGACCACAGTGAAGAAGCATTTTCTACTATCAGTCTACTGAGGAGCTCCTTCTCATTTTCCCTTAGCATATTCAGTAACAAACACATCAATATAGTCCTTATTAAAAAACTGTGAGCCCAGTGAATGAAAAGGCAAAATGTGGCATTATGTGTCTGCTGCATTTTTTCTGCTCAAAGGAAATAAATAACTAACACTGTCATCTTACTTTCTGTTCTTGGTCAAGAACATTCCTGGTCCTGGGAACAGAAAAGAAAAAGCTTATCATAACTCAGACTGATAGCCAAATGGCTAAGAAAGGGACCATTTTAAGTAATATTGTGAACTATGCTCACCTTAAAGAATCATGTATTTGTTATTGGTCTTTGTTTTTCTAAACAATCCTAGCTGTTAAGTTACCATTCTGAAGTCTATGCGTGTATATTTACATATATGTTTTCCTCGCTAGCATAAATAGCCTTTCCTATACCTCTTTCCTCCCAGGTTATTTTTCAAAGATATTAACTCTACCATAACTACACCTTGCCTTGAGCCACCATACATTAAGGACGCCTCCTAATTTTCTCTGTAATTTTTTATATCTCACACTAAAACTTAATTGTCTCAGGAGAGACATCTTTGTGAGGTCCAGAGATGCACTTCTGCCCTATTAATTTATTTGATCAAGCCACTGTGAATGTATCATAACCTTTTAGGAGTTGTGCATTGGTAATAACTACCTAAGGAGCACCGAACCATCTTAAATATGCAGAAGAATGAACAGAATTTGTAATCAAACTCTTTTTAAAAAAAAAATATTGGGGAAAAGGTCTTAAGAGCACCATAATTTTCAGCTTGGAATTCTTCTGTTGGTTCTCTAAGCAATAATTATTTTTATACAATTTTTGCAAATTACTTGCTTGCTTAGGTACAGTACAGAGAAGCTTAGGAAGCTCCGCTGAATGTATGGCATATCTTCTTCTTCTGCCGTATCCGAATCCAAATATTGGCGATCGGTATGGTGATCAGCCATGAAGACTATCCTGTGAATATAATGTAGTGGCCTTTCATCTGCCTTCCACATCGCAGCATGACCCCCATACCACTGATCCAGTTGCACAAGTCACTTTCTGCTCCTGAGCCCTTTTGGCACACAAAGTCCTCCTCAGCCCTAGGCCAGTATTGATGAAGCTGCTGCCCTCCATCAGGATGGATTCAAGTGGGATTTAATCTACTTGAGGAGGATCGCCCTTCCCTGTGGACTTTGGCACCCAAGTCCTCAGGGTTGTCAGGTTAGTTAAACGCCACCTGATGATCATTGTTGAGTACTGTATCTTTTTATATATCACACTAAAACTTAATTCTCTCAGGTGAAATACCTTAATGAGGTCCACAGATGTTCTTCTGCTCTATTAATTTATTTGCTGAAGCCACAGTGAACGTATGATAACCTTTTAGGAGTTGTGTGCTGAACCATCTTAAATATGCAAAAGACTGGACAGAATTTGTAATCAAACTCTTTTAATTAAAAAAAAAAAGCTTGGGGCAAATGTCGTGAAGCACCATAATTTTCAGCTTGGAAGTCTTCTGTTGATTCTCTAAGCAGGAATTCACTTTATATAATTTTTACAAACTATTTACTTGCTTAGTCACACCAGCCACATGCATTTTATTTATTTGGTGTCCTTTCTTCTTTTAGTAGAACCAATAGTTATGCACTGCACACAGACTCCAGTTAAAAGAATCTGTCAGTACTGGATGGCATCACAGAAGGTGTAATATGAATCCAGCAATACTATAGTCTAGAGCAGGGGCCTGCAAACTTGGCTCTCCAGGTGTTCTTGGACTTCAATTCCCAGAAGCCCTGATCAGCAGGTGCACTGACTTGGGCTTCTGGTAACTGAAGTCCAAGACCACCTGGAGAGCCAAGTTTGCAGGCCCCTGGTACATCTTGAACTCTATATAATGATTTGCGTAACACCATTGAGTTAATACCTTGGGCTGAAACAGGAACAAAATTGCCCTAGTTGTTTAAAAAGCAACAACTCGTGACAGTTTGAGCATTTAAACCTTTATTGCACAATATATAAAATATTAAAATGGGTTATAGAGGCTTCTTACATATATATGACACACAAATATTACTTGATAAGCCACCCTAAAGCTCCTCATTATTTTCTCATGCTGTTAGATATACGCAATGCTGTTTTAGATCCAGACTGAGGTGGAGACTGCCAGACAGCTGAACTTGTTCGTTTGAAATACCTTGGCTTACTTTTGTAGAAGATATCCTCGAGCTTAGGGCTCAGTATTTGTCCAAACAACATAACGACATCTGGAGGGTTGTAATATTGGTATGTGACAGCTTCATTTAGCTGGAGACCTGAAGAAATAACAGTTATCACACTGTGAGCAAGCCTTTAGCATATCCAATATAGCTGATTTTAAGTAACAAACAATATGGAGTAAAATGAGGATAAGTTGCACTAATTAACTGGGATATCTGTTACAAATTATTTGGTTATGTCAGAGCAGAATTCAAAATCTGGTGATATCCTTTTTTGGTAATATCTACAATCCTGACACTACCTATGGGCAGTGCTAGAAACCCACTCTGATCTGTGCACACAACAGAAACATTCCCATGAGCATAGAGCAGTGTTTCCCAACCTTTGGTTTTTGGACTTCAATTCCCAGAAGCTTAAGTCAATCCCCCAAAGCACTCATTAGGCAACGTACTAACTCAGGCTTCTGGGAACTGAAGTCCCCACCTGTGGGGATGTGCCCCACGTTGGGAACCACTCTATTTCTATGTCACAGCTGAGCTAGACCCTACACGGCTTGAGCTGTGGACTAAATGGACTAAGTGGATTTACAAAAGCAACTGGAAATCCTCTGGAAACGGAAATACTTAGTTCTCATGTTGTGCAATGACCTGACATTGATGCTTTTTTGCAAGAAACAATGGAATCCATTCAATTCACTTTCCATTGGAAACAACTGTCATTATGTTGAGAAACTGTAGACTTCTCAACAGCATATAACCCTGTGATGGCGAATCTTGGCACTCCAGATGTTCTTGGACTGCAATCCCCAGAAGCCCAAGCTCCCATGAATCCGCATGAATGGGTTTACTGCAATTCGTTCGGTCCGCACCACCCTCGTTGCTCCTTCCGCTTCCAGGAGCAGCAAGGGCGGTGTGGGCCGGATGAATCACAGTAAACCCATTCATGTGGATTCACGGGGGCTTCTGGGAATTGAAGTCCAAGAGCATCTGGAGTGCCAAGGTTCATCATCACAAATATAACCTATTGCTAGGCCACCTGCTGGTAGAATGGAACACTGGAAATGGGCATAGATTTTGACTGCTATTCCTTGGCACATGGCCTTGGGTCCTTTTTTTGGAGAAAAAGGGGATATAAATATTTTTTAAAATTCTGCGAGTAGCCTCAATGTAAATGCCACTGAGTTAAGATGATGAACTTGTGGACTGGAAGGTTGGAGTTTGACGACTGAAGGTCAGCAGTTCAAGACCTGAGTGCTGCATGATGGAGTGAGCTCCAGTCTCTGTCCCAGCTCCTGCCAAACCTAGCAGTTCAAAAGCAAGACATTGCAAGTAGATAAATAGGGACCACTTTGGTGGGAAGGTAAACAGCCTTCTGTGCTCTCCAGTGTCTAGTCATGCCTGCCACATGACCACAGGAACATCTGCACACAGACAGCGCTGGCTCTTTGGCTATAAACAGAGATGAGCACTGAACCCTAGAGTCGGATACAATCGGCTTTCAAGCAAGGGCAACCTTTACCTTTACAAACCCTGAGTGGTGCTCACATCAAAAGGATAAAGTATAAACGAGAATAAGTAAAAAAAATGTAAAAAAAAAAACAGGACTGGAACTTCCTTACCCCACTGCATGCATGACAGAAGACTTCATGATTCTTTTCACTCTTCCTGGAAAAATATGCAACTCTGTTCTAGATATACTAATCAAAATACTTCCTGAAGAATCCTTGCTGTTAGCTGTCACCAGCAGCAACCATTCCCGCAGGCAGCAACAGAGGAAAACAAAGAGACAAGACAATCCCACCAGCCTTCACTGAGAGGTAGTAAAGTTTTCCCTTGCTCGAAACCCAGTCATATCCAACTTTAGGGTTCAGTGCTCATCTGTTTCAAAGCCGAAGAGCCAGCACTGTCTGCTTCTGCAGACGTTTCCGTGGTCATGTGGCAGGCATGACTAGTCACCGAGGCGCATGGAACACTGTTTACCTTCCCACCGAAATGGTCCCTATTTATCTACCTGCAATTTCTTGCTTTTGAACTGCTAGGTTGGCAGGAGCTAGGACAAAGACGGGAGCTCATTCCGTCCTGCAGTACTCAGGAATCAAACTGCTGACCTTCCGCCTCCCAGTCAGTGTCTTAGCCACTTGAGCCACTGCATAATTTCCCCTTTGTAAAGACATCCTATCCATTATTAGGAAAATGAGAACACTTGTGTTTATTTGAGAAACACACTTGTGATAGGAAAGGAAGAACAAGTCCCAGTTCTAGGTAACTAAGTGGCCAATGGCACCGTGAAATATGTCAGGATTTGCTCAACTTATAAAATGGGTGAATTTATAATTTTTGCCGCCCACATGATGCCAAGGTTAAAACAAATCCATCCGTGTCTTTTTTCCTCCCAAAGTGATTTTTTCTATCTGTTACTGGAGGGATTTTACTTTTCCCCCACGTCAGAACAACTTTAAATGTTTGTTTTTTCTTGTGCAGATGTGTGTAAAGATCAGTGTTTGTGTGGGAGGGGGGGATATCTGTAGGTGGTGTTTCAGTGACATAAGCAGTTGAGCATGATTTTCAGGACGGTGGTAACACATCCCCTGTTGTTTTCTCTGTCCCAATCTCTCTCTCACACACACACACACACGCACACACTATTAAATAGGGCACACAGAACGCTGTTACCTTCCCACCGAAGTGGTCCCTATTTATCTACTTGCAATTTCTTGCTTTCGAACTGATTGCTTTTTAAAAAATCTTTTCTTCTTATCTTTTTTGCTTGTGTCGAATCTTTTCAAGGTAGAAACCTGCCATCACAGATTGGTTTTCATTCTACCGACGTTACATAAGCTTCTCTAGAAGTTCTTTTGGCAAAGCAATGGAATCAAATGATGTGAATAAGTATAAAATGTGCTATAGACACTAAATAGACTTCTCCACTCTCTCTACGAAGATTTAGCTCACAAGGAACCACACAATCCTAGAGCTATTATCTGCACTACTACAGTAGAAGAAAAATGCCAAGAATTGGCAATTCAATTTTTTAGGCCAGATCTACAGAAAACAAATTAGTTTGGGGGAACCTTTGATGTCCTGTCCAAATCCCATAGTTTCACATTTCCCCCACCCCTTTAGGAATGCGCACCTACCATTGGCCCATGAAGGGATGGGTTTGCGTGGCTGGCTTTCATCATCAGTAGAGTCATCGCTGTTCAAATCCATGCCATAATCATTGGCATTTATTTGGTGGGGTGTAGAATCTTTCGTTTTTTTGGGATTTGTTTGACTAGAGCTGCCAACAGGAGATTTCTGAAATGCAAACAGACTTATTGATAAAAGGTGAAACAATTAATCAACATAGCTTTTTTATAAAAAAAAATCTTGCAGTTCCAAATGTAATATATGACTTACAATCAAGCAAATGCTGCAATTGGACACTCTGAAAAATATACCGTATTTATTCGTGTATAACGCGCAAAATTTTATACCCAAAAAAAGGCTCAAAGTTTGGGTGCGCGTTATACACGAGGACTGGGCCGCGCGACTCAAGAAGCCGGCGCCGGGTAGGCGCGGAGCACGCCGCGGCCCTCCCCGGAGGGTTCCCTTCTCGACCCGGCGGGTGCGTGCAGGTGAGCGGCGGCGGCAGCGGGACCTGGGCGCCTGCCCAGGTCCCACTGCCGCCGCCGCTCACCTGCACGCACCCGCCGGGTCGAGAAGGGAACCCTCCGGGAGAGGGCCGCGGCGTGCTCCGCGCCTACCCGGCGCCGGCTCCTTGAGTCGCGCGGCCCGGGTAGGCGTGGAGCACGCCGCGGCCCTCTCCCGGAGGGTTCCCTTCTCGGCGGGTGCGTGCAGGTGAGCGGCTGCGGCAGCGGGACCTGGGCGCCTGCCCAGGTCCCGCTGCCGCCGCCGCTCACCTGCACGCACCCGCCGGGTCGAGAAGGGAACCCTACGGGAGAGGGCCACGGCGTGCTCCACGCCTACCCGGGCCGCGCGACTCAAGGAGCCGGCGCCGGGTAGGCGCGGAGCACGCCGCGGCCCTCCTCCCAGGCGCCCAGGTCCCGCTGCCGCCGCCGCTCACCTGCACGCACCCGCCGAGAAGGGAACCCTCCGGGAGAGGGCCGCGGCGTGCTCCACGCCTACCCGGGCCGCGCGACTCAAGGAGCCGGCGCCGGGTAGGCGCGGAGCATGCCGCGGCCCTCCTCCCAGGCGCCCAGGTCCCGCTGCCGCCGCCGCTCACCTGCACGCACCCGCCGAGAAGGGAACCCTCCGGGAGAGGGCCGCGGCGTGCTCCACGCCTACCCGGGCCGCGCGACTCAAGGAGCCGGCGCCGGGTAGGCACGGAGCACGCCGCGGCCCTCCTCCCAGGCGCCCAGGTCCCGCTGCCGCCGCCGCTCACCTGCACGCACCCGCCAAGAAGGGAACCCTCCGGGAGAGGGCACCGGCGTGCTCCACGCCTACCCGGGCCGCGCGACTCAAGGAGCCGGCGCCGGGTAGGCGCGGAGCACGCCGCGGCCCTCCTCCCAGGCGCCCAGGTCCCGCTGACGACGCCGCTCACCTGCACGCACCCGCCGAGAAGGGAACCCTCCGGGAGAGGGCCGCGGCGTGCTCCACGCCTACCCGGGCTGCGCGACTCAAGGAGCCGGCGCCGAGTACGGTAGGCACTGCTGAGATGCACCGTCTGCCCCACCCACGGGCCCAGGGGCGCGCGGCTGGCGGGATCTGATTGGGTGGCGCGGGAGACGAGGCGTGTGAAAAAAAATTTTATACCAAGATTTCATGGGAAATTAGGGGTGCGCGTTATACACGAGTGCGCGTTATACTCGAATAAATACGGTACTTAACTGTCATTAGTGATCATGGAAGGTTTCTGGACCCCATTCCTGAAGTGTTTAGTACAGAATGTTCAAATGATCTTAAATTTTTTGGAAAGCAATTGAGAAACTCAACATACAATCTGAAAAATAAAGTGGCACTGAGTGGCTGGTAGCTGAGCTACAGAATTCAAAAGACTTAGCTATGCAGGTTGTTGAAATGAAAGTCAGACAGATTGTCTATGCAAGTGTACCATTTGGGAGACTAATTTTAGACTAAAGAACATAAAAGCAGCCACTCACATTACATCTTACACCAAGTCATTCTACCCATCCAAACTATGTTGTGGTCCTGCCCCCCTCCTAGGTACCAGTTTTTCTAGTAGGGAGGGAGAAATTAATTTCTGCTCCTACAAGCTTCCAGACGTCGTTAAGTCATTTTTTAAATAAGTCAACAGCCCCCCTGCATTATTAACACTGGAGAATACCTATTTTTCTAAATTGGAAATGGACCTCTAACTACTTCTAGCTTCATTTGTATTTTAGCAGTCAATGTGGCTTTGTAGAGGGTGCTAAGGAACAGAATATTTGCTCCAGACCTATCATAATTTGCTATACCTAACCTATATCCTCCCTGTTGAAAAACCAATTCCGGAAGGGCTCCCTAATCCAGCAAAGTGGAGGCGGCTGCTACTTGTATCTGAGTATAGATTTTTTTTTCCTGGAGCAGGAAAAATGCCACTGTCATGAATTTAAGGTGGATCCCAGCTTGTCATGAAGTGACCCACACACTGTGATCATGGAGCCCTCTCCTGTGGCACATATGAAATGAGACATGCAGGATTTAACACCGGGACTGCAATGGACTACTGCAGCCTTGAGGATATTAACAAGGAGCACCTTCATGGCCAGTCCATCTGGCATGGCCTCTTCTGCCTCCATGACGGCTGGGAATCAGAATAGTGAAGTGGTTCCTCCTCTGTTCATTTTACTATTTGGCCCAATCTGATGGTTTCCAGTGGGATTTCCTCCACTGAGGGGGCCATCACTCCACCTAAACGGGCTCATCTGCCCGTAGCTGCTGGCCACTTTAGGGAGTCAAGTTATCTACCGCCGCCCAACACTCAGCGTTGAGTGGCTGGCTGTACGGTCTACTCCATCACCATAGTGGGATGTCTGGTTAGACTAACAATCCAGCAAAGATGGTTTTGAGAACACACACTGGGAGAACTGCATTAAGGAGATGGTCCCCTTGTTACTGCAGATGAAAAAAAATGCTCCTTCAACAGGACTCCACTGAATCCTGACCTGAGTTTGTTTCAATATGTTAACGCTTTAAAATATAATAGACACACTTGAGAATACTGCTGTTGTATAGCATTCATCTTTACACTGTGTACAGTGGTGGGCTCCATTTTTTTTACTGCCACACAGTGGGCATGGCCTACTTTGTGGGCGTGGCTATGTGACTGGGTGGGCAATCTAATCATGCCTGCCACATGACCATGAAAACGTCTGCAAATACAGACAGCACTGGCTCTTGGGCTGTAAATGGAGATGAGCACTGCACCCTAGAGTCAGATACGACTGGCTTTTGAGCATGGGTGACCTTTCCCACCAAAGTGGTCCCTATTTATCTACAGTACTTGCAATGTCTTGCTTTCAGACTGCTAGGCTGGTAGGAGTTGGCATAGGAGCTCACTCTGTCATGCAGTACCTGAGAACTGAACTCTAGAAGCAGGAAAAAACCAACATGTTAAAAGTTTTGCTCTTAGAAGCATTGGAGGGCTGAGTTACCAAAAGACCTTCAATCTGAGGGCAATGTTCCTTCAAGCCAGTAAAGGTGGAAATTGGAGGGGGAGCAGAGGCTGGAGGGAAAAGGAAATGGTCCCTTTCTGAAAAGCCGCCCATCCGGTCCGTCCCTTCTCTCTCCCCACAAGGAGGAAAGGGGAGCAGAGGCTGGAGGGAAGAGGAGTTTCCACCCCGGAGAGGTTTTTTCCTTGGGGTGGGGGTGGGGGGTTGGAGTTGGGAAGGGAAGTAGTTGGGGGACCCCTCCCCAGACCCACACCTTGCCCCGTAGATTGCTTGTTGGTGTGTAGGAGGAGACCCCTGAAAGGGAGACCCAGGAAGAGAGCCAGCAGGGTGCAGGGAGGGAAATGGGCGTGGCCATGGGGAATTTCTACTACCCCCTCCCCTCCTGGCGCGGACTGGTGCGATCCGGGAGCTGCCCATCACTGACTGTGTAGCTCTCTCCTTAACTGGCTGAAACAACTGAAGGTCATACTGGAAGGCTGAATTTTACCCCTGCTGGCTTCCAGAAATTCAACCTCTCTTTTGCACATGAAGAAGGCTTTTTTTTTTGTGGGGGGAGATCAGTGGCCCATGCTAATAATAAATAGTGAAACAAAGGCAGGGCAATAAGATCTGAACTTGATCTCATAATTAGCACTCACTTTGGAAAATACCACTGTAGGCTTTAGGCACAAGGACTGTTTCCATTAACTGAGCTCAAACTGACCTCAAACAATGGCTATTCACTAGTTGCCATTCATAATTAAATTAGAGGTACAAAGTCGCTCAAAGTATGGCAAGTGTAGTCTGATGGTCTAAATCCTTACAGTAAAAAACCTGCACTCTTCATATTGCAAGCATTCGGGAAGCGACTGCTTTTTCCTTCTCCCCCCCCCTCCCTTCGCTTTCTTTTTTGGAATGCTTTGGTAAGTTCAAGAGGCCTCCCAAAGCTTGCCAAATTTAACAGAGATGACGCTAGTGTTGACAGGAAAGGACTGTTTATTTCAGTATGTTCTACAAGCTTTCAGGTCTCCAGCTATATACACAAGAAGACTGTGTGTGGTGGGCTTTTTTTTTCTTCCAGCTTTTAGAACTCTAGAAAGAGTTTAGAAGCATTTAGTTCTGAGTACATAACAAACGCTTCGCATAGCAAAAAAATATGCATAACAAAGTGTTGGTTATACAAGGGCAATACCCCGCATAACGGGGAAAAAATCATTCAATATGCGGGGTTTTGGATAGCCGGGGTATACCCAGTCAATGGGAACCCTGGATAACTAACATTTTTTGTTTGTTAGCCAGGGCATCTCCCATAAGCTTCACATAACGGGGGAAAAACCACATAGCGAAGCAACTCGCAGAACAGAGTTTTTTCGTTATGTGGGGTTCTACTGTAAATACTAAATTCCACCTCTCTAGACTGCAGATAATCTTGTATGTTGTAATGGTCTGTGGGAGTCGAGGTGCTGAACTCAAGGAAGGTACGCGAGACTGATGTATGATGGTAAAAGCCAGCCCCGAGTCTTCGGGTGGTCTATATTTATTAGCTTGCATTCTGGATCACTTGCGCACAGACTGCACATGATCCCTATTACAGAAGGCTTTGCTTACGTAGCATGTTGCTGGCTGAGGCACATTTGCCAGCCTAGGAAAGTACTGCGTGCCTAGGTTCGACATAGGCAGAATAATCAGCAGATGTAGCAAGACTTACTGTTCCTGCCTTATCTTGGTCCTAGAAGACTGTGTACCTATGCATAGCTATTTTGTCTAGCTGCGGTTTGCTTTTGCTCAGCTCAGTTCGTGGATGTGAGCCAGACACTGTATGCTGTTTACTAGGCATTGTGATATTTGGCTGACTTCTGTCCCACTACTTTCAGTGCTCTCAGCCAAGGAAACATGGAGTCGCTGTTGCTCCCTATTACTTATTTGCCCTTACCCAATCGCCTTTCCAGTCAAGCCAGGATGGTCTCGGGATTGTTTGCAAAGCCCGACAAACCCATTGGGAAAGGTAGCTGTCCAATCAATGGCCTGGACAACCCACACTTGTAAATTAGAGGTAAATCTTGAAAAGAAGGATATCTAACTTCTACAGAGCCAGAGATGTACAAAAAGAGACAGAGAAAGTTGATCATATTCTAGACAAAACAGCAAATGGGAAGGTTGAGGTATCTAGTATGGTTCCGAGAACATAAGCAATATTCAAGGGGCCAACCAAACAAGGGTGTTAATCTTAAGAAGAAGAAGCTTTTATTGTTGCTGTTATTGCATTTTCAATTTGTGATGATGACTCTATGACTTAATGACTGCCAGAAGGTCCTATCATTAACAGTCCAACTCAGGACCTGCAGATAAGGACCATGAGTTTCTCTGCTGCGTCAGTCCATCTTTTCCTACTGCCTTCTATTGCCATTATTGTCTTTTCTAGTCAAATCTCGTTTTCTAATGATATTTCCAAAGCATGATAAGCTTCAGTTTAGCTCTTTTAGCTTCAAGTGAGAATTAAGACTCATCTACATTGAGTCAATGTAGAATTCATCTACATTGAACCTACTTATATTCATTTGTCCGTTGTTGGAATCTAATCCAGTTTCTATACAATTTGTTCAACATACATTTTGAAAAAAAGTGAAGATACAATGCACCCTTATCTAACATCTTTGCCATTTGAAGACCACTTTGTTTACCTATGTCTGCCTACCGGCAGCTTTTTGCCAGATAACACCATTAAGATAATAAACTGTTGAGGTACACCTATTTTCGCCCAAAAAGGATAAACTTTTCACAATTCATTCAGGGACTTTACTGCAACATGATCTCTGGTGCTCTTTCTTTCTCTGAACCCATCTTGAACACCTAGCATTTCTTGATCATATATGATAAGCATCTTTCTGCTAAAATCTTGGATATCACTTTGCTTTTATGAGAAACTTATACAACAGCAAAAGCAAAGCAATCACACTTATATACCATACCATAGTGCTTAGTGCACTCTCTGGGCGGTTCACAAGTTAACTAGCATTTTGCCCCCGACATGCTGTACTTATTTTACCAACCTTGGAAGGGTAGAAGTCTGAGTCAACCTTGATCCCTGGTCAGGATCGAACTCACAACCTTTTGGCTGCAGTACAGCAGTTCAACCACTGTGCCACCACGACTCCTTATCGTTACTGTATCCTTTGAGCCTGGAATGTATACTAAACATTTCCAACCCGTGGCCCACTGCTTTCCCTTCTACATTTGTTGGCACATACTTGTTAGTATTTTGATAGATTCAGTCTTTGACATCCAAGCTAGCTCTTGCTAGTACAGTGCAGAAGGCAGCAGTGGTAAACCAGTTCTGATTTTAAAAAAATATACTTCAAAGACCTTGGGACGAGAGGATTTAAAATTATTCTCTATATACGACAGTATAAAACCTACTCACAGCACATGCTACAGGATTTAAAGTTCAATTGTGTATGGTATACTGGATATATTCAATCAGTCCATGATCTTTTGTTTGCCAGTACAAGGCTTAAGGGTAGGTAAAGAAATACAGACCAGACTTCCCATTCTGTTGTTATACTGGTCAAAGCAGTTGGGTGTATTTTTCATATACCCTATGCATTCCCTCCTAAATATACCAGCAGTAGTCTTCCCACAGGGAAGGCCCACAGGGGAGGTGAGTAAAGGATCTTGCCCCTCCCTCCCCATCCAAAGACCTGGGGCCACAGAGAAGGACACCTCCAGAGACCCCTGACCACCCCCAGGAGATACCATCCACAACCACCATCACAGCAAGGCCCGAGCCGGCGCCTTTGACCGACTCCATGCGGCCAAAGGGAGGCAAGAGCTGCTGCGTGCATGCAAAGGATAAGTAATCGAACTGAAATAATATAGTTGACTAAACATAGATGGCTTATGGCAACTGACATAGTGACTGTACAAGAAACTGACTTACATAGAGACCTGATATAGTGGACTTTTTCTTTCTTTCTTTCCCTTTCATTAATTAGTTCAACTTTTACTTTGATACTATGTGATAAACTGTGATATTGTGCATGATAATACTTTGTTTTAAAACTGTTTAAACTGTGATAACATGTGTGATGGGAAAAGACTGGCACGCCACAAAGTTTGCCAAGAGAACCCTATGGACCAAAACAAAAGGCAAAACAAGGGGATGCTCAGCACAGCAGATCTGAAAAGGGGGAGGGATACGAAAGGGGGAGGAGAAATACAGTGTTGCAGGGAACAATACTGCATAGGGACATGGAATGTGAGGTCTATGAATCAAGGAAAACTGGAAGTGGTAAAAAAATGAGATGGAAAGAATAAGCATTGACATCTTGGGCATCAGTGAGCTAAAATGGACAGGGATGGGTGAATTCAGCTCTGGAAACCATCATATCTACTACTGTGGGCAAGAAAACCTTAGAAGAAATGGAGTAGCCATAATTGTCAATAAAAGAGTGAGAAAAGCAGTAATGGGATACAATCTCAAAAATGACAGAATGATGTCAGTCAGATTTCAAGGCAAACCTTTCAATGTCACTGTGATCCAAATATACGCACCAACCACTGGTGCATATGAAGCCATAATGGACCAGTTCTATGAGGACTTACAACACCTCATAGAACAGACACCAAGAAATGATGTCCAAATTATATTAGGAGACTGGAATGCCAAAGTAGGAAATCAAAAAGTGGAGGGAATAACAGGCAAATTTGGTCTTGGAACACAGAATGAAGCAGGGCAAAGATTGATAGAGTTCTGCCAAGAGAATGCACTGGTCATAGCAAACACTCTCTTCCAGCAACACAAGAGGCGACTTTACACATGGACATCACCAGATGGCCAACACCGAAACCAAATTGACTACATACTCTGCAGCCAAAGATGGAGAACCTCCATACAGTCAGCAAAAGCAAGACCTGGAGCAGACTGTGGCTCAGATCACAACCTACTGATCGCAAAATTCAGGCTTAGACTAAAGAAAATAGGGAAAACACGGAGACCAGAAAGATATCACCTAGACAGCATCCCTAAAGAATACACGGTGGAGGTGATGAACAGATTTAATGGCTTAAACTCGGTAGACAGAATACCAGAAGAATTATGGACGGAGCTGAGGGACATCATGCAGGAAGCAGCAAAGAAAACCATACCAAAAGAAAAGAAGAGTAAGAAAGCAAAGTGGTTGTCTGATGAGGCTCTTAAAATAGCAGAGGAAAGAAGGAACGCAAAAGTCAAAGGAAAAAGGAAAAACTACAAACATTTGAACACAGAATTTCAAAGAAAAGCAAGGAGAGATAAGGAACATTACCTAAAAGAACAGTGCAGAGAAATGGAGGAAAACAACAAAAGAGGCAGAACCAGAGATCTTTTCAAAAAAATCGGGGAAATCAAGGGAACATTTAAAGCAAAAATGACCATGATAAGGGACAAAGACAGAAAGGAGCTAGCTCATGCAGAAGAAATTAAGAAAAGATGGAAAGAGTACACAGAGGAACTTTACAAAAAGGACCTCAACACTCCTGATAATCACAATGATGAAGAAATTGAACTTGAGCCAGACATCCTGGAGAGCGAAGTCATAAAGGCCCTAAAGAGCACTGCAAACAACAAAGCTAGTGGAGATGATGGTATCCCAGTTGAATTTTTCAAAGCAATATGGCAGCAGATTTGGAAAACAAATTACTGCATTCAATATGGCAGCAGATTTGGAAAACAAAACAGTGGCCACAGGATTGGAAAAGATCAGTATATGTCCCAATCCCAAAAAAGGGCAATGCCAAAGAATGTTCAAATTATCGAACAATCGCGCTCATCCCACATGCCAGCAAGGTGATGCTCAAGATAATACAGGATAGACTTCAGCAGCATGTGGAGAGAGAATTACCAGAGGTGCAGGCTGGTTTCAGAAGAGGCAAGGGGACTAGAGACCACATCGCCAACATACGCTGGATCATGGAGAAAACAAAGGAATACCAGAAACAAGTTTACTTTTGTTTTATTGACTACTAGCATAGTTTGCCCGGCGTTGCCGGGCTTTTTAAAATTGTGTTGGATACTAAAGGGTTTCGTTTTTTTTTTTTGAACTAATGGTGATGGGCTGTTTTAAATGGTGGTGTAAGGTTTTTTGATTTTGTGGCTTCGAGTAATTTTGTTTTTGAACTTGTTTTTTATGTTTATGCAAAAAAAATTAAATTAAATTTAATTTAATGTAATATTATTTAGTTTAAAATTTAATTTTGTTTTTTAAAATGTTTTTTTAAATCTTTTTTTTGTTTTGGTTTTTCAGAGTGAAAAGGGGTTTTATTTTGGTAATTTTTGAGATTAGTGTGTGTGGTTTTTTTTGAATGTTTGTATAATTTATTTGATTAAATTTAGAATTATTCTTATTTTTTAAATATTTTTGAATGTTGTTTCTGTTTTGGCCACTGGGTGGGGGTGGTGAGCTTTTGTGCCTCTCATTACATTTGTTACCTTCTGTCCTCTGGGTGTCGCTTCTGGTAAGTTTCCTCTTTCTCATTTGATTTCCGGTTCTCATAGAAGGAAGACGTCTTTTGGTAAGTTCTGTGGGGGGTTTTTTTGGGGGGGGTTGGGGGTGGAATTTTTTTGGGGGGGTGTATGTGTGTGTTTTTCTTGTTTATTTTTGGCTGTTTGTGTGTTTATCTTTTGGGTTTTGGTGTGTTTTTGAATGTTTTTTGTTTGTGTTTTTGTGTCTTTTTTCAAGTGTGTGTGTGGGGGGTGGCTTTCTTTCTCGCAGGCCATGCTGGATGGCCCGTGGGAAGGAAGGCCAATTGCGGGGAGGCTTTTTTTCCCATGGGCCATGCTGGATGGCCCGTGGGAAGGATGGGCATTTGCGGGGAGGCTTTCTTTCCCACGGGCCATGCTTGATGGCCCGTTGGAAGGAAGGGCATTTGCGGGGTGGTGGTTATTTCTTTCCCACGGGCCATACTTGCTGGCCCATGGGAAGGAAGGGCAGAGGCAGTGGGGTGTTTATTTTTTTACCCCGCGGGCCATACTGGCTGGCCCGTTGGGAAGAAGGGCAGTTGTGGGGTGTGGGTGGTTGGGTGGGTTGCTTTAATTTTTGGCGCTCCGGCTGGCCCATGGAACAGAATTGCAGCGGCGGCCGGGGTGTATTTTTTTTTTACTGGTGTTTTTTGCGCGCCGGCTGGCCCTTCGAACGGAAGGGCCATGGTGGCGGGGGGGGGGGTTCCTCCACGGGCCATGCTGGCTCGCCCATGGGGAAGAATGGCTGCGGCGGTGGGCTTTTTTTAACTTTTATTTTTCGTGCGCCGGCCGTCTCACTTGTTTTTCGCGCGCCGCTGACCCTTCGAACGGAAGAGTAGCGGCGGCGGGTTGGTTTTTTTTTTCCCCACGGGCCATGCTGGCTCGCCTGTGGGGTTGAATGGTTGCGGCGGCGGCTTTTTCTTAGTTTTGTTTTCGCGCGCCGGCTGCCTCATCGTTCTGCTCGCACATTGCACGCAGGATGCTGGGGCTTGTAGTAATGTGTTGGTGCTTTGTGTTTGTGCTGCGTTTTTTTAAAATGCTTTTGTTTTGATTGGCTGCGGCGCGTGTTCGAACGCTGCTCCGTGCGAGAGCCTCTCAGCCTGATTGGCTCTGGCGCGGCGCGGCGCAAGGACTTTCGGGAAGTGATGTTCTTTGCGTTTCTTGCCGTTAGTGGGGCTGAGGCCCCCGTGCCGGATTTTTAAATCCTTCGTTGACCTGCGTAGGCAATTCGGCCGTGCTCTCGAAGGGAGGGTGCGGGTCAGTAGGGCGACGCATAGCAACGTATAGCCAATTCCAACGGTGAACACTTGGATTTATAGGTTAAGATACCAAGGCATTTGACTGTGTGGACCATAACAAGATGTGGCAAGTAATTAAAGAGATGGGAATACCAGAGCACCTCATATGCCTCCTGAGAAATCTGTACATGAACCAAGAAGCAACAGTTAGGACAGAACATGGAATAACAGAGTGGTTTGGAATAGGAAAAGGAGTAAGACAAGGCTGCATTTTGTCACCATGCTTATTCAACCTATACACAGAGCACATAATGCGCAGTGCAGGGATGGAGGAATCACAATATGGGATTAAAATCGCTGGGAGAAACATCAATAATCTGAGATATGCAGACGATACCACCCTAATGGCAGAAAGTGAGGAAGACCTAAAGAATCTCTTGATTGGGCTGAAGGAGGAGAGTGCAAAAGCTGGCTTGAGACTCAATATCAAGAAAACCAAGATAATGGCAACAGGCCATATCAGTTCCTGGAAAATAGACGGGAAAGAAGTAGAAGCAGTGACAGATTTTACTTTCTTAGGATCAAAGATCACTGCAAATGGGGATTGTAGTCATGAAATAAAAAGGCGACTGATTCTTGGGAGACAAGCAATGAGAAACCTGGGGAACATAGTGAAAAGCAGAGACATCACATTGCAAACAAAAATTAGAATAGTCAAAGCAATGGTTTTCCCAGTAGTAATGTATGGATGTGAGAGCTGGACAATTAGGAAGGCTGAACGCAGAAGAATAGATGCCTTTGAGGAGGGTTTTGAGAGTCCCCTGGACAGCGAGGAGAACAAATAGGTCAATCTTATAAGAAATTAACCCTGACTGCTCATTGGAAGGTCAAATAGTAAAGATGAAGCTAAAATACTTTGGAGATCAAATGAGAAGGGAGGATTCACTTGAGAAGGCATTGATGTTGGGAAAGGTGGAGGGCAAAAGAAGAAGGGGGAGGCCAAGGATGAAATGGCTAGATGGTATTGTAGACACAATGGGCACAGAGCTGGGAGGGCTGAGGGGGATGGTGGAGGACAGAGGCGCCTGGAGAACAATGGTCCATGGGGTCGCAAAGGATTGGAGTCGACTGTGCGACTGAACAACAAGTCTTCCCAAGCTTTGTGGCTGTGGCTGGACAGGTCCAGGCTGTAATGAATGACTCTTTACGCAAGGGAGTGGTACCTGCTACTCCAAACAATCCAACAATTCACAGAAACTACTACCCATTTACAAACACCCAATTTGGAAAAGGCTCCAAGAATTCTGATGGTGCAATTCTAACATATTTTGGACAATACAGATTATCTACAACACCTCACAGTAAAATAATATTTCAGATTATTTATTTATTTTTATTTTTATTATATGAGGCGCCATGGAAGAGCCCCCACGCCACCTGGACTTTGGCGGCCGGCGAGAGCTTCGGTGGGGCCGGGACAGCCCCGACATCAGCATCCTTGCCCCTGCCTCCCCCAGCCCCTTGCGGGGGCTCAAAAGGAGACGCCACGGAAGAGCCTCCACGCCACCTGGACTTTGGCGGCCTGCGAGAGCTTCAGTGGAGCCGGGACAGCCCCGACATCGGCATATGATGTTGGAGCGTTTGGTATTAGGATAGCAATATAGTAATATGATTTTGTCTCTGCTTATTGATATGCTGGGTTTTTTAAATATTCAAATGTATTTATGCATTGCTTTTGCTTTGTTATTTTTATGTTGTAATTTTGTTGCTATATTGTATTTTTATATGTTCTGTTGATTTTTGAACATGTTGTGAACTGCTTTGAGTTTGTCGTTGACAAAGGAAAGTGGTATATAAGTTCAAATATTATAATAATAATAATAATAATAATAATAATAATAATAATAATAATAATAATAATAATAATAATAATAATAATAATAATAAAAAAATTTGGCAACCACAATACTTTTTTGAGTGAGGGGGGCTCTAGATTTGCATAAATATTTGCAAAGTATGTGGTGACTATGTGAAACCACACCCCTCCTCATTTTGACCCCTGATGAGCCGAATAACAAATTCCAATGCAAATGACAAAGTAGATACCATTGCACCTCTTCTTTGAGGCATTACAACCCATTCAGCACGTACAGCAGTGACGGCTAACCTTGGCACGCCAGGTGTTCTTGAACTTCAATTCCCAGAAGCCCTAATCAGCAAGAGTGCTGACTTGGGCTTCTGGTAACACCTGGAGAGCCAAGGTTAGCTATCACTGACCTACAATTACAGGAGAGCTGTCCAGTTTCAAAATAAGTAACAGAGACGCTTCACTCATCGTATTCCCCTGCCCTCTTGTGTCCATGTGGCAGCATTACAACTCTTTTGGAGTCATGACTTTATACAGGACGTGAATAGGAAAGTGGGAAGCCTTCTTCTTTCCATCCCATCCCCCACTTCAGCCACAAATTCCAAACTGGAACCTGTTTTTAAAAAGGAGTATATTTTGAACTAAAGAATCATTTGGTTCTGAGTAGCAGAACTGGAAAAACATTATGATTTTTTCCCACAGAAAAAAATTCTTCTGGAAGCCCTAAGAGTTTCCCCCCATTTCAGTGGTGTACATTTTGAGTAGGAGTTATTTTCCACCACAGACAATTGTTAAAATACTAATGAGTTAAAATTCTTGGCAACTCCTGAGCAGATCCAAATGCTACCTCCCCGGTTTGCAACACCAACTGCTGCATATCAGAGTAAATAAAACAAAACAAACAAAACAAATGTTGTGGCACCTTAAAGCCGAACTACTGTATTTTAATGTGAGCTTTCGTGCAGTGCTTTTCCTGTGAGGCATTCAGATGAGCAATCCCATTGTGTCTCCTTCTGAGAGGAAGAGCACACACAGTCCCAGGAAGAGCTTAATATAGGGGTGCCCAAACTAAACAAAATGGCATCTGTTGTGCGGCTCAGGGACCTCCTAGGAAGGCGGGAATAGCATGGAAAAGGTCCTCCCACCCTCCCAGAGGTTGCTGGAGAGCCAGAAAAATGCACCCGAAAATGGAGATTTCCCCACCCCACCCTGGCCCCAAACAGCATGACAAGGTAGGAGATCACATTGTTCTTTTTGTATGGGTAGGCTGCCGCCTCTGGGGAGGGCAGGGGACCCAATCTGCACTGTTTCTGACGTCCCCTGACACTACCCCCCCCCCCCCAGGCGCAACTGCAAGGCAAAGCCTGCAGCCGAGGAAGGAGTTTCCCCCAGCATTTTGCCTTGCAGCAGCGCCCAAGGGGGTCAGGGGATGTCTGTCAGAAAAGGCACAGATCGGGTCCCCCGGCCTCTCGGAGGTGGCACGGGCAGTGGAGAGCCCAAAATGGGTGAAAAAAGTCTGTCACGACGGCATTTTTTCACCCATTTTGGGCTCTCTGCCACCCCTGCCGCCTCTGGGAAGGGCGGGGGACCTGATCCGCACTGTTTCTGACATCCCCCGACTGTCCCCTGGGCGTTTCTACAAGGCAAAACCTGCAGCCAAGGAAGGAGTTTCCCCCAGTGTTTTGCCTTGCAGCAGCACCCAGAGGGGCCGAGGGACATCGGAAACAGCGTGGATCAGGTCCCCTGGCCCTACCAGAGGCAGTCGGCTTTTTTTTTTTAAGCGTTATCCAATGCATGCACCAGATAACGCAAAAAAAGGATAACGACACAACTTGTGGAACCAAGTTTTGTTGTTATCCGGAGTATTACTGTACCTATAAAAGGGGATTGGGGCAGATTAATGACAGTAAAACAAAGTTACATTTTACCAGTGTTAAATGTTAACATGTTCTGGCTACTTTTAAAAAGTCCCATTTTAAGAAATTTCCACAGATATTCTGACTGAAATGTTTAGGTGTTAAGTCATCCTCTTGCCGATCCCTAGGACCTCCCCCGCACTCCCGAAGGAAATGAAAAAGAAAAAAAAAATGACCAATGGGAAAAGGTATTGTATTGAGTTACTTTTTAAGCATTCCAATTTCTTTTTAAATACTGTAATAAAAAGAGACATGGGAATAAATTATTTTTAAAAAATAAGCTGTAAATGTTTGGAAAAATAATTTAACTTTTCAAAACTGCCCAAATTCAACTACCTTTTCGTGAAAGACAAACTGTACTAGAATTGATCCTACTAAAGTGAAAAGTGGTGGGGAATTCCAGAAGCAAAAAAACCAGCTGGCAAAGAAGCCCTGCTCCACTGCTGAACATTAATGTAGCAGACAAAGGAAAATGCAGCATGGCAGACAGCTCTCCTTCCTGTAAATGTGACTCGCCGGAATCAGACTGAGCAAAAGGCATATTTGAATGATAAATAATTCTCTAATTTTAGGTCATGAAAATCTATCAGAGTTTGGGAAGCACCAGTATACACAGAGGTCTAAAATCCTATTGCTAGTCCCGAAGACAAGAGATCCATAGATCAGCTGCTAAATGGTGGGACAAACATATACAAATCCCACTGATTCAACGGTTCTGTAGGAGTTGAGGCTAAGAATTGGATTCCAGTTACAGTCATTTTCCTATTCACAGCCTAAATTTCTGACCCATCTTATCAGTGAAAACTGAAAACAACTGTAACTCACCTGAGCAGTTATATTCAGCCATCTACTGTCAGCAGAAATAGTCTGTGTGTGTGCGGCTTCTTCTTTCTGCAGTTCCACATGGACAGGATTATTTTCTTCCTATGAGCAGAAGCCGATTTTAACTATAATGTTTTTGTTGTTGAACAGTATCTGCTATTGTTTAGGAAGATGCAAACAACAGCACCTATCTTTTGTAGAGACAGAGCAAAGACTTTGCAAGCTCACCATATTGCAGAAAATATATAAACTTGCCATCTGAAGCGATATTTTATTGATTGATTGATAAATTTCTATACCACCCACTCAGCCAAAGTCGACTCCGGGCGGTTCACACAGATATACTGATCTTGTTCCAGCATGGCACAGAAAATGTGGGGAAATGTGCATTTAAGACCAAGGCCCACCACCCACCCAAATCTAGGATAATGGCCAAGAAACAAAAAGTACAGGTACACGTTTCTTGTCAGTAATATAGGCAACAAGCTGATGCCCTACAATTTAAAAAAGCAGCTCCTGATGTTAGAAGCATTTGTTTAGTGGTCACTTTATAGTCCTCCCTATTCTAAGTCATGGCTTTCAAATTCCTTGTCCCACCTTCAAATTTTCCTCCTCTTCTGTAACAATTGCCAGCTCCAGAGGTTTCATCTGTCTCTCTTTATCCTGTTGTCCAAGGTGCCTACAACAAAGAGAAAGCTGAGCCAAAGAACATGTTTGCAATTCTATTCTGTGATTGTTTATTTGAAAGATACACTGCATACAAGGGGCACATTCAGAATTGCTGTTTCCCTAATGCCAGAAAGCTCCCCTGAAGGACATCTATTGCAGAGACTAGCTTGAGGAAAGTAACGTCCATCGCCCGCCCGGCCGGAGGGGGAGAGGCTACAGCTGCAGAGGGCTGGCGGCTGATAAGAACCATGCTGCCGCCGCCACCGCCAGACCATACCTGTCAAGTATCCCATATTGGCCGGGATTTCCAGTATTTTGGCTCTTGTTCCTCCCCTTTCCCGCTGCCATCCAGTATTGTGAATGGTGGGGAAAGGGGTTACTGCGCATGAGCGCAGAACCCATTTGCGCATGCACAAATGTGTTCTACGCATATGCAAACAGGTTCTGCATGTGCACACCCGTGCATGCACAGAAATTCCCTGTATTTTGGGGAGCCGCACTTGACGGGTATGTGCCAGACACCCGTCCACCACCCACCCAGCTGCGGAGGGCTGGCGGCTGTTTTGCAATGTTGTATGATGTATACTGATGTTTTATGATGATATGATATTGTTGATGTATGTGCTGTTATTCTACTGTATTTTATTCTATTTTATTGTAACATTTGATGCTTTGTGGTTTCTGTGAGGCACTCTAAGTTGTGTTGTTGAGTGGGCGGCATACAAATCCAATCCAATCCAATGTGATTTTGGCTTTGGTAATTCCACCACAATTCCTCAAACTCTGTCCCTGTCCATAGTACAATACATTAATTTTCAGACACACTCATTCTTATAAGTAAGAAAACAAAGTCCTCACCCCTTTTCCAGTTTTATGCTATTGTGCTCCAACATCTTTCTGATTTCTCCAACCGTCCTCCATTTTTCTGGCTGCAGATGAAGTTTTTGCTCTTCTTCCTGAAACAAAGAGGTAGAAAAGTGGGAAAATGTGAAGCACAATGACAATGAGATCTAGCCTACAAGGCCAGACACAAGTAGACTTTAAACCAGGGGTGCACGGGCACGTTCTACTTCCAGTTCCGGGAGTGATGAGGGTGGCGCGGGCTGGATGAATTGGCATCAGGGGCTGGATCTGACCCGTGGCCTATAGTTTGGGCACCCCTGGTTTATGCAGAAAAATGGCAGCCTAAAAATCTATCTGCTGCAAAACAGATGGCAAGGCACGTTTTACTTCTGCTTCCGGTGGGAGGAACCATGTGACTGGCCTGCAGCCCGAAAAGTTTGGGCACCCCTGCTTTAAACACTGCCATTTATAGAAAGAGAGTTTTTCTTGAGCTAGTGAGCTTATGAGTTTATTGTACCTGGCAATCAGGTATAATGCTTTAAAAATGAGGGAAATCAGTAGTGGGGCCTACAGGACTTCCTCCATCACTTGTCAAGATGCCTGGAAGGGGATTTCACATTTGTTATCTCTGAGGATTTGAGGGAATAACAGTGTACCTCTTGGTCACCTGAAGTCTAGGAAATTTTATGTAAAGATATTCTGGTGAATTTTTTTTAAACCCAGCCATTTTTTACCACCTCATTTTTTCCACCCACTCCTTTTTGAGAATTCTTTATGGCATGACTGTGTTTACGGGAAGAGGAAGAAACAAAGCCCTCGGCATTTTAAATAAGGCTCCTTCTGGATGGAATATTGCAGGCTCTGATACTTAAATTAATAGCAAAACTTATTTCAGAATTATAATTACGAAACGTTCAGGAGTTTGACTATTCCCATTTGCAGACTGTACAGTTTGCCCACCCTACAATTTCTTCTTACCCTACATGCTCCTTTTTACCAGGTGTCAGGACAGTGCTTACCACCTGTGGCGGTTTCTGTTTCCGGGCTTCTCCTTCTCCCACTTTCTTAATAGACTTTTTCCTTTTGATCTTCTCTTCTGCCATTTTCTCTTCTCGTAGCTGTAAAACCAAACCTTTTAAAAACTCCATTCGTCCAATTGCAGGCAATATTCTGAAAAGCAGTACAGTATAAGAATTCATAGGCCAGAGTCCTACAGGCAACTTTTGTGTGCATAAAAGAAACTGTGTATGTTGTGGCTGTCATGACTTATGCAACTTACCATTCTGCAAGTATAAATCACCAGTAGGATTCTGGTGACAGAGTTAGTGGCAGGGAGGAAGAATATTTGAAATCTATTATTTTTATATTAAATCCCCATTGCCTCCTACCTCGCAATGCCTCTCTGAACCAGTCTTTGGCAATTTCTGCAAAAAAGAGAATTATTCCCCATACATACCTTTTCACTATAAATCTCAGTACCAAAGTAGATACATTAGATCTTTCTGAATACAATTACATTTTCTGTACTAAGATTTCTACATGCATTTGGGACCACATATTCTGGGGCTCTAAGGAAAAAATGTCTTCCTCTAATCTGGTGAGGCCTGAGCTCAGGTTCCACTATAATCAAGCCACTGGTCACCCCAACCCTCTGGACTTCCTTGTCGCCAGGCCGGAGAGGCCAATGCGGCGACAGGACCTTCCACCACTGCCGGCGTTCTGGGCACAGCCCTGAGCCAGGGCTCAAAAGGCCGCTATGGTGGTAGGACTCTGCCACCACCTCCAGACTTCCCTGCGGCCAGGACAGATTGGCCGATGCGGTGCCGGGACCTTCCACCACTGCCAGTGTCCTTTTGGGCTAGGGCTCAAAAGGCCATTACGGCAGCAGGACTCCACCCCCAGACTTCCCTGCAGCCAAGGCGGAGAGGCTGATGCGGGACCGGGACCTTACACCATCACCAGTGTCCTGGGCCCCGGCCCATGCTGGGACACAAAAGCAGCTGTGGCTGCTGTCAACGTCCTCCAGGCTCCCTGCCTGTGGCGTGGTATGAACTATACGGAGACAGTTACTTTGTTGGTATGGACTTGTAATTTGAATTTATTTGTGATGTGATAGTTCTATTGTATTTTGTGCTCTGCTGTTTTGCTCAAGTGGCAGAGGATGGTTCCGCCTTGAGGCTGAGGACGCCTGCCACCCCATCCCTGGACTTTGTTTTGGGAATTTTTCTATGTGGTTGTGACTTTAGTATTATAATAAATTATAGTATTGTACTGTGTTGTTGTATATTATAATGTGTTGTTTTTTGTAGATTGAATTTTGTTATTGTATTATTGTGTATTGACTTTGTATATTGTTGATTTATGTTGTGAGCCGCCCTGAGTCAGCGTATGGTGAGTGGGCGACATATAAATCGAATAAATCAAATCAAATCACTGCATAAAGGACAGAAAAAGCCAGGTTGTCAACCTCTTTTCTGTTGTCAAGCTAGGAAAACAGGATTAACTGCTACCTTCTCACTTTTTTCCATTCTCCTCTTCTTTTCTTCCTCCATTTGCTCCACTCGCTCGCGAGCTTGCACTGCCTTTCTTAGACGTTCTTCACGCTTCCTGGGAGATGTGCAAACCCACATATAGATGGAATGTATTTTCAGTGCTATCCGATTTAACTGACAGTTTTCTAATTGATCTCTTACTTCTTTAGTGCCAAAAGTAGCTGTTTTTATCCCACAACATTACAGCTAAAGTACTGTTTTCCCACACTCCTGATCTGGACCAAAACACGCACACAGTTACTCACATTTTTATTTCTTCCAACCGCCGCCTCTTTTCTTCCTCCACTTTCTGTTTCCTCTGCTGCTCTGCCTCCTGTTTTTTCCTCAGGTTCTCTAGACGCTGCCGTTCTTTTTCCTAAGATAGTTTAGACTTTTCAGTCACAGCAACTATTTACTGCTGCAACTGAGAGTGCAACACACTGGCACCAGTGTCACGCCCAAGGGTTAAAAGCAGACCATGTTGTGTGAAAGTCCACATGTAAAACACAAGCCATTTCAGTATAAATCCCCATACAATCAATGTGGAAAATGCCACAGTTAGGTGTTTCTAGCAAGTCACTGCCCAAGTTCCACAGAAAACAAAATAAGTTACTTACAACAAAATCTCCCTTTGGTGGATGAACATGGAAAGAAAGAAAAAACAAATATCTTAGTTTCATGAGTCTATACGCTTACCAGCTAACCAGGTGATTCGGGTGATTTAAGCACAGTTCTCTCCACCTGAGTGAAGCAACTGAGAGTAGAAAGGGCCAACATGGCACCAGGGCCCATGGAAGTAGCTTCTTTATCACACCAGTAGTAACTTATGCGAGAGGCATGTCAAGGAAATCTCCAAACAATCACAAAGCAATCACCCTTACTGTATATACCACCCCATGGTGCTTAGTGCACTCTCTGAGTGTTTAATTAGCATTTTGCCCCCAGCGTGCTGGGTACTCATTTTATCAACCTTGACAGGATGGAAGGCTGAGTCAACCATGAGCCCAGGATTGAACTCACAGCCTTTTTGTTGCAGGACAGCTGTTTAACCACTGTGTCACCAGCTACTCCTTTCACATTATTTAAGAATACAGATCCCACAACAGACATGGACTTTCTATAAAGCTTACTGGATTTCCTCTCACACCAACTTTAATTTAAAGAGACCAGCTGTGCTTCAAATAAGACAAAATGACTAATTTCCTGGCTGGCTTTCTCTGGCCTCTGTCTTTGAACTTACGTTTCCCCAGTAGTAATGTAGACAGAGAAGGCCACGTAAACAAGAAGAATCTTCTCTTGCCAGTATGTTCTAAACTATCCCCATCTCCTAGGTTCCCGTTTTGTAAAGCATTACAAACTACACTGCTGCTCTCACTGTGAGATCATACTTGAAATATTTACAAATTCTTAAAGCATATGCTAACTTCCTCATGTGGCTTCAGCTCACAAAAGTCACATATAGAAGTCTCTTCATTCTGCTGCATGAGATACTTTTAACCAGAGATGTCAAGAGCTAAACTTAAAACCCCCACATGCAAAACATTCTTCCATTGTGGCTCATCTACTCATCGTGCAAGAGATCTTTACTTCTGTAATTTGAAAAGTGCTGAGTTTGCAACAGGCAATCTCATCATACTTTGCATTTTTTTTTGTACACTAACATGGAGATGGGAAGAGCCAGCATTTAATAAACATAGTCTTTGGCTGTTTAGAATCTAAGTAGTCAATCGACAGGCTAAATGTTTCCCCCCTGCAAAACATAACTGTTCATATATGCTGGCTTTGTATCTATATGTTGTTACTGCTAGTTTAGTTAAGTCTGTCTGAATGGTTCAGCTGTCTTTCTGATTCACAATGTTAGTTTCAAAAAGTTGGTAACTCGGTAACCTCTTGCAACCCATCATTTGCTTGAGAGATTCTACTTTTATTGTAACCAAGATGATAGTGAACTGATGTATTATATTTTTGCCATCTACATGACAATTTTATTTGAACACAAGCCTTACAAGCAAACACTTTTCTTTCTGCTAAAACTGTGCCTGAGCATTTGTACAATAGGAACTAGGAAGGAAAAGAAAATGGAAATTAAAGATCAAAGGGTTTACGTTTCAAAATATTCAGCCTCAATCCTTTGGGACACACTAGCTGTACCACTCTGCAAAGATTATCCAAGAAAAAGTCTCTTCAATTTTTTTAAAAAAAATTACTCCTAGTTGCAAATGAAAAAAAAAACTTTCTTACTTTGGTAGGAGGTCTACTTGGAGTGCCACGTTTGACACTGTTATATGCTGGTGGCCCGGACGGCTTGAGCAGCTGATTCTTCTGCATGGACTGGAAGAAGTTTTTGAAAGGCCGCATGATCTGTCAGAAGAATGGAGATGTATTCAGTTCCTAGGCAATGGTTGGATATAGAAAAGTGCATGATATTGCCCTTAATATTTATATATCTATTTATTTTGATGGACCAGAAAAATATAAATACCTTACTTGCAGGAGAAGATGTAGCTTTGTGGCCAGAGTAAGAAGATTTTTCATCTTGCATGTGTTGGACAGGAGGCAGTTCACTCATTGCTTGTCCACAGGTATCTTTACAAGTCTGGCTCCTTAGAACAAGAAATATTCAATGTGGATCTAGTTCCACAAAATATTTTTATTGCTACGCATCTTAAACCTCCAACCATGCCACATAACCGAAAAGTTTGAGCATCTAATTCTTGAAAGCAGGGAGGGACACTGTCTTCACCCAGAGGAAAAAGCCATTTTACATCCTCTAGTGTCAATTTTTTTTAAAAAAAAAAACTTTGTCAGGTATGAGATGTCCTGAGATGTGAGCAGTGGTGGGCATCAGCAGGTTCACACCAGTTCACCAGAACCGGTAGCAGAAATTCTGGCTGGCCCCACCCATCCAGGTTTTGAAATAAAGTAGTCCTAATTCGGGTGCAACACCAGGCTTTCCCCCTGGCAACACCCACCATACCATACCCACAGTGTGGTAGTAAATTTTTTGGAACCCAGCCCACCACTGGATGTCAGGTATGCCTGAATAAGGCTGACATTTACATACTACTTCCAAGTGCAAACACACCCTATTTCCTTTTTCCTGCCATGCTGCTGATGTCCCCCACTTTCATCTGTTCTATCATGGGAAAATAGTATGTAAAAAGGCAACATTTAGGAACCTGTAGAATAGAACAGGATACACTTTGGCCCCAAGCATCAAGAGCATGATTAATTTGGGATCAAGGACTAAGGATTTCTTAACTTTTCAAAATTCTATGCAAATTATCAACATGTCAATCCATACAGCACTACAGGTGCCCCCCACCCAAATATCCACAGGTTCTGTATCCACAGTTTCAGTTAACTGTGGGTTTTAAAATAGCCAATTAATAAAACCTGAAATACATTATACTGTACAGTGGTACCCTGTAGAATTAAATTAATATGTTCCATGGGACCTTTAGTTTCACGAAATTTTTGTAGTATGAAATGCGTTTTCCCATAGGAATGCATTAAAAACCCAATCTTCCGTTCCAGATCTTGAAAAAATTAAGAAAAAATCCCCAAACCCACTTTAAACATTAAAGTGTTAAAAACAACTACCTACATTGCCGCCAAAACATGGAGTGCTAAAATGCGGCTGCAGCAGCAGAATTGCACACCTTTTTTCCAGCTGCATTTTCAGCCTCAATTGCGGTGGTGGGGTGGGGGAGGATTTCCGCCTTTTCGGCCTGAAAAAGTGCAGATCTATCCACTTCCAGTTTTGCAGATTCATTTCCGGTTTGTTTGTTTTTTTGGTCCTCCAAGGCCTCCTTTGGATGGGGGTGGGCTTAGGAGAGCATTTTAAAAAAAAGTTTTGGCGCCAAAAAATGGAGTTCCGTGACGTCAAAAATGTGCCTAGTTTTTTTAATGCTCTCCTAAGGGCACCCCAATCCAAGGGAGGCCTTGGAGGATCAAGAAAACAAACCGGAAATGAGTCTGCAAAACTGGAAATGGTGAGATCGGCACTTTTTTGGGCTGAAGAGAAAGCGAAAATCCTCCTCTACCCCACCACCGCCATTGAGGCTGCAAATGCAGCCAAAAAAGTGCACAATTCCGCCGCCGCTGCCACAAAGGTAAGCACTGGGAACAACCTTTCACTGTACGAAAAAAATTGTACTACAAAGCACAATGTTTCCTTGATTTCCTTTCATAGTATGATTTTGTTGTTGTTGTAAGAACCCTTCGTTGTGGGGTTTTACTGTATACAGCATGTACTTCTATGGCACATTACCAGAGCTGGCCACTAGAGGTCATTGTCTGCATTGTAAATACAGAATTTGCTATTATTTGTAGCTTCAGGTATCCACAAATCTCAAGATGCATCCCCTACAGATAAGGGGGCAACTTGTACATAATAGTGCTCTATTATTTAAAATAATCTAATCATGTATTGCTCTGATACAACAAAAGAAAGAAAGAACTATAGAACATTCTACTTCAATTTTCTCCAACTTTATAGTTTGAGAAAAATCATTACTGTCTTGCAGGAAAAGCATGCTCCAAAATTATCAGGTGTTTTATTCTTTTGCCTATGTGATTAGGAAACTCTGCCTATGCAACTGGGTCAATCCTGCCACCCATCATGTCCTGTTTGCTTCCATGCATGCACACTACCTTCATCTAAGATGATGTCAAACTGGCATTATTAGATAACTGGCATTATTAGATATTAGGTATTTAATAATGTCATATGGCATGGACATTTTATACCACTTTCTCTCCTAGGACAAATGTATACTTTCACTGGGTGTCTTTCTACCTACATTTTAGCCTACATTTCCTTCTTACTACACTTTCTGGTCTACTCCAAAAAACCTAGTCCAAAGGGTTGGGAAGTCCTCTGAAGCTAGATTTTGACTCATGCTGAAAAATACAGCAGGAAGGGGAAATAAAGTTCTGTGTGCTTCAGCACTGGACTTAGACCATTCTAAACAGATGTAGGTTAATTCAAAGCAAAGAGAAGACATTATAGATTTTGTTGTCCCATGAAACAGAAATTGTACCAGCTATTCTGCAGTTCATGGGTACCGTTCTTGGCTGAATCTTCAAATCCACTGGTCTGGACATCAGTATTCTGAGTTTCAGGTTTCTCTGTAAAAATGTAGAGGTCAGATTTTACAGCACCACAATCTCCTACCAGTTGGTAACAGTTACATTTAAATGAAGAACATACTCTATGTACACCTGTATTCCAAATAGTAATGATATAAGTTATGATAGTACACAAATGATTGTAATGACAAGATATTTAATGCCAAGTTTAAATAAGATGTTCTATAATTAAAAAGACCAGTTATTTTATTAAAAACTGGGAAGAAGACTCTTATAAATATTCTAAAGGAGAAAAGGATTAGCAGATTCATAATATTAAAGGATGGTTAGCAAATTTGGCTCCGCCTTATAAAGTCTTTGCTGAATATGCAATTTTAACAGAATTAAATTATTTACCTTTATTGCAAATCTCCCCTTGTTGCATTTCAACTTGAGGTACACTTTGAACAGCATGGCTAATAATCAGACTAGGTATATCCAGGCCAGGAGGCACTTTGTGTAGAGTGTCCAAAATCTGTAAGAAAAATTGTTAGTCTTTACAAAAAGAACTAAACTCCCTAATGTTACACAATGACTGACAGTCCAAAATTACATATTTCCTAGGTACTTTTATAAGACTAATCTGACATGACTTTTACAAGATTTTGTCTGACACAAAAGATATAACAAGCAAGAAACAGAATACAGTCCCAATACACACCAAAAGCGTGTTTAAAAAAAAAAAGATGACCCTAGACCTGCCAAGGCCTCTATTTAGTGCCTTAGAATCTTTCTAAGTCTGGCCAAGTTATCCTGCTATGGTAATAGAGTAGACCATACTGCCAGCAACTCAATGTCAATTGTCAGGTGGCAGTTAACTAACCTGACAATCCTGAGGACTAACGACCTTTAGGTGGTGAAGTCGACAGGGTAAGGTGATGGTCCCCAAGTGGGCTAAATCCCACTTGAATCCATCTTGTTGGAGGGAAGCAGCTTCATCAATACTGGCCTGGGGATGAGGAAGACTTTGTGTGCCAAAAGGGCTCAAAACCAGAAAGTGACTCCCGGAACTGGATCAGTGGTACAGGTATCACACTGGGATGCAGAAGTCACATGGAAGGCCACCGCATTATATTATCAGGGCAATTTTCATGACTGATCACCATAATAATCGCCAATATTCAGAATCGGATATAGCATAAGAAGAAGAATCTTTTTCTACTAAGATTGTATGAAGTCAGGTTGACCTCAACCTCCTGGTTTTTTGTGGGTCTGAGGATATTTAAGTCTGCATAGGTTTAGATTTCATACCGAAGTGCTTCAAATTATCACCAGCAACCTCAACATGGGTAACTAGCTGGGACTATAAATCAATGACAGGGGTGACAGGTTCCTATAGATTTATTCAGAATAACATGCAATGAGTATTTAAGCAACAAGAAGGATGCTGACCAAAGAATTCACCAAGTGTAACCCAGCATGGACATCACCAAGAACTTACCGCATCAGATTCAGAATTCAGTGTCAACAAAGGCCTAAAGAGAGGCAATTTTGACAAAGCGTTACCCATCCCAGAAGAGACCAAAACAATGGTTTTATGGCCTGAATAAGCTTTAGGACCTTTCAGGAGACCCTTTTATAGGATATCCCAACTGCGCTGAAACAGGTAATACACTAGAGCCAACAAACTGCATATCCCTAAATCTACTTTTTTATATCCTATACGGCTGTGATGGTGAACCTTGGTACTCCAGGTGTTCTTGGAATTCAATTACCAGAAGCCCAAGTCACACTCCTGCTGATCAGGGCTTCTGGGAATTGTAGTTCCAGAACATCTGGAGTACCAAGGCTGGCCACTGCTGTAATGAGGGTATCTAAATGATGATTCTGCCTGGAAATTATGTTCAATTTTTATTTATTTGTTGCTGCATTAGTTGTCCTACCTGCAATACACAATTGGGGATGTAGGTGGGGTTTCAATACAAGGCCTTTTGCGCAGTGGCATTCAAGCCGTGGAACCTCCTCAGCCCCATAGAATGCTAGGCTCATATCATTTTTATTGTCCTGCAATTGTCTGATGAAGTCAACACTGAGTTTACGACAGTTAATAATAGTCCATTTTTACTATTAAACCCTGGTTTTATTACACAGGAGGTTGTTCAACTATAGACTGAAAAATAGGTGTGCTTATTGTCCTATGCCAGAGGTGCCAAACTATGGTCCATGGGCCAGATCTGGCCCCCGACGCCAATTCACCCAGCCTGTGCTGCCCTCGGAAGTGGAAGTAAAACACGCTCATGCATGCACAGAATGCTGCTGTAAATGCACCCATGGCTGTATTTACAGCAGCGTTCTGCACATGTGTGAGCGTGTTTTACGTCTGCTTTCGGCACGAGGAACCACGACTGGCCTGTTGAACCATGTGACTGGCCTGCGGCCCGAAAACTTTGGGCACCCTTGTCCTACACTGTTGGGAAACAATAAGGTCAGATGGAGTTTGGACAAAAAATGAAATACTGTATGGCTGTTGTGAACCCCAAATCCTTAAAGGTAAAAAAAATGGAAAGTTTAAGAGTGCTTCTCAACTCTGGGCTCTTAGTGTTAACAATTAAAAGGTTTTCTTAAATTATTCCATCTTTTCTTCCTTAATGAAAATTTTCTGGTAAGAAAAAAGTTGGGGGAAGAGAGAGAAAGTAAGAAAACATGAAACGGCGATGGTTGAAGACAATGTTATCTAGCTTCCCTGCAAACATCACAGGACAGGATGTTCTGAGGCTACTATAAAAGTGCAATCAGGAAGCACCCAAATGAAAGCCAGTCATCAAGTGGTAATAATAGAATACTTTATCTCTGTTGTGCATGTGTGTGTGAGAAAGTGCAACTCCAAAGAATTTGGATTTCTGTATATTTCCTGGAGCTTGCTCACCCGTGGTTGATGATTTCATCCTCTATAAATACTTCAGTGGAACTATGAGCTGGAGAATGAGAAAGTTAAAGCAAACTATTAGCTGGAGAGAAGCTTAAGGACAGAACTACATCCTATGAATGAGAAGGGTCTGTCGTCAAATACAGCATTTTTGCATCGAGTTCTCCCCTTTACAACGCATAGTACAATGTTGCAATATTAACCTGTGTATTTTCCTAACCTTTCAATCAGTTGCCACTAGTGGGAAAGGGAACACGTAGCTGTGAAGAAACTTCCCCTCAAGGGATAATAGGGGCTGAAACCAGACCACCGTGGAAGTTTGTGAACAGATGGGAGTCAGAGAACCCCCTTATCTCTTCCATCCTGAGGTTAGCTTTGGGAACTTGTAACAACTGAGGATGATTAATGGGCAACACCTGGGCCAGGATGAGCAGGCAGCTGGGAGGATTGTATCCAAAGAGAAATTACTCCACAGCCTGGGCACCCCAAAGCCTCACTGGCTGAAGTAAGATTAGGCAGGGGGAGGAAGGGTATGAGTGGACTAGGTACAAGATGGTGGTGGTTAGGGTTTGACTATCCTGAGCAGATGGCTGAGGTTGGCCGACTGACTCAAGCTATTGTAGTGCTTCATGCAAGTGTTGCTCCTGTGGAACTCAGGATAGTTTAGTGGTAGTAGTTAGAAAGGGTAGACTGACACTCTAGTCTTGCTCACAATCAGTCACTAAAGTTGGATGGTTCCACTCTTTTGCTCTCTTTTGAGCAGATTCTGTGGATGGAAAGGTTTGTTTTGTCCTTTTCTAATTGGCTTAATTCAGCTTGTTTCCCCGCATCCCACAGGCAGTGTGTGAGTGAAGGTACTTATTCTTTTTGGGTTTGTCTGACTCTTGTCTTGCTTCTAAAATTCTGTCCTTTTTGTTTCCGCAAATAAATTTTCTTTTAAAGCCAATTTTGAGAGCCGCGAAGTTCACTGAGCATTCTGGGGTGCTAAGTCCAGTTCCTGGCTCTAAGGCAGGAGTTCTCAACCTTTTAAAGCCGGGGGCTGGGTCAGTTCACAAGGCAATTAGCATTTTGCCCCCCAACATGCTGGGTACTCACTTTACCGACCTCGGAAGGATAGAAGGCTTTGAGCCCCACCAGGACTGAACTCATGTCGGCAGTTTTGGCACCTGCACCACCATGGCTCTAAGCTTATCAAGGACATTATACCCTACCTTAATTACAAAAAGTGCCAGAAGTCCTTTGGATCTGGGTCCCAGACAAGCTTATTAGTAAAATTTTGCTTCACATAGCATTTCTATTGTATATGGTGAAAAGCAGATTACAGAACATGTTTTTTTGCTAGCACTGGAAATGATAATGGGGAGTTTGCTAATTATAAAAAAGGAGAACCATTTTCTTTTCAGAGTGATGGCTGATCTACAGAAGAATATAAACAGACTGTGTGCACTATTTCAGAATTTAGGATTGGCAATTATAATATAATACCGTACATTCTAAGCAACCATCACACTGGCGAATGTCAAACACTTGTATTATATATTAATAGTCATATAGCACCTGTACAATGAGGCTGTGCTAAGTTGTCTTTACTTACAGCTTACTCGACTACAGGTAGATGAAGAGTCTAGAGCTGCTTTCTTCTTGGCAATTGCTCTGCTGATAGATTTCCGAACTGTGCTTTTCCTTTTGTTACTTAGTGAGTATTTGTCAGCAAGGGATACCCTCTGACTCTTGCGTGATCTATTTGAAAGGTGATGTCTTGACTGCACACTTGAAGATGTTCCAGTTCTGTCCACTGAGTTCTGGGAAATTTCTCCCTCTGGACCCAAACTGGTAACTAACTTTTCAGCTAGAATTTCCTCCTGTTCACACTTGGGCTTCTCGACTGACAATGCCTTGGGAGTTGATGTATTCCTCAACCTGTGTACATCTGCATCTTTCTCTGTCTTTGTGGGATCAGGGGAGTCTGGCAGAGTCAGCGCAGAGTTGTCTGCCAGGCCTGTGGCCTTAGCCATCTCAGTCCCATTAAACAAAAGGTCCGTCAGGAGTTCTGGGAAGCCTTTTATCTCCTCACCCGTTGTTTCTTTCAATGTATTATTTTGCTCACAGTCAGTATCAAGTATTCCACCCCCTCCTCCTCGATTCATAGTTGTCTTGCCACACTGTACATCTGAAGTTTCCTTAGCAGTACTTGTCATGAAAGGAGATATGGATTCTGTTGCCTCCAAATTAGGATTCTCCCGTTCTTCCTTGCTTGGGGAAAATCTCTGAAAGGATGCTGTCTTTACACCACTTCTTCTTTTAGACAATCTTAAGAGAACAACAGCAATGAACAGATTTTTTTAAAAAATCTGAAATATTTTAAATACATCACAGTATTCCATTTAAGCCTCATGGTAGCATTAGGAACTGCAAAAAACAGACTTTAGATATTCCTTATGCAAAGTTTTATTTCTGGGATCAGGCTTCTGTTCCAAGAGGATAATTACACCAAAACCCTCTATCATTTCAAGGTGTTATTCCATTTCTTGTACACAGGCATGGTCGAGTATGCAGCGTAGAGTATGTCCATGCTGGTAACTACCTTTATTAGACAAGAGAATATGCACTGGCTGAATATCTCAATGAATTGGGTACTTTTGTAATCTTAGTCAAGCTGCACAGTCCAGGGGGAGCACAACCAGAAGAATAGACTGATAGATCACTTCTGAATACTCTACACCAGTGTTTCCCAAGCTTTGGTTTTTAAACTTCAATTCCCAAAAGCCAATGTACTGACTTAGGTTTCTAGGAATTGAAGTCTAAGAACCAAAACTTGGGAAACACTGCTCTACACCTAGAAAACCCTGGAAACAGATGCCATAACTTGTAACTGACTTGACATCACATGACAAGGATTACTACTAATTACAGTATGTACATTAAGAATCTATCACAGTTAGACAGAATAAGTAATCTTACGCATGTTAATCTGGAACATCAGAAGAACAATCCTGGCAGGTCCTTCAGCTAAATAAACTATCAATGTTACATCATAGACATAGCAGTAGTGGTCGGATTAGTAGTTCCTTCTCATGCTGTGTGGTGCCTGTCTCCACCACTACAGCATATCGGGCAACATGGCTCCTCGTTGTCTCTGGACCATCATATAGGACCATGATGGTGAACCTTGCCACTCCAGGTGTTTTTGGACTTCAATTACCAGAAGCCCAAGTCAGCACACTGCTGATCAGGGCTTTGGGGAATTGAAGTCCAAGAACAGCTGGAGTGCCAAGGTTCACCATCATTGGCCTAGGTGACAGGATTGAGGCAAAACAGGTAACAGGACATATGACAAAGGAGGAGCCAGCTCATATAAAAGACATACAGTAGCCATGTTAGTTGTTTTGGGGTGAATCATATGTGGTTCTCATTTCTATATCTCTGCCTGAAGCCTGTTTGTTATATGTGAGTACCAGGGCTCTTTGTGCTGACTAAATTTCTAAGCTTCAATCACTGTCTTAAATCCTACAGAATTCAGTTTTCAGCAGGAAATCGTGCCTCCCTATGCCAATCTCTTGGATTCTGTTTTTTGGCCTAGGACCTTTTAGCCTAAGAATTTCCCTACATTGTTCCAGCTGAAATTCCAATGCTTCCCATATATAAGACAGCCTAACAAGACTAAGTGAGGCAATCTTTTTCACTTTTAATATATCTAGCAATATTTTCCTCATACACTGTTGACACTGTATGGTCTATCCACTCTGGGCAGTATACAACATGGAACAGAACATAAGAATACAATGTTTAAAATATGCAAATATAAATATATACACACCAAATCAAAGATTTGGGGCCAAAAATATTCCAGAGGCAATGCGCATGGAAACCAAACTAAATGTAATAAACTCAAAGTGAAATGACATTGGGGAGGCTGATCTGAAAGACATATAAAGGGCAGCGTTTTTAGTTGTTTCTTAAATATCTCCAAGGATAGTGCCTGCTGCAGCTCAGATGGCAAAGAATTCCAAAGAGTGGGAGCCGGAACTAAGAAGGCCCTCCTCCTCATGTTGGTCTTATTTACCATTCTCAGTGTTGACATACAGAGCTGGCCAGTTTGAGATCCTTGAGTAATGCCAGCAGATGTTTTATGAGAGACATGCCCTGATAGATGAGAATGTCCTAAACTGTATAGGGCCTTTCTATGTTAGTGTCAACACCTTGCTCCTGATACGGTAGGGAACAGAGAGCCAGTACAGACTCGTCAAGGCTGGGGAGATATGTTCATATTTCTTAGTTTCTGTTATCAACCTGACCAACACATTCTGCACCCGCTTCAATCTCTGTGTCAGGGACAAGGGAAGCCCCACGTAGAGAGCATTACATTCATCAATTCATGAGGCTACCAATGAATTGACCAAGGTTGTCAGGGAACCTGGTAACATGCCACTTGTATCCCTCATCATGCACTAGCTCATGTGACCCAGTCTCAGTGAGGGATATGAATGGCAACTCAACGATTAGGAGCAATTTCCTGCTACTATTTACACTTTTGTACTTATAAATAGGTCAATCTTAAAATAAATCAACCCCAACTGCTCTTTGGAAGGTCAAATATTGAAGATGAAGTTAAAGTACTTTGGACATCAAATGAGAAGAGAGGATTCACTTGAGAAAGCCTTGATGCTGGGAAAGGTCGGGGGCAAAAGAAGGGGGCAGTAGAAAATGAGATGGCTAGATGGCATTGTTGACACAATGGGCACAAAGCTGGGTGGGCTGAGGAGGATGGTGGAGGATAGGGGTGTCTGGCATGCGGTGGCCCATGGGGTCACGAAGGGTCAGAATCAACTGTGCAACTGAACAAAACCAACTTATATCAGAGTAACTAACCATAAGGATTCTAGCCAATTATTCATACACAGGTTTCTAGTACAGAAAAATCCATTTTTGTTTCCTTTGCCATTTCACATATGTGCTTGCTACCTTTTGTGTAGCAAAACTGGTCCAAAGTAATAAGTCATATTTTAATAACTATTACCTTTTTCTAGTTAGTTCCTTAGTTTCATCCTTAAAAAATGAAGATCGCTTCTTCTTCCGATGCTTCTTCTGAGATGGTGTTTTGGGCATCAACACAGGCTCAGTATTGAAGTTGCTGTGTGGGAGAAAAACACCCCCAAATAATTGCAATTAACAAGTACAACAAGAATAAAACTTTACTGCTTTCTTGTTGCTATTTCAGTAATAATCTTAGCAATATTCTTTGAACTACTATGGCAGGTCAGACAGTGTATAAAATACAATGAGAACAATAGAATCTATATTTGGAGTCTTCCTTAAATATAAGAAGTCCTGCACTTCTGAAAGAACTAGTCAAATTATTCATTAGATTATAGCAAAAAGATAGGGAGACAGGCACACTTGCTTTCCTTCTAAAGAAAACAGACAGGAACACATGCTTTTCACTATGAACAGTAATTTATAACATTTGCTATGGAGCTCATTGAAACAGTCTCAATCACATGAGAGTGGGACTATGACTTGCAAAACAGTTAACAGAATTTGAAAGGGCAGTTTTGCCAAGCTCATATGGCTTCAAGGACCACCCTTTACTAAGCCTACCTGTCAAACATCTTTAGGGCTTCATCCTCAATTTCTCGCAACCACAATAGGCGTTTTTGTTCTGCAGTGAACAGGAATTCGGTTAACTTTTGATGACAGACATCTAGAAGATGAGTGGGGACTTTTGCCTCTGCCATGGTACTGATAGAAAGAAAAAAGAAAATTCACTTTATTTCTGAATTTGACTATGAATACTGTATACTTTTTCTTGTTAAGAAATAATACTGACAGCCAGCCAGTATTCTTACCAGCCTGCAGCTAAACCTGGGAATGGGAGACGATGAAACATGCCAAGGCAGCAAAGGTAAATGAATGTGCAACAATAAGTTTGTAGCAGAAGCAGAGCCATTTTGTATAAGTGCTAGGAGACACTCTCTTGCCTAACCAATCTTTACTTGAAATTGTATCTTGAAATTGTAGCAGATACTGTATGTGTTAAAACTATCCTCTCCTACTTTCAACTAAGAGATCAATAGAAGATTTAACATATCTAAAGGCTTCTAGCCTTGATCTCTTAGTAGTTGAAAGGGAAGAGGGAAGAATAACTCTTAATAGCCCTTCCTGCCAGTAGATCCTAGGAAATAAGTGAGGGAAATAAGCATTTGATCCCCTGGTGATTTTGTCCATGTGCCCTCTGACAAAGAAATGGCCAAGCCATAATTGTAATGGTAGGTGTATTGCAGCTGTGAGAGACAGAACAACAACAAACAAACCCTCAAAAACCCAGTGACCAAATGTCAGAGATGGATTTGCATTGTAGTGAGGGGAAAACTGTAGCCCTGTCATAAAATATCGTTACCATAGAATCATCAAAGAAATGAGGCTTCAAAGACAAAAAAAAAATTCCTCTGGTTTCCCTTTGACTTTTTTCTATATTAACTTGTTGTGTTAAAGAAATTTTTGTCATTTCATCTCTACCCAATTGAAGTTTCCCTTTTGCAAAAGGAAATCTTAGGATAAAAGCTAGTTTCTCGTTCTATAACTTGGAGTATAAATTTTATTCCATTCGGTAATCCCACAGCCACCGAGTTGAAATTTGCATACTTTTCGGCAACAGCTGTAAAAGTCAAATTAATGGTACCTTTGGTGAGAGATTAGAAAGTAAATGCCATCAAGGAGGAATTCAACATAACCAGAGATGATCACAACTCTTTTTACATAGTTTAATGAACTATTCTTTTTAAGATTCTGGCTAAAATCATTTCAATTTACAATAATAATAATAATAATAATAATAATAATAATAATAATAATAATAATAATAATAATAATAATAATAATAATAATAATTTGTGTCAGAAATTATTCTGGGTTGAAAGGATTTTTGCTGGAGAAACTCCGCTCAGGGATGCCCGAACGAGGCTCCTTTCATGTCCCCAAGATCTTTTCCCACTGAGGTGGTCCCTATTTATCGACTTGCAATTTATTGCTAGGTTGGCAGGAGCTGGGACAGAGACAGGAGCTCAAACCGTCAGGCAGAACCTGCCGACTTGGCAGGCAGCCATCCATCCAGCTAACAAGGTGAGCTTCTTAACCACTGAGCCATGGCAGCCCCTAATTTACCCTGAAGAATATGCCCAACCTAGGGGCCTGCTTGGTGAACTGTTGGGTTTTGCACAGCTTTCTGGTTCATAGGAGAGAAATGGCATGGCGAGACAAGAAGGCAAGCACCAAATATGCTCCAAGTCTACTATTAATAGAAAACCAAAGAGCAAATTTAAACATCCCGCTGACTGGGAGGCGGAAGGTCAGCAGTTCGATCCCCGAGTACTGCAGGACGGAATGAGCTCCCGTCTTTGTCCCAGCTCCTGCCAACCTAGCAGTTCAAAACCAAGAAATTGCAAGTAGATAGAGACCACTTCGGTGGGGAAGTAACAGCGTTCCGTGCGCTCCGGTGTCTAGTCATGCCTGCCATATGACCACGCACGGAAACGTCTGCAGAAGCAGACAGCTCTGGCTCTTGGGCTTTGAAACAAAGATGAGCACTGAACCCTAGAGTCGGATACGACTGGCTTTCGAGCAAGGGAAACCTTTACCTTCCCTTTTGCCCTTGTTAGACTCGAAAGAGAGTGACTACTCGAGACAATCTCCCCCAGTACAGAGTCAAGAAACGATAACTCAACACCACCACACACTACTACTCCACCACCACCACCATCACCATCACCACCACCACAGAGAGGACGCGTAACAGTGGAAGGGCGTGTAACAACAACTACTACTACAACTCCCGGGCTGGCCCTGACTGACCGGCCGGTGCCTGCCTGCCTGCCTGCAGCGGCGCAGCCTTGTAGTCGTACCTGTGCGGCGCCCTCGGCGTTGGAAACGAAGAGACCCACCCCCGCCTCGCGCTTTTTCCTCACCCGATCAGCAGCTGCGTTACATCTCTCACAGAATGCCAAACGAAAAGCCCCGCGGTTGCTTATTGGTTCCGTTCCGCCCTCCTTCGCTCCGCCCCTCCCTCCCCTTTCCTGTCCTTTTCCCTCCTCCCTTGCTCGAAAATGTCGCCTCGCGCCTAAGCCAATCGTTGGCGCCGTTCCTACAACCCTCTCTTCTGATTGGAGCGCGGGGAGAGAACGAGGCTATTTGAAAATTGAAGCGGGCGGGCGCCATCGCGACGGGACGGTCTCTGGACGTTTTGGGGCTGCCGGTCGGGGAACGGCGGCGCTCGATTTTCTCCGCCCGGACTGACCCACCGAGGGCAGCATAGCGAGTGAGTGACCGACCCGGGGAGGGGGAGTATTTACGGTCTTCCAGACCAAGAGACTGCGGTGGCTTAAGTGGTTAAGAGCTTGACTGAAAGGTCGGCAGGGCAGCAGTTCGATACCCGAATACTGCAGGACGGAATGAGCTCCCGTCTTTGTCCCTGCCAACCTAGCAGTTCGAAAGCAAGAGACTGCAAGTAGACAAATAGGTATCACTTCGGTGGGAAGGTAAATAGCATCCCGTGTCTAATCATGCCTGCCACATGGCCACGGAAGTGTCTGCGGGCACGGACAGCGCTGGCTATAAACGGAGATGAGCACCGAGGCTTAAAGTCGGATACGACTGGCTTTCGAAGCAAGGGCGGCCTTTACATTAAAGGGCCTCCCTTTTCCTGTAGGGTTCTGGATGGTTTCAAAGCTGCATTATTATTATTATTATTATTATTATTATTATTATTATTATTATTATTATTATTATTATTATTATTATTATTATCAATCCAATCTTATAGCTTAAAGCTTTATGTATCCTAACGTATACAACGTGTTTGGTATTTCCTGCAGCCGTTTAACCTTTCGGCTGTTAGTTCGGGATTGGAGAGACGTTAAACTAGGCAGAAACGAAAGGAACAGTTCATCTTGGACTACACTACCCAGCATCCCCAGCCCACACTGAAATTGGGTGTGTTTATGTTAAAGTTTTTCGCGTTCTGAGCAGAAATAGGTGCTCAACTTCTGGTTCTGAAAGGTAGCACTGCCTGGAGGGAGGAGAGGTACATTAGTCCTTATTGGACATCTTGATGATGTGAGCTCTGTTGCTTGGGATTTGGATCACAGAGGTTCCAAGTATTCAATGTAATGTCATTTAAAAACATCCAAGTCAAAGGATTTTCAGATTCAACCTCTGTATTCATGTGTAGATCACTCTCTTATCAACATCTGCTTCCTCCTGTCCTTTTGGCTGAAAGGCTGCCTCTTGAAAAACTTGTTAGTTAAACATGGGTTAAACTGTTTAACCTGAAAATAAGATTGGGATTATACAAGTACCTTTAGAAGAGGTTATTCAGTATTATCTTGTATGCAGTACAAGATCAAGCATAATACAATATAGAGAGAGACCTGGCTTGAAAAGACGCCCGTATCTGTTGGATCCAGTATTGTATAATTTTACTGTATTTTGTATTGCATTGTGATATTTTATTGTGCTGTTATTTGGTTGTATTGTGGATTTGATATGTTGTGAGCTGTGCTGAGTGGGCGGCATACAAATAAAAATCTATCTATCTAAGGTAGCTGCTATCTTGTGCTTTAAATATCAACTTATTCGTATATTTTAAGTTTTAGAATTTTGCAAACTGATGGTAAAAATTTTATTTATTTCCAAGTACTGTACTGTACTTTGCCTTATGGCTATACTGACAGCTGATTTCTTGTTCGCCACCGCTAATGCCAGATGTTTATAGTGTAGCGATTTGATGAAATGCACCAGTAATACAATATAGGAAAGTTCAAAGTGTGGAACTTAAAGTTGAAGTAAAGCTATCTTTAAAACTTGTTTTTGGGAAACGTTCCAACATTGAGAACTGGTATCCTGTAGAGATCATTTTGCAGGTTTAGCACAGGTGTAGAAAAGGTTCTTCTCTATACTTTCTCAAAATAAAAATCTCTAGGCAGCAGTACAGACAGCAGTGCCTCTCTTTAAAGCCATAGTGTTTTAGATGTTGATGTAGAAGTATTCATGAGTTAATCTGATTGCGGGTAGCACTTTCTATAGTAAAAGCCCCATGAATTTAGGTTTGGAATAGGATGGCAGCCACTGTAGGTCCTGCAACACTGTTGTGATGTTTGCATAGTTAGGCACTTGCCTAGAATTGATGCTCTTCTTTCTGAATACCTTGGAGTCGTCATTCAGCAAGGAGTCCGCATATTGGTAGACATCTCCACAATGATATTCCACAGATACAAATGGACCTGGGAAATCAAATCCATCTGTGTGCGGTTTTTTTAGCCATTTGGATATCACATCACCTGCTGGCTAGGTGGACCATGATGTGCGTCCTCTGCTTTCACCTTGCCCAAGGGATCCGACGAAGGACAATTTGATGAGTCTTAGTCCCGGCCTAACATTGACAAGTGATGGGCAATACTGCCTAGTTAGACTGCTCAAGGCTCTCACCTAGCGGGGGTTGTATATTAAATAACACATTAAATATTATTTGTTAAATTGTGCAGAGAAAGTGAGGTTTCAGATGAGCAAACATATGCTGAGGCTTATTGTTGTTTAGATCAGGGGTTCCCAACCAAAGGCTCGTGAACCAGATTTGGCCCATGGCTCCATTTCATGTGCCCCCACCCCTCCAAGGGCATTTGATAAACAAAATGGCCGCCCCATCGTGCAGGCAGGGCAAAATGGCCATCCGACCCTTGATGCTCACTGAGAGTGTGACCCGGCCCCCAGCTTGAGGTTGGGAACCCCTGCTTTAGATTGAAGCATTAAGCTTGTGTTTCCTGATGACTTGATCAACAAAAATATCTTTGTGGTGTTGTTTTTTTAGGCCAAACCATGTTAAAGAGAGCATCTCTCATGAGCCTGGAAGAGGTGACACAGAAGAAACTTGACGAATTCCTTCAAGATGTCGACAGTAGAGATTTTGTGTGGATGGATGAGATTCTTGAAGAGGCAATCAAGATGTTTGAGAGGTACAGGCCTAGAAACCTGCTGCAAGTTACAATAAAACAATGTTGTTTTGTCTTGTCTGTTTAAAATGTAGCAGTCTCAGCTCTGTGTGAAGGATTGTCAACCCAGCTAGGTTAACTTTAAATTAAGGTAGTCACTATAAACGTAAGAGCTTGTCCATGCTGTGATATTGTTCCATCCTTTTGAGCTGTCTCAGCAATTTTTGTTAAATAGATCATTCCAGTATATGAAAGGGAGGGGGTACACAGAAAGCCTCCTCGAAGATTGTGGTATTTTGAACCACAATTGGGTGTACCCCAGGCAACAGCCACCTTGTGCCAGCTAATCTTTCTCACACTAGGTTAGGCGAAAGGAACTACAGCAGGGTTTCTCAACCTATGGCCTGGGGGCCAGATGTGGCCCGCAACCCCATTTCATGTGGCCCGCCTCTGCCACACCAGGAAGTGCCATGTGTGGCAGGCAGGGCAAAATGGCTGTCCAGCCCCTGAAGCTGTCTGAGGGAGTGTGATCTGGCCCCCAGCTTTAAAAGGTTGAGAACCCCTAAGTTACAGAATTCACTCCAAAGGTGGCTTCATTTGACAGTTTCAAAGCTGACCTAGACACAGAAGAAGTAGTACTGTAGTAGTATCTATCTTCTTCTATATATACCTTGTGGGTGCGGTATCCACAATGAGCTGCCACTCCCCTTGACCAAACCCCATGAAATTCGGCACACACGTACCATGCACATGTGAGCAGGTCACTGTCGGGGTCCCAAAGCCCATGGGGGGTTATGTCCCCAAAATTGATCCTTTAGTCCTCAAACCAATCACAAGGGCTGACCGTGTCTGGGCCTTTGTGATGTCATGCCCTTTGTGATGTCTTGCCCTTTGTGATGTCTTGCCCAGACCTGGCCAGCCCTTGGGAGTGGTCAGCCAATGTGACATGACAGGGCCCTGCCCCTTGGCCAGACAGGCCAGCTGGCAGAGCAGGGCAGGAGACCAGTGGACAGGTCAGCCCAGGAGAAGGAGCATCCGAGCAACGCAACCCCAGGAGGTAGGATAGCACCCCACCAGGGCGAAGCCGAGCACCCCTGCTAGTATGAAATATATTTCTTACTGGTTTCACGGGCTCAGGCTGGTACCACCAATCCACAGAAGATCTGCAGTTGCTCCCTGATGTAAATTACCTTATTTTGCCCATCTTTTCTGTCCTCTCCTTATTTCATTCTTCCTTCCCCCTTATTTAACCTTTCCAGGGTTCTTAAACCTTCATGTTTTTACAAATTTTAATAGTTGTTACTATTAATCAGAAGTGATTAAAAAGCAAGAATACAGAATGAAAATATAAACTACAGTAAACTGTAGAGAGATGAAAACTGACCAGCATAAAAACACCCATAAGGAAACATTATGAATTTATGAACACTCACAAAGTGAGTAGATCAGCATGGTATTGGAGGCTATAGAACAGATTGTGCATTTGAGCAAATCAAAACACATCTGCGCACAACAACCCTCTAAAAACAGGGTTTTTATCCTTTGTTTCTGTTGACAGTAGTTTCATCCTTTGTCATGTGGTCACTAAGGTGCAGTACCAGTATCGGCTTCAAGCAAACTTGACACATGCCCAGAGTGGATTGGTGTTGATGAAAGGAATTTTCTTAAACAAGAATGACTGCTTTCTGGATGTTCTTATGGACCAGATTGGTTTGCAACTAAATTGAGCCTTTCTTTAACCTAGGAACATGATAAAAACATTTAGTCATGTAGCTCATATGCATTTTGCAATTCAGAATTATCTGTTCAGATAAGTAAAATTTCTGCCTGGCCTTTTTTACACATAAATATAATTGCTTATGTGGAAACTAAGGCCACAATTTCAGTACATAGCTTTCTGGTGCGCTATTTTATTAAACTAATGAATTGTGCCGATGTTCTGTCTGAAGTGCCACAGTACAGTTCTCTGGCAATAAGTCCATAGACTCCAGTTTGGTTTTGTCACTTATAATACAGTAAAACCCCGGGTTACGACAGAGGTCTGTTCCAACAGCCATAAACCGAAGCATGTTTTCTCATAGGAATGCATTGAAAATTTTAAAAAAGTCCTGACCAGACCAAAAATAATACAAAAAATTCAAAAGCCGCCAAAAAAAATCCTAGATGCAATTGTTCCCCACCCCATAAAAGAGATGAAGTGACCTCCCTACCTTTCCCACGCTGTGTGGGGACCTTATCTGCTCAGTTCCAAACTGGGGGAGGCACGCGTTGAGCCCAGTTTCCTCTACTAGCGCCAGGAGAGTCTGGGGACCTTATTCGCTTGGTTCTGACCTTCGTCTGAGCTCCCTGAGCAGCGGTACAGCTGAAAATGCACGCCTCCCCCAGGCACACGCCTGGTGGGAGCCATGCGTTCCTGGCTGAAGCGCTGCCCAGCGGGCTCAGACAAGGTTGGAACCGAGCGGATAAGGTCCCCAGAGACTCTCCTCGTGCCAGTAGACGCGGTGGACAGTGCAAATACTGTAGTGGCAAAAACACCACCGACAATAGCGCCTCCGCAGCGGTAAGCGATGAATTGTGACTTCTGGCGGGAGGGGGCAGGTGCCTTTTTAAACTCTAAAATGATGCTGGCCACCATTTTAGAGTTTAAAATAGTGCAATTTCCGGTCGTAAACAAAACAAAAAATCACAAACTGGGACATTAATTTAAATAAATTTGCCATTGTAAACTAGGGCAAACGTAAATTGGTTTTACTGTAGTTTATATTGAGGGTGTAGCACCTGCACTCACTTTCCTTTCCCTTGAATTTTCTGAGGGTTGAGTTTCTGGCACTAACCTATGGGGGATGGCTCACCTGTCTGGGGCCTCATTTGACCTCACTGGGGGCTCTTGGAAGTCCAACTCCAGAGAAGCAGATGTGGGGAGGGGTATGAGTCGCAGTCTAAGAGGATGTAACCCTTTAGGAAGGCCTGATAAAGGCACATAGTAGGAGTTGTGCTCCGTGACAACTCCCAGAGCCTCTTTTCTTGCACCTGTTGCTACTTATGACACAAGTGCATTATCTGGTTGGGGGGTAAGCTCTACAGTTCTTGTCAGGTTGTGAAGAAGCTCCAGTTGGAGTCACACTGAATCAGCTGGGCAGGTGTCACTGCAGTCTCAGGACATGATCCCCCAGCTGAATGGTCTGGGTGGAAGGGACTGGTTCCAGTTGTACTTTTTTGTCACTAGCTATTCCTTCCTCTGCTGCCTCTTTCCATGTCTCTTAATTCATCATCCATGCTTGCCCCCATCTCCCAGTGCCCAAACTCTTATCAACCTCATCCAGGTTTACCTGGGTTAGCTGGCCTCCCTATTCCAACAGCAGTAGCAGCTTCTGCCTGGGTAGAGGCTCGCCGTGTCCTAGACTTATGGGGTGAGGCCATTTGAAATGGCCCCCTTGGGGGGGGTGACCCCCCCTCACAGTGAGATGTTTTAGACACTTAGCTTACTACCGCGATGGGTAACCTTGACACTCCAGATGTTCTTGGACTTCAATTCCCAGACGCCCAAGCACCCTGTGAATCCACACAAATGGATTTACTGCAATTCATCTGGCTCCCAGAAGCAACGGGCGCATTTTACTTCAGTTTCCAGGAGCGACGAGGGCAGCGTGGGCCGGATGAATTGCGGTAAATCCATTTGTGTGGATTCACAGGGTGCTTGGGCTTCTGGGAATTGAAGTCCAAAAACATCTGGAGTGCCAAGGTTTGCCATCATGGGCTTACTATATTTTAAACTACTTTTTTTGTATCTCAAAACAGTGATTCCGACGGAGAACCACAACTGATGCCAAAAACCCCATCTCAGAAAAATCGCCAGAAAAAGAAGCGCTTCTCTTCTGCAAAGAATGATCAGTTTTCCAAAAAGAGGTAGGATGAACATTTTGATTGTCTAGCTATGTGGATGGTTGTTTAGGACTTATATTGATGCTTTTGTTAGGTAGCGTTTCAATGAGGCAATTTCAATTTGGTGAATGAGAGGATTATCCGGTATAGGACTTCAATTCTTATGTGATCAGTTGAAAACCATTTGAGGAGTTAAAATGATGTCTCCCCAGTTCCCAGGAAGAGTTTGAGAATTTAAAAACAGTGTTGACACACAGCACCTGGGAAGAAGCATTTCTTTTTCAATTTGGATGGGGATGGGGTGTTAAGATGCTTTCTGAAAAATAATACATGCAAGTGTACTTCTCTCCATCCTTAGCTATTATCTTTATTAAAATGGCAGTTTATCTAATCTATGGCTTTATTCTAAATCCTAGAATTAGCAGGAAAATGGTAACTTCAAGTTTACTGGCAGGTGTAATTTAGGGAAAGGGTAGATCCTGTCTGAAAGCCATGATGGTCCTATTGGTATAAACCTACCACTAGTTAAGGATAATATATGCAATTTGTTCCATAGAATCCAATAGGAGGTAGAAGTTGTTCTTTACTTCAATGTCTGACTAAACCAGCATTGATTCAGTAGGTTTTAGGAGTGGTGGGAGGTTCTGCTACAGTACTTCTGTTTGTCACCCCACTTAGGTTTGTGGTTTTGGGATCCTTTATTTTGATGGCCATCTTCTGTGAGCCATCATTGCTGTCATGTGAGCAAAGTTCTCAAAAGCCAGTTAGTCAAAATGTTTGGGAAATATTTTTTTAAAAATACAACTATAACAGGCAGATCTGACAGGCGTGGGATAGACTGCTTCGGAGCTTGGAAGTCTTGTAATCCTCTGTTGGAGCACTATGACTAAAGAAACCACTGCAATTTCTGACTTGTCTGCCTTTATTTCAGTCTTTGAAACTACACGCATTTTACTGGCATATAAGAAAGTTCTGTCTCTGGAATGACAAGAGGGAAAATGCAGTATAAGAAAATGGCAGAAGTGTATGCCTGCATCCACCTCAATGCTGTTTGATTGAACTCTTAATGCAAAGTGTGTCCCTCATATTTGGGTCACAATTATTTTCCCCTAATTTATTTTTCTAGTTCAGCTACTTTATTAGTTGTTGTAAGATTGAATGGGTAAGAATCTAAAGCAGGGGTGCCCAAACTATGGCCTAGGGGCCGGATACGGCCCCCAACACCAATTCATCCAGCCCACAAAGCCCTCGTCGCTCCTGGAAGCGGAAGTAAAACGTGCCCATATGGGCGCGTTTTACTTCCGCTTCCAAGAGCAACATGGGCTGGATGAATTGGTGTCGGGGGTCGGATCCAGCCCCCGGACCATAGTGACCGGCTCCCTGAACCACGTGAACGGCTCGCAGCCCAAAAAGTTTGGGCACCCCTGATCTAAAGGATTAATTTTTTGCCCTGTATTTACAAAGAAGCTCTTGTTTGGTTTGTTCTAACAAACTAGCTTCTGGCTGCTTTCTAGTCTCTTAAAGGATTTGTGCTGTAGCTGTCATAACTTCTTGGTCAGCCATACAGTACTCTGCAATTAACTTCATTCCTCTCACCTTCCTGACAAATATGTTTATTGTGTTAGGTTGTCAAAAAGAAATCGTCGTCGCTCATCATCTAAACGGAATGGCCAAAATCATCAACACCGAAACGATTCAGATGTCATGATAGTTGCTGCCGAGAACTCTTCGCCCTGTTGTCGCATAACTCGGTCTCGGGCTGCCAGGTCCTCCCAGGAGCCTTTCAAAAATCTGAACATTGATTTAACCAAAGGGCGAATCCCACTGGTAGAAATCAGTGCTAATGAGAGGCACAGTGCAGAATTACAGATGGCGAACATACCATCCCAAACAGAGAATATTGCTGTACTATCCAATGACAAGTTTGTGAGAGAGAAATCACAGTCTGTGGCTAAAGCTTCTTTGACCGTAGTCCCAGACACCCCTGAAACAAAAATTACGAAAGAGGGCCGGGGAGTTTCCAAGTTGAAAATTGCAAATGTGCCCATTCCCCAAACTCCTGAAAATAAAGAAGCCACAACTAAGGAGGAGAATGGATGCTTTCAGCAAGAAACACCAAAGTCAAACCGCCGGTCAGTAAGTCGGATAAGATCATCGATGAACTGCAGAGTCTCATTGTTTGAGGGGTGCTCACTAGCTGTCCAAAGGGAAAAGATGATCCGGAAATCTATTAGCAGGACTGTGACCAAGCATAAAACTGCCCAACGATCATCAGCTGCTTGTAAGTGCATGAGCTGTAAGTTTTAACGATATGAGATAACTCAATAACTTTCTTTTTTCCTCTCCCCACCCCTTCCCTTTCCCTCTCTAGCTCTAGGTGTGCTGAAGTCACACACTACTGTCTTTATTTGATGTCACTTGTGATACGAAGGAAGAAATATGAATTTCAGAAAACGAGGGTAAATCCTCTGGATGATTTTCATATTTTTCCCAGTGGAAGACTGAAAACATTGATTTTTTTTAAAATGATAAAATATTTTATAGTTTCAAAATGAGTGAAATGATTTGCATGCCTGAACATTTGTATACAATCAGATAGGCACCACAAACAAACAAGCCAGAAGTATCATGGCACATTTAAGATGAACAAAAGGCGCAACTGAACTGTATTTGTAGTAATCCATGGCCTCCAATTTTTCGCATTAAGTATAACTTGTCCACCTCACTTTACGTGTAGTATGAGATGCAAATTCATTTATTTCTATTGTTTTTAAAATTCAATTATTCTAATTCACTTTGGGCTCAATCTGCTATTCCAGATTACTGGATCTGTCCATGTGTTTATGTTATTAATTGCATTTACACCATTTAATGTTTGTTTTAAAAAAAATCTTCAGCCTTTTAATGTATTCTTGTGTTTGTTCTCTAATTTTTTGTATGCAGAATATAATCTGCTTCTAGGTATTCCAGGATATTTTGACTTGACATTTGCTGATGACTTCATAATATCATTTTTATCACTATTCCATCTAGTTTTTGGATCTTGCCATATTGTATAGAGAGTTGCACATATATCAAGTCCAAATTTAATTTGAATATCTTTGCTAAAAAAATTGCACTGTATTTAGCAGTGATTCTAGGTTGATGAAACTTTTGGTGCATTGTTGCAGGTCATGCTCAAGATATATTCAGTTTTGCTTCTAGAAATGAAGGGTTTTATATATTTTTTACTTTTGTAAATACAGTAAAACCTCAATTTATGTATGCATCTACATAAAAATTGACTTACATAAGTTTTTTTTTGTGGAAATTGCATCCTAATTTACGTAAAAAAATGATTTACGTAAGGGGTTTACTTGCGTCTTTAGAATTTAAAATGGCGCCGGCGGATATGCGGGGGGGGGGGCACTCTCCCAATCCCTGTATAAGTAGTGGGGGAGGCGGCAGTTCCCACTCCCGACAGGCAGGAGGAAGAAGCAATATACAAAAGGTAGAGAGATTGCTACATTTACATTCCATTGTTTTTTCCTCATTTAATGAATCCCTATGCATTGATTTACGTAAATAGCTATGGAACTGACTTATTACGTAAATCGGGGTTTTACTGTACTATTAAGTAGTGCAAACTCATGTACCAAATTATGAACAAAGAGTATTACGTTACAAAACCAATAATGAAAGTTTGGAGTTTATATAAGTATTAAATAGATTTCAAAATTTCTCTACAATTCTGTTTTTTCTCAGCTTTAAATTTACAGAAAAAAATATATCTCCTTGTGATCATGGCAAACTTTGTTTGGAGGAAGGATAGATTTTTTGAAGATGGAAAATTTGTGCTAAGTAGCAGTTTTCCTTCACTATAAAACTTGTACGTCCCTGATAATCAGCCTGCTATTCTCAAATGCTGTTTTTTTAAAGCAGGGGTTGCCAACCTAAGGCCATTTCATGTAGACCCCACCCCTCCAAGGGCATTCGAGAAACAAAATGACCACCCCTTTGAAGCTGTTGGGACACAATGGCCGCTCCCATCATGCAGGCAGAGCAAAATGGCCATCCTGCCCTCAAAGCTGACTGAGTGACCTGGCCCTGGGCTTGAAAAGGTTGGGAACCCCTGGTTCTTTGAGCAAATCACTTTTAAATGCTAAACAACTACAGCTATTTTCAGAGTTAAGAGGAAAAATTGTTTTATGCTACTAAAATTATTTTAACTGTTTTTAATTAAAGTTTTTCTATCTATCCTGCATATAAATAGGTATGTTTTAAAGAAGCGTTTAGAATTGTTCAGTATTTCTGCCTTTTGTATTATGCAGAGTGTTCCAAATAATGATTGCCAGTAGTCAAAAGGTGGTGGAATTTCATAATGTTGAGTAGCTACAGCATGCCAAATGATTTTCTGTGAAGGTCTTGTGTTGAGTCAACACATAGTAGTCTGCTACAATTGTTGTCAACACACACTTGAACAGGTTGGAATCATTATTCAGCGAGGAGTCCACGTATTGGCAGACGTCTCCGCGATCTGTCTTTCTAGTGCTGTTTAAATGGTTCTTGCTTCATTTTCCTAAGATATCGTTTTGATTCTGTAATATGTTTTTCTACAATACAGTATACTGTAACATAATTTTTAAAGGACACGAAGAGACTAGAGTTTGATTTGCTAGTCGCTACCTTCCTAACAGCCTGGCAAAGGTCAGGATTTGTGAAGAGGCAAGCTTAATCCTGGATTGCTTAGCTTCAGGGCATTAATTCAGGTGCGTTCCCACTCACTTGTAGGCCAAGGTCCTACTCGGGAGTAATGGGAACATTACAGGTACAGTACTAGATTTTTATTCTAATTGCATGTGCTGGGTTGGAAGCATAACTTTATTTGTGTCTTTTCTTCTTCAGCTCTGGTTGCTGCAGAGAATCTAGTGAACAGAGAAACTACTGAATCTGGGTGAGGTTTATTTCATTAAAAATGTATGGTTGCATCCAGTATGGGCAGCCCATTGTAAAATGAACTGCAGGCAGAAGAGGTATTCCCCTCCTCCTCTGCAGCCCCTTCAGATTTATTTTTTTATTTTATTTTATTTTATTTGTTAATTTGTACCCCGCCCTTCTGGTGCAAGCACCACCCAGGGTGGCAACAGCAAGAAGAAGAAAAAATGCAGTACAAAAAACACTTAAAACAAACATCAATAAAAACATTTCCTAAACCCCAGATAAAAACAAAATTAAAACCACATGAAATCATGAAAACTACCCTAACCCTCCCACCACCCACATTAAAAAACAGAAGATGGACAGGGAAGATTTAGGCCAGTGGTGGGTGAAGAGAAGACCACATGTTGGCCCCTCAGGAGCCTCAGTATAGCATCTCACTAATGTTTTCTGGTGGGTAGTTGTACCAAATTTTCAGCCTCTGTTGTGCTGTTTTAAGCCTCAGGGAGCAGGGTTCTCTTCCCCACCCTCACCTGCCCATTTTGAAGTGATCAGGCATTTTAAGGAAACAGACAATGAAGGCAATAAAGTACAGAGGAGGACAAGGACCCCAGACCTGTAGAAATGCCCACTGCTGATTTAGAAGGCTGCAGAGGATAGAGGAACTGAAAGAAGTTCTGTTGTATTAGGATAGTCAATTCTGTTAATGTATTTAATGACAATAAGATCTTGTTGGGAGACTGAAGATTGAAAGAGACTTGTCTACTTTTTGTTTCTATATATTTATATATACCTCATGTTTTCTTCTCCAGATTGAAGTTAGAGCCTCCTTCTGCTTCTCAAGGGGTAAGTTCCACAAAAAGCAAAATTGGGAGTTGGGGGACCCTAAGGTGACAATTTTATGGAGCCACCATTTTACTGAATAGATTTAGGCATAGAATGAACTACATTGTTAAGGTAGCATGCAGAATCTAAATACAATGAGTAACAGAGGACCAGGAATGGGGAATCTTCTGTTCAAGGGCCAAAATAAGTTGGCCAGGCTGCTTAATCTAACCTGTGAAAACTCTCAGGCCTGAATTAGATTGATATATCTTAGATATTATACTGATACCTACCTGCAGTTACAAGATTCTTGTTCAGAGATCATTTTATGGCAGAAATAGCAGTGAACCAGAGAGCTGTCCTAGGATAACAGATAAAGCACTTCTTTTCTGCTGGTCCTCATACCCCCTTGTTAAAGTCATCTGTGCAGTTGGAAGGAATTTCTGTCATAATGTGTTTGGTGTGAATTGTCAAAGGGAGGGTCACCTAATTAACTAATGACTTGGTGTACTTTTATCTGTGAAGAAGACAGTGTTGATAATATGTTTGCCTTTATAGCAAGTTGATGATAACCCCAGGATGTCCCTCCGTTCTCGCAAGGCTAGTATGACTACGGCTGTCCAATTGCAGAATGACCAAAAAGGAGCGAATTGCCAAGGTTGGTGTACTAACTGCCGAGCTGAATAGTAAAGAAGTCCAGCTACAGGGAAGTCAGAATAGAGTTATGGAAGGGCAAATCTAAACTTTTAGATGCTGACTTGATTGGAAAGCACATAGTCTCTCCAGCCAGCTTTCAACAAAGCAAGAGGGCAAATAATCTGGTCTTCCAGATATCTATCACATCCAGATAGGCCATCCTCACTTGTCACCATTGGCCAGACTTACTTGGCCTTGGGGAACTGAAGTGCATCTGGAGAGTTATAGGTTCCCCAGTCCTGAGCTGGGAAAATCCTGGTTCATTTCTTGGCTTCATTGTGATGTTGAACCTGAGCTAACTGAATCAAGCTAGGCTACCTTGCAGGATTCTTGTGCGGGAACTATGATTACTGCCATGAGCTCTTGGAAGGGCTTGTTGTATGTATAATGAATAAACAGAATCTAACAGACTTGGTCACAACACTTGAACAGAACTGAAGTAATCCAGTTAGTCATGTTTGCTTTTTTCAGTACATAATCTATTAACTATGTAAAATCAAAATGTGCTGGACTGTTAACACAGTGCTGTTTACCAATGGAACAATTCTTTATGATTTCTTCTTCATGTCTAGGCCAGATGTGAAACTGTTAAAATGAAGGTACCTTTTGGTGAGTTCATTCTGCAGTTCCTTTCACTTGACCTAGTGTGAAAAAAAAAATAGCTGGCAACACAAGGTTGCCGTTACCAGGGTACGCCCAATTGTGATTTAAAATGTCACAATCTTTGGATTGTACTTTTAAAATATCTTGCTAACTTGGACTAATTTTATACAATGTAACACATGTATGGAAAAAGTATGCCACATTATGCTGATTTAATAAAAGTGAATGTGGATTTTTTTCAATTGTTTCCTAAGCACATCTCAGACAGTAAATAGATAGAAATCTGTTTTTGACACTTGTGTAGCACTACTGTATAAGCATTTGTGTCTCTGATAAAAAGTTGTGCAAAACCCAGGAAAAACTGCACAATTCCCGCTGCCAACAATGACAACCCAAACGTAAGTTGTGGGCGCAGCCATGCCTGCGGCCCCCACAGCTGAGCACAGTGGCAGGATCAGGTGGGAAAACATTGGGCACCCCTGTTTTAAAGAAAAGGTAGCACTGGCTTCTGTCCTTTCTTGCACACACACGCACACACACGCACACACACACACACACACACACACACACACACACACACACACACACACACATATATATATATATATATATATATATATATATATATATATATATATATATATATATATATATATATATATATATATATATATATATATATATATATATATATATATATATATATATATATATATAATTATTTATTTAATTATTTAATTTCTATTTCTATTGCTGCCCCTTTGCCTGGGTGGCTCACACACTTACAATAAAATTCTACAAAGACATCTAAAACATTAAAAAATAAAACCCATCAAGTTAAAAATTCTTTTTAAAACATCTTTAAAAAATTCTAAAACCTAGATTAACCAACCCACGGTGGCTTTCCCCCCAGCCGCCCCCCACACCTGCTGTGCCATCCATGTCTTGAGGTTCTTACGGAAAGGGAGAAGCTCTGCCTGGACTGGAGGCGAAGTTCAGTCAGCAAGAGGTTCCAAAGGGCCGGGGCGGACACAGAGAAACCTCTCCTTGTGCTAGAGAGGCGAGCCTCTCTAGCCAATGGAACTATAAGAGATCCCCTCCAGTCCGCTCTGGTGGGACGGGCAGATGTCCTCTGGTGGGGCAGGCAGATATAGTGCAATCGTCATTAACTGGCTGTTCTTCTCTGTGCAGAGGTCACTTCTGGAAAGAGTGAGGACAAGCAGAAGCAACCCCATATTATCAAGTATGTTTCCTTAAAGAAAATTAATGGTCGGTTTCTTTAAATGAATTTCTTGAAAGTTTTGTACCTATGCAGCGTACACTGTTGTGAATAATTTAAGTGTCTGTGACAACCATCCTTCCTACTTACCTATGATTGGGACCTGAAACAAGATCCCAGGCATAGTGTTTTACATTGATAGTAAAAAAAAGAAGAAGGAAGCAACTCTGGTTCCTTGACAGACAGACGTAGGAAAGATGAAAGCAGAGTAGAAGAAAGATGAAAGAAAGAAAGAGATAGAGTATGGTGTTCTTGCAGCTGTTTTGTGCACGAGGATGGGCGGGGGGGGGGGGGGATTCTGACTGGGCTGTAAATAATGTAATCTATTGCAAGATGCTCTGAAAGAGTGAGTAGAAGTGGTGTCTTCGACCAGTTGTGGTGAAACTCGCAGCATTCAGGTCCATAGGCTTTGCTGGATAAATCTGTTGAGAACTGCGGACCATTTATACGTGGAACACATTATTTTGAATGAAGACTTTCTCTTGCTTCAAAGACTTGGTTAAGATATGTACTTGAGTAGCCATTTGCTTCTAGATCCTTTCTGTCCTTTAAAAGACTCCCAATGGGGTTCTTTTAATACTAGATAAGGTCCAAAGGACCAAAGATGGTGCTAGAACTCCTGAGTTTCAACAGGGTCTCCAAGAAGAGGAGTGGGATTATCAAGTTACTCCATGTTAACACTTACATACCAATAAATAATCTACAGGCGACAGTCAAGCTATAAGAGAGCCCTTGAAATAAGTGATGAGCACTACACAGAAGATAAGCTTTCCCCGCCAAGGAAAAAGGCTCCATCTCCTCAGTGTCTTAACAACAAGGTAAGATATATATCCTGACCCTGGAACTCTGTCAGGTCCTTCAAGAGCTTTGCAGGAACTGATGATATTCTGTTCTCCTCAGGTTTCTCGTCCTTTCAAGACGTTTCTGCATACTGTTCATAAGAACCACATGCTTATGATGACCCCCAGCTCTGTGAGCCGAAATAGCAGTATAAAATCATTCCTCAAGCAAAACACTCCCCTACGGACCACTCCTCAGGTAACTTGATTGAATCGAAATAGAGGGACATAGTTTCTGAATTGAAAGCTACCGAGGCCTAAATTCAGTTGTTAATCTGAATAGAGTATAACCACTAAACCGATGAGACCTACCACATTCCCATTGATTCCATGGGTCTTTTCTAATTGAGAGTAGCAATTCAATTTAGGCCCTCATTAGTATAATAATGCAGTGGGAAAGGTACACTTGATTGTTTTTGTTTGTTCAGTTATTCTCTGTCATATAGAAGAATTTAAAAGCTTGCTTCCTGTTCAGTGATGTTTTTCTTCCTCTCATATTCATGAATGTCCAGGCTTAACAGATATTCTTCGTACCTATTTTTGTTTGAACAATGTAATCATGGAGAGTTTTTAAGTTGTGTATGGATGTAAATAAACAGTCCATGCCATGTCCCAGCTGAGAAATTCAAAACCTGAGTTTGGGGACTGTAGACAGGTAGTTGCTAAAACTGCAGTTTGGGTAACTGAAGAAAGTAGGAGATAAAAGGTGGAAGGTGCGCATTGTGTCTGTAGTAGGTGTGTATCTGTGGGCAGAATTCTGCCTGGGGAATTCTTGGGCAATTTGAGGAGTTGCAGGGCAAAAACACTGAACAGCATGCTCCTTGTGTACACCATGCAACACAAACATAGTAGTTCAGTATTCTAGCATAAGTTTCTTACAAACAGTTTGAAGCCATTACTACATCTTGTTCTAAGGGAACTCTGTTTTAACTGAGTCTAGGTGTGGATGAAAATGAAAGTTCACGTTAGAGACTGCAAAGCTTGGTGCTAAAAAGCAACATCCCGTATTAATCCTGTAAAAGGCAGTTTAATCCTGTCATATTTTTTTCAATATATTTTGAGTTAAATTTGAATAACACTGCCAATGATTTTAACTATGGTGCAATCTTCTCTTCATACAGGGTGGTTTTGTTGTAAGTAACAAGATTGATGAGTTGGTGTGCTTGCTTATCATTAACAGTGTGTTGTCTAATGGCATCCATGACCTTGCATTAGGAGAACTCAGGCATTCATTTGATATTTTTGCAATAAAAGTTACTCAAAACTACAAACAATATTGCATTGGTCCCTAAGTATTAAAAGAATCATGTCTCTTCCGAAATACAGTTCATGTTTGCCATTTAACTAAACATTTCAGTTTAATTAAATTTCTGGATTCAATTTATTATAGATTAGAACAGAGATGCCCAAACTATGGTCTGTGGGCCAGATCTGGCCCCTAATGCCAATTCATTCGACCCGCACCACTCCCAGAAGTAAAACGCCCATACATGGGTGCATTTTACTTCCACTTCTGGTGGGAGAAACCACGTGACTATGTCATCGGCCCACTGAACCATGTAACTCTCCCACGGTTAGAAAGGTTTTGGGCACCCCTGGATTAGAAAGATCACAGAAAACAAAGTAGAAGGATTCTAGAAAATAGTCATTGCTTATTTCCAATACTGTTCTTACCTTTTTAAATTATCTACTCTGTGTCATCTAAATCATCCAGCCCTTCCATAGTTAACTGTAACTTTTTATCTGCAATGATTAACCCATCTAACATTTACCAGCAAAATTATGCATATTAAATTGAGCAAGGAGGGGGGAATTTTGGCAATTCAAGACTATACATAGGTACTTAGTGGGAAACCCAGGTAAGAGTTTTGAACTGCATCCTACATTATAACAATTGCACCTACTCAGTTATGTAATCAGTTAGTTAGAAAGTAAGCCCTAGTAAGACAGTCATTCAAGTTTGCCACTAAGCTGATAGACTCATAGAATTGTAGAGCTGGAAGGAACCTGAAGGGTCATAGAATCCAACTTCCTGCTGAAGCAGGAAATGCACAACTGAAGCACCAGTGGCCATCTGGCCTGTTTAAAAACCAAGTAAAAGAGAGCTCACCACCCTCCAAGGTAGCTTATTCCATTTTTGATCAGCTTTTACTGAAAAGTAATGTTGGGGGGGGGGATCTCCTTTCCTATTATTTGAATCCATTGCTTCAAGTCCTTCTGAAACTATAAAACAAATTTGCCCCATTTTACATGCGAGCAGCCCTTCAGATAACTTTGAAGATGGTTATCATGTCACCTCTCAGTCTTCTCTAAGCTAAACAGACCCAGCTTCCTCCCTCGAAGAGCTTAGCTTCTAGGCCTTTTACTGTTGTGGTCACCCTCTGGATGCATTCCAGCTTGTCCAGGTGCCCAGAACTGGATACAGTGTTCTAGGTGATATATAGTACAGTAATACCTTGGTTCCACAAGTCGTGTCGTTGTCCAATTTTTGTCGTTGTCCGGGGCATGCATTGGCTAATGCTAAAAAAAAGGCCATGCTGCCTTGGTGACGATTGGGTGAGCCGTTCCACGCCTCTGCTCACCCCTACAAAAAGGACGACGTGATCTCCTACCTTTCCATGCTGGTTGGGGATGAAAAAAATTGCCATTTTTTGGGTCCCTGTTTCCGGCTCTCTGCCTCCCCAGCAGGGTCTGGGAGGAGCTATTCTGCGCTATTCCCGCCTTCCTATGCTGCACAACAGCTGTGATAATAGTTTCAGCCGCCATTTTGATTTTGTTTTGCTTGGGCTTCTGGGATTGTAGTCCAAAAAAAAACAAAATGGCGGCCACAACTATTATCACAGCTGTTGCGCAGCGCAGGAAGGTCCTAGGAAGGTGGGAATAGCGCGGAATAGCTCCTCCCAGACCTTGCTGGGGGGGCAGAGATCCAGAAACAGGGACCCAAAAATGGTGATTTTTTTTCCATCCCCAACCAGCGTGAACAGGGAGGAGATCAAACACAATGCATCAGATAACTATGCAATGTCGTTATCCAGTGCATGACTTTTCAAGTCATGTCATTGTCTGATTTTGTCGTTGTCCGATGCCGTCGTTATCCGGATATCCCATTGCACAATTGTTAGTTTTGCCAATGGAGCGGAGTGGAACTATTGAGGAGAGTTTGAGCGTTCAAGGAATTAAGACTAGAAACAAACCTGAGAATAACCCTCCACAAGAATAGATGCCAGGGACATTTGAGAAGGCAAAACAATGCAAAGCTTGAAGCAGGTGCAACCCCTCAGGACTGGATGAAACCTGGTTCAGGATTTCTCTTTCCTGCTTCCCCTCCCTTTGCAGGGGACTTGCCTAGCTGCTTCAAAGTATTTTTTTCCTCTCCTGCTTATGGCTTGATATGGCAGTTTTTGCTGCTTTAGGATCAGAAAATAGTGGCAATTCATTTTCTAGTATATAGTTTTTTTGCTCCTCCTTGTCGCTTCCTAGTGTAGCTGTGACTTATTTGTTAAAGATTTTTTCTTGCAACCAACATTGTTTGATTCAGTATTGGAAAGAGCTCTCGTGGTATAGGAGCTACATGGAACATTATTATTATTATTATTATTATTATTATTATTATTATTATTATTATTATTATTATTATTATTATTATTATTATTATTATTATTATTATTATTTTGCAATGCTACTATAATTATAGCATTGTAGTAGTTAATCTGTTTCTACATAGTTAGAAGAACCCTGAGTGTTGAGCTGGGTGACATTGTTTAATGATGTCTTGAATGCTTGGATTAAACGTGGCTCCTTCTACAATGAGAAGTGGGTATTGCAAAGGGTGAGAGGATCAGCACTTTTGATAATGTAAGCAGAAATTCCTGACATTGAACATCAAATCTGTTTCATACCCTGTCATAGAACATCTTTGCACCAGAGCCTTTCCAAAACAAGAAAAGATGCTTGTTTCAAGTCTGACAATAGTATTTAGATCAGAGCTTGTTCATGTTAGTTATTTGGATTGTTCTGGCTGTGGGATTCTGGGAGCTGTTATCCAAAAAGCTATATTTCTCAGGCTCTGATTTGGATATTATAATGAGTGTGGTCTAATTGCTTTTTGCAGTGTGGCTTCATTGCTGTTTGCAGTGACTTGGGTGTGGGAGGGAGCAAAGTATCCCACATGGCAAGAAATGTTCAACTCCTTGCATTGCTTACCATCTTCTTAGGAGGACAAAAGGGGGTGGCTGAATTGGGACTGTGATTTCTCATGTAGCCCATGCATTTTGTACCACGGCTAATGTCACTATTGGTACGTTTAGCAAGAGAACAAAATAGGAGTCTCTTTCTTTGGCTAAGCCCAGTTACCTGCATTTCATATGAGCTTTCCTCTCTGCACAGGAGAAAGAGAGGCAACGGTTTGAAAGCCTGCGGAAGAAAGAGGAAGCTGAGCAACAGCGAAGACAGAAAATGGAGGAAGAAAAAAGGCGGCGTTTGGAAGAGATTAAGCGGTATGTGTGTTTTCTTCCAGAGGCACCTTCTCTAATTTGTCTTAGGATTCTTTGCTAACTAGACTCTCGTGTGCCATCAGAAAGCGGGAAGAACGCCTTCGCAAGGTGCTCCAGGCTCGGGAGAGGGTAGAGCAGATGGAAGAGGAGAAGAAAAAGCGCTTTGAGCAGAAGCTTGCTCAGCATGAAGAGAAACATGACAAGGTAAAACGGGAGGTGGCCAAAGAGCTTTTGGGAAGGGTGGGATCTTTATATAGTGCCAGGGCAAAGCTGTGAGATGGGGTAGATATGAGCCCTTAGCTGGTCAATGGTAATGCTCTTAATTCTTCTTTGTACCAGAGAGGTACAATCTTGTCTGTCAAAATGTCATAAAGTAGGAGTTCTCAACCTTTTCAAGCTGTGGGCCGGACCCCACCCCCTGAAACAGCTGAGTGGGCTGGACTGATTGTTCCCCCCACTGTAAACGCTGCCATAAAACACATTGGTGGCTGTCATAAACGCGTCCGTTTCTGTTTCCAGTGGCAATGCGGGCCATATGAAATGGTGCCCCGGGCTGGGGCTGGCCCATGGGCTGTAGATTGAGAACCCCTGTCATAAAGGCATAGAATCACCAAGTTGGAAGGGGCTTTTTAGACCATCGAATCCAACCCTGCGCTCAGAGCAGGAATCCAAATCAAAGCAGATGTGGTTGCTTTCCAATTTCCTCTTGAATGCTTCCAGTATTAGAGCGCTCACCACCTCTGCACAGATACAAATGGAGGGGCAAGAACCATGTAGGCCACTTGGAGCTCCTTGGAAGAAAGATGTGGTGTCAAGTTAATTAAACCTATATTCTAGGTGCGCGATGACAAAATGGCAGGAGACAAAATCAAGAAGAAGGCAGCTGCCAAGAAGTTGGAGGGACTTGAAGCTCGACGCAAACTAGAAGAGGAAGCCCACAAACAGAGAGCACTGCAGCTAGTAAGGAGGAGGGTATATAAAGTGGGATGATGCAGCAGCAGCTTGCATAACAGAGACCTATCAACAAAATCAAAACCACACTTTTCCTTCTAAGGCAAAATTCAAAGCTGCAAGGTTTGAAAGAGCTTAAAACCCCCCACCGTGACTCTTTTCAGGCAGGCAAAATTTAAGTAACTTTATATTTTAAATCATGTCCCATATGTTTGAGTTGTTTTACAGAAATTCTCACTTCATCAACATAAGTTTTAAAGTGAGAAGAGGAGCATTAGAAAATAGTGTGTCTTTCTCCATTTGAGATGTTAAAGTGCAATTCAGGATTGAAGAAGTAAACAGTAAAACTCGTTCTTTCAGATTTCATAGCCAAAGGTTGAGGAAGGGTTTAGCTTGTCTTTTGTTAAAGAGGTACATTTCTTGGTTGTATGGATCCTACACAGAAGGTAACCTATTTTTTCCTAGGAGGAGGAGGAACGCAGACATAAAGAGCTAATGCAGAAGAGAAAAGAGGAAGAAGAGCGAGAGAAAGCTCGGAAAATTGCTGAACAGCGCCAGGTAGAATTGTCTGCTGAGAGAGAACAGAGGAAGAAAGAGCAAGAACAGCGCCAAGCCAAACAGTAAGAAGGGCCAAACAAGCTTCTATTCCATCAGTATACTTCCGTGATGGAGAACCTTGGTACTCCAGATGTGCTTGGACTTCAATTCCCAGAAGCCCAAGCCCCCGTGAATCCACCCGAAGGGGTTTACTGCGATTCATCCAGCCCGCGCTGCCTTCATTGCTCCCGGAAGCGGAAGTAAAACGCGCCCATCTGGGCACATTTTACTTCCACTTCCGGGAGTGACGAGGGTGGCGCAGGCCGAATGAATCACAGTAAACCCTTTCATGTGGATTCACAGGGGCTTGGGCTTCTGGGAATTGAAGACCAAACCCATCTGGAGTGCCAAGGTTCACCATCACAGGTATCGTTCATTGTGTTTTTCTTTTAAACTTATTAAAAAACCTTGGGGCAAAGTGTCAAGGCCAAGCAGCAGGCCCAGAAAACATTCAGCTGAGGAATAAGTAGTGTTGTTGCCCTGGCTAATGCTGGCATCAGACTGTGGTTAAAAGCATGCACAGGATGCAGTTTGGAAAGTGATGTGTGTCTTCTTCCAGGGAGCAGGAGCGGCAAGAGAAAGAGAAGGCAGCACGCTTACAGCAAGAGGTTTTGGCAGCAGCTAAAGAGAAGGAGCGGCTCAGAAAAGAGTTAGAGGAGAAAGAGAGGAAGCTGGTAAGAGGCTCATCGACCCAAAGTGAATGTTTTCCTTACTTCTGTCATTGTCCCCTGATTCCCCAGCTCAAGCTCTAATACTGTCCTAATGCCAAAAGGAAAGTTACTCTTTACAGCCCCAGGTGCTTCATCCTGGATGTGTTTGGTCCTCAGAGGTGGGCAGGAGTGATATTCCTTGGTCTGCATTTGGCAGTTTTCTCTTTTTCTTTTAAAGCAGGAACAGCAAAAACAAGAGGAACTGCAACTGAAATCTAATTTGGAAGCCGGGTCAAAGGCTGCTAATCAAGAGCTGAATGTCACTGTCACTATTGAGGTGAGCACTGAACCACAGAGGAATAGTAAAAGGGTTAATGATGATCTTGTCCAATTGCTTTATAGAGGAGGGGTGGTTTAGCATTTAAGAATCTGGCATATGAAGAGAAGCAGGTTCTCTCTTGCATGTCCCTAGGTTTTGATTTAGAAAGTTCCTTGCAACAACAAAAAAATTATTTTTGTTTGTAAAACTTCACAGATCTGAAACAGCATCCTCTCAGCATTCTCCAACCGTTGGTTTTTGGACTTCAGTTCCCAGAAGCCTAAGTCTATTCCCAAAAGCATTGATCAGTCAATGTACTGGCTTAGGCTTCTGGCAATGGAAGTCCGCCAGTGTTCCACAGAACATAGTTTGGGAAACGCTGCAAAGCAACTCAGTGTGTTGAGTGAAAAAAGATCTTCACTCCTTGCACAATTCAGCTCATCCAAACATTTTTTTAAAAATTACATTTCTATACCACCATTTGGGAAATTTCCCACTCTGGGTGGTGTACATACAAATATCAAATAAACCAACAAAACACACAACAAATCAAAAGCAGTACAACCAAACAAATACATCCCAAAGTAAAATAGAATACTGGGTTTATCATGCTGCATAATGCTTTATTAAATTTTATCGAGACTTTACTACTTCTCCCTCTATTTTCTAACTACATGTTTTTTAGGATTGTTGCATTTCTTTCTCTAAGACTAGGATTCACAAACTTCAGGCTTTCACAATTACTTGTTTTTATTGCAGCTCTGAAGTACATCAATCTGACCTGAGAAATATGTTCTCAGAGCTGAATGGGAACTACACTCCTCCAATGCACAAATCCAAACTTTTTTTTCCATTTAACAAGAATAATTTACAGAGAGGCTTATTTCTTACAACAATTATGAAACAGGAGTTAAAAGCAGTCCTTGTCATTCTTACAAATTACCCAACAATCTGTCAAGGGATCCAGAGCTACATTTTACAAATCCGTGCTCTAAGGAATACAGATTCCCTTTGATATAGGCATAATTTGGAAGTGGTACAGCAGAATTTAAAAATACAGTGGTACCTCGGTTTATGAATTTAATGCGTTCTCCGGGACATTTTGTATTGCAAAAAAATAAAACCATCTTCCCATAGGAGTGCATTTGTGGTTTCCCATAGGAATGCATTGAAAATAAAAATTCATAGACTGAAATGCAGTTTCCAGTAGGAGTGCATTAAAAACCAGTTAATCCGTTCCAGGGGAAAATTCGTAAACTGAGGCATTATTTTCAATGGATTTGTAAACCGAGATACCACTGTATGGACCAAAGGAGGGGAAAGAAGAGGGAGGAAAGACTTGCCAAATGTTGGTGATGTATTTTATATAGGAGGAAGGAAACATTTAGGCATAAAACACTTTAGGAAATATGTAACACATCCACCCCACAGGGGGCAATTTGATTTTTAAGGGGAGCAATTCGAGAATGAGTTAGACCAAGTTAAATGCCTTTTAGGCTTCCTCCATGTGAATAGAAATTCACTTTTTGAATAATAAGAATTATATGTCATGGGGGGCAATCGGGATTTTAATGCTACTACTGGAACTCTTTGAGCTTTCAGTTTATACCACAACTAGTGTAAGTTGTACACAGTACCTCTGAGGGGCAACAATGCTTCCAAGTTGCTGGGGTGAAATCTGTCTAAAAGAATTTTGACTTTCTCACTGTTGGAGAAAACATTTGCCTTTGAAACCAAGGGAAGAAGTGTTTGTATCAGCTGTTTGAACAAGGTAATTACTATCCCAGGAAATAATGGAATCCTCTTTCAAAGGCATCCTTGGGATTCCGACATTTTGCTACACATTTTTTTTGTATACCCTAATCCTGTAATGGTGAACCTTGGCACTCCAGGTGTTTTTGGACTTCAGTTCCAAGAAGTCTAAGTCTCTGTGAATCCACACAAATAGGTTTACTGTGTGTATGGGAATTGAAGTTTAAGAACACCTGGAGTGCCAAGGTTCACCATCACTGCCCTTGTCCTAAATACGTACAACGATTTAACCTCTCTATTCTTCTTTTCAGAACTCGTCACTCTGTAATTCATACCAGATGACACCACAAGGGCCCAAAAAGCCCAAGATTGACCTGGATAATTATGGAATGGATCTGAATAGTGACGATTCAACAGATGATGAGAACGACCCTCGCAAGCCCATCCCTTCTTGGGCAACTGGTATGTTTGAATCCATTGTGGTACTGATATTGGCACATAGGCTGAGAATCCCAATATTCATTTCTGCCATCTGCTCCTATGAGCTGCTAGCAAAGCTTTGTTTTTCAAGCTTCCAGAATACAACTGGAAGCAGCTGTCCATTGCTCCCTTAGTTATTCATGCCACTTGCTTTAATAACCTTAGGCCCATGATGGCAAACCTTGGCACTCCAGGTGTTCTTGGACTTCAATTCCCAGAAGCCCAAGTCAGCAATCCTGCTGACCAGGGCTTCTGGGAATTGAAGTTCAAGAGCAACTGGAGTGCCAAGGTTGGCCAGCACTGCCCTTAGGCCAAGAAGCTGCAATTTGAAGCAAAAAGCAAAGTACTGTAATCACACTTACTACCCCATAGCGCTTACTGCATTCTCCTGGTGATTCACGAGTTTATTAGCATTTTGCCCCCAACATGCCGGTACTCATTTTACCAACATTGGAAGGCTGAGTGAACCTTGATCCCTGGTCAGGATCAAACTCACAATCTTTTGGTCACAGAGATCTGGGGATCTCAACACCTTGACCTTGGAGGACTACATCTTTTCTGCTCACTCTCCAGGGGCTACAGGAAGTAATTTCTACTTTTTTTGTTGCTCCAAAGTTTTTCCAAGTTATATCTGGTTCTGAAATCATGTCCCAAACCAAACAGCTCAGAGAGGCAGCATATGTAGCAAGGTTGCCTACTGACCCCTCTTGAGTTCACAGGTGGACTTCTTGAGTAAAACATTTGGCTGGGAATCTATAGGCAACCCCAGGGGCCGTCTTTTGCTGACCTGTTCAAAACTGTAGGACAACTGCATCTTACGAGATCCACAATGCTAGCAAGAATGTGTTGTGTTCTCCTTCCATAGGAGCTGAACTAAGCCAAGCAGTCCTACATCAATATTACAATCCGTGTGACACCACAGCATACTTTGGAGTTGTGAAGAGTCCCAAACTGGAAGAAATCTTTCATATGAACAAACCACGTTATTTCAAGCGCACCAGTTCTGCAGTGTGGAACTCACCACCACTCCTAGGTGGAAAATCTGTAACATCTGCTCTCAAGAAATACTGATGTTTCTTGGTCCTTCTATGTCGTTGGGTTTTTAATTTTTTTGTGTGCAGGGAGAAAAGTGATTTCAAATATGTTACTGTTCCTTTTTTTCTTATTCATATTAATAAATGTCTGCTGAAAACTGTAATGCACTCTTTCTTAACTGTGTGGGGAAGAAGGAAAAAAAAACCACCAACTTCTGCCTATATTATCTGGGTTGAGTGAAATACACAAAAGGTTAATGCGATGCATACTGCAATCTTGTTATGTGCCATAGGTTGTTACCACAGTAGATAGATGTGAGTTGACAGATGTGAATAAACTTTTATGAATTAAAGATATTTGCTAGCTTTGAAATTTATTTTTTTTAATTTTAATTTAAAATGAATCCATTCAGACCAATTAAGCCTTTACAAATTACAGTATTGGGAATTAACACACATGCACGCACGCACGCACACACACACACACACATATATACATATATTCTTATGCTGCATGAAATTGGCTAACATGAGATTTACAAAATCATTATCATCACTGATCACAGTTCTTATGGTCCTCTGGCTGCTAACAAACAAGGCATTTGGCTATGGTCCTCTGGTTAGCTGTCATTGCTAATCATACTATGAGTAGGATTTTAAGAGCTGTCCGGACATGCATTTTGTATAGTGTGGCATAGCTCAGTGGGCTATAATACATGGCAGCGGAACCAGGGCTGCAAATGATTGAATTGCATATCCTGAGACTTGCCAGGGTCACACAAATAGTCCAGCATATCCCAAACTATGTTCCATGGAACACTGGTGGACTTCAATTCCCAGAAACCCAAGTTAGTACATTGGCTGATCAGTGCTAATGGGGAATTGAATTAGGCTTCTGGGAATTGAAGTCCAAAACCCCAAGGTTGGGAAACACTGGAACACTGGATGTGTGTGTGTGTGTGGGGGGGGGGGGGGGTGGGACAACTAGCTAATTAGGTGATCTCTCAACCCAGAGTTTGGAAGTAGACAAACATTATTTTTGTGGCTGAAGGGGCAAAAAAAATGCAGCAGCTGCATTGGTGACTGTTTTTGCAACATGCATAACACAGGCAGACTTTCCATAGAAGATATGGTGCTGCTGAAGCTTGTGGAAAACCCACAAAAAGCTCCTTTTCCTTATGCCATTCACCAGTGTTGCCATGGTTTGTGCAACAAGGAGTTTGACAAGTTGCAAGTCTGGTGTTACACTTGCTGCTTTGTTCCAAATCACATTGAGCCTAGATCAGTGATGGCAAACCTTTTAGAGACTGGGTGCCCAAACTGCAACCCAAAGCCCACTTATTTATTGCAAAGTGCCAACACAGCAACAGGGGAGGAAAGGAAACACTCCCATTGGGCAGAGGGGCAGGACAAATTCTGTCCTGGGGGGAGGGAGGAAACGCTCCCATTGGGCAGTGGGGCAGGGCAAACTGCTGGGGTGACTACAGGTGCCCACAGAGAGTGCTCAGATTGCCACCTCTGGCATGCATGCCATAGGTTTGCCACCACTGGTCTAGATGTAGGCTCACTGGCTCTTACCTCATTCTGTTATCTTGTGTCTGAGTTTTAGCAGTGCCAGTCAGAGCCACACTTAAAAAGAACTTCATGCTTAATAAGTGAGCACTAGCTGCAGGTGATAATAGGTAGTGATGGTGGATATCCACACACAAAAACAATTTTAGGTAGGTGTGTCAGAGGGAGAAACTTAATCTAGTTCTGAGTACTCTGCATAGAAAAGATCGGATTAAATCTTTCTGAATTATCCCTATACTTTATAAGGGTATGGAATAATAAAGCTTGTTTATTACAAAATAGAAAGTTAAAGGGAACTAACAAATGTCAAGATGACCTTTACAGGTCTTCAATGATTTGGGGGGCAATTAAGAATAGCGCCTAGGTCAGTGATGGCGAACCTATGGCATGTGTGCCAGAGGTGGCACTTGGAGCCCACTCTGTGGGCACCTGTGCAGTCACCCCAGCACAGAGTTTGTTCCACACCTCTGCCCAGCAGCCCAATGGGAGCGCTTCCTCCCCCAGCACAGAGTTCACCCCACCCCTCTGCCCAGAAGCCCATTGGGAGCATTTCCTTCCTTTCCTGTTGCTGAGTTGGCACTTTGCAATAAATAAGTGTTTTTTGGGTTCTAGTTTGGGCACTTGGTCTCTAAAAGGTTCACCATCACTGGCCTAGGTAGTTTGATAGTAATTCATTATATTGGCAGCGGCTACTCATATCCAAGTATACAATTTTCCTGAAAATCATTTTCATGGTTGATGGATTTATCTCTCGTGACAGAAAAAAATGCCATTGGTGTGATTTTGTTTAAGGTGGATCCCAGTTTACCATGAAGTAACCCACACACTATGATCATGGAGCCATCTCCTGCAGCATGAATGAGATGAGACATGCAGGATTTGACACCGGTACTGCAATGGCCTGCCGCAGCCTTGAGAATGTTAATGAGGTGTGCCTTTACAGCCAGTCCATCTGGCATGGCTTCTCCAGCCTCCATGACCGTTGGGAATCAGAATTGTGAAGTTATTGTAGGAGGATGTCTGGCCAAACTACAAAATTAAGAATAGATATACACTTACAGAACAGTATTTCACAACCAGGCCTTGTAGTATTAAATTCTGGCTTCAGAAATCCCTTTTGTAAGTTTCAGATTTCATGCTGCTCAGACTAATGCATTTGTATTACTAGCTGATTGCCCGGCCTTGCTCGGGCTCTCTCACACACATGCCACTGCCTCGTGCTCCGCCACCACTGCTGTATGGGCCTGGGAGTGGATGCCAGCAGCCTAGCCTAGTGAGGCAGGCGCACACACAACAATGGCACGAGCCGCAGCTCAACAGCCTTGTGTGCGACCACTCGCCCCACCCCCAGCCAAACTGCGCATGCATAGTACATTTTTCCAAATTTGGGGGGCTTCCCCCCATGGGGTCCGGAACCTCGGCAGTGCAGTCTTGCAAGCCCAAGGTAGGTGTGTGCCAAGTTTCACTGGAATTGGTCCAGGGGTGTGGGTTCCTATAGGGAACATACAAACCCACACCTCTGTTTTATAGATATAGATTAAATTAAATTAAAATAAGAAGCCACCATAGAATGTACAGTATTTCATAAACCAGGCTGCCTTTACTTGTACAGATCCGATAGTGAAAGCTAAGACAGAAGGACAAGAACACAAGACATTGCCTGATACTGAGTCAAATCAATGAACCATTTAGACTAGTACTGTCAATTTACATATAGTTCAATATTGAAATCCCTGGCTGTGATTCTGAAGGATTTCAGGAAAGGTTCTTTCCTCAGCCTCCTGCATATTTCTGATATTCCCTGTTTGTGTTAGTACTAATCAAGCCCAAACCTGTTTGACTTCCCAGCCAGATGAGGTATGAAACATTCAAGATCATAATGGAGTAAGAAAGGGGAAGATGAAAGGATGCTTCAGATGGTAGCACTCCATTAGGTGCTGAGATTATTTCAGGATATGATTCTCCTAACAACTGGAGGGGTCAGAGAACCAATGAACAATAGTTGATCTTTTTTCAAAAATAATAAAATCCGGTTGTTAACTTCAGGTACCTGTACTGTAGGAAAAGTGCTCACATATTCCTTGGTTGGAGGGGGGGAAATTAAAATAAATTACACTTTTTATATTAATCTATACCTATAAAAAGTGGCCTTAACCATTGGGTTCTTTCAAAGGCTCCCGCACTAGGTCCAACCATCCCCGACCTAGCCCTCCGCACTCACCATAACCCCTGATTTCCCAACACCGCGGGGTTCCGGTGGTCGCCAGTGGGGCAGCAGCCCCACGAACGCGAACAAAAAAAACCAATGAGTCCCAGAGTCCTCTGCGCTGCGCAACCCCTCAGCCAATCAGGCTGAGGGATGCGAGCACAGAGGAGGCTGGGAAAGTGCGGCGTGCCGGCTTTAAAAAAAAACTGCCGGGAGGGAAAGACTTAAAGACCCAGCCGGAGCCAGGAGGTAAGCGCAGATGGCAGGGGTTAGGGAGGGGGGCGAGGCACAGCCACGGTAACCACGCCAACCACCCCCAGCCCTACCACCTAGCCCCCCGCTTCCTAACCCCCACCGACCGTGCTTACCTCCTGGCTCCGGCTGGGTCTTTAAAAGTCTTTCCCTCCTGGTGTGGCCTTCTACATCTCAGCCTCGCTTCTCTCTGGGTTGGCTGGGGACGAAAGTCCCGCTCCCAGCCAACCCAGAGAGAAGCAACGCCTCTCTGTTATATGGATTCCTTCTCTCCGGGAGGCAAAGGAGCCTTTGCCTCCCCAAGAGAAGGATTCACTTCTCTCTGGGTTGGCTGGGGATGACAGTTCCGTTCCCAGCCAACCCAGAGAGAAGCAACGCCTCTCCGTTATGTGGATTCCTACTCTGTGGGAGGCAAATGTGCCTTTGCCTCCCAAAGAGAAGGAATCGCTTCTCTCTGGGTTGGCTGGGAACAAAACTTTCATTCCCAGCCAACCCACAAAACTCTCTCTCTCTCTCTCTCTCTCTCTCTCTCTCTCTCTCTCTCTCTCTCTCACACACACACACACACATGAAACACTACCCACCCACCCACTGCGGAACAACCCCCTAACAACAAACTTTCCCTCCAAACATACCTGCACGCATCGCAGCTTCAGCAAATAGCCTCCACCCTATTCGCCTGTCTCTTCTGTCTGTCTCCTCCCCTGTCTCTCACTCTATCTAACTCACTAGCACCGTCTGGTGGTCTACTCTATCTGTCAGTCTCTCTTCCTCTCTCACTCTCTCTCTCTCACACACACACACACACTGCTTCTCTCTCTCTCTCTCTCTCTCTCTCTCTCTCTCTCTCTCTCACACACACACACACACACACACACACACACACACACACACACACACACACACACACACACACACACACACACGACACTCCTGCCTTGCCAGGAATTTTAAATGTGTGTGTTGGTGGTTGGAGTGGTATTGTATGGGTGGTGGTGGTTGTCCACACCCAAAACCACCCATAACCACCAACGCACACATTAAAAATGCCTGGCAACACCAGGCAACCTATGCTAGTACACTGATATGAGTGAGGCTGCAGCTACTTCTTTTGTTATTTGCCATCAAGTAAGAACTGACTTATAGCAGCTCTAGCAGGGCTTTTAAGGTAAGGGAGTGATGTTATCAGTTACATACCCCTAGTAAGCTTCCATGGCTGAGCAGGGATTCAAACCCAGGCCTTCTGACTCTTAGGCTGTCATTCTATCCCAGGGGTTCCCAACATTTTCCCAGCACAGACCGGACCCATCCCTGACACTCAGCTGTGCAGGGCAGAGGTGTGGTTGCTCCCAGTGCTTACATTTTTGGCAGCGATGGATGCAATCACACCACTTTTAATTGTTTTGCTGTTTGGGCAGCCTCCACTGCTTCTCACTGTTCACCGGACAAACCTGATGGAGCACATTGTGGGCAGAAGGCTGCCATTGGGTCTCCCAACACTATTCCCCCCCCCCCCCCCCGGTCCAATTCGGGACAGGCCATGGCCTGGTACCAGTCCAGGGCCTGGTGGCTGGAGATCTCTGCACTACCTGACACTAGGTATTCAGCGATACTTTTAGATGGAATAATAAGTCTTTAAAAAGTGATTATCAAACATATTGGGGAGCTTTTCCCAGTAGCGGGAGGGAAATAAACAAAATCCCAGATTCAGATGGCACAGGAACTTTTTCATAAAGATATTGCGCATCTGATTATTTTGTTTTTTATTTATAAAGTAGCATGGGACACATTGGTTTTGTATTTTGTCCTCTAAGTCACACAATAAGTCACACATGATGGTGTTAAGAAAAAAATGAAACATATTGGAGGTTAAATTTAGATTTCCTCCCTACTTTATAAATGGCCAATGTGTCTGCATCACCAGTTCAGTGTTAGATTTGCTATTTGAAGGGGAGGAACAGATCTTCTCCTGTAGTGGAGAACCAAGGATGCCCTACATAGTTCAAAATCCATTTTAGGGTTGTGTTGAAAAGAAATTCAAAAAGCAATTCAAGAGATTGGAGCCCACTCTTCCACTACAAGGTTTTTAAAAATCTTGTCAGAAGCATACAAATGTGCTTTCTGGGTTGAAAGGATGTTTGCTGGAGGAAGTCCACTCAGGGGACGCCCAAATGAGGCTCCTTTCATGTCCCCAAGATCTTTTTCCCACTGAAGTGATCCCTATTTAGTAAAGGTAAAGGTATCCCTTGCTCGAAAGCCAGTTGTATCCGACTCTAGGGTTCGGTGCTCATCTCTGTTTCAAAACTGAAGAGCCAGCGCTGTCTGCTTCTGCAGACGTTTCCGTGGCCATGTGGCAAGCATGACTAGACATCGGAGCGCACAGAACGCTGTTTACCTTCCCACTGAAGTGGTCCCTATTTATCTACTTGCAATTTCTTGCTTTCGAACTGCTAGGTTGGCAGGAGCTGGGACAAAGACGGGAGCTCATTCCACCCTGCAGTACTCAGGAATTGAACTGCTGACCTGCCGTTTTCCAGTCAGCGTCTGATCTTCATCTTACAGTACTTTGCACCTTTGATGATTTAGTTTTGGAGTGTTTTAAATTCTTTTTTCCATCTTCCTTTTGATTATGTGATCACTAAAATACAAATAAGTAAGTTTTGCTGTTTTAATTTCTTTTGCCATGCTTTTCTTTCTTTCTTCTTTCTTTCTTTTGCTAAAGCTAATACTTGGGAGCTGTTTCCACCTCCCCAGACACTCAGCTAAAGTCATCACCAAGCATGTGAAAATATCTAGAGGAGTTGGGGGTGGTATGTAAGCATGATTGCTTTGCTTTGTTTAGAGTATAAAGGAAATATATATTTTTCATTTTTTACTTTTAAAAAACCTCATTGTGCTCACTTAAGGTGCGTGAGGAACATGTTTCTGCATTCTGAGGGGCCTCAGTTCCCCTGAGGAAGACCAAACTCTCAAAATATGTTCTGTTCTTTAGAAATGTGTTCACTAGTTTTTCCAAAGTAATATTTTTTTCATTTTTCACTAAAAGAACCTCATTGTGCACACTTAAGGTGTGTGAGGAACATGTTTCTGATTCTGAGGGACTTGAGTACTCTTGGGGAAGACCAAGCTCTCAAAATATTTTGTTTTTTAGAAATGTGTTCACTAGTTTGTGCAAGGTTGTTGTTAAACAACAACTAAGAAATAACTACTTTGACTTTGTGACCTAGAGGCCACAAGAGTAAAAACAAGTCAAAAACATAACAATAAATCAAAAGTTTGCACAAATAACAAACATATGTTAAATAAATAAAATAAAAAGATTTATAGCATCCTCTGTTGAGTTTTAACTCAAATAAAAACCCAAAACATCTAAACACAGTTTAAAAACATTGAATGTAAAAAACATGTACTTTCACATTTTTAAAAATATTACCTACAATACAACTATTAACAAAAAAAAGTCACATACTAAAACGTTATTTGGTTAAATAAAACAATTTGAAACAATTATACGGTATTATTGATCTGTATAACATGTTTTCTTTAAAAACCTCATCTTCTTTGTATGTATTATTTTAAAAAATCAGTCTGCATAGGTGTTTCACATGTATTGGATTCCATCATGTTACATTTTTCTAGCACTTCTATTATTTTCTCTTTCTGTGACAAAGTAAAAACTTTGGATGTTCTTTCAATTTTCACTCCTAAATATTTGTCTACATTTCCTAATGCCTTCAAAGAAAAATGTTTTTGTAGTTTCTGAGCGAATTCGTCACATTTTGATTTGTCCTTTCCTATATATAAAATATCATCTACATATATGAACACTTTTTCTATGCCTTCTATTCCCTGTTTGATGAAAATACATTTATCAGCATCAGCTGCAAAAAACACACACGTTTTCTAATGTTTTTGACAAGCATTCATACCACTGTTTGCCTGATTGTTTTAAACCATACAAGCTTTTATTTAACAATCAAGTCTCCCCTTCTTTGTGATTTGTTCCTTGTGGTGCTTTAATATATATTTCTTTATCTAATTCTGCATGCAGGTAAGCTGTCTCAACATCAAATTGATATACATGTTCATTTAAAATTGATGCTATAACTAGGGCTGTTTTTACACTCTCTGCTCTTACTGTGGGTGCATATGTATCCGTATAATCATCAGGAAATGATTGAGCAAAACCTTGTGCAACTAACCTTGCTTTGTATAGAGTTTTGTTATTTTCAAGTGTTTTTACTTTAAATATCCATTTTGTGCCAATTATTTTTTTATTCTCTGGAACTTTAACAGGAGTGTACACATTTAGTTTTTTAATGTTATCTAATTCCCTTTTGATAGCCTCCATCCATTTTTGTTGTTCCCCGAATGGTAGTTTGAGTACTTCTTGATAGTTTTTTTTGGAATGATGGTCGAGTAGTCAATAGACATTACATAGTTTTTAAAACCTTTTGGTAATTGGCCTTTGTTGGACCTCTCTGATCTTCTGAAACTTGTTTCTGTTTTTCTTATATTTTTGCAGATATCATTTTGTTTATTCTCATTGTCCTTATCAATTATTGTGTCTATTGTTTTCTCACAATTTTTATATTCAAGATTGTCTGCTTGAGGGTGATCTTTTGTGTATTCATGTTTTTTTATTATAACTTCATTCAAGTGAATCTTACTCCAATTACTGTTCTCATAGAAACTTGCTGACCTAGATACTACAATTTTACCCTGAGAGTCTATGAACATATATGCTTTTGATCCTGGTTCATATCCCATGAATCGTAGCTTTTTGGAATCCCCCCCCCCCTTTTCTTCTAATTTGTTTTGGTATGAGAACATCTGCCCATACCCCGAATACATGGAGGTGTGCTAGTCTAGGCTTGCGTTTATACATTGCCTCATATGGAGTTTTGTCTAGTACGCTCGTCCAAACTCTATTTATTGTGTAGTTTGAGGAGAGCTTCTCCCCAATAAGTATGATTAAGTTTGGCATCTTCTAGTACGCACCTTACCATTGTCTGCAATACTCCAGTTCTCCTTTCAGCTATCCCATTTTGGAATGCTGAGAATGGAGATGTAGTATAATGAATTATGCCTTGCTTAGCTATCCAGATTTTGAATTCATTAGATAGGAATTCTGATCCCCTTTCTGTCATTATTTGTTTGATCTTTGTGTTGTGTTTTATTACAACTCTTTTGTGAAATTCCTTAAATTTAGATAACGTTTCTCCCTTGTTTGTAAGAGTATATACAAATCCATACCTACTAAAATCATCCACAATTGTAAGAAAATACTTCTTCTGACCTAATGATGGTTTGAATGGTCCTACTAAGTCTAAATGTACAAGTTGAAATATTTGTGAAATACATATTTACATATTGAACATTCTAGATAATTTTCACAACCTTTTATCTTTAAACCTTCAGAACATTTCAACATTTTTTCAACAACAGGAAAACTTACATGACCCATTTATTATTTCTACCCCTTCTAAAACCCTGCCATTGATGGTGGGTTTTACATTATTATTCTTGAAACAAACTTCTATATTTGCATTTTTACACAGTGTTACAATAGCTAACACATTAAACTGTATTTCAGGAATATACAGTACATTTTCAAGTTCTCCTACCATAGGGTCTTTGTTATACATAGCTAATTGGACAAGACCGGATATAAACTTATCAGTAAATTTGCTCTCTCAACATGTAAGCAGCCCTAAAATTACCATTGGAATGCAATAAAAATATTATTAAGATATTTGAAACTGACAACAGATGCAAAACTTTCACTCTTTCCTGATGCATCTGATTGTCCCAGAGTTTCCTGCTACGCAGATGCTGATTGGGCTGGGGATGTAAGAACAAGAAAGAGTACTTCTGGTTATGTGGTTATGTTAAACAATTGTGCAATATACTGGTATTCTGGTAAACAGAGACTAGTGTTAACATCCACTGCTGAAGCAGAGTATGTGTGCCTTTCCATGGCTGCAAACAACTTAATCTGGTTTGACAAACTATTATCTACCATCTGGAAAAAAACCTTCTTATTCAATAATTGTACATGAGGACAATAAAGCAGCAATTGAGTTATCAAAATCTGATACCATAGGTCACCGATCAAGACATATTGATATAAAAAACAAACATGTAAGACAACTTTCAAAAATGGGGTTTATTGAGACAAAACACTGCGAAACAAAAGAACAGATAGCTGATATACTTACAAAACCTCTTCCATCAAAACAACATTATTATTTGTCTAAAAAAACTATGTATAAATGTATAATCTTTTTGTATTGTTATATGTATGCAAAATTTTTACTGACAAGAATTAATTTGATGTTAGAAGGGGTATTGTCAAGATATAACATCAAACATTTCTTGTACTATATAATATCATTATGCTCTGTAATCATAGCTCCTCCCACTGTTCATGAGACTAATCCTTCCCACCTGGATTTTCTACTTACCTCAGTTCCAACTGTCACTTCCAACTGTCGCTGTGGTGGTCGTTCTTTCTTGATATGGTTACTGTATTGTAAGAAATAAAAATATGTTATTATTTCTTTAATGTCTGATGATATTTGGCTTGATCCTCTATTAATCCTTCTCAGCCTTGTCTCCCCAATTTGAAGTTTATTTATTATTGCACACATTTATATACCACCAGTGGTATATACCACCAGTGGTATACCAGCAAGCTACTGGGTGGTATATAGATGTAACTAACAAGTAATCAACAAATAAAGTTGATATTGGGGTGACAAGGCAGGCTTGTATCAACTGGCAATTTTGCCTAACTGTGCCCAAAAGGAGCAGCTTTTAGGTGCAGCCGTGGGGCCACCTCACCCCTCACAAGGCTATGCCCCCTACACTTCTACAGTAATGTGCTGTTTGTGGTGCCCAGGATCACATCCAAAATTGATTCTTTGAATCAGAGCTGAAGAAGGTGCCTCATGGGTTTTGTTGTATTCTTATACCATTGTTTCAGGTTTTTGGGAAATAAAGCTTATGGGTGGTAAGTATTTAACTTACTGTCTAGTAATTAAATTGCCCATTTTGAAGTCTATTATATGGACAAGAACAAGTATAACCCAAATGCTCTAACTTCAGAAAGGAATGTTGCCTTATATAATGTAGTACAAAACTCACCTGAATAAGAGCAGATCATCAAAGTGATGAGGAAAAGGACAGGTGTCAGCTTCATGATGGAGATGGTGATTAATGCTCACTAGAGACAATATACTTGCTGTAGAATCTCGTGGCAAACCCAATATATATATATATATATATATATATATATATATATATATATATATATATATATATATATATATATATATATATATATATATATATATATATATATATATATATATATATATATATATATATATATATATGTGTGTGTGTGTGTGTGTGTGTGTGTGTGTGTGTGTGTGTGTGTGTGTGTGTCAAAGCCATCTGGTTTTGTCTTACACAATCAAGTTGATGCCACATTGCTTATATTTGATGCAATCTAAGCTACATATGACCATGGAATGGTCTTATTTTTATGAGAATGCGGTCTCTCAAATAATGTGGCCATAACTTGTTTAGGGGATTTTGTAGGGATTTATGAGACAGGAACAGCCCAAAGAATGTAGTTTCTCTTATTTATCTTATATAGACATTTTGCAGGTATTTTGTTGATGTGTGTTTTACTCAATTTATCCATAAACTTCTAGAAAGATCTGTTGTTCATTTGTTGTATCATCTAGTATTAACTAGGGGGTTATTCTGGAAGAAATCTGGCAATAACAAAGAATTCACATGATTTAGATCAGGGGCACCCAAACTATAACCCAGGGGCCGGATCGAGCCCCTGAGGTCAATTCATCTGGCCCATGAAGCCCTTGTCGCTCCTGGAAGCAGAAGTAAAATGCACCTGTATGTTTCCCAATGTCGGGCCCAGGCTCCACAAGAAGACTTCAATTCCCAGAAGCCTAAGTCAGTACATTGGGTGATCAGTGTTTTGGCGAATTGACTTAGGCTTCTGGGAATTGAAGTCCAAAAACCAAAGGTTTGGAAACACGGGTTTAAGCTGAGCCCTATATGGCAGTGGGCCAGGTTACCTGAGAGACCGCATTGTCCCAAGAGTGTCTACCCGTCCAACCAGAGCGGACCGGAGGGGCTCCTTAGTTGTGCCCTCAGCTAGAGGGGCTCGCCTCTCTGGCACATGGAGGAGGGCCTTCTCCATGTCCGCTCCAGCCCTATGGAACCTCCTACCAACAGAATTGAGGCTACAGACAGAATTGCTGCCTTTCAGGAAAGGTTTGAAGACCTAGCTGGCGGGGCAGGTGTGGGGCCCTAATGGGAATACGGCCCCGGCCTGCTGGCTCATCCCCAACTAGCCCAGTTGTGTCCTCCTCCTGTGTCTTTGCATTCCGCCCCTTCCTTCTTAGCTTTTAGTTTGGTTTTAAATGGGGTGAGAGTAATGAGGGTGGGTGAATGGGAGGATGAGGGTGTTTTAACATGTTTTTATATGTTTTGAACTGTTGTACGCATTTAATTAAGCTGAATGAGTAGATTCCAGGTAGGATCCGTTATGAATTTCTCCAACAGAAAATGAAGTGTTGATTTGTACGGATTGTACAATCCAGTGATTTGCAGAGACAGCTGCCTGTACTTCAGAGGAAAAAGCAAATTATACTGTGATTTTTAAAAGACTGTTGATTCTCTGAAAACTGAAGGGGGGATGGATTTTTTTTAACTGAAATGTCTGGTGGATAAGCAGCTTCACAACCCCTTTCATCTTCCTCCTTAGGATCACAATAAATGCAGACAAATCTCATGAAGGCCACCTTAAAACGTCCCGTTATCATTCAAACCACGAGTGTAACTTATTGATTCTCCATACTGGTCATGCAGGAAGATAAATACTGTCAACAACTCCTTCATATGAATGCTCAAATAACTCCGTTCACAAGGGGAGATGAATAACTTCAAAGAACACTAAAAATGTTACAAACAAAAAGTTTACTTCATTTTGGATTTGGTTGACATATGTTTAGAGAATAATTATTTTAGGTTTGGTAATGATTTCTTTTTACAAATCAAGGGTGTGGCTATGGGTTGTAATTTAGCACCATCGGTGGCTAATTTATATATGATTAGATTTGAAAAAACGTTTTTGTTAAATTCACAGGTGAATTCTTTCTTTACAGAAATTTTGGTTTGTAAACGTTTTATTGACGATTTGTTTTTCATTTTTAAAAGAAAGAAGTTTGTGAAGGATTTTATTAAATGGGTCAATGATCAGGATTTAAATGTAACTTTCATGCACAAAATAGTCAGATTCAATCCCTTTCCTTGATATAAAAGTGTTTAGAAGCCAGAGCAACAAACTCAATATGTGCTTGCATAAGAAGGAAACAGATAGGAACACCTATTTACATTACGAGTCCTTTCATCCCGGTTTTCTAAAAAATAACATTCTTTATGGAGTTTTCACGAGGGTAAAAAGAAATAGTTCCAACCATGTCGATTTTGTGAGGGCAGCATATTCAGTTAAAGAAGAGTTATTAGATAGGGGTTACCCGAAGGTTGTTGTTGAACATTCTTTTAAAAGAGCAAATAGTGTGAGCAGACAAAATTTATTTACCAAAGAACGTGCGGAAATAACCAAAAGGATCCAGTGGTCAATTGACTTCTCCCCTCTAGCATATGATATTAAAAGATTAATAATAAAGCACTGGCATGTGCTGGACAATATTCCAAATTGTGAATTAAATCCTAAAATAGGGTTTAGAAAAACTCAGAGTATTAATAATATTGTGTTGAGAGCTGATCTCGCTATAGAAACAGCAAAGAGAGAAAGGGGTTACGGGCACTTTAAGTGCCTGAGTTGTAGCGTCTGTGCTTTATCTTGGGAGACAAAGTCAGTAATATTACCCAATATGAAGAAACCATTTACTCTGAAGCAACTAAGTAATTGTAATAGCAGTGCCTGTGTATATTTGTGTATCTGTCCTTGCAAATTAGGTTATGTCAGGAAAACAGAACGAAAAATCAAAATTCGGGTGAACGAACATAAATCCAGGATAAAAAATAGACACCTGCAATCACCAATGGTAGAACATTTTATTGAGAAAAATCATAAAGCAGAGGATCTTAGGTTTGTGGTTCTAGAGACAGTGAAAACTAAACAATATGAAAGAATGGATTTAAGTACCATATTATTGAAGAGAGTAGCATATTATATATACTTTCTAGACACCATGTACCCCAACGGACTAAATTCAGAACATGATTTATCCTGTTTTCTTTAAAACATTGAGAGTAGCTTGTAAGTCAGTTGTGCAGCTGCAGCTAATTAGGTACAGGTGTTTCCCTTTGCAATCACCATGAGCATAAATTCAAGGTTAGTTAGTTTGTAAGTCTAACGTCTTAGCCCAGAAAGAATGAACGATGAGGCTCTTGGACACAATATAAAATGTAAATATAGTGGGTAAGTGTGGTAGTTTTAAACCTTTGTACATATATTTGTGTGGGAGTATGATGAATTTTGTGAATGTATATTAGCACTGACATGTTCCATTCTATTGTTCACAGAAACTGTACTTTAAAATTAAGGAATCTTCCATTCCTGATGAAAGATTGAAAAGAAAAATTATCGAATTTTCTTTGAAGGGAAGAGCATTTTGTGTCAGTTTTTCAAGAAATAATTCAAGAAATATACTTTACCTGAGATGTTAAAGGAATCTAAGTTTTGGAACATTGAAAAACAAGTATAAACTGTGCATTTATTCTTTAAAGAGACAGGGGAAAGTAAACTTTGTGTTTGTAACATTTTGGTGTTCTTTAAAGTTATTCATCTCCCCTTGTGAACGGAGTTATTTGAGCATTTGTTGGATACCATTCTACCCAGATTCTACAACTAAAGAACTCCTTCATCACAAGGACATACAGTAGAACCTCGGATAACATCTAAACTCCATTCCACAAGTTTGGACTTTATCCGATTTTGGACTTTATCCGAATCAGATGGGCGGTGCATTGGATAATGTCCAAAAAATGGATGTTATCCGAGGTCCCTATACCAAGTACCTCGGATAACATCCATTTTTGAGTGGTTTTGGACTTTATGCAATGTATCACGTGTGAATGAAAACTGTGACTTTATCCAAATCGGACTTTATCCGAATCGGACATTATCCGAGGTACCACTGTATATAATTAGAAAAGCATGTTGGACATAATTAGAAAGAATTTGCAAGGGAAACTTTCCACATCATATTGTCCAGATACAAATCTATGCTGTAACTACCTTGAAATTCAGTGTAAAATTCTATTAACCATACTGACAAAAGAAAATTGTAGAGCTGGGAATGGTACAGGACAGAACATGTACAATGATCAAGGGATTGACACAACTTCCTTAAGTTTCAATCTTTGGCTTAGTTTCTCATGAAACAGATGAGCAAACCTTGGCCCAGTCCTTCCACTGATGCCTTTGTGAGATACATCTTCCATCAATACACATCACCTTGTGTGATCTTTGCCTGATGAGATTTAAATTTTTGTCTTTGAACTCTTTATGTTGACAAGCAGGTCATCTCTGAGGCTTCATAGAGTGTGGTGATTACACAGTGGGTTGGATGTCATAGAGCGGAACACAGCCACAGAATTCTACCAATCGGGTTAGTGGGAGAAAGCAAACTCATACAGCAAGAGGGAAGACATTCTGAAGAAGGATGTCTCCTTACACTTTAATATAGGAAGCCAAGACATTGCACATTTCCTGGGCCACACTGAACATTTTGTGCGCTACAACCCACTGAAAACTTCCCAGGCTTTTCTTAGCATCTGTGGCACACTATCTCGCTCGGGAATCTATTCTTCAAAGAACGGAGTGAGAAAATAGAGCAGCAAATGGTAACAACATACTTTGTGTTTGATACCAGATCGTAGTCTTCTATTGTGTGTCCTATAATAACTATCTCTAAATATGTGCAGTATCCTCCACATATACATAACATGACTCCTAAACAACTCTGCATGCTTCTCTTTACAGTATAGGAATTCTGAGCTGACATCCAACCTCTTTTTCTCTTTGGTTCTCAATTCCGGTAAAAGAAATATAGAAAAACCCTCTTGTTTTTTCTCCTTATTGATGTGCATTCACTGGGGAAACTCTCAACAGCAATCTCTCTTGACTTCTTCATAGACACAGTGGAACCTCATATAACGAATGTCCCCTATAGCGAAAAAATCGCATGATGAAAACAATTGAAAAATCATGGTGCCTCATATTACAAACATTTTCACTATGCGATACAGCATCCCTATGGGGGGAAATTGTATAAGGAAATTTTCTATTTGGAAAATCGCTTAGCAATTTTTTTTTCGTTATACGATTTTTCCCATAGAGATTTTAATTATATGGGGGGGACCCATATAATGAAAAAATTCACATAGCAAACAGCCTTGTAGAATGAATTATTTTAATTATATGAGGTTTTACTGCATTTCTAACAAGGTTAGAGAGTTTGAGGTAGGTTGTAGTTCCTCCAGAGGTGTCTTGGGTTTAGAGTCTCTTAGCACCAGTCACCTTGGCCAATAGTGAAGCATGATATAGTAAAGAGTCACTTGTAAGTGAGCCGTCAGGGACTGTGGTGGTTTAGTGGTTAAGATGCTGAACTTGGCAGGTCAGCAGGTTGAGACTCGAGTGCTGCTTGATGGAGTGAGCTGCCATCTCTGTTACAGCTCCTGCCAACCTAGCAGTTCCAAAGTAAGGAATTGCAAGTAGATAAATAGGTACCACTTCGGTGGGAAGGGGAAAAAAATCATCCGTGCACTCCGGTGTTTAGTCATGCCTGCCACATGTCCACGGAAACATCTGCAGAGACAGACAGCACTGGCTCTTTGGCTATAAACAGAGATGAGCACAACCCTAGAGTCGGCTACAATTGGATTTGAGCAATGGCGAACTTTACCTTTACCTAAGTGAACTGTCCCTGGGGTTGCTCTATAAGATCTAATGTAGCCTCTCAACCTGTCCAAAGGCTGAAGGCTTTCTCAGGTATTTCACAGGGTCCTGTATTGTGCTTCCACATTATTTAACACAATTGACAGCAAATATTCATTTAAATCTACACCACCTTTTCTCTCTCTCCATGTTTTCCATCTTCTATACCAGGATTTCACAACCTACGGCCAGTGGTGGACACATTTTTTTTGCTACCACACTGTGGGCGTGATATGGTGGGCGTGGCCTGGGGAAAAGCCCTGTGTTGCACCCAAATTAGGGCTACTTTATTTCAAAATTTGGATGGGAGGGGCCAGCCAGAATTTCTGCTACCGGTTTTGGTGAACTGGTGTGAACCTGCTGATGCCCACCACTGCCTATGGCCCACGGGCCAAACCCAGCCCCCAACACCAATTCATCCGGCCTCCAACACTCTCACCACTCCTGGAAGTGGAAGTAAAACTTGTCCCATGCATATGCAGAATGCTGCAAAATGTGTCCTGCTCGTGAACGGGGTGCATTTTACTTCCGCTTCCAGATAGGAGGAACCACATGACCAGACCAATCAGCTGTCCAGGAGGTGTGGTCATGCCTGCAACCTGAAAATGTTGACAAACGCTATTCTATACTCATGGCAAATAAGAACTGTAAGATGCTCTGCTTACCAGAAGGAGGCTTGTAAGTGCTAAGTAAAATGTTTAAATGGTATTGTGTTAAATGTGACATAATGTGTATTTATCTGTCCCATTTTAAAAGGTGACTGGGAATCATTTATACAATAATTTCATTTATTCATGTCATAAACCAGGAATTCTGAACCTTTTAAAGCCAGGGGCCAGGTCACGCTCCCTCAGACAGTTTCGGGGGCTGGACAGCCATTTCCCCCTTCCTCCACCCAGGGTCGGCATCAAAAATTTCTGGTCCCAGTACGCAGAGGCCCTCCCCCACACATTTTGGCCACGCCCCTGTGGTTTTCTGTGCATGCGTGGTTTGTTTGCACATGCGCAGATAAGTAGTTTCCCTGCAGTGCCCTGCCCCTGTGGTTTTCTGCGCATGCGTCGTTTGTTTGTGTATGCACAGATCAGTGGTTTCCCGGAGGTGCCAGGCCCCCGTCATCTCTGGGCCCAGGATGGGAGTCCTGATGGTCCCCTCCTTGATGGCAGCCCTGCCTCCAGCACATGGCACTTCCTGGTGTGGTGGAGGTGGAGATGGGCCACATGGAGTGGTGCCGCAGGCTGCAAGTTGAGAATCCCTGCTGTAAACTGTTATTTGTAATACAAGGCTCCCACCTTTTGGCCTAACTAAGGAAATGTTTGACAATGAGGGGAGGAGTGCTCGGACGTTTGGCCATCCAGCTGGGCATTTGTCAATCCAGCTAAATGCTTGCTGTCCAGCTATGTATGTAAACATTAAAAATGTCAATTAATACTGACCACAAACCCAAAACAATCCCAGCAGATAGTGGCATGCTGAAGAATGCCACTGGGATAAACAAGTTCTGATTATGCCTTGCTGTGTTGCTTTGTCTTTTATTTAGCTTAGACATGCTGAATACTAAGAATATTAACAGCTGTGCCAGAAAGTATGTTTACTACATTTTTCTATCTCTTATAACCTGTATTATAAACAATAGAAGACATGTCTCAGATTGGTTCTTAAAACCTTTCTGAAGTTAAATAACATAAATTTTAATTATGGTGCTTTTAAACTTTTACTATTTTTATGGGAAGTACTTTTGTTAGTCTATGGAAACTTTAAAATGTATACTCAGAATATTATATTCCTACTTGCCTTACCATTACTCACTTTTACTTTGCTTCAATAAACATTAATGAAGATTCCCTTATGGAAAGTCATTTACTTTCAAGTAAAGGAGGAGTATCCACAAACAGGAACTTAAAAACTCAAAGCTTTTACAATAGTACTGTTTTTCCTAGCATCTTTGATTCCTTTTTGAGTCTTTGTTAAACTAAGAAAGAACTTAGGTGGGGGAAACATTCTGTGATCTATGTCTATGTTTTCTTTTATCTAAGGGTTGACATTCTATATTTTCTTTCTGGCAATTTAATGGTAACAAACAAACAGGCATTCTTTCTTTCCTTTCTCAGAAGATTTTATTTTGAAGCAAACTAAGTTAATTATTCAGATAACATGGAGGGATTACAAAAGAAATACTGTATATCAAACTCTGAATCAAAGCTTAGAAATGTTCTTTTGTTGTACCAGAAATCTCCCATGCTGGCTGGACTATTCTGGGTGTTGTAACCATAAAAGGGATATTTCTACAGGTAAGTTCTGAATCTTGCTCCCAAATTCTTTGGAAAAGGCATGGCAACTGCATAATGAAAACTGTGCTTGGAGGTACACTCACATGCAAGGCAAGACTCCACAATCTTCCAACTCATTCCCATTTTGTTATGTTACCACCACCACCACCACTATTAGATAAGTAGAAATGTGTGTGTCTCCAGATGAAGTGATACAAGAAAGGGATAGTGAAGGGAGACATAATTCTTTCATTTTAAACACTTACCATCACTCAAACAACGTGTTCCAAGTTTTGGTCAGAAAATTTAATTAAGTTGCCCAAGATGTGCTGCTGAGCCTTTTGTTGGGACAGGATTCATGATGTTGTATAGCTTGAATGAAGAATGACCTGAAATCCAAACACACAGTATTGGGGGTTGTTGTGTTCGGTGCAAGGATGACAGAGACCAGCATTAGTTGGGTCAAACACAAATGATTCAGCTTTATTGCTTGCACAACACAACTCTGAGTCTCCTCCTGTCACAGGTTGTGACATTGCTAAAGAGACAGCAAAGGACTCATTGCTATCAAAAATTAAAGGTTGGGTTTTAAAAGGGTGGCCAGCATCCTCACCTTCTGAGAACTTAGGAGATTTTTTTTGTAAAGCGACATGAGATGTCTATTGAAAAGGGCTGTCTGATTTGGGGGGATCGGGTGGTTGCATTACGAAATAAAATTATGCACACTCTGCACATTAGCCACCTTGGGATTGTAATGTCAAAAGCCCTTGCTAGGAGTTATTTCTGGTGACCAGGTCTTGATAAGGATATTGAAACATGGGTTGGTAGTTGCCAAGAATGTCAGGCTTCTCAGCCTGAGGAGTCACATCTCCCACATAGGGAATGGGACACAACCTCGGGCCCATGGGCCCGTATACATATTGATTTCGCCGGCCCATTTAGGGGGGCGAACTTTCTGTTAGCAGTGGATGCATATTCAAAGTGAGTTGAAGTCTTACCCGTAGCCAGTACCACGGCTGCTATTACAATTAGGAAATTACAGAGGCTGTTTTGTTCCTTTGGTATACCGGACATCTTAGTTACAGATTACGCATCCACCTTCACTTCAGTTGATTTCAAGGATTTTTTTTATGGAGAAATGGTGTGAGGCACATAACTGCCACTCCATTCCACCCTGCCACCAATGGGCAGATCGAAAGCTAAGTTTGATCGATAAAGGACGCTCTTAGGTGTATGAGTTCAGGAGACATGGAATTGCAAATCTGCCAGTTTCTCCTGATCCATCGTGTTACACACACACACCCTCGCTTCAGGGTTTTCCCCTTCCGAACTGTTGGTTCACTGCCACTTTACCACTGCTTTAGATCGGCTGAACCCCAGCCACCTTGAGGAAAAGGGGCTCAATATTAGTTCGCCTACTGCTAAATCTTTTGGGGTGGGGCAGTCAGTTCATGCCCGTAACTATGTGGCTGGCCCTTTATGGATAGGGGTGTGTGTGATTGAGAGAACGGGGCCGGTGTCTTACAGGGTGCAGATGGAAAATTGTTTAGTGTGGAGGCGACATGCTGATCAGCTTCGGTCTCGAGTGTCCAGGGTTAACGATATTTCTGATCCTGAGGTAACAGGGGCTATGGCCACAGAAGCACCACAGACCCCAGAGGAGTCACGAGAATTCGAGCTCAAATTCTCTAGCGAGCCCCTGCCTAGCGACTCCAATGGGGCCTCTCAGGTGTCAGGGACACCGTCTGCACATCCTGGCATCAGGGAGTCCCCTGTGGAAGTTCCAACCCAAAGTTCAGCCTCCAGCCAAACACCGGAGCCTGGCCCAGCTACACTAACGCGGCCAAAAAGAAATTGCAGACCCCTGAAAATGTTTGCTGATTCCATCCCACATTGGGGTGAAGGAATGTTATGTTTTGAAACTGACGTCTTCTTTAAAAAAAGGCGCCAAGTTTGAATAGCTGTCATCCAGTTACTTCCCTGCAAATAGTTTAACCATGGTTTTCCTCCAATGAGCATCTGTATATTTCTGATCCATGCTTTAACCAATCAGTTCTAAGCCCGCCAAAATGTATCTATTGTTGTGTGCCTTACTTGAACAAGAGAGAGTATCAGCATGTGATATCTTAGCCCCTGGTCTGTGCACCAGGGAAAATTGATATGCCTGCAGCAGCATGGCCCACCGGAGCATTCTAGAAACAGGTTTTGTGGTGTCAGCCGATCAGAAACAAAAATCCCCAATAAGGGCCTATGGTCATTCACAATGGTGACAGGGAGGCCATAAATAAAGTTGTGGAACTTTTTTACGCCCGCAATGATCGCAAGAGCCTCACAATCGATATGGGCATAGTTTCGCTCCGTAGGCATTAAGGACCTTGAATAATATACTACAGGGGCTTCCCTGCCCCCTCCCATGTCGTGGCAGAGGACAGCCCCTATTCCAACAGGCAAGACATCATAAACTAATATTAAAGCCTTACACGGGTCATAATAAGTTAAAATAGTATCTGAAGTGAGCAACCCTTTGATTTCCTGAAAAGCATTCCCCCGAATCTGTGTCGTCCGACGACAACGATGATGACGATGAAGAGGAACTGGAACAGCCCTGCTTCTTGGTGGCAGACTGTTTCTTGACTGACGAGGCCTGCTTTTCCTGGAAAACTTTCACCCTGGCGTTGGCAACCTCTGATGCCAAGGCCTCCTCATAGGCCTGTGCGAACATCAGGGTTTCTCTCTTTATCAGTTGCCGATGAACTGCCTCGGCCCTGATGCCCATTAGCAGACGGTCATGGAGGGCATCATCTAGGTCTGGCCACTGGCATGCCTGCAAGGTGGATGGCGGCGACAAAATCAACAACAGATTCTCCTGGTCTTTGGTCCCGGCGGTAAAAGACCACTCTCGCCGGGAAGATCGAGACCTTCGGCTTGAAGTGGTCTCGTAGCGTTGGGGGGGTATCTTTTAAGGAGGTGTCTTTCAGCTCCCTTGGCATCAGCAAATGCATGAGCAGCTCCAGAGTGGGAATGCTGCAGTTCACCAGGAACATCGCCTTCTGTTCCTCTGGCTTGACTTTGTTGGCGATGACAAAGTTCTCAAACTGGATTTCATAAAGCGGCCAGGTCTCCGTCTTGGAGACATTGAAGGCCCCGAATGAAGACGCAGCGACAGCCATCCACCTTCATCGCCAATGTTGTGTTCAGTGCAAGGATGACAGAGACCAGCATTAGTTGGGTCAAACACAAGTGATTCAGCTTTATTGCTTGCACAACACAACTCTGAGTCAGGGCAGAAACAGGGTCATATTTATACAAGTAAGGCATACAACAATAGATACATTTTGGCAGGCTTAGAACTGATTGGTTAAAACATGGGTCCGAAATATACAGACGCTCATTGGAGGAAAACCATGGTTAAACTATTTACAGGGAAGTACTGTAACTGGATGATAGCTATTCAAATTTGGCGCCTTTTTTTAAAGAAGACATCAGTTTCAAAACACAACAGGGGTTATCAGCCATCACTAGGTGAAAGATGTGTTTGTTGTTGTTGTTCAGTCGCACAGTCGATTCCGACCCTTTGCGACCCCATGGATCATTGCCCTCCAGGCACCCCTGTCCTCCACCATCCTCCTCAACCCACCCAACTCTGTGTAGCTTTCCAGAAACTATCAGACTGCCTCTCCCGGCAATCCTACCCAACTTGACCAATATATTGAGAGGTGAATGCACACACACGGTTATTCCTGCTCAATATATATTAAGAGCAAGACACAGTTCTGTCAGCCCATGTCAGCTGTGACAGCTATAAAGGGAAACCCAAGTTTTCATTGAAATACATAAGCCTCTTTTTCTGCTTTCTTCATTCCTTAGGAATTAGAATAGGTATCCATCATGAGTAATGGAAGATGGGTGGGAACATGGAGGCCTCATCGCCCAAGAGGCCCGATCCTGGCCCAATATACAAGCCCTGGGCCAAAGTACTGCATACCAGGAGCAACAGGTAAATAAGTAGAAACATCTATTGTTCATTTTTAAAATTTAAAATATATGCAGCTGTGGTTTCAAAATATCCAGGGTTTTATCCTGTGTGTGTAATACCTGTTCTCTGATTCAGGCAAAACAACCTTTAAATCAGGGGTGCCCAAACTACAGCCCCTGACACTAATTCATCTGGCCCGTGCTGCCCTTGCTGCTCCAGGAGTGGCAAGGGTGGCATGGGTTGGATGAATTGGTGTCAGAGGCTGGATATGGCCTGTGGGCCATAGTTTGGCACACCTGGTTTAAGCAGAGAAAATGGCAGCTTAAAAATCTATCTCATCCTGTTGCTAAAAGGATTGCAAGGCGCGTTTTACTTCCACTTCCGGTGGGAGGAATCACGTGACCGGCCCAGTGAATCACATGAATGCAAGAATTCTTGAGCAGCTCCCTTTCATTTTGTTAGGATTTGTTAAGAAAAGTTTCCTGGCAAATTTCCCTGCATTAATATAATTTAATGGCCAAAGTCCTCTAGGCTAGTTATACCTGCAACAGGCAAACAGCATAATAGCAGCATCTTGCTGTCGATCAACAGATTCCTACTTGGGTTTCCAGGCACAAGAAAACCCACCGGACTGGCCAAAAAAAAAAAAAAGAAAAATGCAGACAGAGACTCCTGCATTAGCAGCATAAAGGATAGCAAATTATGTTGTTTGCCTTCCACTGGAGTTAACTATTCAATGGGATTTTGACCATTGTTTATGTCATGATATGTCTAATTATTATTTAGAAATGGAAATGGAGATTCTGGTTTTCTTCACATGGGGGGCTTCTTAATGGACAATCCTAGGTGTTGGAACTCTGGGTCAAAAGAGGGGAATCTCCTATATTTTTATGATATTTCTGCAGGCAGACTAAGGATATTTTTTGTTGAGACAAGCATGTAAGGGCTTCACTGTATTGTTGTTGTTCAGTCGCACAGTCGATTCCGACCCTTTGCGACCCTATGGACCATCGCTCTCCAGGCACCTCTGTCCTCCACCATCCTCCTTAGTCCACACAGCCCCGTGCCCATTGTGTCTACAATACCATCTAGCCATCTCATCTTTGGCCGTCCCCTTCTTCTTCTGCCCTCCACCTTCCCCAGCATCAAGGCCTTCTCAAGTGAATCCTCTCTTCTCATTTGATGTCCAAAATACTTCAACTTCATCTTTGTTATTTGTCCTTCTAAGGAGCACTCAGGGCTAATCTCTTCTAATATTGACCTATTTGTTCTCCTCGCTGTCCAGGGGACTCTCAAAACTCTCCTCCAGCACCACATCTCAAAGGCATCTATTTTTCTTCGCTCAGCCTTTCTAATGGTCCAGCTCTCACAGCCATACATTACCACCGGGAATACCATTGCTTTGACTATGCGGACCTTTGTTTGCAGTGAGATATCTCTGCTTTTCACTATGTTCCCCAGGTTTTTCATAGCTTGTCTCCCAAGAATCAGTCGCCTTTTTATTTCATGGCTGCAATCCCCATCTGAAGAGATCTTGGATCCTAAGAAAGTAAAATCTGTTACTGCTTCTACTTCTTCCCCATCTATTTTCCAGGGACTTATAGCGCCTGTTGCCATTATCTTGGTTTTCTTGATATTGAGTCTCAGGCCAGCTTTTGCACTCTCTTCTTTCAACCTAATCAGGAGCTTCTTTAGGTCTTCTTCACTTTCTGCCATTAGGGTGGTATCATCTGCATATCTCAAATTGTTGATGTTTCTCCCAGCAATTTTGATCCCATATGGTGATTCCTCCATCCCTGCATTGCGCATTATGTGCTCTGTGTATAAGTTGAATAAGCAGGGTGACAGAATGCAGCCTTGTCTTACTCCTTTTCCTATTCCAAACCACTCCGTCATTCCATACTCTGTCCTAACTGTTGCTTCTTGACTCATGTACAGATTTCTCATGAGACATATGAGGTGTTCTGGTATTCCCATCTCTTTAATTACTTGCCACATTTTGTTGTGGTCCACACAATCAAAGGCCTTGGTGTAGTCAATGAAGCAGAAGTAAGCTTGTTTCTGGTATTCCTTTGTTTTCTCCATGATCCAACGTATGTTGGCAATGTGATCTCTGGTCCCCCTGCCTCTTCTGAACCCAGCCTGCACCTCTGGTAGTTCTCTTTCTACATGCTGCTGTAGTCTATCCTGCATTATCTTGAGCATCACTTTGCTGGCTTGTGGGATGAGCGCAATTGTTCGATAATTTGAACATTCTTTGGCATTGCCCTTTTTTGGGATTGGGACATATACTGATCTTTTCCAATCCTGTGGCCACTGTTTCGTTTTCCAAATCTGCTGGCATAAAGCATGTAGTAGCTTGATTCCATCATCTTTTAGGGCTTTGAAGAATTCAACTGGGATACCATCATATCCACTGGCTTTGTTATTTGCCGTGCTTTTTAGGGCCTTTCTGACTTCACTCTCTAGGATGTCTGGTTCAAGTTCAATTTCCCCCTCATTGTTATTATCCGCGGTGTTTAGGTCTTTTTTGTAAAGTTCCTCTGTGTACTCTTTCCATCTTTTCTTTATCTCTTCTGCATCCGCTAACTCTTTGCCATCTTTGTCTTTTATCGTGATCATTTTTGCTTTGAACGTTCCCTTGACTTCCCCAATTTTTTTAAAGAGATCTCTAGTCCTGCCTCTTGTGTTGTTTTCCTCTATTTCTTTGCACTGTTCATTTAGGTAGCTGTATAGGACACTGAATGAAATCCTGTTCTAGTTCATGTAAAGCAAAGCTATGGCTATGGAAGTGCACTGGGCATTTTGCCTTGGCATAATTTAATTGCACAACTGATCACTACTTCATATCACAACTGTTGTACAAGATGCGTATGGAAGTGCTCTGTGGATAGAATCTGCCTTGCTGAGACTTTTAATACCACTCCATCATGATGATGATCAACTAGGCACGTGTAACACATCATTATATGCATGCCTAGCTGTGAACAGGATTTCAGCCTTCACTGATTCCTTCCCTAGGTGCAATGTGCCTTTAAGACAGAGAGATGGTCTCATTCAAATATGAGCTTGACTCAATCTCCACTTGTCAAATCAGTTTCCCTTTTCTTTGTAACTGATCAGATGAGAGATAGCCCAGCTTTGTTTGCATGTCTGATGTGACTTAGACACTATATTTATATATTTGCCTGCCAAAAGCATTATATTATTAGGGGAGGCAATAATCCATTTGCTTAATGTGTGACCTGACCCTAACATGCTTTGCTAGTGAATTGCATTTTTAATCAGTGGATTCTGTTATTTCTTTCTTACTCGTGTACTTCTAATTTTTCTTTTATTTTTAGAATTATATTCATAATTTATTTACGTTTTTATTGAATTGTTTTAAGTAATGAATTTCAATATTTTAAAATACTTTGTTTGCTTTCCTCCCTATGTCTTCTTGTTGTTTATTATCTTAATTTTTAGTGTTACGTAAGCAAAGACAGTATAAATTTTCAACTAATAAATGAATAAATTCTTAAAGATCTAAGATCTTCTAGTCAGAGCATTAATTCAGAAGATGACAGAACAGATAATACAATGCAGGTTGTGATCAAGGTTCTATGGGTATTAACTTATTCTGAACACACCATGGAAGCCCCAAGCAAGCAAAAGCCTTTAAAATATGTATGGGATATGTTTTTAAGAGCCTGATCCCAAATTGTCAGATCCATACAGAAGCGCAAAAATTGGATTTTGGTGCAGAATACAGTTTCTTGAGACTTGTGATTGAGGAGATTTATGCATGTCTTATTATTTTCCAAAAATAGTCCTGGTTGGCAATTTTTGGAGTTGCAGTTTAGAAATATGCTGGATGGAGCTAGCTATAATCAGCCCTTCCTGTGAATGAGTTAAATATGTCATGCAGCTAACTGGCTGCATGGCAACGCAATTGTATGCTTATTTCACCAAATGGCCAGATCAAGCTTCAGCTCCACTGATGGAAGAGGAAACAGTCAGATCAATTGTGTAGGAAAAATCCTATCTGGATAAAGAAAGTGGTACAAGTGCTTCATAGCATGGCCAGCTTTATTGGACACTGACATTCTTGCATTATCAGGGCCATCTTCTGCCAGCAGATTTGGAAAACAAAACAGTGGCCACAGGATTGGAAAAGATCAGTATATGTTCCAATCCCAAAAAAGGGCAATGCCAAAGAATGTTCAAATTATCGAACAATTGCACTCATCCCACACGCCAGCAAGGTGATGCTCAAGATAATACAGGATAGACTTCAGCAGCACGTGGAGAGAGAACTACCAGAGGTGCAGGCTGGGTTCAGAAGAGGCAGGGGGACCAGAGACCACATTGCCAACATACGTTGGATCATGGAGAAAACAAAGGAATATCAGAAACAAGTCTACTTTTGTTTTATTGACTACACCAAGGCATTTGACTGTGTGGACCACAACAAAATGTGGCAACTAATTAAAGAGATGGGAATACCAGAACACCTCATATGCCTCATGAGAAATCTGTACATGAACCAAGAAGCAACAGTTAGGACAGAACACGGAATGACAGAGTGGTTTGGAATAGGAAAAGGAGTAAGACAAAGCTGCATTTTGTCACCCTGCTTATTCAACTTATACACAGAGCACATAATGCACAATGCAGGGATGGAGGAATCACAATATGGGATCAAAATTGCTGGGAGAAACATCAATAATTTGATGCCACCTTAAAGGCAGAAAGTGAGAAAGACCTAAAGAATCTCTTGATTGGGCTGAAGGAGGAGAGTGCAAAAGCAGGGTTGAGACTCAATATCAAGAAAGCCAAGATAATGGTAACAGGCTCCATCAGTTCCTGGAAAATAGATGGGGAAGAAGTAGAAGCAGTGACAGATTTTACTTTCTTAGGATCTAAGATCACTGCAGTTGGTGACTGCACTCCTGCAGCCATGAAATAAAAAGACGACTGATTCTGGGGAGAGAAGCTGTGAGAAACCTGGGGAATACAGTGAAAAGTAGAGACATCACCTTGAAAACAAAAATCTGCATAGTCAAAGCAATGGTTTTCCCGGTGGTAATGTATGTTTGTGAGACCTGGACCATTAGGAAAGTTGAGCGCAGAAGAATAGATGCCTTTGAAATGTGGTGTTGGAGGAGAGTTTTGAGAGTCCTCTGGACAGCGAGGAGAACAAATAGGTCAATCTTAGAAGAAATCAACCCTGACTGCTCCTTAGAAGGTCAAATAGTAAAGATAAAGATAAAGTACTTTGGACATCAAATGAAAAGAGAGGATTCACTTGAGAAGGCCTTGATGCTGGGAAAGGTGGAGGGCAAAGGAAAAAGAGGGCGACCAAAGATGAGATGGCTAGATGGCATCGTGGATGCAGTGGACACAGAACTGGGCAGGCTGAGGAGGATGGTGGAGGACAGAGGTGCCCGGAGGACGATGGTCGGAATCGACTGTGCAACTGAACAACAACAACTTCTGGTTTTGAAAAAAAGAGCTAAACAGCATGTTACCTAGAATGAAACAAGTTACCTATGGATTTTTAAAAACCCTCTCTGTATACAGTAAAGTAATACGTTGAACTTTAACCTGGAGATCGGTAATGGTTGGCTTTCCCAATGATTTGTACTACAATTGGCGCAAATCCTTTCTATTGGCCATACTGGGGCAGACAGGTGCTATACTTATATCCAGCTTATACTTTCCCAGTTCAGCGGATTAGGACATGGGTCTGCTGTATTTTGGCCCAATTTTATGGCATGTTTACTGTCAGTTTTATTGTAGCTTATTTTTATTATAATTTTATGGGGGAGGTACTTTTAAAATGTCTGTTGTGTCATGCATTTGAATGTTTCAATCATGTAAATAAGCTTCTAATGTGTGTGAGTTATTTAGTTCATTATGCCGGTTTGAGTTTTGAAGAAACGAAACTGCATTGAGTTGCATTGTGCCTACGAGTTCCCATAGAGAAGCATTATGTCACCTAAATAAGTGCCTCTAGCGGCACCTTTTAATTATTAAAGGAGGAATTTACCTAGCAGGACACACGCAAGTTCATACACTTTAACCTTAAGTATCATCCACCCAAAGAGAGGGGGGAGGAAAGGTGTCCTTGAACAACTAAGAATCTGCCCTTGACAGTGGGGGGAGGGCGTCCTTGACAGTGGGGGAAGAATGACCTCAGGTAGATAAAGATCTAACCTTTAGATACTTTACATTCTAAAGGAGGGGGCGAGCAACATCTTAGTGTATAAAAAGTGAACCCGGCGCAGCCCAGATAGTTCAAGGGAGGAGTCATGAAGAACATCCAAGAATGTGGGACCACATTCTTGAAAAAGATGCACCAAAGCGGAGAAATGAATTTTTGAGGCAGATGCGGCCTCAAATGGCCGTCACCACAGAGATTATCACTAAAGTGGGAGGAAAGTTGAAAACTTAGAAGTTTTCCCAACTTCAACACTTAGAAAATTTCCCAGCTTTGGGACTTAGAAAAATCTCAAGCCAGAGGAGGTAACACTTAGAAAATACCGTATTTTTATTTTCTAGATTCAAAGTAATAGGGCATATTGCTTACTTAGGAACAAGTTAGCTAGAAAAAGCAATTTATGGAATTCATAGATTGGAATTAGACCCAGAAATGGGATATTTTACTTTGGATTTTCTGAACCAGATTTGCCATCTAGCCATTGCTATGTTTTGCTTGCTGAAGCAACAATTTGATTTCTGGACATTGCTTTTCTTTTTATTAAATAAACTATGAGACTACACAAGTCTCTTTTCCAAAGATTTTGGAAGTGTTGTGTCCAGATTGGTGTGATCCTGAGAGACAGGATTTTGGCAGAAGTTTATTTATGGCTTAAAAATAACTATTTTGCATACTACTATAAACCTTTTACAGCTCGTCTTTTGGGAGCGTGACTCGGAGGGGAGATGGTAAGCCGAGTCAGGTGTAACGCACATGGCTACGGGGCTGGAGTTTCAAGAGCTGTGGAAGTCACAAAATAACCCTAAACCTGAGAAAAAGCATTTTCGGCAGGTGTGGACACTGTCTCACCCGCACCCACACCCACACCCACCCATGAGAGTTGCAAGACGTTGTATGGGGGATTTTATGTTGTTAGCCACCTCGTGTAGGGATTCATTCTCCCTAGAGAGGTGGAGTATGTGCAACTATAATAATAATAATAATAATAATAATAATAATAATAATAATAATAATAATAATAATAATAATAATAATAATAATAATAATAATAATAATAATAATAATAATAATAATAATAATAATATTCACAGGCCAGCATATCTGGAGGGCCAAGGGATCGTCATTCTTGCTTTAAACAGTTAAAAACCTGACCCTGAGCCTACAGGCGTAAAGAATGAAACCTACTGAATCCCTCACATTAAATCTGCTAAACTGCTACATCAGCTCTTATCTGCATGCCTTTTCTTGCCCCTTTTGTGCATGGGATGGGAAGGGCCTCATCTTGACTCTCTACTCCAGGGATGCCCAAACTTTTTTGGGCTGTGGGCTGGTCATGTGTTTCAGCGGGCCAGTCACGTGGTTCCTCCCACCAGAAGCGGAAGTAAATCGCGCCTTGCAATCTGTTTTGCAACAGATATGTTTTGCAACAAGATGAGATAAAATTTTAGGCTGCCATTTTCTATGCTTAGACCAGGGGTGTCCAAACTACGGCCTGCAGGCCGTAGTTTGGTCACCCCTGCTCTACTTAGAAACATTTTTCAAGTACAGAGAATCTCACAGCCAACTCTTACCACTTGGTGTAATGAATTTCACATAGCCTGGCTGAGAAAAACCTTTCTGATTGAGATCTTGGAGCCTGGGATGGATCATAGGAGAAGATGCTGGAAGCTGATTCATGACATTGCTCAGATGACAGTTCCATTTACTAATGCTATTTGCATGGAATGCATCCATATATTTTTCTTTCAGGTTATGTCTCACACACCCCAACCAAAAGAAAAGCCCCTGCCTACAGTATGCATGGCTCAAGACCTCCACTCCGCAAAGATTGCTCTCCAGGTCCTTATACTGTACAGCCCTCTATGACCAATAGGGGAAGGAAATCTGGTCCAGCTTACACAATGGCTGGCCGACCTGCAGTGAGAGTGGAGGTAACTCCAGGTCCTGGTGAGTAGTATTCTCTCCTCAAGACACGAGCAACATGGATTTTAATTTGCATGCAGAATTTTGAATGATTCCCAGTTTAAGAAACAGTTTAAGTTGCTTAGCAACTCAACTCCATCTTCTCCCATCTCCGCTTGCAGAATTTTTTTTAGACAACCTCAGATATAAGGTTTCAGCAGAGGGAATGTAAAATCAGTTACTTAGGATGCAATCAGATGGTGGGGAAAGGTGCAAGCCTGATTGCGCAGGAGAGGGTTGCCTTGCAGTGAGCAATCTCGTTTCAAGTGACCCTTGTGTCTTTTGACCAGTCACTCTAGCCCAGCCCTCCAAAGTAGTAGCCAAAAATGTCCAATTTGAGCACGGATGGGGCTGGAGTGCATGGTGTGATGGCTGGGAAATAGATTGCACTGGACAACTTCACAAGTGATCTGTTTCCCCATGTGATCATACTTTTGTTCCATCTCTAAAAGCAAACAGTGGCCCTATGTTTATGTTTTCTCCATTGCCTTATATCAAGGCCTTGCTCTGCTAGACTTCCGCTGTTGTGCTGAATCACTTAGGTTAAATTATATTTTACTTTTTACACTACACTTGACCTTAGCCAAAAAGTACAGCTGCTGTTTTGATCAGTACTTCACACAAAGGCAATTTTTTAAAAAAAAAAAATCAGTATAACAGTGATGGTCTAGCACAGCCAATTTTTATTTTATTCTATTTCACCTGACCCTCCACAGAGGAGCAGGGGAAATGTTCTATTTGCAGATATCCCGGTGCAGCTTGCTTATTAAACCACTTCATAATACAGTACTAGAAATTGACACCAAAAGGAATCTTGGCAGCTTACAATGTAAAGTAAACCTATTTGTGACTGTGGCTGTTACCTTTTCTTTGTATTAGGTGCCTACTCACCAGAGATTGCTCGGAAAATTATTTATAAATCTGCACCTGTGCATTCCATGGGACACAGGACTCATGGCGTCAAGACAGATAGCACACCAGGTAAGGCGCACCCCTTTGGGTTTAGAAAGGGCTTTCAAACAGATAAATAGTAATAGTTTAAGTTCCATGGTCTCAAAAAGCAGTTGTTCCTGTTACAATTACCTATTTTAAATGTAACTCCTCTTTTGTTTCTCAAAAGGGACTAAATAGTTACTTCTAGTTACTTTTAACAAAATTAACTTAGAGGTCATCTGGACAGAAATTACATCCGCTCTCTGGGGCATTTTCAGGGCAGTTTGGTCTGGCTTTTTTAATGCTACCCAACCACATTGGATGTTGAAGCAGGATATCTCCACATCAACAAATGCCTTTTGAGCTCCCCATCAGGAGTTCTATTTCTGCATACTCACATATATGTCATTCCCAGTGCTTTTGGATGCTGGGAACGGCATATGCCTTGTATCTGTCAAAGCCGTTTCTAGTGTCAAAAGTCTGGTATTCTAAAGTGGCTTACAATAATTTTTTTTACATCTGCTAGCTCATTACTGATGTGACACATTGCTTCATTTAAATTTTTAAAAATATATTTGCATGTCATGTGTTGCTAATTAAAACCACAGGTGAGGATGGTTTCTTAATTAGCAATAAACGGAAACAAGTTTTTTTTTAAAAAAAATTAAGCAATGTGATGCATTACAGTACATCAGTGATGATCTAGTACTTCCCCTGACCAGTCACAAACAATCAGGGAAAGTGTTCAAATAGACTCAAAGTGTCAGCACCCATTCAAATGAGTGGATAGCACTGAATGGTACATCACTCCTCCTGCTGAACAGATGCTTTTCTGGCCAATCTAGCAATAGTTTAAGTGGACAGTCTGGACAGGCCCCTTACTGCAAAACAAACTGTCCTCTTATCCGCCTTGCAGTTGCCTCAGCACTTGTAACAAAGGGTAATGCAGTAAGACGAGGCACACAACACAACCCAGGCCAGCACTTGAACCATATCTTTCTTCCCCATCTTTTAGTTCCATTACAGACAAGGAAGATGAAGAATTACATTCCTGTAACTACACAAGTTTTTGGGGGGACTGTGGTGGCTTAGTGGTTAAGATGCTGAACTTGTTGATTGGAAGGCGGCAGGTCAGCAGTTCAATACCTGAATAATGCAGGACGGAATGACCTCCCGTCTTTGTCCCAGTTCCTGCCAACCTAGCAGTTTGAAAACAAGAAATTGCAAGTAGATAAATAGGGATCACTTTGGTGGGAAGGTAACCAGCATTCCATGCACTCCGGTATCTAGTCATTCTTGCCACATGACCACGGAAACGTCTGCAGAAGCAGACAGTTCATCTTGAAACAAAGATGAACACTGCACCCTAGAGTCAAATACGACTATCTTTTGAGCAAGGGTGACCTTTACATTTATTTTTTAATTTTTTTATTTATTTGTATATGGCCGCCCGCTCGACAAAGCGACTCTGGGTGGCTCACAATACAATACAAAACACCACACAAACACAAAGCTACAAAAACCTCAAAACTTTAAAAACCATTAAAACTGCTAAAAAATCCCCACACACACACATATACACACACACACACTAATTAAAATTATAACTAATTAAAATTATAACATGTGTTTGTTAGCCGCCCTGAGTAGGCCTTGGCTGACTGGGCGGGGTAGAAATTGAACAAACAAACAAATAAATAAATAAACTAAAAGCACGAACGGCCTTCATTATATAAGCCGGGGGTGGGATGGGGCTACTGAATCACCAATGCCCCACACCTGCTTCACCAGCCAGGTTTCTAGATCTTTCCTGAAGGGAAATTTAATTTAATAGATAGATTTATATACCGCCCTAATCCGATGGACTCTAGGCGGTGTACACAAGTTAAAACCAATATAAAATAATTAAAAACCCTTAAGAACATAGCAGTATTGCAATAGTTTTTTCTGGAGACACAGCTCGGTCAGCAGGAGGTTCCACAGGGCTGGAGCAGATACTGAAAAGGCCCTCTTTCTAGTGCTAGAGAGGCGAGCCTTTCTAGTGCTAGAGAGGCGAGCCTCTGTAGCCAATGGCACCTTTAAGGACTCCCTCCGGTCTGCTCTGGTGGGATGGGAAGATGTCCTTGGGGTGACATGGTCTCTTAAGTACCCTGGACCACTACCATGTAGGGCTTTGAAGGTCATCACCTGTATTGACTATACAGTTTAATAAGAAAGTTGCAGTTACTGGTAACAATGCAAATGAAGTGACATCATCACTTATTAAAGTACAGTCATTACAAAACTTGATTATGACTTCATTATTGAGAAAAGAGCCAACTGACACATACTTATTTATCACTAATTACTTCCAAGTTCTTGGATTTTGTTTTATTCCCTTGCTTTTGATGGAAAGCATCAGGCACTGCTTGCATTACAGAATTAACATTGCTGAATCATGAGCTGAAAGAGTGAAAAGGAAAATAGTCAAACATAGCCTATGGTGTTCCTAAGCTTCTAGAAACAGCAGCATTTTTTTTTACTCCAGACAATATCTGACTCTTTCACTTGCCCCATTGAAAGTCTCTAGAAGGCCTTGAATTCTGACCAAGATCATTCTGTCATTTTAAAGATTATATCCCATTACTGCTTTCCTCGCTCATTTATTGACTATAAGGGCCGCTCCATTTATTCTAAGGGATTCTTGCCCACAGTAGTAGATATAATGGTTCCCTGAGTTAAATTTGCCCATTCCTGTCCACTTTAGTTCACTGATTCCCAAGATATCAATGCTCATTCTTTCCATCTCATTTTTGACCACGTCCAGCTTGCCTTGATTCATAGATCTTACATTCCAGTTTCCTATGCAATATTGTTCTTTACAGCATCAGACTTTCCTTTCACCATCAGAATCAGATCCACCCACAACTGAGCGTCTTTTCAGCTTTGGCCTAGCCACTTCACTCTTTCTGGGACTACTTGTACTTGTCCTCCACTCTTCCCCAGTAGCATATTGGACACCTTCCGACCTGAGGGGCTTCTCTTCCAGTATCATATCATTTAGCCTTTTGATACAGTCCATGGGGTTTTCTTGGCCAAGGGTACTGGAGTTCCATCAGTAGATTTTGTTTATTCTGACACAATGACAGAAGAGCCTGGCATGCTGTGGTCCATGGGGTTGCAAAGGGTTGGACTCAACTGTGCAACTGAACAACAGCAACAACAAGAAGGCTTCACATTTAACACTGCTCATATTAATCTTTTTTCTCAGGGCCTAATTCCTACCTGGTTCCCGAGGTGCTTGGGCCACACACAGTGGCCTCCACATCCAACCCGTCATACTCCATGACTTCAAGAAGTAAACTTGGGCGTTTTGATGAAGATCATCATAAGGTAAGCAGGGTATTGAATCATTTCACATCTTATTTCTTTGTTTGTTATCTGTGGTAAAGATAGGTCTGTTCTAATAAAATTAACATATCACCTGTTGGGAAGGAGGAAGAAAAGGAAGAAAAGCTGACTGAGCAATCCTACACTGGCATTACAGCAATTGGTGCAGGTAGCTGCATAACCAGTAAGACAATGGAACTTCTTGTGCACTTAGTAGAGGCAAGGCCCGTAAACAGACAGATGCCCTCATGAGGTATACAAGAATAGTCTAAAAACAAACAGCTGCCCACAGTGATGCACTGTAAAAAAAATTACTACCTACTCTGTGGGCTGGCCAAATCTGTGGGCGGGGTCAAATCTGTGGGCCCGGCCAAACATCCTACATTATGGGCTATGGAGATGGACATGGCCAACCAAGTGGGCATGGCCTGGGGAAATTTCCGCTACCGGTTCTGCAGAACCTGACAGAACCTGCTGCAGTGCATCACTGGCTGCCCATCATGTTTGGGAAAATGTTCATCAAGATTGGCTAACTGGGGACTGTGTTGGCAGTCATGTTCAAATGCTGTCTGCATGAAGGGAATCAGTCTTCTTTAAAATCATAATTATGGGATCATGTGCCCAGTGTACAAAGATCACATCTCTGGCAGAGCAGAAACAACCCAATGGCCTGAAGGTCTCTCAGCATCTCTCCAGCAGAAGTAGGGCTCAATCCCTTTAACCCCATCAAATGCAGTCATTGCAGGACAAAACACAAAAGGTAGGAAAGTGAGAAGATTGAAAAGATATTTTCATCAACACATTTATCCAATTTATGGTCTGTGAAATGAGATTCAGTATATATCGTTCAGCTTCTTCTCTGTAGAAAATCATACAATTCTTCTTTTCAAATTGTATGGAAATGAATGTATATACATTATGTGGAGTATGCTTGGAAGATGTACACAAACACATTTCAGTTAATGGGGGAAATATTATTCATGTGGACAGTAACAGCAGAGTGAGTATAGATAGTCTCTTCTAGAAGAGAAATGGTGTGTGTTATAAGAGGACTCTGGCATCAATATTCACACAGGATATATATAAGTTTTGCTAATTTGTTTTTGTTATTGTATTATTGTTCTACCTTTTTTCCTTTTCATGTTTTTTCGTTTATAATTAATATATTAAAAAACTAAGACAAGGTGTTCATATATTTTCCAAATCATTTCTAAAATGATGTACAGTAAAGCTCAGAAAATGATTCTGATTAAATTTCATGCTATTCATTGAACCTTAGTCCCTTTCACACATTCCTCCCTGTCTTTTTATGGGAATGAGTACTTTATGTCTATTTAATACTGTGGAGAAGAAATATAAACAATTTTCTGTTATTAATGTTGAATTGGTTTTTCTGGTTTTTAAAAAACAATTTTTTGCCTGCTCCACATAAACTAGCAAAACCAAAGAGGTTCCTTTTATATAGTTCAGGAGATTGTTGTTCCATTTCTTACAATTACAAATATTTTTTAAAAAGTAAATTCCATTTGTAATAATTGAATACACTGTTTGTTTGTTTGTTTGTTTATTACATTTATATACTGTTCATTTGGGTGGTATCCCACTCTGGACGATGTACAAGCAAATATCAAATAACATAACAGAACACACAACAAATCAAAACAGACTATCGACAAATACGTCTCAAAATAAAATAAAATAACTGCCGTCTGAGGGCATAGGGGATCAACGCAACTGACTAATTTATAGCTAAAGGGACAACACCCTGAAAGGCCTCCTTGAACAAGAGAGTTTTTAATTGCTTTTTAAAGGTAGCCAGTGATGGAGCCTGGCGCAGCTCCACCAGTAGAATGTTCTACAGTGTAGGTGCTGCCACCCAGAAGGCTCTATTTCAAGTTATAGACTTTTGAGTCATCCTCAGAGGCGGCACCTGGAGTGATGCGGGGAGTTGTTCTTAGGGAGAGATGCTCCGCCAGATAACAAGGTCCCAAACCGTATAGGGCTTTATATGATAACACTAAGACCTTGTAGCTGACACGGTAGGCAACAGGTAACCAGTGCAGACCTGCCAAGGCTGGGGGAATATGATCAAATTTCTTTATGTCTGTCACCAGCCTGGCTGCTGCATTCTGAACTTGCTGTAATCTCCCTATCAGTCAAAGGGCAGCCCCACATAGAGAGCATTACAGTAGTCAATCCGCGAAATTACCAATGAGTGGGTCAGGGTTATGAAAGACTGTCTCTCCAAGTAGGAGCGTAGCTGTGCTGGGAAAAAGCAATTTTGGATACCGCTGCTATTCGTTGCTCAAATGAGAGCAATGGGTCCATAACGACCCCCAGATTGCAGACCTGGTCTCTAGGGGTAAGATAGTTCCACCCATGGTAGGGACCAGGACTCCAAGTCTGGCAGAGAGCCTCTCAAACACCAAATCATGTTCCTGAGATTCCAAGGTCCATCCCATGCCTTGCTTATCATTCCTAGCAATCCTACCAATTCTCTCTCTTACAGACCCCAGGTCCTGCAGCATATCAGAAGCCATCTACAGAGGTTTATAAAAAGAGGGCTCCGAAGTATACCATGGGCCCCAAAATCAAGGCCTCACAAAATGAAAAAAGACCTGGGCCTGCAGACTATGTACAAGGAAAGGTGAGAGCCAGTTCCTTCCATTTTCCATTGTTTTCTGTATTATCTAATAACGTTTACGTGCCACATTATTTCCCAGGCAATAGGGCCTGTAGTTTGTATTTGTCCTCCTGTAAGATAATAAGTGGGATTGTGGTGGCTTAGTGGCTAAGACGCTGACTTTGATGACTAGAAAGTCAGCAGGTCAGCAATTTGAGACCAAAGTGCTGCATGACGGAATGAGCTTTTGTCTCTGTCCCAGCTCCTGCCAATCTAGCAATTTGAAAGCAAGAAATTGCAAGTAGATAAATAAGTACCACTTTGGTGGAAAGGGAAAGGGTTCCATGCACTCCGGTGTTTAGTCATGCTTGCCACATGTCCACAGAAACGTCTACAGATACAGACAGCACTGGCTCATTGTCTATAAACAGAGATGAGCAATGTAGATTAACAATAATGCCCTTCTTTTTAACAAATCCAGAAGTAAATACTTTAGAAAGGACATCCTGTAGCCCATGCAAATAATCCTAGATTTGCTAATTTGAAGTGTAGACCTGACTCCTATGGCACAAACTGGTCCAAAAATTAATGGTTTGTTGCACTGAAAAGGGAATGAGTTTGAGTGGTCCCTCCACCTCTCATGTACCTGTTTCAAACACAAAAAGAGAGACTTCCCTCAGACTTTTTGGCAATGTCTGAAGTGAGATCTGAGGACTCCTTTCAAACTAGGATTGCAAATTGGGATCTATTGCAGAGTTAGTTTTACAAATTTCAGTTTCAGAATCTATATTTTCTTTTCTATGAAGTCCTGAAATTAAATTACTACTGATTTCCTAGCCTTCAGGAAGCTTTGATTCCAGGAGCAAACTGGCATTGTACATGTAGGCCATTCAAAATGTAGTCTAATCACTCGGCACTACAAAGCATTAGTCTGATCAGTCTACTTTTTTGCCTCCGTGTTAAACCTTTTTTTTTTAACCTGAAGGAAAAATCTAGTTCAAGTTTGCCTGTAAAGAGAGGTATTTAGCCCTGGGGTCCATGTTCCTCTTATTTATTCATCTCAGCCTTATTTCTTGGAAGAATTATCCCAGTTGTGCCATTATAAACAAATCACATTTAATTCTGCTCAAAATTCCTCATTCATGCAACAACAAAAATAAAAAATAAAGTAGCATTAGTCAAACAGAGAAGTATTAGTAATTCAATGGAAGAATACTGTTTAACTTCAGATATTTTCCCCTATTTCTAGGTGTCACTGGTCAAATCTTGTGCTCCAGTTGTCAGTTTTGGAATCAGACACTCTGATTATACAACTCCTATGATTGTGGATGTCTACTGAAGTTGTCCCCATGCAAAACTCAAACTGTTTTTTTCTACCACTTATTTCTATATCATGTTTTCCCATATTTTAAAGTTGCCTGCTTTCACAGCTGCCAAATTGACCATCTGCTGTGGAACCCCCCCTTTTCCTCATACATACTGGCACCCACAGACCATATGAAGTGTTTAGACACAGGTTATTGTTCAAGACTGATGTTCTTATCTCTAATGGAGGGATTTTCCTGTCCCTTCATGTAATGAGGACTCGCTGCACACTTGCCTTGAGTGCCCACTGAATGCACATTTGAATTCTGACACTAGTGTACAGACAATGGTATTGTTCCTCAGAAGTTCATTATTTTTGCATGCATGTATTTTGTATATGTATTTTATTGTTTTGATCTCTGTAATATGTTTTAAGATGAATAAATAAGGAAAGGTTTCATTCGTGTGGTAACTGTCCCATAAAACATGAGACATCTTTAAAAAGAACACTACACAAATTTTAACAACATGGAGCCAAAAGTTTAAAAAAGACTATTAGCTTTTGTGAACATTACAGTTTAAGGACTCAGACATAACTAGATATTGCCATTGAGTAAGACAATCTATTTCTCTTATCAGTATAGCAGCTGAAATAATTGACACTGTAGCAACAGGCATTACTGACACTGAAACTGAGGCTAAATTCAGTTTTAGTCTCCACTAGCAAAGGTGCCCGGACTTCGCCTGGGAGGGAGCCAAGCTGGGAGAGGGATACAGTGGAGGGGGGACCGACGGTATCCCTAGTGGTGTGTTGTTTGGGGGGGGGGGGGGTGTTACTGCAGTTTCCGATGTTCCAGGGGGCCGGCTGTGTTGTCCTTTGCTCTGTGTTGTGGCCACCTCTGGTGAAGCCCAGACGGCGCGGCAGGGCTAAGGCAGCACCTGTGGCGCCGCTTCGCCAGGCAGTCACGTGGGTGCATGCAAGGGGCAACGGCTGCAGCCACAGGTGGTGAGTGGCATCCTCTGCCGGAGGCCTGGATGTGGTGCGTGCGCACCCGCATCAGCATCAGGCGCCCAGTGGTGATGCATGCGCCCTTGCGCATGCATGCATACCAGCGACAAAACGTGATCCTTGCCAGTGGGGCTGTCACCCCACCCACAGCATCCAGACCCCCCTCTTTGACTGAGGGGACGTGCAAGGTGGGCCCAGGTACATTTTCAGGTGAGCAGGTCACGGGTTGGAACGTATGCAGGACATACGAACGTACGTCTCTGCTTTATATTTATAGATTAGAGATGACCCTTGAATCAGTAATAATGTTGCTCTAACAAGTCTCCTTTCAACAAGTTTACTCTAAGGGAGACATCAGCAGTTTGCCTAGAATCTCCCTTGTTCTTCATTATCCTTTATGTACTATATTTGCCTTCATGGAGAAAACAGACATCTGAGGTGAAAGTTATTTTCTCCGAGGTCACACATTAAGTTCATAATAAAGGCAGAGCTTAAGTACAGTATATGTTTTCCAGATCCTGGTTCTACTCTCTGTTCAATTGATCATGATTCTGCCACGGTTATATTCCAAGTCTGTGCAAACATAACTTTCAAGTCTTCCCCCACAATTTCTACTCGTCCAAATAATCTGTCCCAGAAATCCTTGAATCCCATTTAGAAGGGAAAGAACATTAGCTGCACCAGTGCCTGCATTCCTTTCAGATGGGCACAGTCAGGTTTTCCCCAACAACAGTTTACCACCATGCATTAAGGGTATACTAGTAGTAAATACCATATTTTCCGGCATATAAGACGCACTTCCCCCCTCAAAATACACTGGAAAAACAGAGTGTGCCTTATACGACAATAACAGCCCCCCTACTGGTGTGGTTTGGCGGCTAGCCACCACTGACCACTAGGAGCTAGGCAAAGGGCGGCTTCTGAAGGAGCTCTCTTGCCCAGCCAATCCTGCCTTCCCTGCCTCCTGATGGTCAGTGGCGGTGGTGGGATTGGCTGGGCAAGAGGCAATCTTGCCTGGGCCAAATCCCGGTCAATCCCCTCCTCCTGAAAGGATCCTGCTCTCCGCCCCACCCACACATCCTACCACCAAGCGAGGAGAGTGGGATGGGGGGGGGGGAAGAAATGTGCTTAAAGGTTCCTTTTATTTCCTTTACCCCACCACCAAGCAAGGATAGTGGGATTTGGGGGGGGGGGGGAGAGAAACAGGCTTAAAATAACCTTATAACCCACCCATCACACTTTCCTTGGCTCCTGGAGTTAATTTTGGAAATTCATGAAAAAAATGTAGATAATTATTTTTCCCCTTTAAAATGTGTATAAAAACAGGCTGTGTCTTATGCTCTGATTTTTTTTTTTAAAAAAATAGCCATGTTAGTCTGTGTTTCAGGCATATCAGAAAGCAAAAACAAAAACACTGCAGCATTTTAAAGACTAACTGCTATATTTTAATGTGAGCTTTTGTGGATCAAGTCTACTTCATCAGACATAAGAGTGAAATAGCAAGGCATGAGTTTATATACACCAGTCATAGAGTGATTAAATCAGAATGACAGATAATCATGCAAATCAATACAGCTGGCAGTGGCAGATGATCTCTGGCTGTTATTCGGATCAGCTCTAAATGTCCCCTATTCAATTTTAATAGTGGGGAAATATAAAACAAATACCTAGCATTGAACTTATGCTAATGAATGTTGCTGTGTGAGCACATACCCTGTTCTGAGACATGCCTTCTTATACTCCAATGCATCTTATCTGCTGGCAAATACGGTATCCTAGTTATCCTAGTATATTAGTATAGTTACTAATAATAAAATAGTTACTATTTTATTATTCTTGACCAGACAGAACATTGAGCTTTTGGTTAACTGAGTCGAATTTCTTGTGTGTTTGTTACACGTGGCCAATAAAGTATCTAATCTACTAGTTTGAGATATTTCATAAACATAAACTAGATTACCTCTTAAAGGCCAGTTACTTTTCATTTCTGCAATGCAAGGTATCTTTGAACAGACGTTGCAAAGCGGTTTTAGAAGTTTAAAAGCAGCTGCAGGCCCTACAATTAAGATTCAGATAATTCAAAGGAGTTTAGCAGTTAAGATATTAGCCCTATTTGAGGAAAACCAGACAGTTGTATTTCTCCTTCCAGACAGATGAACAGTTTTGGGAGAAAAGATTTTAAACACATAGAGAAGGAAACAGTTAAAAAAAAAAAACCTCTTCTAGTTTTACCACTATGATCTCTTTCTTTACCTATTTAATCTCATATCACCAGCAGCTGAAATTAGATCTGCACCATAAATTATGCAAAGGCTGAAACTATTTTTATTTGTTCACACATTTGTGTAATTTGTATAGACCCAAATACTTTCATCACTGCTGCTTGACTACTTTAAATATCCTAAATTTAAGGATAATTATATTTTTAGTTTATACTTGTTATATGCATATAGAAGTAATATAAGAATATGAAACGATTGCTGTTACTGTGTTTCAAGCAATAGACTTCAGAACATTGAATAGCAAAGGTATCATAAAATTCCAAAATATAGTGGTACCTCGGATAAAGTCCTATCCGGATAATGTCCGATTCGGATAAAGTCGCGATTTTCATGCACACGTGATGCATCGCATAAAGTCCAAAACCGCTAAAGAATGGACGTTATCTGAAGTATTTGGTATAGGAACCTCGGATAACGTCCATTTTTGGATGTTATCCGATGCATCGTCCATTTGATTCGTATGAAGTCCAAAATCGGATAAAGTCCAAATTTGTGGAACGGAGTTTGGACTTTATCCAAGGTTCTATTGTTCGGAAAAAATGTAAAATTAATAATAAAATGCCATGGAACAAGTAAATGTGTTTCTTATATTAAAATGTTTGAGAAATAAAAATGTGTTAACCATATGCTGACCATTATGACCATGTATATCATACAAGAAATTAAGTGCACTTCTTTAGAAAGGTTCCTCCACAGTGAGGGACTTATTAAATAAGATATCTTCTTTTTGACTATTACATATGTAACTTCCAACAATTGCACTCCCCATCCAATTTTAAGCTTGGATTAGCAATAGCATGCCATTAAGTTGATTTAATTTTTGAGTTAGAGGAAGATGTTGTACATTTTTTTGATAAAGCACCTTCACTACATTATGTTTAATTTTCTACCAATCTGAGACTAATTGTTACACTACATTAGGTGTTTACCCAGTGGTGGGCATTAGCAGGTTCACACCAGTTCGCCTGAACCGGTAGCAGAAATTCTGGCTGGCCCCGCCCATCCAAGTTTTGAAATAAAGTAGTCCTAATTTGGGCGCAACACAGGGATTTCCCCTGGCCACGCCCACCATACCATGCCCAGTGTGGTAGTAATTTTTTTTTGAGCCCACCACTGTGTTTATCCAAAGACAAGCAAATATATAATATAGACGTATCCATGACTACAGATTCTGTTTGCAAGGGTTGCATATCGTTCTCAAATGCACATGCAGTGAGATACATGTTTTTCCTTCAATATAGCAGACAAGACCCCAGTTTCAAAGACGGGTAAAAAGCAGTCTCCTTCAGGATTTCTATAACAATTATAAAAAATAAAATGATTTGCCTGTTTTGTAACTTGGTTTATTCTAAAAAAAAATACCAATAGATCAGCAATTATCTAGTAGTGAGAGCCCAATTTCTCATACTGTAAATAGAAGTTAGATGAGCAGCTTCCATTGTTTTATTTAATCCATTGATATTTTTTAATCTGCTTGTCCCATCCTAGGAAGAATTTGCTTTTTAAGACAATAGACTCGTAATAGCTATAAAAAAAGACTTTAGACGCTACCCAAAGTATATACTTGGGACATAGAAAAAATAGAAAATGTTTTTAATACAGTATTACTTTTAAGTTAAAAATACTGTGGCTATGGTAAGGTACAAGGGAGTAATTGAAAAACAAAAAGAGTCACCCCTGGTAGAACATTCACCAGTTTCAGAATCAGGTTGCTAAATGTAACAATCATCATTGGACCAACAGTGCCAATAGCCAGAATGGATCAATACTAGAAGCTTTCCTCCTTACATTTCACTTTTCACAGTGGAATAGCTGATGCCAAACCAAGGTACATATTTGCCCATACTACTTGAGTAGACACAAATTCAAACTCACTATTATGGTTTCTCCATACTTAATGCTCCACTGGCACTCCAGGTGCTACAACTGAACTTTTACAAAAACATATAATTGAGGAAAGCTAGAGATAAGCTTGAAGGACTGCAGTGGCTTAGTGGTGAAGACACTGAACTTGATGACTGGAAGGTCAGCAGATCAGCAGTTTGAGACCCGAGTACTGCATGACAGAGTGAACTCCCGTCTCTGTCACAGTTCCTGCCAACCTACAATTTGAAAGCAAGAAATTGCAAATAAATAGCTACCACTTTGGTGAGAAGGTAAACAGCGTTCTGTGGACTCCGGTGTCTAGTCATGCCTGCCACATGTCCACGGAAACATCTGAACATAAGAACAGCCTTGCTTGAACAGGCCACAGCCCATCCAGTCCAACATTCTGTCTTACACAGTGGCTCACCATTTGCTTCAGGGTATTATTCCCAAGCAGATGCCTTCACCTGCTTAGGATTCCCTGGAAATGGCATTGAGAGATATCCTGCCTATCTCTCCAACCCAGAGGTTGTCCTTAGGTATCCATAATTATAGCCATTGATACCATACCTGTCAACCATCCCAATTTGGCCGGGAAAACCCCATAATTTGACGTCGATTGACGTCATAACCCACCCCCCGCTGCCAAAACCCTGTAATTTGGCAGCGGCGGGAAACGCTTTCTGCGCATGCGCGAAAACGCTATGCCACTTGCGCAGCACCTACACAAGCGACGTAGCACTTTCTGCGCAAGCGTGGAAGGGTTTTACCCCTTCCACGCATGCGCGGAAGCGCTACATCACTTGCGTAGGGGCTGTGCAAGTGGCGTAGTGCTTCTGCGCATGCATGGAAGGGGTAAAACCCTTCCACGCATGCGTGGAAAGCGACCTGCGCACAAGTGATGTGCACAAGTCCCGTTTTTTCGGAGCCGCGGGTTGACAGGTATGATTGATACCCTTGTCCTCCATGAACTTGTCTAATCCTTTCTTAAAGCTGTCAGGACTGACAGCTGTCACCACTTCTTCTGGCAGGGAGTTCCATAGACCAGTGATCCTCTGGGTGAAAAAGTACTTTCTCTTATTTTAGAACTAGTACCCAAAAGTTTCATGGAGTGCCCCCTAGTTCTAGTGTTGTGTGATAGGGAAAACAGTTTTTCCTTATCTACTTTGTCAACACCGTGCATGATTTTATAAACTTCAATCAGGTCACCTCTTAGACGCCGTCGTTCAAGAATGAAGAGGCCCAACCGTTGCAGCCTCAGATGGTAAGGAAGGTGTTCCAGTCCCCTAATCATTCTGGTTGCCCTCCTCTGCACTTTTTCCAGCTCCATAATATCCTTCTGGAGGTATGGCGACCAGAACTGTACACAGTATTCCAGATGGGGCCTCGCCATAGATTTATAAAGAGGCAAAATGACACTTGCTTACTTATTTTCTATACCCTTCCTGATGATCCCTAGCATTGTGTTTGCTTTTTTCACTGCTGAGGCACACTGGGTTGACACCTTCATTGAGCTGTCCACCAGGACACCAAGTTCCCTTTGCTGGTTTGTCGCAGAGAGTTCAGACTCCATCAGTTTATAAATGTAATTGGAGCAGACACGCCTGCTCTTTGGCTAAAAACAGAGATGAGCACTGAACCCTAGAGTTGGATACAATTGGCTTTCAAGCAAGGGCGACCTTTACCTAGAGATAAGCTTATATTCCAGAAAAAAAGTTAATTATAAGTAGCTAATCATAGAAGAATTACAACAATACACATATCTACTCAGACATACATTTCATTTACTCCAATAGAACTTACTCCCAGAAAAGTACTATAAAATTGCAGCCTTGAACAAGAATCAATGGATCTGTTAAACACACTTAACAAAAGGTTGATTTGCACAAACTTTTAAACATGAAGATACTTTTATATTTGATAGACTTGGTAAAAGGGACAAAAACGCATTCTAGCCACAGGCTGACTTGATTAGAAAGGAAAATACAGATACAGTATATCATCTGTATGCATTCTCATTCTTCTGTTCTAAGCACATTATTGTTCCATTACTCAAGTCCTTGAAAATAATAAGCAGAAAGGATTGTTAGGTTATTAATTAGTTGCTGGTGTTCCCAGAAATAGAGATAAAATTAGCAGTTTTGCTTGAGAAATTGTCCATATAATAAACTGTTCTTAGGAGATGAGTGCGTTCTACTAATATATTCCAACAGGTAACATTTTCTTCATTTTACTTGTACACTGGAACAACTGTTATAATGGATGTTAGGATCTCCTTATTGAAACATAAAACTTCAGAAGATGGTATCACTAGAAGAATGCAATTTACAAAGGCTTCATTTCAACAAGAAAATGAATTGTGCTATATTTATACTTTCAGAGGAAGAATAACAGAATGAACTACGTCCTTTTTAATGTAAAGAAATAACCTAGAAGGAACACTGGAGTATATTGATCATTTTGTAATTTGAATAATCCTTCCCAGAATACACAGTTGGAAGTTTTCCAGAATCCCGTCCCTCCATTATCAGTTGTTTTTTTCTTCAATAAGTATTCAGCATAGATTTTGGCAATGCCTCTCAAGTCCTTGCTCTTGCCACCAAATAATAGAGAATGAAAAAGACAACAACTAGTCCAGCAGAGACATAACAAAGGAGCCTGCGATTGTCCCTTCCTGAACGGGTCATGGTGGAGAAACGTTTGACACTCCCTGTCAAAAGGCCAGTTACACTCATGAAATCAGAGTCCTAAGGCAAAGAAAAGGTAAAATATGTGAAATACATGTTTAGGATTAAGGCAAACAACATTAATGCCAGTGACAAATTGCATCTAGTTAGGAAGCTAACACTTATATTCCTCATTGTGTACCAATGTGTACCAAGTCACCTGACTTCCTAAGTAACAGCAATTAACTGCTGTCATCTGCACTATTTGACTTATGCCAGTGTAATAGGATTTGGACCATTGCTCAATGAAGCAGATATTTTCTATATTCTCAAACATCAAATGAAATTATAATAGAAGTTCAGAATTTCATGACAGAGAAACCAACCTGTTTCTGGGAAAGAAAATTCAATCAACTCACATTCCAATTAATGCTGTTAAATATCTAGAGACTAAATCCTATCAAACTTAGGCATGTTCACACAAATCACAGAATATATACAGGAGCAAAATTCAGAATTTAACATTGTTAATAATGATACAGTAATTTTAATTATCTAAATGCTAATGTTTTTGTTTTCACAATAATGCCATGGTTTCACTGGTAAGCTTTATGACTAAACAGAAATATTGATCTAGATTTCACAACAAAGAATGATGGAGAGGCTTAGACAGGAAAATATAGAAATCATAAGCATGCCATGTATTTTGTTATATGGCACATGAGCTTCTTCTTCTTCTGTGTCTAGGCCAGATGTGAAACTATCAAAATGAAGGCACTTTTTGGTGAGGTAATTCTGCAGTTCTTTTCACCTGATCTAGTATGAGAAAGATTAGCTGGCAACACAGCGTTGCCATTACCAAGGTACGCCCAATTGTGGTTCAAAACTACCACAGTCTTTGAGGAGGCTTTCTGTGTATTCCGGCACATGAGTTAGGAAGCCATGATTGGTTTCACATTCTTGCCTTGGAATGTGCATCCAGAGGAACAAAGCCAAAACCATCCTTTTAAAATCATCATCACCTATACCACATACAAGAATGAGCACAACTATATTATACATGGCAGTTTATATAAGTGTGCACCTCACATAAAAGGAATTACTTCAAAAATTGAGAACTAGGTATCTAACTGCACGCACGATTTTACAGTGCGAAATTCCATATACTCCCTCTAATAATATTAATGTACAAAGTCTTCTGTAACACACAAAACAATTGGGCATCATCTGTAATTCTGTATGGAATGCTAGTTGTTGCTTACCATGCCATCCACATAGTGATTTTGATCCTCAGCATCTTTGTCAATGTCCAGTGCAAGCTATTCAAAAGAAAAAGATTAATAAAATAAACAGGAAACAGAAGAAACATTAACTCCTCCCCATCCCCTAATATCAGTAAATATATACTATTAATCTCCAATAAAAGCCTGTTGTTGTACAGAACTCATCAGCACAACGATATACTGTAGTGATGGAAAAAACAATTAGACTAAGCAATATACAGACCGATTTTAGCCGGGTGACTTTGGTAGCTAGATTTTCTGCCATGTGCTTATTTTCTGCATCTAACATATCATCCACAGCATTTGCATTCTGACCTGAAACAAAGACCAAGATGATCCCACAAGTTATCACAAAGTTCAAATTGTATCTACCTGTTAGAACAATAGTTTGAAGGGCATCCTTAATCTCATCCTTAATCTTCTACAACCAGAGGGAGACAGTAGTCTCCTCCAACTGGCAAGGGACCCTGTGTTGGCATTCCAGATGGGGACCCCATAAAATACCACGTGAAAAACAAATGGACCCCACCACCACAGAAGAAAGCCATACTGGGAGATCTTGTTTGATTAAAAAGTGTGCTCTATCACCATCTCGTGTTCTTGCTGTGCTTCCTTGCCAAGGTTTGGAATTGGCCATTGGGGGGGGGGAGAGAAATGGCACTCAGCCTGAGAGCCACAGCACTCAACTCAGCACCCCCTTTCCTCTGCCTGGTAGTGCAGTGGTTAAAATGTGGTGGTTTAGTGGTTAAGACGCTGAAATTGACGACTGGAAGGTTAGCAGTTTGAGACCTGAGTGCTGCATAATGGAGTGAGCTCCCATCTCTGTCCCAGCTCCTGCCAACCTAGCAGTTCGAAAGCAAGAAATTGCAAGTAGGTAAGCAGGTACCACTTTGGTGGGAAGGTAGCAGCATTCTGTGTGGTCCGGTAGCTATTCATGCCTGCAACATAATTATGGAAACGTCTGTAGACACAGACAGCACGGACTTTTGGCCTTAAACGGAGATGATAATGAGGAAGGACCAAACGGTTGAGCTATCCAAAGAGAAATAATACCGATTGAGGCAATTATTAATGATAATGAAAGTCCATTTGTTCCAAATAATTGGTGTACTGCAATCAGTCTCAAAGAAATATGTATTTGTCTTCAGTTTAGCTTGTATAATCTCAATAAATTGTTTCTAGGATCAACTTGAAAATAAAGCACTTTTCTTCAGTGTAAAAAGTTGTGTTCTAAACAACGAACCCTAGAGACTGGCTTTTGAGCAAGGGAGACCTTTTTTTAAATTGCGGCCAAAGTGTTGAGTCCGATCTTGACAGGAATCAAGGTTGACTCAGGCTTCCATCCTTCCAAGATTAGCAAAATGAGTACCTAGCATGTTGGGGGCAAAATGCTAATTAGCTTGTGAACTGCCCAGAGAGTGCACTGAGCGCTATTGGGGCGGTAGGTTTCCCTTGCTCGAAAGCCAGTCATATCTGACTGTAGGGTTCAGTGCTCATCTCTGTTTCAAAGCTGAAGAGCCAGCGTTGTCTGCTTCTGCAGACGTTTCCATGGTCATGTGCATACCTGTCAACCTTCCTGGATTGGCTGGGATTTCCCGGTTTTCAGCACCGATTTGTGCCATTTCCCGCCCCACGCTGCCGAAACCTCGGAAACGCCCGAATGGGAACACGGTCCCCGCCTGCTGGCTTATGTAAACCATTAAGAACTCTCTCTTCTTCTTTTTATAGTGGGTGGGATGGGTGGGTGGGATATGGGTCTTTTAAAGTGTTTTTATGTGTTTTTAGAATTTGTTGTAATGCCGCCCTGAGTCGGGTTCTGCCTGAGTGGGTGACATATATAAATATGACTATTAAATTAAATTAAATTTGGCAGTGGGGGAAAGGAGGTACTGCGCAGCCCTTCTTCGCAGGTTGCCTTCTACGCATGCGTAGAAGACTACGCATGCGTAGAAGGGGGCTACGCAAACGTAAAACCCTTCTACGCATGCGTAGAAGGCGACCTGCGCAGAACCGTTCTGCGCAGGTCCCGGATTGGCCGGAGCCGTGGTTGACAGGTATGGTCATGTGGCAGGCATCACTAAACACTGAAGTGCATGGAACGTTGTTACCTTCCAACAGAAGTGGTCCCTATTTATCTACTTGCACTTTCTCGCTTTCGAACTGCTAGGTTGGCAGGAGCTGGGACAAAGATGGGAGCTCACTCCGTCATGCAGTACTCAGGAATCGAACTGCAGACCTTCCGCCTCCCAGCCAGCGTCTTAGCCACTTGTAAGAAAAGTCTAATTGCCAATTGCCTTCTCCTTCCCCACCTCTGGCAACAACCCGACGGCAGTTTGACGGGGGAAGAAGGGGTCTCCCACCACCACCTCCAGACCCACAACAAGACGAGGGGGGGGGGACGGACGGACGGGGGAAAGCAGCATGGTTTCATGCTTTGGACCGCCAGGATGGCACAGAAAGCGCAAAGGGGCCGCGGGCAAAAGGAAAGGAAGCAATTTCGCACTGGGAAAAGGTCGTCGGAGCGGAGGCTGCTCGTCTTCCCTCCCACCACCCCCTTCCCCCAGTGACCGGACATGAAGCAGCAAAAGGCAACAACAACAACAGTGTCGCTCCCCCACCCCCGGCTCTTGAGAAGAAACACACACACCTCTCCAGCTGTCCCTGTGGGTTTCCTCACCTCGGCCCCAGTCCGCCATGGTTGCTCCTGCGAGTAGTCCTGCCTCCTTAGTGGCTCGCTGCGCCCCACGAGAGGAGGAGGAGGAGGAGGAAGAGAAGCCACTACTAGCACTAGAGCTGGCTCGTTTCGCTTACGACAATAGCAAGGAAGGAGGGCAGCAGGGCACCTCTCGGGCCGGCAGGGGAAGAGGGGGAGGCTCAGGCGGCCTGGCCGGCCCGGGTCGGCCAGACTCGCGTCTGGCTGGGTTTCCTTAGTTACACCGAGGCTGCTACGTGGGAACGCGGCCTTTTCGGGACAAAGGGGCTGGTAATGGGAGAGGCGCCGTAAAGCGGGAGCGGCGTCAGACTAATGGGGTATGGGTCAGTGGTGCCTCCTCGTGTGTGCGTATCCTATAATAAGCTCCGGGGCAGGGGCTGACTGGCCCCGAAGTGTTCCCACGTTCCTGTAAAAAGTGCCTTGTTAGTCTTCAGGCATCGAAATGTCTCAGGCCGTTCTTATTCGTTACGTGCGTTCCTTCTGCCTTCTTCGCCTTCCGTGTCTAGGCCAGACGTGAAACTGCTGTAAAACTTTTTATTAGGTAAAGGTTTCCCTTGCGCGTATCCGACTCTAGGGTTCAGTGCTCATCTCTGTTTCAAAGCCGAAGAGCAAGCGTGGTCTGCTTCTGCAGACATTTCCGTGGTCATGTGGCAGGCTTTTTATTACTGGTTGTATATAACTCGTTGATTTCCATGCCCAATGAACCTCGCCCAGCTACTCTCCAATACCAGAAATGTAGAAATGCATTCCATGATAATCCACTCTTATGTCTGATGAAGTGGACTTGGTCCACAAAAGCTAACATTAAAATACAGGAGTTAGTCTTTAAGGTGCCACAGCTTTTTCCCCTCTTTTGTTTTGTTTACTCTTTGATATCAATATCATATCAGAATATCATATCATACATCATATCAGAATTTGTTGTTGTTGTTTGTTGTTCAGTCGCACAGTCGGTTCCGACCCTTTGCGACCCTATGGACCATTGTTCTCCAGGCGCCTCTGTCCTCCACCATCCCCCTCAGCCCTCCCAGCTCTGTGCCCATTGCGTCTGTAGTACCATCTGGCCATCTCATCCTTGGCCTCCCCCTTCTTCTTTTGCCCTCCACCTTTCCCAACATCAATGCCTTCTCAAGTGAATCCTCCCTTCTCATTTGATGTCCAAAGTATTTTAGCTTCATCTTTACTACTTGACCTTCCAATGAGCAGTCAGGGTTAATTTCTTCTAAGATTGACCTATTTGTTCTCCTCGCTGTCCAGGGAACTCTCAAAACCCTCCTCCAACACCACATTTCAAAGGCATCTATTCTTCTACGTTCAGCCCTCCTAATTGTCCAGCTCTCACATCCATACATCACCACTGGGAAAACCATTGCTTTGACTATTCTAATTTTTGTTTGCAATGTGGTCTCTGCTTTTCACTATGTTCCCCAGGTTTCTCATTGCTTGTCTCCCAAGAATCAGTCGCCTTTTTATTTCATGGCTACAATCCCCATCTGCAGTGATCTTTGATCCTAAGAAAGTAAAATCTGTCACTGCTTCTACTTCTTCCCCGTCTATTTTCCAGGAACTGATTGGGCCTGTTGCCATTATCTTGGTTTTCTTGATATTTAGTCTCAAGCCAGCTTTTGCACTCTCCTCCTTCAGCCCTATCAAGAGATTCTTTAGGTCTTCCTCACTTTCTGCCATTAGGGTGGTATCGTCTGCATATCTCAGATTATTGATGTTTCTCCCAGCGATTTTAATCCGATATTGTGATTCCTCCATCCCTGCACTGCGCATTATGTGCTCTGTGTATAGGTTGAATAGGCATGGTGACAAAATGCAGCCTTGTCTTACTCCTTTTCCTATTCCAAACCACTCTGTCATTCCCTGTTCTGTCCTAACTGTTGTTTCTTGGTTCATGTACAGATTTCTCAGGAGGCATATGAGGTGCTCTGGTATTCCCATCTCTTTAATTACTTGCCACATCTTGTTGTGGTCCACACAGTCAAATGCCTTAGTGTAGTCAATAAAACAAAAGTAAACTTGTTTCTGGTATTCCTTTGTTTTCTCCATGATCCAGCGTATGTTGGCAATGTGGTCTCTAGTCCCCCTGCCTCTTCTGAAACCGGCACGGAGAACAACAACACTCCCAGAACATGAAAATAGAGAAAATCGAGTATGTGTCTTTAATAAAAGAAAGTATTCACATGCTAGTCCAATGGTGAGGTATCTAAGAAAATGTAATGCAGTGTGTATACTTTACGAAATCTTATCTAGTATATTTCCAGGCAAAGGTACAAACCCACATACAGCAAAGTATATCTACACACGCAAGACTAAAAATGCAACAGAATACGATAACCCTCACTCATACAAATACGCACTTATGAGAACCTACAAACATACAAATATACACGTGTTAGCAATTTCCCGAAACGATTCCCCAGTTCGCCTCACGAATGTTGGTACGTAACAGTAATCAAGCGAAGTCTTGGTATTATAGTCCGCAGCAAGAAGTCACTGGGTGAACTGTAGTACTGTATAGGCTGTGTATACTGTCCATGATATAATCGTCGGGAACCAAAGTGCAACTATTCCATCGGCAGGTTCTCATGCGGCGGGCAACATCAAGCAGTTGTAGACAAATTTCCGATGCCCTTCCGGTAACAGGACATTTCGAATAACTTTCTCATTTCAAGTATTGCGGATTGGCTGGGATTTCCCCTTTTTTTGGCACAGATTTTTGCCATTTCCCGCCCGGAGCTACCGCTACCCCGTAATTTGGCAGCGGGGGAAAGGAGTTACTGCACATCCCTTCTGTGCAGGTCCTTTCTACGCATGCGTAGAACTCTTCTACGCATGCGTATCTTCTGTGCAGAAGGGGATGCGTAGAAGGATTCTACGCATGTGTAGAACAGAGCTGCACAGAACTGTTCTGCGCAGGTCTGTTCTATGCATGCGTAGAAGCCTTCTACACATGCGTAGAAGTGAGCTGCGCAGAACCGTTCTGCGCAGGTCCCGTAATCTCTGGAGCTGTGCTTGACAGGTATGAACCGGAAGTAATTTTTTATTTTATTTTTCAAAAATTACTGAAAATTACCGTACATCTCTGTACGGTAGTCGTACATCGTACGGAGGGTCAAATTACCGTGCCGTACGGTAATTACCGTACAGGTTGGCAACGTCCCGCTTCCGCCTCGCCTTGGCCGCTGTCTGCAACCTCCATGGCTGTTTGTGCTCTTTGCTTTCCCGTCAGCCTCGGCTAGAGAGAGGCGGGCGGGGAGAGGGCGCGCACCTCCCCCGAGGGAGGAACCGGACCGGGCTTTTCCCCCGGTGCCTCCGCCGCTCCGGAATCCGGATCAGCGGCAGTCAGTCCCAGCGCTTGGGCTTCCTCCGGGTTTGGTGCAGATGCTGAGCTTATCCGGTAGGACTGAGGGCGGCCAAGCCCGGCGTTTGCAGGGCTAAGTGCGGCGAGGGAGGGAGGGAGGGAGAGGCGCTTGCCTTGCAGGAAATGAGGCAAGAAGCCTGATCGAAAATCGCAGAAAGGCGGCTGAGCTGGTGGGTGGGTGGGTGGTAATGTTTCCCTCCGCCTCCTAATCAATTTAGTCATTAAAGTTCCCTAACGAATTAGAATAGTGGTGGTCGGTGGAATAGGATTTAACAGTGATTCTGCTTTTTAAAAGATGAGCATCGCACGAACGATCACAATAATCGAGGGTGTATTTTGACGTTGGATCAGGACCGGCTGAGTAGTGAATAAAATGTTTTCTCCCCTCCTGGGGATAGTTTTTCAAAGGGACCCAGAATGGCGATGGGCCAGGGCGGATTTTAAAAGCTTGGGTGGACAGAAAGGTCTGATTTTGTTTTTTTTTGTGTGTAACAGATTCATGCTTACATGCAAGGATATTTTGAATGTTGTAATGCATGAATGCATCTGTTTCTATATGTGCTTTCATATGTTCTTTGGGTTGGACCTTATGGTGGAAAACATGCTAAAACAGCAAATTCCTAGACTATAAAAATTCTACATCGTTGTATGCTAGTATTAATTAAAAACTATAGCCAGTAGATATTTTGAATGTTGTAATGCACAAATGCATCTGTTTATATATGTGCTTTCATATGTTCTTTGGGTTGGACCTTACGGTGGAAAACATACTAAAACAGCAAATCCTAGACTATAAAAATTACACATCGTTGTATGCTAGTATTAATTAAAAACTGTAGCCAGTAGTACAAATACCAAATAAACTGCTATTGCAGATAAAGTTTTTTTTTTTAAAAAACCACCTCGTTTCATTACCCAATAGATGCCAACTACTGTATAGCACCATGATGGCGAACTTTGGCACTCCAGATGTTCTTGGACTTCATTTCCCAGAAACCCAAGCAAGCCCCCATGAATACGCATGAATGGGTTCATTGCAATTCATCCTGTACTGGCGCGTTTTACTTCCACTTCCAGAAGCGACGAGGGTGGCATGGGCCGGATGAATCGCAGTAAACCCATTCATGTGGATTCACAGGGGGCTTGGGCTTCTGGAAATTGAAGTCCAAGAAGATCTGGAGTGTTAAGGTTCGCCATCACAGATATAGTAGATGCCAACTACTGTATAGGTTATCGGTTGAAGTAGTTTTATTCTTTAAAGAATTCTCATTTGTTGATAATTCTTGCTTCCATAGTCAACGTTTTCACACCAGAAATAATCCTTTAATGTTTTCATGTCTTCATGTGGCAATAGCATTATAAAATTATAAAGATGATATGAGCGCATTCAAAGTACACCACACAGTGCTCATTCAGAAATACAATACTTTTATTTCATTTATACCACAAGCTTCTACCAAAAAAACCTGGTGCAGTTTATTTACACTTTAAATGGAACATATGACCTCTCGGGACTCTTCCAGTTCTGTAGTTCTGTGAAATTACTTCAAGAATTTACATAAAGTATGGGGAAATAAGATAAACGTTGAGAGTTGAAATGTTTGAAGTGGTAACTACATGAGAGTTGTGTTATACCAGGGGGGCTTCAACCTTTTAAAGCCAGGGGCTGGATCACGCCCCCTCAGACTGTTGGTGTGCTGGATAGGTGCTGCCACAGTCTTTGGCAGCAGTGGTGGTTGGGGTGGGGGGAGTGGGGGGAGCTCAAAGTCCCAGTGGCAGGGCCACCCCGAGCCCTCCCCACACCGGTGACTGCGGGACCACCCCGAGCCACCCAGCACCCCCTGCTTGGCACACCGGCCTGGTGAAGCTTCATGGCACAAAATCATCTGGCCCACAGGCCGTAGGTTGAGAACCCCTGTGTTGTACTATTAAGGATGGATTCATTAAGTGCAGAATATTTTTAATTGATTTTTCTCATTCATTGGCAAATGGTTTGTCTGAACCATTTGTTGTGAGCACAAAATAAACTTTGCCATTCCATTGCAAACCAGAGCTGATCAGTCACATGCCTAATCCTGTTTATATTTGAGACATTTAGTCCTGATGACCCATTTGCCAGTTTGCGTGGGGAAAACTGAAGAAAAAAAATATCAGACAGTGTAAAAACCATGTGGGCCCACGGTTCCCTGTCACCAGTGAATAAAATACTTTGTGCAAGGCTTTGTGATACTTCCAAGACCTATTTCTTAACCTGCCCCTGGCATGGACTATGCAATTATTTATTCTTGATGGTTTGAGATGTTTCAGTACAGTGCAGATTCTGGCAGATTCATTAAAAAAACTGAAGTAGATTTACATCTGAAGTAGGATTTGAGTGGATCTGGAATTGGAGCCGAGGTTGCAATAATAATAATAATAATAATAATAATAATAATAATAATAATAATAATAATAATAATAATAATAATAATAATAATAATAATAATAATAATAAAAAAAATACAGTGATACCTCATACAACGTCCAAACTTGGTTCCACAAGTTTGGACTTTATACGGATTTGGACTTTGTATGAGGCATGCAAAATCCAGCCGTGATGCCTCATACAACGTCCAAATCCTTGCTGCCATTTCCATAGAGATACGTTGTACTGTAACAGCACAGACTTCAGGGCAAAGTCAAGGAAACAGACAGGAAACTGACAGAACTTTAAGAAATCATTGTCTAAAGGCTAAAAACATTACAAAAACTTGTCAAACAACCCTGATTGTCCAAGAACCTGAAGAATGCTGCAAAAATCCCAGGAATGCTTCTAAAAATTCTGACGAAAAAATTCAAAAAAATCCAAAATCGCACTCAAAACCACTCCTAAACAACGTCACACGACGTTGTATGAGGCAACTTTTTTCCAAGGAATTAGGCGATGTTGTATGAATCCGATGTTGTATGAAGCGGACTTTGTATGAGGTATTACTGTAATAATAATAATAATAATAATAATAATAATAATAATAATAATAATAATAATAATAATAATAATAATAATAATAATAATAATAATAATAATAATAATAATAATAATAATAATAATAATCGTTGTCGTCAGTAGCAGCAGCAGCTGCTGCTGCAAACTGGAAAAAAACCAACAAGTCAATGCATGGTCAATATTTGAAAACCATAGAAGGCAAGGCTCACCCAAAATTGACATGGGGATGGTTACGAGCAGGAGTTTTGAAGAAGGAAACGGAAGGATTTATATTACCAGCTCAGGAACTAGTTTTGCCAACAAATATGAAGACAAAAATACAGCACATATCCAACAATAGCAAATGTCGGCTTTGTAATGAAAAGGATAAAACAGTAGACCATCTGATCAGTGGATGCAGCAAAATTTCACAGACTGATTATTTGCAACGCCATAACAGGGTTGCAAAAATTATCCATTGGAAACTTTGCCAGAAGTTTGGGTTTGAATGCAGTAAAAATCATTGGGAACATCAAGTCGAAAAAGTTTTAGAGAATGAGAGAGTCAAGATCCTGTGGGACTTTAAAATTCAAACAGAAAGACATCTTCCTCACAACACACCTGATATAACTGTTGTGGAGAAGAAGGAAGTCTTGTTTATTGACATTGTATACCAGGAGATGCACAAACTGAAGACAAACAACTGGAGAAAATCACAAAATACCGTGATTTGCAAATAGAAGTTGAGCATCTATGGCTAAAGAAATCTATTGTTCCCATAGTGATCGAAGCCCTTGGAGCAGTACCTAAAGGACTCCCTAGATATTTGGAAATTTTGGACTCTCCAAAAAACATAATAACTTTCCAAAAAAAAAACTCTCCAAAAAATAACTACTGGGGACTGGATATATACTCAGACGTTACCTTAACAGCTCTTAGGTCCTTGGTTAGGGCTTGAACTATTAATTTTATTCCGGTCCTCGACTGTGAACCAAATGGTTGATTTGTATGATGATGATGATGTTGGTATGCTGTCAAGTCAATTCTGGCTTATGGCTACTATTTCTAGGGTTTAGTTAGAAGTAGGTTACCACTCCCTTCTTCCAGGGGGGCACTGGGACTGTGCAGCTTGCCAAAGGCTACACAGGTTGGTTTTTCTCCCTGGAGGCAAACTCCAAACCTCCAATACTGAGAGATGAATCTGTGTAAGAGAAAGTACTTCTGGAAGAGATCAGAAATTGATCAGGATATATCAAGATGGCAGAATAGCAGAATAAAATGAAACACTAACATTTTCTGCTCTTGGCAGATTATAATGCCCAGAAGCAATAGTGGGAAATTCTGTCATTATTTTTTTAATAGAATAAGACTAAACACTTGGAAGATACTAGTGGGGGTATCACTCTTCTCTGGAGAATAATAAACAGGAGTTGGTTACGTACTGTACTAATTCTTCTAATTCCACAGGGATCAAATGTTAATCCATCTCTAGTTGTAAGCCTTTAGTTGTATGTAACAACTGGTGACCCTCAAAAGTGAAATTCATTTGTTATGTGCATAAATACTGCTTATTGTATAATTTGTTTTCAGAATTGATTATGTTTTCAGACTGTCTTCTTTCTTTCAATATCCTTTACTTTAGTTTGATAACAAATTGAATTTTAATAAAATGAGAGATTTAGAATTCACCAAATGGATCTAGTACTAATACTTTGCAAAAACTGATAATCCCTGTCTTTCATCATAACATATTTTGTCATATGGTGTATTATTCTTTTTGTCTTTATTTTCGTATTACCTGTGATCTGATGTTTGGTATTATGTAAAAACTGATGTTGATCAGTATAAATATGCATTGAGTTATAAATCTTTGAACTGCATTGTATGTTATGTAGTAGTCAGGCTGTATGTATTTTGTAGTCCCTCCCCTCTTAGTATACCTGTAAAATGTGAATGGCTAGTGTCAGAAAGTGAGAAATGACCCTAGGGCAGCTATTTGGGAATGTTATCAGGCATTTGTATTCTGGCTTGCACATAAAATACAGTACTTTAGACTGACAAGCATCAAGTCCAGCCTTTCCCAGTTACAAAAGAGCTCTCTAGATTGTTTATTCATAATCTCCTGGTCCCCCATGCTGTGTCACTACTTTATTGGTCACATACTGTGAAGGTGATTCTTTTCCGAACAAATACTTAGAGTGAAACAACCATTTCTACTTCCCTAAATAGCAGTTTTGCAGTAACTGTTTCAAACAAAGAAACAAAGGTATTAACTTCAAAAAGCATTGAGAGTTCGGGACCTGAAGTCTCCAGCTAGTGTCCCCCCCCCCACACACACACACACACAAACACACACAGCCCTGTGTTTTGTAAACAGATTCAATTTTTTGCATCTTGAATTATGAATCCATTCAAAAGGTATTAATATACAGTACACAGAACAACTTTATTGGATTCTCTGACCTCCCTTTTCTTTTGTACCTGGAAAATGCTTCTGACATCATCTGATCAGGCTGTCTGTCTGTCTGTATGGTACAGGCATCATCTTTCTGTTTTGCTGATCGGTTCTAGGTTCTTCTGTGTAGAAATGGAAATCAGGACAACGGGTAGAGGAGGGGTTTGGCCGTGTAAGGGAGCAGCCGTGCACAGCTCTCTATTTGGAGGTAATCCTCCTCTGGGGGAAGGGTGCCTAGCTAGGTGCTGTGCCGAGAGGACATTTACTAAGTGCTAAAAGGCTCAGCGAGGATTAGTATGTGATTGAGAGAGCAAGTGAGCTGCGGGTTAGTTTTCCTTGGATCGTCCATCTGCTCCCTGCTTTGAAGGAGGACAATTTCACTGGCTTCCCTCCCTCTCCTTCTCCTCAGCTAACTGACCACAAGTCCCCTGTGCATCCATCAGTATTCAGCTGGACAACAAAAACCTCCTGGCCCACATTCACAGCATTTCAGGCCATCTCCACTCAGTGGAGGGATGGAGCTCCGGACGGTGCTAGAGACGGTAGAAAGCGGGGAACAAGATACAGTCCTCAGGGTGCTGCAGATCTACAATCAGGAGGTGAGCCTTTATTGGGAGTTGCTTGCCTGATGTCAATGTGATACCCGTGTCCATTTTGGTCGTTCTGGTGCCTTCCTTGGTGTGTTGCCTCCAGTATCATAGGTCTGTGCTTTCCTTCAATCAGATGTTATTAATCTCTGAGAGCAAGTGTCTATTTTACTTGCAAAATATGAGCTATGGATTTTAGTTACAGCCTTCTTCTCCCCCCCCCCCCCCCCACTTGCTAAAAATGACATGCATGGGGTGTGTGTGTGTGCTGTTTTGGCCAAAGTGAGACATGTAAAAAAATAGTACAGATTTCTGACAGCAGAAGGTAATGCAGCAGTTTTATATGGCAAGTGGATATTTATAGCATTAACAAAAAAATTATGTGACAAAATATGTGTAGTATTAACAAACACAACTCTGAGATGCTGTACGTGAAGGAGAACTTTTGTGTGGCATGCAATATAACTTAAAATCCTCCGTTAAAAGATTTTAATCATAGTTATAGTATCTGTAGAGTGACGAGGGAATAAAAAAATAAATTGATGTTGCAAGAATAAGCTGGATAAAGAATTGACCCCTGGCTTTGTCTCAGATATTGCATGAAGGGTTGGATCCTTCCATGATAAGCAAATCTAAGAACTTGAAATCAATTGAGAGTGTGCTTCTTCCGATGGTAATTTATAGCCATTTGCATCATTCTGGCTTTTCATAACTATGTAATTCCCCCTGCACCAGTCCTCTAGAGTGAATGGGTGGAGACATAAGCAGAGCTGTTAATGTTAAATGTAGCTAGCAAAAGTGGTATATTCTTGGGCGACAGAAAAATTAGTGCATTGTGTGCAGATTATCACAAGAAGCTAACATATACTATGAATATTTCCCTTGTTGTTCCTTCTACTGTTTACTCCGCTGGACAACAACACTTTGGGCCTCAGGCACAGGTCCTTCCAAATCCTGATCTGAGATTCCTTTATTGTGAGATGCTGGGAGCTGAGCCTCAGAGCGTAAACATTTATGTGAATTCCACTGGGGGAATAGATTCATTAAATCAACTGCTGAATGATAAGTCAACACTTGCATACATTCTGTTGATTTTCTTGATCTTTATCCTAATTGGACCTAGCCACTGGATTTAACCCTATGTCTTTTCTCTCACAGAATAGCACTCAAAACAGATGAAAGAAATCAATATGAGTACAATTCTACTGTCTAGCCTGGGATCTTAAGGAACATTTAAGAGTTTTGTAAACACACAGACCAGCACCTGGTGTTTCTCCACTAGTGTGTGATGTGATAATGGTATTCTTAAAATGTTTGTGATTCTTCCCCTGCCCTGCATAATTGGGGTTAATGCTGAAATGTTTTAAGAACTCATAGCAAAGAACTTCAAAAATTGAGGCAAGACAGATATAGCAAGGTTTGTGGTGACCACATAGATATTTGGCAGATACATATAACATTTGCTGGTGTATAAGACGCACTTCCCTCCCTTAAAATTCACTTGAAAATGGGGTGTGTCTCATCAAAATTAGCAGAATCTGGAGCTGGGCAGGAGGCTTCAAAGGAGCCTTCTCCCTCCCCCATTCCACCCTCTCCTGCTGCTGGCAACCAGCGGCTGTGGGATCTGGGAAGAAACGGGCTTTAAATAAGCCCTGTTTCCACCCCATTTCCCCGCCCCGGCTGCTGACAGCCAGTGGCTGTGGGATGGGGGGGGGATGAACTTCAAAGGAGCCCTCTTTCCACTCTATTGCACCTCCCAAAAATGGGCATCCCTCCCCCATCCCACAGCCACTGGCCGCCAGCAGCCGGGGTGGGGAAAATGGGGTGGAAAGAGGGCTCCTTTAAAGCCCATTTTTGCCTGGCTGCTGGCAGCCGACAGCTGTGGGATCGGGGGAATGGACTTCAAAGGAGTCTTCTTTCCACCCAAAAAAAACCCAGCCACTGGCCACCCTCCCCAGCTCTTGGAGTTAATTTTGAAAAATCATGAAAAAATGTAAAAAATTATTTCCCCCTTAAAATGTATATAAACAGGATGTGTCTTATACCCCAATGCATCTTCTACACTGGCAAATACAATAATTTGTTTCCAAAATCCTGATATCATCTTTAGAGATCACAATTGTGGGCCATACTCCACTTCTCTGTTGTCATCAGCAATTAGTAGCAGAGAAAAGGGGCAGAGGGAGGGTCCTGTCTGTGTACTGTGAATGCTTCAATACTACTACAGCTGCCCAGTAAGTTGTAGCAACCTTGTTCATACAGGTGTCAGTTGTACTTTTAGATTCCTTGAAAGCTCTGTTTTTGTTTTTCTATTTTGATGTAACCACTTTAACCTTTTATGGCAAAAACAACAAGGAGTTTAGTGGCAGTTTAAAAATGTAAAAGTCTCACTTGGCATACGCTTTCAAGGGTGTGGTCCAGGTCTTCGTGCTACCCTATATGCATCTGAAGTGGACTGCAGAGCTTGAAAGATTATGATGAGAAAAACTTATCAGTCCTTAATGTACTTCAAGGTTTTTTTGTATTTTTGCTGCCTTTTTTTCCTGGAAAGAATGGAAATACTTTTAGCAATAACAATTACACTTATATTCTACCCCAGAGCGCTTAGTGCACTCTCTGGGTGGGTTCACAGACTTTTGGATTTTATTTTATTTTTATACTGCTCAGTAGTGAACAAGCACTATCTGGGCACTGTACAAATACCGTATTTTCCGGCGTATAAGATGACTTTTTAACCCCGAAAAATCTGTGCCAAAGTCGGGGGTTGTCTTATACGCCGGGTACTCCGGAGCCAGGGACCATCCGGTGGGGAAAGCCATCTGTTGCCGCCACCGCCGCGAGGCTTCTGGAGCCAGGGGCCACCCAGATACCACCACCCTCAGCCTCGCGGTGGCGGCAGTGGATGGCTTTCCCCACCGGTCAGCTGCTGCTGCTCCTCCTCCTCACCCCCCGGATGGGGGAGGTGGTGCAGTGGAGGAGGAGCAGCAGCTGAGTGGCGGGGAAAGCCATATGCCGCCGCCGCCGCGAGGCCTCCGGAGCAAGGGGTCGCCCGGATACCACCACCCTCATCCTTGCGGCGGTGGATGGCTTTCCCCGACGGTCAGCTGCTGCTCCTCCTCCTCACCCCCCCCCCAGCTGGGGGTGGTAGTGAAGAGGAGGAGAAGGACCAGCTGAACGGCGGGAAAAGCCTTCTACTGCTGCCGCGCTCTCCCTGCCCCCTCCACCGGCAGGGAGATAAAGGGAGCCATCCCCGGCTCAGGAGGCTCCGAAGACGCCGCCGTTGGAAGAGGGGTAGTCTTATACAGCGAGTATATTGCAAACTCTATATTTTAACTAGAAAAGTTGGGGGTCATCTTATATGCCGAGTCGCCTTATACACCGGAATATACGGTAGTCAAGATATCATATGATAAGCAGCAACAACAATATGAGCAATTGACCATATTAAAAATCAACAACTAGACAAAACATGATAATATGGAATAAGTGCCATAATACTCTCGGTTGAAATTGAGATAATTTTAATTTAAATTATAAAACCAGATTAATATTCTAACTATGTAAACCCAAAATAATATGACAAATACTGTGACAAGTTCTCATAGATTTTCAGGTGTTAAGACGTTAAAAGCTGTCCTGAAGATTTCAATTTGTAGTGTCATTCTGAAATTGAGAAGTGATGGTGATTAACCAACCACCAGCAATAGTTTGTTCCACAGTAAGGGGCCGAGACAGAAAATCCCTGATTTCTATTTGTGGATTTTCTGTCCTTCCCTAATGTTGGCATGATGACATGTTAGGAGTGAAGGGGATGGGTAGATTGCCTCAGGAATGTTACACTAGATATTGCGGTCCCAAGCCATTTAGGGTTTTGTAGGTCAAAGCTAGTGCAAGTAGGTGAGAAGATAAATCTTTATTGTCATTGTTCTGCACAGAACAACGAGATTGGAGGGAAAAACACTTATCAACCCAACAAAACCTAAACAAAATACAACTATACAAAATTATCAACATACTCCCACCCCACATATACACATTTAACCCCTAAAAAGCTCTAAGACTCTTAAAACTCTAAAAACTATATTCAGAAGCTCCTTCATAGACTGCATTGCCCTGCATTCAAAGCCAGAACCGCTTTGGGGTAGAAACTATTTCTCAAGCGGCTGGTCCTGGTCTTTATGACCCTATACCTTCTTCTAGAAGGCAGAAGCTGAAAGAGAACATTTCCGGGATGCATACTATCTTGCGCAATCTCTACAGCTTTCTTATAACACCTGGCGGCATAGATTTAATCTAGAGTGGGAAGAGTACACCCGATTATCCCCTCCACAGTCTTTACGACCCTTGACAGCATTGTTCTTTCCCTAGCCGTACAACTCCCAAACCATACACACAGACCATAGGTTAACACATTCTCTATGGTGCAGTGGTAGAATGCCAACAGCAGGTCCTTTGAAAGGTTGTTCTTCCTGAGGATTCTCAAGAAGTATAACCTCTGCTGTGCTCTCTTCATCACATCTTTGGTGTTTGCTCCCCATGTTAGATCATCCCTCAGCTCCATTCCCAGAAATTGAAACACCGAGACCTGTTCCACACAATTCCCTTCAATAATAAGTGGCTGGATGTTCAATTTGCATTTTCTAAAGTCCACAATGATCTCTTTTGTCTTTTTTACATTGAGGAATAAATTGTTTTCCCTACACCACTCCGTCAACATCTCAACCTCTTTCCTGTAAGCCGACTCCCCCTCCCCAGCAGTAATCAGACCAACCACTGTTGTGTCATCTGCAAACTTGATGATCTTATTGCTGGGGTAACTGGGAACACAATCATATGTGTAAAGCATGTACAGAAGCGGGCTCAGCACACACCCCTGCGGCATCCCCGTACTTATACTGAGATCCGCAGAGACATGAGATCCCATCCTGACCTGTTGGGAACGATCTGATAGAAAATCTAGTATCCACCTGCATAAGTATGGCGGAAGTCCCAGATCTAATAATTTGGCCACCAGTCTATGCGGAAGAATAGTATTAAATGCAAAACTAAAATCTACAAATAACAGTCTTGCATAAGTCCCTTGTTTCTCCAAATGGGTCAGAACAGCATGTAGGGCCGTAGCCACAGCATCCTCCGTGGATCTCTTTCTCTTATAAGCAAATTGACAAGGGTTTGGAGAGATGTTATCAAATCTAAAGTTGAATGAAGCTGTAGAAGTTGTATGGGAGTGAAAGCTGGACAGTAGAGAAAGCTGACAAGAAAAAACGATTCATTTAAAATTTGGTCCTGGAGGAGAGCTCTATGGATATCCTAGACTGCTAGAAAGAGGAACAAGAAAATCAAGCCTGAATGATCTCTGGAGGCAAAAATGATAATGCTGAGACTGGTTTACTATGGGCACATCTTGAGAAAGCAAGACTCTAGAAAAAACAATGCTGAGAAAGGTAGAAGGCAGCAGGAATTAAGGAAGAACAAACATTAAATGGATTTACTCAATGAGGGAAGCCATAGGCTTGTGTTTTAAAAGAGTTGAGCAGAGTTGTTGAGGATAGGATGTTTCAAATATCTCATTCATTGAGTCACCATAAGTTAGAGATGTAACAGCAGCAGCAGTTCTGTAATTCTTTTATAGATGGTGTCTCTTTTTTCAGGTGATAAGAATACAAGAGACTTACAATGTCCTTAATAATAATTGTGTACTGTCAAATCAGTCCTGATTTATGGCAACCCTTTTCTGGGTTTTCTTGGTAGAGAATACTGAGAAGTAGTTTACCATTCACTTCTTCTAGGGCCATCTTAGGACTGTGTAGCTTGCCCAAGGCCACACCAGCTGGCTCTTCTGGGATGCACAGTGAGGAACTATGTTCCCAGCCTCTGGCTCTGCAGACAGATACCTAAACTCACTGAACTATCCAGCCAGCTCACAATCTCATTAGAATGATGGACACTATTTTCAGATACTGTGCATTTGACTTCTTGCCTTTCTTGATAAACAACGCCATGAAATCAAGCGCAGTTAGAAAGCTTCGTAAAGGAAACTAAGCCTTTGTGTCACTAAAGTTTTTTCTAAATAGTTAAAGCAGTTCTAAAGGCCAACAAATATTTCTTGTTCAGACTGAAATTGGTTTAGATAATCCATCACATCCAGGAACCTGTGGTGCTGGGATGCCATCACATGCTCCAAAACCTTGTCCAAAATGTAATGTTGGAGCCTGGCCAATAATTATCAATACAGTGGGATTCAAGGAGGCTGATTCAGTGGGATTCAAGAAGCCCTGCTGATCAGGGGTTCTGGGAATTCAAGTTCAAGAGCACCTGGAGTGCCAAGGTTCGCCACCCCTGGTGTAGGATTTATTATTTAAATGACATTTTTTTCGTTCGCAAGAGGCAGTTTTGAGGCCTAGCAGACTATTGGAATATTTATTTTAGGATATGCCTCAGAAATTGAGTTGGGTGGTTGGAGTTACATGACAAATACAAATTTTGCTCCTGTCATGAACTTGCTGGTAGCCTTTTATGAGCTGTTTTCTGTCAGCTTCTTGTCCTCACTACAACCCCACTGTATGGAGGACAACAACATCTGTTTTGAAAGCTTGTGGTAAGGATTACCGATATAAAGTACTTTGAACACTTGAGAATGCTACACTCACATTAATAACATTAATATTATAGACGATAGTGTCCTTTTGGACTGAGGTCATTCAGACTTGTGGAGTGGAGTATCAAAATAAAATTATTTTTATGAGCCAAATTAAGTATTAAAAGGATGAAGTTTTTGGAACTTCTGCTGTCTCTTTCTTTTTGGAAAAAGCTAAGTAGGACATACTTTGCAGCTGTGACCATGTTGTGAGGAATAGAGTTTAACACTCCTGATCATAGCATTTTTACACTGTCAATCATATCTGATTGTAGTTGGCTCAGTTTTCGACGCCTATTTAATTTTCCAGTAAAGCTATCTTTTTCTTTCAAGAATTCTGTAAGGTACCTTACCAGCCTTACAACAGCCTCTGGCTGATCTGTTTAGAAGTTACAAACATAATGAACCTTTTCTGTGTTGTCCTCGTCTAGTTGCAATCATAAGAGTGCATTAGATCTGTGTTGGCTTCAAAGCGGCTTTTCAGATATATGTAAGTTTAAGGAGGGTTCCTCAAACTTGGTTCTCCAGGTGTTCTTGGACTTCAATTACCAGAAGCCCAAGTCAGCACACCTGCTGATCCCAAGGCTGGGAATCCCTGGTTTAGGGACTATATCCCATGTTTGGTTTGTTTTATATCTACTGTCATAAACTACTTAAAATCTTGTCCTAAGAATCTTTCAGTATCTTGCTTTAAACATAGTACAGTAGAACCCCGGATAATGCTAAAACTTGGTTCAACGAGTCTTAGCATCCGATTTTTAACGTTATGCGATACATGCATCGCATAACGTTAAAATCCTATGGGATGAATCGTGTTACGTTTCAACTCCATAGAGATACATTGTAATAGACACAGGCTTCAGCGAACGTTATGTGATACATCCCATAGGATTTCAACGTTATGTGATGCAAATTTTTTTTCCAGATTGCTTAACGTTATGCAGTTTTAGCGTTATCTGGTGCAAACGTTATCCGAGGTATTACTGTATTATGTGAAACTTGAGAGGTGTTCAAAGGGCCCAGGTTTCCTTAAATTGAAAGTTTCTGTGTATGAATTGATTGATTTTAAACATGTATTCTTTTCCAATTTCCTTTCATATTTCACAGATTTGCTTGTTATATACCTGAGTGTTCAGGTGAAATCAGTTGCTTGTCATGTCTTTATTTTTATTGTGTAATCAGAAGCAAAATCAGTTTATTCCCTCAGTCTATTTATGTTTTTTCCTTTATATTCCCAGAAATCTCAGTGTTTTACATTTGAAAATGAGGAACAGGAAGAAAGGAAGGTAATTCTTTGTTTTGTCGTGCTTGTTTCTGCAGGAACTATCAGAGAGATTAGGGCAGGGCTTCTCAACCTGTGGCCCGTGGGCTGGATGTGGCCCACAGGACCATTTCATATGGCTTCCCCACTGCCTCCATCACACCAGGTATTGCCATGTGGTGGAGGAAGGGCAAAATGGCCGTCCGGCCCCCAAAGCTGTCTGAGGGAGCATGACCCGCAGTGGTGTGCTGGCCCACAGGGATACAGCTACTCATCCTGGTGTGCCCCAGTGACTGGCTCCCCCCAGAGGCAGGGAGAGGTAATGGGAATTATGGGATTTCTCCCCCAACCCCCCCAATAGGTGCCCCCATCACTTCCTGTCCACCACCCTCCCAAGGTGCCCAGCACACCCCTGGTGACCCGGCCCCCAGCTTAAAAAGTTGAGAACTCCTGGACTAGCGTTTCTCCTAGAAAGGGGTTCACAACCTACAGGCCATGGGCTGGCCCCGGCCTCCGATGCCATTCTATCCAGCCCCCGGCAATGACCATGGAAGCGGATGTGTTTACGACAGCCGTAAACACACATGCACAAACATACCTGCTACAGTTTACAGTAATGTTTGCAGCAGGGGGAAACTACGTATCTGGCTCAATCAGCTGTTGAAAGGGGAGTTGTCCAGCCCGTGGTACGGTAAGGTTGAGAACCCCTGTCCTATATAATAAAATTGGGGATGGAAGAAGAGGGCTAAGCTCTGCCTCCCTTCTCTTACATCAAAATCAAAAGTGGCTGCTTAGAGATCTGCTTAATGTAATATGCTGTTTAACCAGCAGGATTTATGAAGCCATGCTAGCAGCAGCTGGAGTGAACCTCATTGGAATTAATCTATATCTAGGAAAAGGAGCTGGTTAAGTATTTATAAATATACTAGCATGTTTTTGCCTGGCCTTGCTGGGCAGGTTTTGGAGGGGGTTTTTTAGGTGTTGGGGTGATTTTGGGGTGTGTGGCTAAGGAAGACGGGAACGGCCAAAGATACAGCAAGGGTGCCAGGCAGGGATCCGCCAGGGTAGGCTCCTCCCCTGACAGATTTCTGCCTCTCGTCTTTGCCATTCTCCTTCCGCTGTTTCGAAAACAGCCCTCGAAACAACGGAGGGAGAATGTCAAGGGAGAATGTCAAAGCTTTCAGCCCCCACCCCCCGTGGAAGACACTAGCGCGTCAGCTGTTTTTTAAAATGCGTGCGCAAGCTGTCCCACCTCTGTGCTCGCGTCCTTCAGCCTGATTGGCTGAGGGGTGGCATGGTGCGGAGGATGCTGGGAAGTGTAGTTTTGTTTGTTTGAGTTCGTGGGGCGTTGGCCCCACTCTCGGCTTCCGGACCCTTGCGGCGATGCTCGCAGGGTCAAAAGGTAAGTGTGGCCAGCTCATTACAGGATAGTTGGGATGGGTGTGGCCACGCATGCTGGATAGGCCTAGCCCATCCAACATTTTATAGGTAAAGATTTATATCAGCCCTATATCATAGCATAATACAGTAAGTTAGAACAAAAAGTTGTTTGTATCATTGAAAGCTCTATTATGTTTTTCTTTTAAGACAAAAGATGTTAATGTATGACTTATTTTTCTAAACTAAAACCTCAGTACAGTATTCAGGTTAAATTGCTGTGTTGGCGCATTGTGATAAATAAGTGGGTTTGGGGTTGCAGTTTGGGCACTCTGTCTCTGAAAGGTTCGCCATCACTGGTCTATACTATAATTAATACAGATAATTTGTTACTAAACAGTTATTTAACTAGTTTAAATCAATACCTTTATGTTGATCAAGCAGTATTATTGAAATTGATTGACATGTATTTATAGCTATACAGTGGAACGTCATACAACAATTGTCCCGTATAGCAACGAAATCACATAACAATTAGGTTTTTTTGGGGGAAATGGTGTCCCGCATAACAATTTTCCCTATGGAAAAAATCGTACAGCAATTTTTCATTGTATAGCAATTGTTTCGTACAACAACGAGCCCTGTGGAATGGATTAAAATCATTGTATGAGGTTACCACTGTATACTGTATCTGTCTATATTCAGTTGTGTTTTGCATTTTAGTTTGTCTTGTGATTTCCCAGTTCAAAAACCACTAAATTGAACAGCAAGAGATGACAGGTTCACAAAAGCAAGCCATAGGTAATGTATGGGCCTCCAGATGTTGTTCGAGTGCATCTCCTATTAACCCTAGCTAGCATAACCAGTGATGAGGGATGATGGGAGTTGCAAGTTTGCCAGTATCTGGGATGCCGTACATACCCTGGCTCAAACAATATAGGCTGACAGATGCTCCATTAAGCAGAGAGACTAATAAAGTTCTGTACTTGTTTAAGATGGCTTTCTTGCAGTTGCATGCTTGTGCCAGAGTTCAAAGATGCCCTTCTCATCTCTTATGGTTATCCAAAAAGGCTTGAATTAAGTTGTTCCTGTAGGTATGTCTCTTTCTTGAACTCACTCGGAAGGGAGAAAGTTGTGCCTGCTCACCTTCTCTTACCATAGTCTCTCTTCTCTCAGTGTTGACCCTGACACAAATGAGCGGCCAGTCTAAGAATGTAGCTTGTTACATAAACAGACTTCCTTGCTGATATAATTTTAAAGGGCCTTTCATGAGTCAGCATTTATTAATAACATTTCAACTCTGCATTCCTCCATGACTTGGCCAAATCAGGTCAAAACTCACACTGAGATACAGAACATGGTCACTCAAAGAGAACCAAAGTGGGAAAGAAAAATAAACCTCAGTACAAAATATGTCTAATGTGAATGTCTCTCTCCTGGGCAAGAACTACACCGTTGCTTGAAACTAGTTTAAATGCAAAGTGGCTTTTATCACTTCACTTGATGTGCACCTGACTGCGTCTTAAAATAGCATGCATTGGGTGGGATTTTAAAGCACAGTAGGGCTTCAGATGAGTGAGGAAGATATTCCTCTTCTGCATGGCTTGCCTGTCTTCAACACCAGGGAGACCCTTGTCACTAACATGTACTCTCTGGACTCCATTGTCCAGATGCCCGCCAAACAGGCAAGCTGAAGTCCTCACATGCTCCCCATGAGTTTAAAATGGAGCTGCTAAAGCTGACACACACACAGAGGAGGGCGAGTAGCCAAATTGGAGGAGGGTTTTTAAAAGTCCGTCCCCCCACCCCCGCGAAGTAATGCCTGACGGTGGTTCCACAAGGTAGTGGGGCGTAATGGGAGGTGGTTTTAGTGGGTAAAAATCCCACACACTGTAAAGTGAGGGCTCCACAGTATCTTGAAGATTTCCACCTGCCCTAAACACACACTGCACACACACACACACACACACACACATACACACACACACAAACTGGGGCAGAAACAGGGTTGCTGGGTGACAAATGCTGAGGGGTTTGTGGTGGAGCAGTTTCACTCTGGTTTGCAAATGGTGTTTGAGGTCTGCAGAGCAAAACTCACTTTTTTGCCGCATTGTTATATTGCTGTATGATGACACAAGACTGTGTGTCCTTCCTTAAAATTGACTGATGCCTAGACAATCCTGATTTGGCAGTGGACATCATGATTGTTCAGCCTGCCTCTGTCCACTCTCAATCTGACAGATCCTTTTGCTTTAGAGTGAGGTATAAAGCAGGATTGATTTGGTGTTAGTTTTCGTGCCTTATTTAATGACACAGACCCAATTCCCATACAAAATATCACACCTACCTCCAGCTGTCAAACTGCAAAAGGAGAGAGGGGTTGTGGTTTTTGTTTTTTTGTTTTTTACCACACCAGACTGGAACCAACCCACATGTATTTTTCATCTGGCCTTGATTTGCATGTTTAGTTTCCCTAGAGTCCATTAAAAATGGACTGTAGGACAAAACAAGTTTTGTTGTTGTTCAGTCACACAGTCGATTCCAACCCTTTGCGACCCTATGGACCATTGCCCTCCAGGCACCTCTGTCCTCCATCCTCCTCAACCTGCCCAGCTCTGTGCCCATTGTGTCTACAATACCATCTAGCCATCTCATCTTTGGCTGCCCCCTTATTCTTTTGCCCTCCACCTTTCCCAGCATCAAGGCTTTCTCAAGTGAATCCTCTCTTCTCATTTGATGTCCAAAGTACTTCAGCTTCATCTTTACTATTTGACCTTCCAATGAGCAATCAGGGTTGATTTCTTCTAAGACTGACCTATTTGTTCTCCTCGCTGTCCAGGGGACTCTCAAAACTCTCCTCCAACACCACATTTCTGCTGCGCTCAGCCTTCCTAATGGTCCAGCTCTCACAACCATACATCACCACCGAGAATACCATTGCTTTGACATTGTTTGCAATGTGATGTCTCTACTTTGAACTATGTTATGTTCCCCAGGTTTCTCATTGCTTGTCTCCCAAGAATCAGTCACCATTTTATTTCATGGCTGCAATCTCCATCTGCAGTGATCCTAAGAAAGTAAAATTTGTCACTGCTTCTACTTTTCCCCTATCTATTTTCCAGGGGCTGATGGGGCCTGTTGCCATTATCTTGGTTTTCTTGATGTTGAGTCTTAAGCCAGCTTTTGCACTCTCTTCTTTCAACCTAATCAGGAGCTTCTTTAGGTTTTCTTCACTTTCTGCCATTAGGGTGGTATCATCTGCATATCTCAAATTGTTGATGTTTCTCCCAGCAATTTTGATCCCATATTCCTCCATCCCTGTATTGCGCATTATGTGCTCTGTGTATAAGATGAATAAGTAGGGTGACAAAATGCAACCTTGTCTTATTCCTTTTCTTATTCCAAACCACTCTGTCATTCCGTATTCTGTCCTAACTTGCTTCTTGACTCATGTACAGATTTATCATGAGGCATATATGGTATTCTGGTATTCCCTTCTCTTTAATTACTTGCCACATTTTGTTGTGGTCGACACAGTCAAATGCCTTGGTGTCGTCAATAAAACAGAAGTAATTTGTTTCTGATATTTCTTTGTTTTCTCCATGATCCAACGTATGTTGGCTAGTCCCCCTGCCTCTTATGAAACCAGCCTGCACCTCTGGTAGTTCTCTCTCCACATGCTGCTGAAGTCTGTCCTGTATTATCTTGAGCATCACTTTGCTAGCGTGTGGGAATGAGCGCAATTGTTCGGCAATTTGAATATTCTTTGGCATTACCCTTTTTTGGAATTGGAACGTATACTGATCTTTTTCAATCCTGTGGCCACTTTTGTTTTCCAAATCTGCTGGCATATAGAGTGCAATAATTTGATTCCATCATCTTTTAGGGCCTGAGGATGGGTTCCTGCGCTCCCGCCATCGGGTCCTTCTGCGTCTTAGAGACGGACAAATGGAAGTTCTACGAGCTACAGTTCACCAATTTCTTGATCGCTGAAGGGATAGATAGTGACGATCGGAAAAAGGCTTGTTTCCTTGCCCACTGCGACCTGCCTACCCTGGAGCTGGCGATCAACTTGCTGTTGCCCCGTGACATTGCAGACGCTTCCTGAAGGACGTCTTGGATGCACTGAGGAGTCATTTCAAGCCCACGGTGTCCATTTTTTTGGCACGTCTGGCATTCCACCGTCGGGACTAGCAGGCGGGGGAGTCGGTAGCTGACTGTGGTGGCGCTTCGCATGGCAGCCACCCCCTGCCAATTGAGAGACTTTGAGGAGGCTCTTCGTGACCGTTTGCTGTTGGGGTTGCGAGATGAGGCGGCGCAGCGGCGGTTGTTGAAACGGGAAACCCTCTCATTTGCAGAGGTACTGAAGGAAGCTCTTGCCTCTGAAGCCGCAGACTTGGTGCTTAAGGTCTTCCACCATAAAGCTGCTGAGGTGAGTGCCAAGGAGTCGGCTGTGCAAAAGCAGGAAAGCCCGGACTTGCCCACCGACTTCAGTGATACCGAGGATGGCATGGTAAAGATCCAGCGGAAGGCTGGTGGGGGTACCAAGGGCTCCATGGGCCCGTGCAAGGGTTGCGGAAACCGTCATGTTCGCGCCAAGTGCCCCGTCAAAAATGCTGAATGCCATGCCTACAGCAAACATGGGCAAATTGCAAAGGTGTGCCGACAAAGGTATGAGGGGCACATGGGGCGAGAAACCACCAGGGAAAAGACCAGGCCATTTCCAAGGTGACTCTGGGCCAGCATCGGGGGTCTAGGTTGTAGAAAACCACGGATCATTTTTTTTTTCTGACCTGTTCATACAAAACACTCCATTTCTGATGGAGATAGACTCAGGGACATCTTATTCCATTATGACTCAGAAGGATTTCCTCAGGATACCTCCCTCAGTCCGGCCCCAGCTACATGCACTGCAGGTGTCCTTATGGGATGTACAAGGGCGCCACATTCCGGTGTTGGGAATTAGCTCGTTCCATGTCCGTTTCTTTTTTAAAAAAAATATTTTATTTTAAAAATTTTATACATTAAATACAAACATCAAACAAAATAACATACTATGACATAAAACCCATGACCTACACCCCACCACCCTCCTTCCCCCACCCTGTGTTAAACTTAATAATACCAGCCATTTACATTCCCTTATGAACTATACATTCGCCCAAAATTTGCTCTCCTTGTGTCGGTTTTATTCCATCCTTGCTTAACATACCATATTCTACCCAAGGTCTCCAAATTTGCCAAAAAAAAACAACTGTTCTTGAGCTCTCCTCTTTCTACTTTCATTTCAGATGTTAATTTGTCATTTAATGCCAACTGCCATATCTGTCTAAACCATCTTTCTCTACTTATATTTATCTTATTTTTCCATTCTAAGGCAATTATCTGCCTTGTAGCTGTGAGTAGGATAGCTATTAACTCCTTCTTTTTATGTTCTATATTCTATATCCATCTGTCCCAACAAAGCAATTTTTGGATTTAATATTATGTTTTTGTTCAGAATATTACCTAACTCCTTTTCGACCATCTGCCAACATTTCTGTGCGTATTCGCACTCCCACCACATATGGACATATGTACCCAAAGATTTATTACACCTCCAGCACTTGTTTGACTTTGCTTTGTCCATGTGGTGTAAAATGATCGGGGTCAAATACCACTTCCAAATTAGTTTAAAGTTATGCTCTCTTTCCCTTATTGATAACTGTTTCATTATTCTTTGCTTCCATAATCCATTCCATGTTTGCTCATTTATTTTTATACTCAATTCCTCTTCCCATCCGTTTCTTATCAATCGTTGAGGGTCTTCCTTTCTATTTAACATTTTATATAATTTACTTATCATTCCTTTCTTACGCTCGATTCCCCTTTCTTACATTATAAACGAGTTCTTCAAATTTTGAAACCTCTCTAACTCTCTGTCTTTTCTTCCTTACTTTTGTGTCCCATTTTTCAACCTGAATCTTTTGTATCCAGTTTAATTTTAATATTTGATACATTTCTTCTCTCTTTTGGTATGTTGACCCCTTCAACATCCACTCGTTAATTTGTATTAAATTTTTTGACCTTAACTTCTGTTCCATTTCTTTCATCTTGTTAAACGGGCAGTCCATTAAATCTGTCACTTCCAAAATTGGAGAATCTCCTATTACTAACTTGTCTTTTAATCCTTTCCAAAATTGGTAAGATTCCCTCAATGTCCTGGTTTGGAATTGTATTTTCTTATCTTGGTCACACAAAAATAGACTTCCCTTATATTTCTTATATTCACTCTGTTTTGTGCTTTCAACTTCATTGTTATTTTGTATTAGTAAATTTATAATTCTATTCAAGTGGAATGCCTTATAATAGTTTATTATGTTTGGGATTCCCAGCCCTCCATCTCCCTGACTTTGATACCACAATGACTTCACTATTCTGGGTCTCCTACCTCCATTGCTAAACTTATCAAGCATTTTTTGCCATTCCTTTAATTGTTTTTTACAAATCTTTAATGGGAGATTTCCTATTACGAAATTTATTTTTGGTAAAATTTTCATTCTCCCCAGACTTATTCTCGCAAACCAGGACATTTTTAATTTGTTAAGTTTTGTTATGCTTATTTTCAAATCTTGCCTTAGTTTTTCTATGTTTAACTTTTGAAGTTTTTTAATATTCTCCGTTATGTATATTCCCAAATATTTCAGACTTTCCTTAATTTCTAAATTGAATTTCTTCTTAATCTCATCTTTGTCCATTTTATTATAATTACATGCAATCATTTCAGTCTTTTCCCAATTGACTCTTAAACCAGTTATTTTTTCAAATTTTTCCAAATGGTCTTGAACTTTGCTAATTGCTTTTTTCGCATCTTTTAATATAAGCAATGTGTCGTCGGCAAACATACTAATTTTTTACCCTCTTATACCTTTAATATCTTGATCCCTTCTGATGGCACTGGCTAGCAATTCCATGGATAGCACAAACAATAACGATGACAGTGGACAACCTTGTCTTGTCCCTGCCGTAATTTCTATCTTCTTAGTGTATACATCATTCACTTTTATAATTGTTTGTGCTTTATTATACAACTGATCAAACACATGTTGGAACTTGACTCCAAAACCCATTTTCTGAATTATGGTTCGCAATGTTTGCCATTGTACCGAGTCAAATGCTTTGAACAGATCAAGTGACAAAATACCTAGTTTAGATTTCTCCTTTCTTGCTGTTTCGAGAATATCGATAATTCTTTATATATGTACTCCTAGTTGTCGTCCCTTAAGAAATCCTACTTGATCTCTCTGTACATACTTTCCTAAAAAGGTACTCAATCTATTAGCCATTACAGATGTAAACAGTTTGGCGTCTTGATATAATAGGGAGATCGGTCTATAATGATCAATCTTCTCTGGGTCTTTATTTGGCTTTGGAATTAAAACAATTATTGATTTGTTCCAAGAATCTGGAACCTTGCCTCTGTCTAGTATATGATTATATAAAATACATAATTTTGGAGTAATTATTTCTCGGAAAGTCCTATAGAAGTCCGTTGTGTACCCATCCTCTCCCGGAGATTTTCCCAGTTTAAGTTTCTTAATTGCTTCTTCTATTTCCTTTTCCGTTATTTTATCTTCCATTAATTGTCTATGTTCCTCCTGCAATCTTAGTGTTGTCTCTAATTCTAATTGTCTTTTTAATTCTTGCATGTCTATTGGTTTTCCTGTATATAATTTGCTAAAAAATTGTTCAACTATTCTTAGTTTCTCCTTGATTTTAACTATACGGTTTCCCTTATCGTCTACTAATACATTTATATTCCTCCTTACTTTCTTGTCTCTAGCGGCCTTAGCTAATCTCTTAAAGCTCTTATTGGTAAATTCAAAATTATCTCTATTTAAATAGATCAAGTCTCTTTTTACCTTCTCCAAATCTTGTCCTATAAGTTCATTTCTCAATCTTACTAATTTCTGGAATACCTCTTCCTTCTGGGTTTCTGTGTGTTCTAATTCTAAACATTTTATTTCCTTTTCTAAGTTTTGTACTATTAACTTCTTTTGATTATTCAGCATTATTGTTTCTTTAATGCAACCCCCCCGAAATACTGCTTTCATAGCATCCCAAAGATTTTGCATCTACCTCTCCTGTGTCGTTTAACATCCAGTTTTCCTGCCATTTTGCTTTTAACTTGTTTAATATCTTCTTATTCTTTATTAAATGTATATCAAATCTCCAATGCTTTTGTTTTTTATTATCTTGTTTGGTCAGTATCTCCACTTTAACCATTGCATGGTCTGATTCCCTAATTATTCCGACTTCTGCAGTTTCAGTCTTCCAACTAAATTGCTTGATACCAACAGGTAATCAATTCTCGAATACGATTTATGCATTTGGGGGAAAAAAAGTATATGCTCGCTCTGTCCCTCTTAGAACTCTCCATGTGTCTTTAATTCCTAAATTCTCAATCCATTTTTCAAATCCTGATTTTTTTGTTCTCCCTACATTACCTTTCGTGGACGTATCCATCTGAGTTACTATCATGTTAAAGTCTCCTCCTATAATCAAGTTTTGTGTATCCTCTTTTTGTATCATTGATCCTATTTTCTCCAAATATCCCTCTTGCATTTGATTTGGTGCATAGATATTAACCAGGGTTATTTCCTCTTCTCCAATCTTTCCCTTTACTAACAAAAATCTCCCCTCTTCATCTTTAACCACTTTGACTATAGAAAAATTTAATTTTTTGGAGATAAGAATAGCAACCCCTCTTGCTTTTGAGGATCCAAATGATTTTTCATATATTTCCATCCAGCCCAGGTAGAGATTATTAACGTTATCCATTTTTTGATGTGTTTCTTGCAAGAATAGAATATCTGGCTTCTCTTTTTTAATGCATTTTCATTTTTTTTCTCTTTATCACTGTCCCCAAACCTTTTACATTCCATGATGCTATTTTTATTATGCAAAGCAGCTCTGTCTGAACCTTTGCATGCCCTGCTTCTGGTTTGCGATGCATCCCTTGTGGGCATTGTGGCTGTGCTATGCCACGAGTTAGGTAATGGGAGGGAGGCACTGATAGCGTTTTATTCCAGGTCACTGACTAAAAATGAGAGAAACTATGCACAGATTGATCGGGAAGCACTGGCCATCATACCTGGGACCAAAAAGTTCCACAATTTCATTTACGGGTGGAAGTTCACGATAGTGTCCGATCACAAGCCACTCCTGGGTATTTTCATGCAAGAGAAACACACACACACACCCCAAACAAAAAATATATATTCTGTCACCCCAAATGCTTCGCTGGGCAACATTCTTGCACGCGTATGACTTTAAATTGTTACATCACCCAGGAACAACGATTAGTCATGCGGACGCGTTGTCCAGGTCCCCTGCTCCTGCTGAGGGGCCATGGCATCAAGTCTTGCTTTTGGAAGCTTTGCTGACTCCCCCTGTCACTGCGGCAGACATAGGTAGGGAGACTGGGAAAGATCTGGTACTGGCCAGGCTACGACACTAGGTACAGAAGGGCTGGCAGGACAAGCCTGTATTAGATACGTTTAAGGTGTACCACCTAAAAAGTCATGAACGCTCCTTGGAATGGAGTTGGGTGTTGTGGGGCCACCGAGTGGTTATGTTTATGTTTATTTGTTTTATATCCCGCCCTACTCAGCACAGGCTGACTCAGGGCGGCTCACATGTCAAATAAAGATGCAATATAGCAAAAATACAATATAAACAAGCGCAAAGTACGAAATACAATAAAAAAGTAACCGTGACAACTCAGTAATACAGCACACAACTCACTCCGCCCCTAAAAAAATCCAAAAGTGGGAAGTGGTGGTCCTGCTGTGTCTATGGCCTTTAAGTTCTGGCCAGAGGTGTGGGCGGGGCCCCGGGATGCCAGCGAAAATGGTCTGTCCCGGCATCCATCGCTGCGGGATCTCTCCACCCCGCAGAGGAGGCTGGAGGCGGCGATGAAAGTCCTGCCGCCTCTACGGCCTTAAGTCCTGGCCAGGCAGTGCCAGGAGGGAGGTGACGGTGCCCGCAGCCACACGCCCCCATCCCCACGCTGGCTGAGCAGGCGGCAGGGAGAGCAGCAGGGGGCCCCCCTCCATGGCCGCGGGCGTCTCCTGAACCCAGGCCTGTGTTGGGGGCTGGGTCGGCAGCACCGAGTCCTTTCCGTTGGGCCGTGGAGGCTCTTTTGAACCCAGCCCGTGTTGGGGGCTGCGTCAGCGGTGGCAAGTCCTGCCTTCTGTCGGGCCGTGGAGCTCTTTGAACCAAGCCAGTGTTGGGGGCTGGGTCAGTGGCAGTGAGTCCTGCCTTCTGTCGGGCCACGGAAGCTATTTGAACCCAGCCAGTGTTGGGGGTTGGGTCAGCGCCAGCGAGTCCTGCCTTCCATCGGGCTGCGGAGGCTCTTTTGAACCCAGCCGGTGCTGGGGGCTGGGTCAGCGGTGGCAAGTCCAGCAGTATTATTCCAGAGGTATTACGAAAAAGGGTGTTGCGTACACTGCAGTTGAGCCATCCCGGAATTGTGAAATCCAAAGTGTTGGCCTGCAGTTACTTCTGGTGGCCTGGGCTGGACAAGGACATAGAGAGATGGATAGGGTGTTGCACGGTTTGCCAGGCATCACGTCTTGAGGAAAAGAGGCTGCCACACAGGAAATGGGACGCAGCTAGGGGACCATGGTCCAGGGTCCATGATTTTGCAGGACCATTTTAGAGGGGCAGCATTCTTACTAGCCGTAGATGCCTATTCCAAATGGCTAGAGGTTATTCCAGTTGCCGGAACCACCTGTGCCATAACGATCCGGAAGTTAAGGCGGTTGGTCAGCTGGACGTGCTAGTCACGGACAATGGCTCCACCTTCAGGTCAGGGGAGTTTCAGGATTTCTTGAAAAGGAACGGCATCAGGCATATCACTTTTGCTCCGTTCCATCTGGCAATGAACGGCCAGGTTGAACGGCAGGTGAGGAGGACAAAGGAAGTGCTCAGGCGCATTGGGCCAGGAGACTTAGAGCTCCATTTATATCAGTTCTTGCTGACCTATAGGGTCACTCCTCTGGCATTGGGTCAGTCGCCTGCAGAACTGCTTATGCGGTGAAGCCAGTCACACTTCTTGATAAGCTAGACCCGGGGCGTATGGAGGACAGGCGTACAAACATTGGAGTGGCATTCCCAAAGAGTTTTTCCGTGGACCAACTAGTACACTGCAGGAATTATGCCCAAGGTCCTGCCTGGACAGGGGGCAGTGTAATAGGGAAAAAAAACAGGCCCTGTATCGTACAGGGTCAAGACGGACCTTGGGCAAGTTTGGAGGTGCCACGCTAACCAGCTGCAGCAGCGAGTGCCCGGAGAGAACATGGGACTGGAAGAGGGGCACCAGTTCTCTCCACTTTGGGTCTTTGTATAGCTGCAAACTTTCTCTGCTCCTCCTGAGACCTCGCTCTTGTACTTGGGGATGATGTTTCATCTGCATAAGAACATGTGCTGAAAAAGTACTAGAAGAAAGGATGCATCTGTTAAATAGATGGCTGTGTCTTTCAGGTCTTTTGTGGCACTACGAACAAATGAACAATGTTAATGCTGCTTGCACTGCAGATGTATGTAGGGTTGTAGCATCTCTTCTTCCATGTCTAGGCCGGATGTGAAACTGCCAAATTGAAGTCACTTTTGGTGAATTCATTCCGTAGTTGCTTTCACCAGACCTAGTGTGAGAAAGATTAGTTGGCACAAGGTGGCCAGGGTATGCCTGATTGTGGTTCAAAAATACCACAATCTTTAAGGAGGCTCTGAACAAGTTTAAGATATAATACATTTTGTGGAACCCCTGTAGTTTGCAAACTCAGAGAGGGCTTAATGTTGCTTTCTTGTGTACTAGATTCATTACCTTTCTCATTTTCCTTTTCTAATGCTGTAGAAACTGGCCACACTTTTGATCAAGTTTCTGGAGAAGGAGCTACAGCCATCCTGCCAGGTCACATGTTTAGAGAGCATCCGAATCTTATCCCGGGACAGAAGCTGTCTTGGCTCGTTCTCAACCATGGAAGGTCTGAAAACGCTAGCCAGGCATGCCGGGATCGACTACACAGAAGACCCAATTCGAGAGATTCCAGACCTGGATGTGATCTTGGAGGCACTGAAGTGCTTGTGCAACATCATCTTCAGCAGCACTCCAGCGCAGGAGCTGAGCTCCAGAGCCCGGCTGGTGGTGGGCCTCACGGATCGCATCAAACTTTACAATGAGAGAAACCTGCCCCATGACATAAAATTCTTTGATTTGCGTCTCCTCTTCTTGCTGACGGCACTAAGGCTGGACATCCGGCAACAGCTTGCACAGGAACTCCGGGGCATTGGCCTGATGACAGATACTCTGGAACTTACCCTGGGGGTGAAGTGGATAGACCCCCACGAGGTCGCTGCCGAAGAGGACCCTTCCCTGCCTTTACCTCGACAGGAGGCAGAGCGTGCCATGGAGATCCTCAAGATCCTCTTCAATGTCACCTTTGATACCAACAAGAGGGACGTGGATGAGGTAGGGCACCCAGAGGTGCTATTTAGTATCCCATTATAAACCTCTTTTTGTTCCTGTAACTGAAATGTCCTTGAGACTTTCTCTATGGCAGTGGTGGCAAACTTATAACACGCATGCTAGAGGTGACACTTGGTGCTCTTTCTGTGGGCACCCATGCGATTGCCCCACCAAAGTTTGCCCCGCCCCTCTGCCCAGCAGCCCAATGGAAGCGCTTCCTCCCTCCCCCAGCACAGAGTTTGCCCCGCCCCTCTGCCCAGCAGTCCAATGGGAGAGTTTCCTCCTTCCCCTGTTGCCGTGTTGGCACTTTGTGATAAATAAGGGAGTTTTGGGTTGTAGTTTGGGCACTCAGTCTCTAAAAGGTTCGCCATCACTGCTCTATGGGAATGTTTATGTCTTTCAGCTCCCTACTTCTCTGTGTCCGCTGACCCATGTTAATAAATTTGCCTGCTTCATTAGATGTTTGTGCCAAAGACATAAATCCATTTACTGCAACCGCAGTGGGAAATGGTTGGCAATAATAACAGTATAATCATTTGTCTCTAAAACATGATCCCATGCTTGCTTATGTCTCTGAAAGAAGGGACAGCATTCTTGGGCCCTTTAGATATTTTGGGCTGGTTGTAGCCCAAAACATTTGGAAGATACTACATGTCTAAAATGCGATAAAAATCATTCTAGTCCAGTACTTTTAAAAAATCACCTATTAAATATATTTATATCTAACAACAATTAATTTAGGGCAGGGGTGCCCAAACTACACCAATTCATCTGATCTGCGAAGCCTTTGTCGTTCCTGGAAGCAGAGAGTGTTTTACTTCCGCTTCCAGGAGTCACAAGGGCTTCATGGGCCGGATGAATTGGCATCAGAGGCCAAATTCGGTCCCCAGGCCATAGTGACCAACCCCCTGAACCACGTGACCGGTCCTTGGCACAAAAAGTTTGGGCACCACTGATTTAGGGCATCTTCTAGGATAGTGATGGCGAACCTTGGCACTCTGACTAGTCTTGGACTTCAATTCCCAGAAGCCTTGATCAGCAGGTGTGCTATATTGGGCTTCTGGTAATTGAAGTCCAAGAACAGCTAAAGTGCCAAGGTTCGCCACCACTGTTCTAGGACTTGTTTTATTAACTTGTTAGAGATGCAATGGTGAATCTGGTGGGTTAAGCCATAGGAAACTGATCGCTTCCACTTTCTGGGTAAGCAGTTTGTTTTGATGGAAAGCTCAAGAAAACTTTTGAGGGATATTGAATCATTTGTTTGTTTTTGAATTGAAAGGATTTTTTCAGGGGATGCCCGAATGAGGCTCCTTTCATGTCCCCCATCATGCAGCTCTCGGGATATTGAATAGCAGGAGAGGTGGCAGATGTTGCACAGGGTTATGCAAGAATTCATTTTTACATGATTTGTGTCTGTGGGGCAGTATATAAGTACTTACTATTGTGATTTTATTTCAGTTTTAAAAATCAAACTTATAGAGCAGGCGTTCCCAACCTTTTCAAGCCGGGGACCGGGTCACACTCTCTCAGCCAGCTTCGAGGGCTGGACGGCCATTTTGCCCTGCCTGCACGATGGGGGCAACAATTTTGTCCCAACAGCTTCAAAGGGGTGGCCATTTTGTTTTTCAAATGTCCTTGGAGGGGCCCCCATGAAATGGCACTGAGGGCCACATCCGGCCCACAGGCCTTAGGTTGGGGACCTCTGTTCTAGAGTTCTGCATGAACCTGTCTGAATTCTGTTTTCCTTTTTTTACGCATGGATTAATTTAATTCTAAACCTGTAAATTTACTGCCAAGTGTTGTTGTTGCTGATATGCAGAATTTAATATTTGAAAGAAGGGAAGGAAGCTAAAGACTAGAGAACACTGTTGGTTTGTAACAAAAACAAAGGGATAGAAGGATAAGGCAAAGAGACCAAACTGGATTAAAGAATTTCATACTACCTTGTTGTTCTTTTGCTGTGTTCACATGCCTCTCAACAGGAAACAGGTGGCTATAATTTTATGCAAAGCCTATAATCTGAGCATTGTAATTTGCTACTCAGACTTCTCGGATTCCTTGTAAGCAATTTCCCTTTGGATGTCGATATCTGGAGATACATTCTGTTCAGGGTCTGTTGCAAGCAAAAGGCTGTTCAAAGGCAACACATGTTTCCCTTTCATAACTAGGCTTTTCCTTATGTTTTGGGGCCAGGAAGATGCTGCTTTGTACCGACGCCTGGGTGCCCTCCTCCGTCACTGTCTGATGATTTCAGCAGATGGTGAGGATCGTACAGAAGAATTTCATAGGTGATTATTCTTTTAAAGGCCCTGGTCCCAACATAGGCTATGGGTGGAGGAGAGAAAGCTGCTACTAAAATGGCTCTAACACTAGAACATAATTTTCAAAAAAGTTGTCCAGATTGTGCAAAATGTTCAAAAATCAGAATTTAGTTATCGCAGAACTGTCTTATGTAGTTTACAAGCAATTTGGAATATAATTATTATCCATGTGCAATGCATGGATCAAAACAAGTCTGGACTATTGCTAGAACCTAAGTTGATTGCACAGAAACTATCTTACTTTGTATGTGCAGTAAAACCTCAGTTAATATAATTAATGTGTTCCCCGGGATGTTTCTTAAAGCGAAAATTACTTAAACCGAATTTTCCATAGGAATGCATTGCATGCAATTTCCCATAGGAGTGCATTGAAAACCAAAATACATTAACCGAAATGCGGTTTCCCATAGGAATGCATTGAAAACCAATTAATCCATTCTGAAAAAAAGTCCCTTAAACCGAGCCACTATTTTCTATGGCTTTCTTTTTGTTATGCAGTTTTTATGCAGTGTTAACCAAGCCATTTGTTAACTGTGGTTCCAACTGTACAGTACTGTATCTTTAGAAAACAGGACTCCCTAGAAAAGGCAATTATACTTGGGGGGAACTGAAGACAGTCATAGAGGAAGGGAGATTGGTTGACTCAGAGACCTATGGAGGCTGTCAGAGATAGGACCTCTTGCAGTAGCTATGTACTGTCAGGTCACTTTTTACTTGTGGCAATTTTATGAATCAGTGACTTCCAGAAGTCCCTTTCATTAACAGCCATGCTTGGCTCTTACGGATGCAAGGTCACAGCTTCCTTTATTGAGCTGAGCTGAATTTAAAACTGAAAGGATCTTTTGGGAGTCATTTGTTCCTAGGGATGAATTCCAAAGGATGCTCCAAGTCATAAGTTACTTGAGAGCATGCAAGAACAGCAATATAGATGGCACTTTTCAAATAATAGGTTTGGCAGTTCTCAATACCAAGGGGCTCGAAATCTGAAAAGGGACTGATGAAAACAATGGACAAGGCAAAAGGGATCTAGTGATACAAAGGGAAGACTGCGCTATTATTAAATGTCTGACTAGCATTTAAGCTCCCATCACAGTGCCCAGAAAAGAGAAGTTAGGATCTTGTCTGGATGTTGGTAGAACTCAGAGGCTGAAATCATGTTGCTTAGTGTAGCAAGTAGCAAGTAGAGTAGCCCCCTTGAATCAGTAGAATTTACAGAAAAGTTGACTCACCAAATTTCACTGATTCAGTGAGCCTAGCTCCAACTGTGACTTATTATGCAATGCAAGAAGTTTTCAGCCACAATGTTTGACAGGTTTAAACAGAACAAAAGGTAGCCTGCTAACTCTTCTCTATTTTGCCTTGTCCTTTATGTTCAGTCATACAGTCAACCTCCTGAGCAACCTGCCTCTCAAATGTCTGGATGTCTTGCTGGCCCCTAAGGTGCGTCCAGGGTCACTGGAATATTTGGGAGTCAACATGGATGCTGTCAATGTTCTGCTGGATTTCCTTGACCGACGTCTTGACAGGGTAGGTGAAAGAGATTGTTTCCCCAATTTCCCCATTGCTCCACAACCATACTTTTCGTGATCAGATTAAGATAGTTTTGAGTATTCATTTAATGCCTAATGTTTGACTCAGAAGTCTCAGTGACGTATAACTCTTAGGAAGCCACCGTAATAACAACAAGTGTGGCATCAATATGCAACAACAGCATATGTTAGCATGGTGTTAAGTGAGGTATGAGTAAGATGAAAGATGGTTCACAGGTTGAAACAATGAACAGTGGATAATCAGATGAACTATACCTATCTTACTAAAATGCTAACTATCTCATGGGTAATTTGAGTACAATATTGCATTTTGTTGGCTTGAATATTACTAATTGAAATGTTAAATGCTAATTTATATATAACAGAAAAGTGGTGGCTTGGACATCTCAATCCACATGACTTCAAGGTTTTATACATCAAGCAAAGGCAAGAAGAATGTGTACCATTTTAGTCATCACTGCTGCAGCAGAAATGTACAAAGTTTCTGCTGCTGCTTTTCCATAATAGTTGAGACAATTGTTGACCACAATCAAGTGATAAGATATTACGTGGGAAAACGTCTTATTGTGTTGAAGCTTTTAAAATATTTCTTAGTTTGTAATTTTTAAAATGTTTATTTATACAAGAAAATGTTTTGGCTTGGCTGGCTGTTTTATGTAACTGAATAATGTTTTAGTTTTTCTTTTTTAAAAAAAAATAGTTGTACCGTAGGTAATAATTTTAATAATGTGAAAGTAAATGTTTTTTACATTCAATGTTTTAAAAATGTGTTTAGTTGTTTTGGGTTTTTATTTGAGTTAGAACTCAGCACAGGATTTTAATAAATTTTTTATTTTATTTTATTGACATATGTTTGTGATTTGTGTTAAATTGTGTTTTCGTGTAATTTTTTTGACTTGTTATTATTGTGACCTTTTGTGTAAAATTGTGATTTTGTGTTATTGTTTTGATTTGTTTTTACTGTTGTGGCCTTTTGTTTGGGGCTGTTTTGTGTTTTTGAATTGTTTTTACTATTGTGGCCAGTAGGTGGTGCTGGTAGGGGTTTTCTTGTATTTTGACTGTTTTTTCTCTCCTGGCCTCTGGGTGGAGCTTCTTCCAGTAAGTAGTCTCTTTCTTTATTCATTTCGTTACTGGTCGTCGTGCAAGTAGGACATGTGTTGGTGAGTTGGCTTGTTTTCTGTATTATTATTATTATTATTATTTGGGGGGTTGTATATTTTTGACTGTTTGTTTTGTGTTTGATTGTGTTTTTGTTTACTTTGTATTGTTTTTGGTGTTGTTTTTGTGTATTTTTGGATGTTTTTGATTGTGTTTAAAGGTATTTTTGGTAAATTGTTTATTTTTATATTTATTTTTGTTGTGCCTTTGGGGGGGTTGGTTTATTTCCGCGGGCCGGCCTGGTTGTCCAGACCGCGGGAATTCCAACACCGCTTTATGCGGCATTGGAGGGGGTTATTTCCGCGGGCTGGCTTCGCTTGGCTTCTCTTTAAAGACGGAGGTTTTTTTTGGGGGGGGGAATCGATCCACTCTCCCTGGTCTCCTGGGTCCAGAAGGGTTGGGGGGGACAGATCCCTTTTGTCCCCACAAACCTCCCAAACCCAGGTGAGTCAGCGGAGATGGGGATCGCCACCCACCACTTACTGATATTAAAGGGGAAACTCCAATTGGGACCTTCAGATGCCGTTGGTGAGGGAAAGAAGGGCGGTTGGTGTTTGCGTGGCTGTGAGGCGGTGAGGGTTTTTTTAAAAAATATTTTGGGCGCCGGCTTCCTCAGCATTCTGCGCGCTCATGTCGCGCAGGACTCTGGGGCTTGTAGTTATGGGTTTGTGATTTGTGGTTGTGGTGCGTTTTTTTTCCTGCGGCTTGATTTTGATTGGCCGCAGCGCAGCGCGACACAAAGAATGTTGGGAAATGAAGTTGTTTCCCTTTTTCGCGTTTGTGGGGCTGTTGCCCCACTGCTGGTTTTCTCAATCCTTCATTGACCTGTGGACCCAGTTCGGCCGTGTGCACTAATGGTGGGTGCGGGTCATTAGGGCGAGGCTTAGGAACCTATAGCAAATTCCAACGGTTAACCCTTGGTTTTATAGGTTAAGATGACAATTATAGATCTGATGCTACAAAATGACCCCTGTCTTGAGTTCTTAAATCATCGACATAATATATAGTACTCTTACTTTTTGTTTTGATGTCACTGTAATGTTCATTTCCTTGATCCTGCTAGTTGCAGCCAATGATGTCGAATAGGTGTTGATTAACCTCAGAAAAATGATGCTGTGACATACATTTTTGTAGTGATTGTAACAAAGGGAGTGATTAACTTTACGAAAAAATATTTTATTTGCAGCCATGATAGAATGAGACATGAGGATTTTCTGCAGGTTAGACTACTGTAATTTAGTAGGCTTATTTAGACTATTTTCCCCTGCCCCTTGAGTGCTGATTGGTTCCAAATGAGCCTGGATCTTATTCCTAAAACACTCCTTTTCTCCTCTTTTAAAAAATCAGTACCTTTCTAAAGAATGGTTCAAAAATATTCCAGGCTTGAAGAAATGCTTCTAAACATTATCTCATTATCTTCTGTGCCAGATTTTTGTTTTTATTTTGTAAGAAACATTCCTGTTTAAAGTCAGTTTGTACTACCATTGAAAGTTTTCAGTCTGAACCCTTTGCAACAGAGGTTCACTTCACTGTTAATCTAATTTACAATATCACCTGTTTTCCACAAGAACTCTTTCCACAACTGTAAAGAGATAACTTTGAATTGGTCGAGGTCAGGTATTGTTGGTGAATTAGCACTACCAATGACTGAAAGTTTTTGAACCAGGAAGCTCTTGCTGCCTGAAATCTACCCTAGGACAAAACAAAACAGATAAAAATGAAACAAAACAAAAAACTACCAATGGGAAGTGGGTTTTTATAAAAAGTAGAAACTATGTTTTTTTTTAATTTCTTTTGATCACTGAGGGTACCTATTTAAGCCTTGTATCATCTGGACGTTAAGGCAGATGTCAGTACTAGCAGTGAACATAGTAAAGGTAAAGAGCACCCTTGCTCGAAAGTCAACCATATCCGACTCTAAGGTTCAGTGCTCATCTCTGTTTATAGCCAAAGAGCCAGCGCTGTCTGCATCTGCAGATGTTTCCATGGACATGTGGCAAGTATGGAAATAAATATTTTGTCTGGATGAGTCCACAACTGATCTGCAATTATCTGCATGATTTCAGAGAACTGGAACCACCTCTGAGTTTTCTTTTGGTAAGAAGCTGTACTCCTACAGGAGACTTTACATGAATCAGAAACATGACCTCCTTTTTCTTGTGGGGTCTTCAACAGGGCCACAAACTTAAGGAGAGTCTGACTCCTGTGCTGAGCTTACTGACCGAGAGTGGCCGCGCCCACCGCCAGACAAGGAAATTCCTTAAAGCTAAGGTACTGTCGTTGTTGTTGTCATCATTGTTGTTGTTGTTGTTGTTGTTGTCCCAGTCAGGTAAGATCCATAAAAGAAAAGTTCCTATTGAGCACGAAAAAAAGATCTAAGGTGGGCCCTACAAATGTCCCCAGTCTGGTGGTGCATTTTCAAGATGGTGTGAAATAGGTTCATTGACATTGCGGAATGTTGTTTGTTGCCTGAACAAATATAGAGACACCGTATTTTGTCTCATGATACTATGAGAAGGTGTTCTTGTCATACAGGATTGGTCTTCATGTCTTAGGGGAGAAATTCCTCTCAAAGCCCCAACACGCCCATATAGTTTTGCCCATATAGTATGCAGCCGATAGGGTGGGACTCTTACGGGGTCACAGCGAATCAACAGTAAGGAGCAATTTGCTTTGGTTCCCAAGTACAGTATGCTGAGCTGTTTTGATTTATAGAGCTTCAGTGCTTTCTGATACTTTACATTCAAGTTAGTGTGGCAAATTGTTTTGTGATGGAAATTGACTTGAACGGAGATGGCAATGGACAGGTGGGATTAGGTAGACAGTGGTTTTGTTTAGCCTTTGCAAAAAAACAGTCATGGTGAACCTTCCGGAAGCGGAAGTAAAATGCACCCGTACGGTTAAGGCTCTTCTGGGTTAACCCTTCCTCTGTTGGGGTGCGTTTTCCGCTTCCTGGAGCGACGAGGGCAGCGCGGGCTGGATGAATTGCAGTAAATCCATTCGTGTGGATTCATAGGGTGCTTGGGCTTCTGGGAATTGAAGCCCAAGAGCATCTGGAGTGCTAAGGTTCACCATCATGTTCCTAAAGGTTACTGAGTCTTAGTTCCTATGACCATGGCACAGGAGGGAAGTTGAGCATCCTTATTTCCTTCCAATGATAGAGAAAGCAAGGTTAAACTCCACCAGTTTTCTTTGTCATAATAGCTAAAGGATAGCAAGGGAGGGCTGGTCCCTACCACCGGGTAGATTGTTGCTTTATGCTAAATGGGCAGAGCAGAATTCATGTTTAGGCAGTCACCTAATTGTTTTACTCCATAACCAGATGATCTTTACTGCTCCACACATTTTGTCAATTTGCTGTGGTACAACAGACACATCCCTCACTCCTGCAGTTATGAGACATGGAAGCAGCCGGGTTGGGTACTCTCACCTAAGGGCCTTCCCAGGCGAACAGCTGATCTACATGGAAGATGTATATTGATGACTCATTTGCTGCCCAGCTTGCATGTGTTTCCTCAGTGCTGGGTTTCTTTATAATAAAGGCACATCAATTTATTCATGCTCAAAGTTTACTATGACAAGGGAAGTTTCATATTCATATCCAGGTGCAGGTTTCATTGTCTCTGTGAATGCTGCATGGAATATGAGCCTGGGAGAAGCGGCAGCTTCCTTTTGCATATCTCTCATTTCCTGATCAGCAATTTGTGACCTGAGCTTCTCTGCATGCCCACATTGTTTGAGAACATCTTTTATTATTTTAAAACCTTTCTTGTCTTATGTCAGTGCAGATACCTGTACTGTGTGTGTGTGTGTGTGTGTGTGTGTGTGTGTGTGTGTGTGTGTGTGTGAATAAAAACAGCACTTGCAGTAATGAACTTCCCTAAGCACTTTTGGTGGAGTGTTTTCTGCACCCTGTTGAGAGCCAATTTAATAGGATGGTATTAAAGGTAAAGGTTTCCCTTGCTCGAAAGCCAGTCGTATCCGACTCTAGGATTCAGTGCTCATTTCTGTTTCAAAGCCAAAGAGCCAGTGCTGTCTGCTTCTGCAGACATTTCCATGGTCATGTGGCAGGCATGACTAGACACCAGAGCACACGGAATGCTGTTACCTTTCCACCGAAGTGGTCCCTATTTATCTACTTGCAATTTCTTGCTTTTGTACTGCTAGGTTGGCAGGAGCTGGGACAAAGACAGGAGCTCATTCCGTCCCTGCAGTACTCGGGAATCGAACTGCTGACCTCCCGCCTCCCAGTCAGCATCTTAGCCATTTATTTTGACATAATTCTTTCCTTACCGTGGGTTCACAGGTACTTCCTCCATTGCGAGATGTGAAAAATAGACCAGAGGTGGGGAATCTGCTGAGAAACAAACTTGTGCGGCTCATGACTCACATTGATACAGACGTGAAGCACTGCGCTGCAGAGTTCCTCTTTGTGCTCTGCAAGGAGAGCGGTCAGTGGCTGTTGGTTTTGTTTTGTTCCTCTAGCACTGGTTACATTACACACATTGCCTCTCTGAAAAAGAACGTGGGTGGACTGCTACCACCACTGCGTGTAACATGCTTTTAATAATGGTTTGGTTATTGAGAACTGCAGCAAATCAAGCACACGTGAGACGTAAACCAAAGTTACAATTCCTCGGGTAACAGGACAGCTGCAAATATGGCACTTAAATATATATTTAGTGGAGATTGTAACTATCCTCTTACATCCAGGCCCTTCTTTTCCAGCTTCCTGGCAATGGAATTGCAAGAGTGTACCAGATCTGGCCCTCTGGCCCAGATCTGGCCCTCTCAGTTCAGGCTTCTCCATTAGATAAATCAGGTAGCGTTGAGCAAAGAAATCACTCCAAATCTCTTCAAACATTTTCATAATTTTATTATAAGCATAGCAAAGTTCAAAATACAGTCCAGTAAAAGATGAGAAGCAGATAGATAAAGCAGGATGTTGGGGGGGGGGGGGGAGCGGGGAGAAAGCCCGTCCGCCCCCCTTCCAAGAACTCACATTTTGGCTGCTTTCCAGTTCAGCTTCCCAAGCAAGTCTGCCTGAGGCTGCCTCTCTCTCAACTCAAAAGTTCAGGCAAGCCCTCAATTGGTTCAGAGGGTCACATGGAGTTTTTATTACCCTTTCTTCCTCCGTGCAAAAGATCACGTACACAGTGAAGACCCCCAGTTGTAGAGCCATAAATTTACCAATAAAATTGTCAGCCTATGTCCCTCTGCTGAGTCATAGAGGTAGGTTATTCTGTTACAGAGATGTTCTTAGAAGAAAGAAGATCTTAGATTCAAAACGGAGAGAGAAATGCAACAGAGGCACTGATAAGCACAGCCAAGGTTGCACACTCTGTTCACTTCTGTCCAAGTCTTTGCTGCAATATTATCACTTAAATTTGGCGGAATGTTTGATGGGCACAAAAAGAGACCATGATACTTCGAAAGTTCAAGCCTCAATAATCCCAGATCAAAACGTTTTTAGAGTCTTCTTCTTTAAGTGCCATATCCGATTCCGAATATTGGCTATCAACATGGTGATCAGCCATGAAGATTGTCCTGGGAACAGTATAATGCAATGACCTTCCATTTGCCTTCCGCATTGCAGCGTGACACCTGTGCTACCGATCCAGTTCTGTGAGTCACTTTCTGGTCCTGAGTCCTTTTGGCATGCAAAGTCCTCAGCCCCAGGCCAGTATTGATGAAGCTTCTGCCCTCCATCAAGACAGATTCAAGTGGGATTTAATCCCCTTGGGGACCATCACCCTTCCCTGTGGACTTCGACACCCAAGGCTGTTAGTCCTCAGGGTGGTCAGGTTAGTTAACTGCCGCCTGACAGTCATTGTTGAGTCACTGGCAGTTGGGTCTACTCTATTACCATAGCAGGATAACCTGGCCAGATAGGTTATAAAGGGTAGAAGGCTGTAAAGGTGGTACCATAACTTGTAGTGCTGCAGTCCCTCAGAGACAAATCCAGTTGATCATCTCTTTAGGAAATGCATCTGAACTCTGACTGAGTTTCAGTCAGATGGAAGCAGCCCTACTTGTCTTAAAAGGTCCAAGATCAGGATAAGAAACTTATTTACTCTCCCCTCATTGTCCATTGGCTCCAGGCTCAGCCGGGATGCTGTTCTTCTGGTTTTAAAGAGTCCTTCTGAAGGCTGTACCCAGTCTCTTTGGGATTCTCTCTGGTGTTTATGAGGCCCTGGAGATTACTGTGGTTTGGTTGGATTGTTGAAACTGCCTGTGTGGCTTTGTAGCTCTTATTCCCACCCACTACTCTCCCATTCAGACTTAAACCACTTATTCTTCCAAGTCTTCTGATAACAGAGAGGAAGTTGATCAGGCAACTTGGCTCCCCTCTCCTCTTTCTCAATGGGTGGCTATTGAGGGGTTTCTTTGAATTTTAGTCCAGAATTCAAGAAATAGCCTTGCATGGCTTCATCTGTTGTGTCTGTAGCTGCAGGAGAATGTGACACACAAATACCCCTTTGTCTGTCTTTCCACAGTGTCCCGGTTTGTGAAGTACACAGGATATGGAAATGCTGCCGGGCTCCTGGCTGCACGAGGTCTCATGGCTGGAGGTCGGACAGAAGGAGAATACTCTGAGGATGAAGACACTGATACAGAGGAATATAAGGAAGCAAAACCCAAGTATGGCCACATTTCTTTCCATCATTTTCCTTAGTGTTTCTTTTTCTTTGCTTCTTTTGACAGTGCCACTTTCTTTTTTATGCCGTACACAAGTCCTTCCTCATTTCTACTATTACTCTTTTTCTCCTTAGTTTCTTTTTGGTTCAGTCTTCATTTTCTGTTTCTTTAAGACTTGATTACCTCCTTCCTTTCTTACACAAATACAGCAAAACCCCGACTTACAATTGCCCTGAGTTACATAAAATTTGACTTACATAATGATTTTGTACTAAAACCATGTCCCGATTTACATAAATTTACGTAACACGATTTCCTATGGGTTTGCTTCAAGTTACATAAAAATTCATTTTTCCTATAGGTTTGCTTCAAGTTATGTAAAAAATTCATTTTTCCTATGGGGTTGCTTCAAGTTACATAAAAAATAATTTTTTCTATGGGTTTGCTTTGCGTTACATAAAAAACGATTTAAGCAAAAGCCTACGGAACTGACTTTTTTGCATAAGTAGGGGTTTTACTGTAATAGTATTCTCTGAATACCAACTTTCACTAGTTATTCTCTGCAAGTCTCAAATTTACTATTAACGTGGGGTTACAACAGCAATTACAATTACACGACACCACAAATAGTACATTTATTTATGTAATCCTGTGTTCACTGCTGCATTTTCCAAATCTGCTGGCATATTGAGTGCAACAATTTAATTGCATCTTCTTTTAGGGATTTAAATAGCTCAACTGAAATACCATCATCTCCACTAGCTTTGTTGTTAGTAATATTTTCTAGAGCCCACTTGACTTCACACTCCAGGATGTCTGGTTTGAGGTCAATGATCTCACCATTGTGGTTGTCAGGGACATTAAGGTCCTTTTTGTAGAGCTGTTCTGTGTATTCTTGCCATCTTTTCCTTATCTCTCCTTGCTGTTCTCCAGAATTCTGCATTCAGTTGAGTTAATCTTTCTCTTTTACCTTTGCTTTTCGCCTGCTTTCTTCTTGCATTTCTTTTTCTTTGGTTCTAATTGCTGCCTTCTGTATGATGTTGTGAACCTCAGTCCATAATTCTTCAGGCACTCTGTCAAGTCTAATCCCTCAAACCTATTCTTCACCTCCACCATATATTCATGAGGGACGTTATCTAGATCATACCTGAGTGGCCTAATTGTTTTTCCTACTTTCTTCATTCTAAGCCTGAATTTGGCATTCAGTAGCTCATGATCTGAGTGCTGATTACAAACTTGTTAAAGCCAAAAGTAAAGTCTATTGATTCAGTAAACTTTTGATTTATATGTTCCCATGTTTGTAGATAAACATGCAATTCTCTCACCTTTCTCTGTTCTTTATTGTCTTTTTTGTTTATCTGTACAGTATTAACCCTATAACTGGGCGTGTGGAAGAGAAACTTCCCAACCCAATGGATGGGATGACAGATGAGCAGAAAGAGTTTGAAGCAATGAAGTTGGTGAACATGTTTGACAAACTCTCCAGGTACCACAAGATATATAATCTAGGAATGGGTTGTTTGTCTGAAAAGTACAGTAGTCCAAAAGATGTTGGTTGGTTGTTAATTAATTATTTTTAACATTTATAGTACAGCAAAAACCCAGGTTACGATTGCAAAACCCTTGGTTACTTTTGCTGCGATTTACGATGGCAAATTTAATTAAAATAATTCCCCAGTTTACAACCTTTTTTCAGTTTACGGCTGAAAATTGTGCTATTTTAAACTCTAAAATGGCGGCCACTGCCATTTTAGAGTTCAAAATGGCGCTCGTCCCATCTGGTGGAAGTTGCAATTCAACGCTTACTGCTGCGGAGGTGTTGGCATTGACATTTCTTCCACTATTTTCGGACTGTCCACCACCTCTGCCGGCACTGGGAGAGTCTGGGGACCTTATCCGTTCAGTTCCCAACTTCCTCTGAGCTCCCTGGGCAGCGATACAGCCGGGAATGCACACACGCTGACTGGAAGGCGGGAGGTCAGCAGTTCGATTCCCGAGTACTGCAGGACGGAATGAGTTCCTGTCTTTGTCCCAGCTCCTGCTAGCCTAGCAGTTCAAAAGCAAGAAATTGCAAGTAGATAAATAGGGACCACTTTAATGGGAAGGTATACAGCGTCCCGTGCGCTCCGGTGTCTAGTCATGCCTTCTGCATGACCACGGAAACGTCTGCAGAAGCAGACAACGCTGGCTCTTCGGCTTTGAAACAAAGATGAGCACTGAACCCTAGAGTTGGATACGAGTGGCTTTTGAGCAAGGGAAACCTTTACTAGGCAGCATACAGTTAATTTTTTTTTTTGGGGGGAAGGGTATAAAATTATAATAAAAGAAAACCAAGCTCCAAATTTTTGAAGGAATCTTTAACTCCAAATGTGAATACCAACATATGCTTTCTACATTATTTAAATCTGTGGATCCTCTTTTATCTCTGATCTCATTTGATTGCTTTAGTTTGGGAATGGTTGTAAGATAGGACAGTTGGCACAAAGAAAAAGATATGTGTGATACACATAAAATTGATTGATTTTGCAAAATGAGCTTTTATTTCTGCAGTCACTAAGTGGAAATGTATTGCAACTAGATTGCTAAAGGAAGGAGGGACTGTCCAGCTATCATGAATGCAGCGGTCTAGTACTAGGCAAGATGGCTTTAATGTATATTATTTCATTAGTTCCTTCAAGTGATCTCATTTCCTGGCTCTCCATCATTTAGTGACAAACATTGGACTGCATTTGTTGAAACTGTTAAAGGCACAACATCTAATATCTCTTTTAAACATTTAAAATTAGATCTCAAAGATTTTAGAGTTTTTATGATGTTTTATCTATATGTATGGGTTGTCGGAGTGTGTTATTTTGGGGGTGTTTCTTATGTTGTAAGCCGCCTGGAGTCACCTTGGTGAGGGGGCAGCTAAACAAGATAGATAGATAGATAAAAAATATGATGTGAATCTTTAGTATTTATAGCGGGGTGCCCAAACTTTTTGGGCCGTGGGCAGGTCACATGGTTCAGTGGGCTGGTCACATGGTTCCTCCCACCGGAAGCAAAACATGTCTTGCAATCTGTTTTGCAACAGATATGATTTGGAACAGGATGAGATAGATCCTCTGCCAGAAATGTGTCCAGCTGGGTTCAATATTTGGCACCAGCCTAGGGATGAGGGTAAGGGCGGTGGCGTTGCCAATCATAGCCAGGGAGTCGCCAGGGCTACCGCTCCACAAATTATGGGTTGTGAGGCCCTGCTTCTGCGTCTGGGCTCTAAGGGTCAGTTGGGAGTCTTACTCCTGTACCTGCCCCCTGGCAGGGTAAGGGACTCGCTGCCTGAGCTCCTCGAGGCCGTCTCAGCGTTGGCATTGGAGTTCCCTAGACTGATGGTTCTGGGGGACTTCAATTTGCCTTTGCTGGGGACTGGCTCTGAGGTGGCTCAGGAGTTCATGGCTTCCATGGCAGCTATGGACCTGATTCAGGTAATTCAGGGCCTGACCAGGGGCAGTAGCCACATGCCAGATTTAATCTTTTTGTCGGAGCGGTGGCGGAGTGATCTGAGACTACCGAAATTAGACATAACACCTGTGCCATGGTCAGATCATTATTTGGTGGCTCTAGACTTCCTGGGTGTGACGCTTCATCGTAGGGAGGCATGGCCTATTAGAATGGCCCTCCCCCAGCAACTGATGGATCCTGATGATTCCAGAGGGAACTGGGGGATTTTCCTCTGGATCGGCAACACGATTCGCCTGAGGCGCTGGTTGACCTGTGGAACAGGATGACAACAGTGGCTTTGGATGAAATCGCACCACTATGGCCTCTCAGAGCTCGTGGAGCTAGGTCATCCCCGTGGTTCACGGAAGAACTGCGGGAGCTCAAACGGGCAAAGAGACGCCTAGAGCGCCGCTGGGTGAAGACCCAGAGTGACTCCAATTGGACACTAGCTAGAGCCGCTATTAGGGCCTACCTAGTGGCAATGGGGGTGGTGATAATCCACTGATAATCGCCCAGCCACCCTGTTACGGGTTACCAGGTCTCTCCTTGGTAGGGGGCCCCCGGTGCCTGGTTGGCAGGGGTCGGCTGAGGACTTTGCTGACCATCTGGTGGAGAAAATCGATCGGATTCGCTCGGGGTTTAATCCTGGTGTGGATGGGGAGAGCCTTGGCACTCCAGATGTTGGGCTTACGAATGGGCTTACTGCGATTCATCTGCCCCGCGCTGCCTTCATCGCTCCTAGAAGCGGAAGTAAAATGCACCCATTCGTGTGGATTCACAGGGTGCTTGGGCTTCTGGGAATTGAAGTCCAAGAACATAGGGAGTGCCAAGGCTCGCCATCACGGCTCTAAGGGAAACCATATGCTATAACTTGGCAGGAGTTGAGCAGAGCGTTGAGGACATTTTGGAGATCACTTGTTGATAATGTCGCCATAAGTTGGAGATCACTCGCTGATAATGTTGCCATAAGTTGGAGTTGATTTGATGACAAACAACAAGAAGGAATGCAGAATGGAAATGTAAAAGAAAAATTCTGGGATTTGGAGTGAAATAATCATAATAATAATAAATGAATGCCATGTGCTCAATGTGGCAGTGAGAAAGCATAAGTAAGGTTTTCTGTCAAAATATTGTTTAAGAAATACATTTTGGAGAAGGTGGATGTTAGAGTTGATATGGCTCTCCATGTGGGCATGTATGGTCCTTTTGAACCTCTGAAAGCTGGCCACCAAAGTTTATGTCTTGCTTATCTACTACATGATTTTGAATGATGTCATTACCACCGTGTTCCTTCCGCAGGCTCCATAATCATCTCTGTGAATGGCTGCTACTTGGAAGTACTGTTAACAAAGACAGATGGCAGCTAATGCCATCAATTCTTCCCAGCAGGCATGCGCTTTACAGTAGATCTTCATGTATCATTTAGGAGCAGTGTGGGCAGGAGTCCAAGAACTGCTTAAAGAGTTCAAAAGATATATCTTGGTCAGCAGTGAAAAGGACAAATAATGGTCTTTAATGCTGATATCCTGCGTCTCCAAGATATATTAGACTGGTAGAAATGCCAATAATGTATTAACAGATTTTCTGTTGGAAATTTGTTTTGTTTTTGGAGGGTTTTTTTCCTGTTAGATAGGTTGACAAGTTCTAACTCTCCATGTGATGTCTGATTGCAACTCTCTTTGTCTCTCGCTATTGGCTATTCTGCTAGAACTGATGAGGAATTGCAGTCTGACAAAAATGGAAGGAATGTACTTTTCTTCCCCCCCCCTTCCCCCCCATCAGAAGAAATTCCAGAATTACTTGTCAACAATTTGATGGGGAAAGATTTTTTTTTGAGCAACCACATTTTGAATCATGCTTTAGTCAAGACATTCACTCCAAATGACTTCAAAACACTGGAAGTTGGTTTATGGTGTACAGCAAAGATGGCCCTTCAACAAGCAGTGCAATTTAGGGGATATAACTTTCCATATTAGTTGAACTGAATAGAAGTACAATCACTTTGTTTACACTCAGGTGACAAACATAAAAACTGCTCTCTGCTCCAAAGTGTGAACCACAATTCACCTCTTAATTTTGGATAAACTAGGGCAGTGGTGGCTAACCTTGGCACTCCAGCTGTTCCTGGACTTCAATTCCCAGAAGCCTAAGTCAGCACACCTGATGATCAGGGATTCTGGGAATTGAAGTCTGAGAGCAACTGGAGTGCCAAGGTTAACCACCATTGAGCTAGAGGATGCTAAGAAAGCTTATGTTGTTTGGCTATTTCTCAAAAAAACAAAACACCCCACTGCATCTGAAATATATTGAGTTAATAAACTGATCTTGCACATGGGTTTTGCTTTTCTACTATCTTAAAAGCTTCCACACAGTTCGATGTTCAGAATTTGGTTGGACTCATAGGAAGCCAGGAGATGGAAAGGCTATGGATCTACCCTTTCAAGTAAGCATTGAGGGGGACTTCTTTAGCTCAATGAAGAGGCACATGAATTGTATGTAAACCATCCTACATCCAATCCATTGCATTTCTAGTAAATGAATGTTTAAGAATTTCAGCTGGAAAAGACATCTGATTGAAACTGTGATAAACCAGCAAAGTGTTATATAAAATCCAGTAGTTAATTCAACCTAAGGGCTTTTATGTACTTAAAGCCACAGGCGTGAGTCATATGCAGCCCTCCTGCCTAATTTTCTAGCCTACTGAGTCACCAAAATCCTTTTCCCATCATGAAATATATTTTTAAAGTGACAGTTGTGCTTCTGAAAGCCTTTAGGAAGTAAAGTTCTTTAAAATAAAGTGTAAACACCCTACTGCCTTATTTTCAACAACAAGAACATAAGAACAGCCTTGGTGGAACAGGCCACAGCCCATCCAGTCCAGCATTCTGATGCGCTGTAGCAAACTGAGATAGCAAGCTGAACTGGGACATATTCACAAGTTCAGGAGCTGAACTGGGATATATTCACAAGTTCAGGAGCTGAACTGGGATATATTCACAAAATCAGGAGCTGAACTGGGATATATTTACAAGATCAGGTGCATCACTGAATGTTTAAACCTGAATCAGAGAGTGAATTTCTCAGAGGTGCAAAGGGACTGGGATGGGAAGAATACATTGTTAGTTTCTTCCCTTACGAGTTTTGTGTATGAAAAAATGACTATACATTTTCTAGAAGCACATTTGACAGTAGAAACAGGAAAGTTGGGTTTCAGCCCAGGCCCCTGTGTCTGAGGAAATTGATTGTGGCTCATGACAGCTCACACTAAAATCAGTCTTTAAGGTACCATGACTCTTGCTTCTGTTTTTACTATGCTATCTATACCTATTAATCCAAGCGTTAACCGTTGGAACTTGACAAAGGATCCCGCACCTGGCCACACTAGCCCGTACCGAGCCTCCTGCACTTGCCCGAACTGGGTACGGAGGTCAACAAATATTTTAGAAACGCACCAGTGGGGCAGGAGACACGCGAACAAAGAAAAAGGACTTCAATTCCCAAAGTTCTTTGCGCCGTGCCACAGCCAATCAGGCTGAGAGGCGCAAGCAAAAAGAATGTTGGGAAATGCGTTGCGGCCAATCGAAATCAAGCTGCATTAAAAAAACCGCAGCACGAACGCAAACCACAAACTCAAAACTACAAGTCCCAGCATCCTGCGCACCGTGAGCACGCAGAATGCTGAGAAAGCCGGCACACGAAAAATAAACTTACAAAAAGCAACAGGAGCGCAAGTCCCCAGCAAGCAGACTCAGTGCCTCACAGCCACGCAAAATAAAAGGCACAAAACGCCACTGTGAGACACCCACCATCCTTCTTTCCTGGAGCAATGGGGGAAAGAGGGACTCCCTCTCCTCTACGCTACCCCGCTGAAGACACGGCGAGACCACCACCAGCCTCAAGTACAGTTGAGCCAGGGTGGAAAAAAAAACCAAAAAACAGGCAGCAGTCTGTCAGGGGAAGCACCCTCCCTGGCGGATGACTAGCTGATGCCTTTGTATTTCAGAATACAGGAACAACAGCCAGCAATCCACAAGGAAGAGCCCCACCCCTTACGGATCGCTGCCTGCTGATCTTCGGTTAGGTAAGCCGGGAGAAAAAGGAGACAGAGAAGAGAGAATCATCGTTAGGCACAGAAAGCTCTTCTCTGCCTCCTCCCTCTCCCCCGACCTACCTAAGCAACCTTCCCGGGAGAAGAACGGCCTGACTGCCTCCAAAGAGAAACCCACAGGCAGCCCGTTCTTCAACCTAAAGTAACCACCAAAAACAAACACCAAAATTATTAAAAAATAATAAAACAAAAATAAATCAATAATTAAAAAGCCCATTAATAAACAAAAAGAAATAAACCACAAAATACACAAACAAAAACTTCCACAATACCACAAAACCACAAACAAAACACCTAACTACAACACAAAAAACCACAAAGTACACAAACAAACAACAACGAATTACAAAAATAAACAACAACCAAATAAAACAAATTAAACACAACCAGAAATAATTAAACCAACCTAAAACTAAACCAAAACAAAAAAGAACAAACAGAAACACCTCCCAGCCCACCACCACAAAAGCAAAACAAAGAAAAACCCCAGAAGAAATAAAACCAGACAACTTACCAGCACACCCTCCCTCCACAACGACCGGAACAGAAATGAAGAAACAAAGAGACTACTTACCGGAAGAAGCCCCACCCAGAGGCCAGGAGAAAAAACAGGTGAAATGAAAGCAAAACCCCTTGCAGCCCCAACTGTAGGGCAGAATAGTAAAAACAACTCAAAAAGACTCAACAGCCCCACCTGGAGCCCATAACAGTAAAAACAAGTCAAAAACATAACAATAAATCACAATTTTACACAAATCACAAACACATGTCAAAAAAATAAAATAAAAAGATTTTTAAAATCCTGTGCTGAGTTTAAACTCAAATAAAAACCCAAAACATCTAAACACAGATTCCCACACCCAACAGTTTAAAAACATTGAATGTAAAAAATATGTACTTTCACATTTTCAAAATTAATACCTACGGTACAACTATTTAAAAAACACCCACAAACTAAAACATTATTTGGTTAAATAAAACAATTTGAAAAAATTCTATCATCCTTTGTTCTTTTTTTAATCCACAAAAAAACAAAAACAAAAAAGCCGATCACAGTTTATAACAGCCCGGCAACACACACAAATTGTGCATAAATTAAAAATTTTTTTAAAAAAATTACAGAATAACCTCTTTTTTACATACATTACAAAAAAAAAACCCCTTACAACACATTTTAAAACAGCCCAGCAACGCTGGGCAAACTATGCTAGTATACACTGAAACAGGCTACCTCACTAGAAACCTACACACACTTTCTCAGCTTTTATTCTTTCAGAAGTAATAAACTCCCAGGTAGACTTGTACTGGGTAACACTTGATAAGCATTGACTAACTCTTATTTAGTTCCATGATGTTTCTGCTAATTGTCCGTTGTCAAAAATCAGTCATTTTCTGTGCAAATTTGTCTTGTGTCCACCCCGTACGGTATGTATCTATACTTATAACCCTGATATTAAGCCCTGTGCATCTGAAGAAAATGGATTGTAGCTGATGGAAGATCATGCTAAAATAAATCTGTTATAGAGGCATGCATTTAGCTGCATAACTAGAGGTGCCATAAAATCTCCTGGTGCTTTGCTGGTACAAAGAGAACATGGCTACCTCTTCAAAAACAAGTTGCAATGGAAGGCAATAGGTAGAGTTTAGATTCCCAAAGTGGATCTGTCTCTGACCTTGACATGGGGCTATGTTTCAGAGTGCTCTTTCTCTAAGACAGGGGTGCCCAAAGTACGGCCCGCAGGCAGGCCTCGTCGCTCCCGAAAGTGGATGGGGATGTGCCTGCCAATGTGCATGCATGCCCGTGCTGCACCCGGAAGTGGTTGCGTACGTGTCCATGCATTCATAAATGTACTCTCACCACTCCTGGAAGTGGATGGGGACATGCCCATGCATGCACAAATGTGCATGTGCCACTCCCGGAAGCATGGTCAGGCCTACTCAGCTGTTCTGGGGCATGGTCAGGCCCCTGGCGCAAAAAGTTTGGGCACCCCTGCTCTAAGAGGTGGAGAACACTGGCACTTATAAGGGCCACTTTCCAACCATCCTTTGATCCATCACAGGACTTCTCAGAAAACGAGAAGTGAACAGATAGTCACTTGTAGTTTTTCAAAAAAATCTTTGTTTTGTTAAAGTAGGAGGGGCACTGTGTTCCAGAGGACAATCATACCCCTTTATGGCTTCTGGAGGCATGTCTCACAATTTTTTTTAAAACAAAAAACATTTTTGGCAAGAGGGAGGGGCATGGTAGCTCCAAGGGCCATAGAAATGTTTTTCATTCGCGCCCTGCTTGAAAGATTTCCTTTCTCTCATAACAACCCTCTTATCTTTTCTTTTTTTATTTCAGACAGCAAGTCATCCAGCCAATGGGAATGGATCCAGATGGCAATTTAACGTCTTTGGATGAGGCTGTTCATCAGTTGGCTGAAGAGAGGCCATCGCCTGACTCTGACCTGGAATTAGACTAATGGCAGAAGCTGTCTTATTCCTCTAAAATCTAGGGACCCTCTACTCTCTTTCTGTTACAGTTGCTGTGTCAGAAGATCAGTCACAGGAAAAGTCTCTCTCTATGGGCTAGATTCCCACACCCAACAGATATAATACCTGTTTCTTCACTAGCTCTATAACACTCCTACCATTGGGAGCATTTGACAACTTGGCTGTCTCTTGCTCTCCTTTTCCCTTAGTTATTCCTGAGAGTTTCACGCTCCCAAATCTTTCCAGGGAATTCTCAGCATTTTTAATGTAGATTGGGAAGGAGGGATTGGGGAGGGCAGTCTTTGTGTATATCAGAATGTAGCATACAGCGTCCTGGAAGTGCATGTGTGCAACTCTTTGCATGCAAAGAAAAGTGTGACCTATGTGAATCTTTGCGTGTGCATCCAGCAGGGGTATGGATTGAGACTTGTGCCAAGCACATAATGTAGCAAATGGGTTGTGCTGTGGCTTTTAAGAACACTTGAATATTCCGGAGAATGTTGAATGTGTACTTGCAGATGATATGATTGGAATGTTTTATAGGAACGTGTGAAGAAAGAGAGGTCTGATTTTTCCCCCACATAGGATATTATTATTATTAGTTCAAATTTATATTTGAATATATAAGGATATGTAAAACTGAAGTTGTTTATATGGAAATTGTGTGGGAAACAGATTTCTTTTAGGCCATTCTCCTTGGATGCATTGCGAATGGAAACCTGCAGGTAATAAAATGTGCATTTAGCTGAATTTTTGTGTATGTATATACACAAATATACCTGTATATATACTTTAGTAGTTAGCAGGAGTTGTTTATCTGAACAGTAGAGATATGTGAAAATCTCTGAAGCATTCTTTCTTCACACTGACATTTATGTTGCTATTTGATTGTCTGGACTCTGATCCCTATTTGGTCTGATACTGTGTGGTCAGACAGTGTTCTTTCTGTCATGTTTAGTCTTTTGAAATAATATTGCTTTTTGTACTTTCCAAAACAATAAGGCAGTGACTAGTTGCTTACTTGTGCACTAAACTATCTGCTTCTGTTCCCATTTTCCCATAACATTTTGTATTCATGGATTGTTCTCAAGCACTTTTATCTTTTACCTTAATTTTAGACTTTTCTGTTCAAAAAACAGCTCATCTCTTTGCTCGTTTCCACTTTATCAAGAGTTTTGGAACTTGGCACAAATGTAAATGAATGATTTTCGCTAGAATAAAGAAAACGTTCAGATGTGTGTGCCTCTTTGATTCTTTGGGATATTGTATTTAGAAACAGATGAATATTCCTAGAAGCTAACAAGGTGTAGCCAAGACTGAATTGCAATGACTGCTGTTGAAGTAATGTTATATTCAAGTATAGTGTGGAGCAGGCAAGCTAAGTATGAAACTTTCCACACAGAACAGGCTTAACCCCATGGAATATTATATGGGCTTTGCCGTAGTTATTGTATGTACGAAGGATCCTGCCTACAATATGCCACTGTAGTGTCTGACTCTAGGGAGCAGTGCTCATCTCCGCTTATAGCCAAAGAGCCAGCACTGTCTGCATCTGCAGACATTGGTGGTCACGTGGCAGTAGAGTTGCCATATGTCATGGAAAACCATGAATTTCACGTTTTGTAACTGTCCCGCCCGGTTCCATAAAAAACATTGAAAATTCAGTTTTCAAACCACTTGATTGGGGGGGTGGGATCACACATTTTTCTTGCACTCCTATTGGAACCACCAGCAGGTGGCAGCAGCAGCTGCTTGGTGAACAAGGAACAAAAGAGGGGGGGAACACGCCTTTTTCTTGTGGCGTCTGTAGCAGCAGCTGTTACACGAATACTGCAGGATGGAATGAGCTGTCTTTATCCCAGCTCCTGCAAACCTAGCAGTTTGAAAGCAAGAAATGGCAAGTAGATAAATAGGGGTGGAGGTAAACAGCGCTCCATGCACTCCGGTGTCTAGTCATGCCTGACACAACCACGGAAACGTTTGCAGAAGCAGACAATTATGGCTCTTTGGTTTTAAAACAGATGAGCACTGAACCCTAGAGTCGGATACGACTGGCTTTTGAGCAAGGACAACCTTTACTTTTGTCCCATTTTTGTGGGAGGGAATTATGGTAACCCTACATGGCAGGCATGACAACACCAAAGCACATAGAACACTGTTACCTTTCCCACCGAAGCAGTACTTATTTATCTACAGTACTTGCAATCTTGCTTTTGAACTGCTAGGTTGGCAGGAGTAGGGACAAACAAGAGGTGCTCATTCTGCCACGCAGCACTTGGGGCTTGAACTGCTGTCATCTTAAACACTAAGCCCCAGCGGCCTCTATCTATACCTATAAAAAGAGCCATTAACCGTTGGGTTTGTTCAAAGGCTCCTGCACCAGGCCCAACCATCCCCGACCTAGCCTTCCGCACTCACCGTAACCCCAGCTCTGTGGGGTTTTGTTCATTGCCAGTGGGGCAGCAGCCCCATGAACGCGACCAACAAAAAACTACAATTCCCAGAGTCCTCCACTGTGCCAATCAGGCTGAGGGATGCGAGTGCAGAGGAGGCTGGGAAAGCGCAGCGGCCGACTTTAAAAAAATCGCCACGGAAAAAACCCCAACCACAAAAAGGAAACTGAGGAGAGGAAGAGGGAAAGGGGGGGCAGCCCAGGACCCACGCTGCCCACCCGCCCCACCACCTTGCCCCCTAAACAGTCCCTCTCCCCCACCCTACTTACCTTTTTAAGGTAGGTGTTTTCCCAAAAAAACGGCCTTCTCCGCTGGAACGCGCGGCAGTCTCTCCTCCGATCCTGCCGGCGTCAAGGCCTCAACCCCGGCAGGATCAGTGAAGAGACTGGTGCGCATCCCAGTGGAGAAGGCCACGCCAGGGAAAACACGCCAGCCAAAAAAATTAAGGGGGAGGGCAGGTCCCCATTCGCCCGGGAAGGCCGGGCCGAAGGACCCAGCCACTGCCACCCACGGGTGACGGGGAACGCCGCCACTAAGCTTCCCAAAGCCTGGCCTTGCAGTCCAGGCTAAGGGAAAATCCCCCCCTCCCCCGGGCCGGGCCCACTTTAAAAAAAAAACCAGAAAGCAAAGACAGCGAACAGAACTCCATTCACTGTCTTTGTTTACTGGGAAAATACCCCCCCCCTCCCCGCAGCCAACGCCGCTGCAAGGATTCCCATGGTTTGGCCACCAAAGGCAGACCACGGGAACCCCCTCCCCCACTGCCAAATTTACCGTGTCCTGGCTAGCAAGGCAAGGCCACGGTAAACTCTCCCAACACAACCCACCCCCCAACACACACACACACAAAACCCACCCCCAACCAACAAACAAACCAACCCACAACAACAACAAAAATTCAAACTTACCTAAACGGAGCCACCCTTACACACGTCCGTCCTCCACGACTGCCTCTTCCATCTGAGAACGTTAGTAAATGTATTCCACCAGAGGGAGCTACAATTAGTTAGAGATACTGTTCAGTGAACACTATCTCTAACTAAATATAGCACCCTCTAGTGGACTACATTCACTAACTATCACTCTGTCTCTATCTTTCTCAGACACACCCCCAGTGCTTTTCTATTTCTCACACACACAAACAAACACATGACACTACTGTCTTTTAAAAAAAAAAATTAATGTGTGTGTTGGTGGTTGAAGAGGTATTTTATGTAGGGGTGGTGGTTGTACAGAACCAAAACCACCCCAAACCACCAACAAACTATGCTAGTGCTCCATATAAAGGAGACTAAAGCAATAAAGTCCAAAAAACATTATTAATTTGCATTTTAAAGCAATGTACAGTAACTAGTTTGATAATCAAAGGAGACTTGTGGGATCCACTTAAGCAGCATTTTGTTTAGTATTTCTGTTTTCTGCAGTGACCAAGCAGTTGCTCCTATGAAGCCACCACCTAGGGAAAATCTTCTACTGTTGCTCCTGCAGTCCTCCAGCAAATGATATGCAGAGACATACTGCCTCTGAACGTGGTGGTTTTAAAGCCGTGATGGCCAACCTTGGCACTCCGGGTGTTCTTGGACTTCAATTCCCAGAAGCCCAAGCCAGCACAACTTGCTGATCAGGGCTTCTGGGAATTGAAGTCCAAGAACACCTGGAGTGCCAAGGTTGGCCATCACGGTTCTAAAGCCTTCCTGACTGGCAGTCATTGATAAAACATTTCCCCCCCCCCCCATATGCTCTCTTTTTTGAAACAGGAAAGGCAGTGGTTAGAGATAATTCTAGGAAGTGAGCAGATTGTATGCTGGTATTTTTTTTATTTTATTTTTTGAAATCGAGATGGGACTGGTAGAAGAAAAATGTTGATTGTTCCTTATACTGTTTCTTATTTTAAAACTGCAGAAGCTCAAAGGATTCCATAATCTCTCTTGCAAAGGATTTGGAACTGATCATAGAAACATTCTTGAGGTTAAGATTTAGCAGTAAATATTTCTAGGCTTGGTGATGCAAATTCTTTATTTGATAAAAATATTGATATTATTGGTATCACTGAAACCTGGTGGACGGATGATAACCAATGGGATACAGTTATCCCAGGCTACAAACTGTACAGGAAGGATAGGAAGGGGCAAACAGGAGGTGGTGTAGCCTTGTATGTCAAAGAAGTGATAAAATCGTATGAATTGGAATATCTAGGTGATTTGGAGTCACCATTAGAAGCTCTGTGGGTAAGAGTACCAGGCCACAAGGATGGTCTAACAGTAGGCATATACTATCGGCCTCCGACCCAAACTCTTGAGGGAGACTGGCAGTTGGAGAATGATGTAAAGGAGGCGTCCAAGAAGGGAAGCCCGGTTATAATGGGGGACTTCAATTACCCTCACATAGACTGGGTGAACTGTTGTTCAGCACATGATAAAGAGATAAAGTTCCTAGATATGCTCAATGATTGTTCCCTGGGACAGATGGTTGAAGACCCAACTAGAGGTACAAGAATCCTTGACTTGATCCTGAGTAATACTCAGGATCTGGTGCAAGATGTTAATGTGACTGATCCAATAGGGAACAGTGACCACAACTCAATTATGTTTAACTTGATCATAGACCGCAAGTCACTGATAAAATCTAACACAGAGACCTTAAATTTTCAAAAAGGAAATTTCCCAAAGATGAGGAAACTAGTAAAAAAGAAACTGAAAGGGAAAATTGAGAGAGTCCAAACACTCCAAGAGGCATGGAGGCTGTTTACAAAAACAATAACAGAGGCTCAATTGGAATGCATACCCAAAAGGAAAAAGGGCACTGCCAGGTCCAAGAGGACTCCGATGTGGCTTACAAAAGCTGTTCGGGAAGTGATCAAGAGCAAGAAAAGCTCATTTAGAAGATGGAAGGCTTGTCCAAATGAGGACAGCAGGCAGAAACATAAATTCTGGCAGAACAAATGCAAGGCAACAATCAGGAAAGCAAAGCAAGACTTTGAGGAGCGTATAGCTAAAAATACTCAGAGAAATAACAAAGACTTCTTTAAGTACATTAGAAGTAAGAACCCAACTAGGAAGGCCATTGGACCATTAGATGACAATGGAAGGCAAGGGGTTATTAAAGAGGAAACAGAGATTGCAGAGAGACTCAATGAATTCTTTGCTTCAGTATTCACTGAAGAAGACAGAGACCACATGCCCAAAACAGAGCCTATCTTCGTAGGGAGGGAAACCGAAGAATTAAGCAAGATAGAAATAACCAGGGAGGAGGTCCTTGCATGTCTTGTTAAGCTAAACACTAACAAATCCCCAGGACCAGATGGCATCCATCCACGAGTTCTCAGGGAACTTAAAGATGAAATTGCTGATATCCTAGCCAAAATATATAATCTTTCCCTCAAATCAGGCTTTGTGCCTGATGACTGGAAGGTAGCGAATGTAACACCAATTTTCAAAAAAGGATCCAGGGGTGACCCAGGAAATTACCGGCCTGTCAGTTTGACATGTGTCCCAGGTAAAGTGATGGAAACCATCCTAAAAGATAGAATTAATAGGCACATAGAAGAGAAGGCGCTGCTAAAGGAGAGCCAACATGGCTTTTGCAAGGGCAAATCATGCCTCACTAATCTGTTGGAATTTTTTGAGAGTGTCAACAAGCATGTGGATAAGGGGGATCCAGTTGACATTGTTTATCTGGACTTTCAGAAGGCTTTTGACAAGGTCCCACACCAAAGGCTCTTGAATAAACTTACCAGTCATGGAATAAAGGGACAGGTCTTGTCCTGGATCAGCAACTGGCTAAGGGACAGGAAACAGAGGGTAGCACTAAATGGACACTTCTCCAAGTGGAGGGAAGTAAAGAGTGGGGTCCCCCAAGGTTCAGTACTGGGACCCCTGCTTTTCAACCTCTTCATAAATGATCTAGAGGTAGGAGTAAAAAGCAAGGTAGCCAAATTTGCTGACGACACTAAATTATACAGGGTAGTGAAAACTGTGAGAGATTGTGAAGAGCTCCAGAGGGATCTCTTGACACTGGGGGAGTGGGCAAAACAGTGGCAAATGAGCTTCAACATCAGTAAGTGCAGAGTGATGCATGTTGGGGCAAAAAACCCCAATTACATTTATAAACTGATGGGGTCTGAACTCTCTGCGACAAACCAGGAAAGGGACCTTGGTGTCCTGGTGGACAGCTCAATGAAGGTGTCAACCCAGTGTGCCTCAGCAGTGAAAAAAGCAAACTCAATGTTAGGGATCATTAGGAAGGGTATAGAAAATAAGTCAGCAAGTGTCATTTTGCCTCTTTATAAATCTATGGTGAGGCCCCATCTGGAGTATTGTGTACAGTTCTGGTCGCCATACCTCCAGAAGGATATTATGGAGTTGGAGAAAGTACAGAGGAGGGCAACCAGAATGATTAGGGGACTGGAACACCTTCCTTACCATCTGAGGCTGCAACGGTTGGGCCTTTTCACTCTTGAACGACGGCGTCTAAGAGGTGACCTGATTGAAGTTTATAAAATCATGCACGGTGTGGACAAAGTAGATAAGGAAAAACTGTTTTCCCTATCGCACAACACTAGAACTAGGGGACACTCCATGAAACTTTTGGGTACTAGTTCTCAAACAAATAAGAGAAAGTACTTTTTCACCCAGAGGATTACTGGTCTATGGAACTCCCTGCCAGAAGAAGTGGTGACAGCTGTCAGTCTTGACAGCTTTAAGAAAGGATTAGACAAGTTCATGGAGGACAAGGCTATCAATGGCTATAATTATGGCTACCTAAGGACAACCTCCGGGTTGGAGAGATAGGCAGGATATCTCTCAATGCCATTTCCAGGGAATCCTAAGCAGGTGAAGGCATCTGCTTGGGAATACCCTGAAGGAAATGGTGAGCCACTGTGTGAGACAGAATGCTGGACTGGATGGGCTGTGGCCTGTTCCAGCAAGGCTGTTCTTATGTTCTTATGTTCTTATGAATGGTTTACCTCAAGCTCAAGAACCCTTTGATCTAATATTTGAATCACACATTCAGTCAAACAAATCATTAATTTTAATGGACAAATTCAGTCTTGGCAAAAGTTCATTTCCTGTAAATAAAGCTTTTAAATCAACCCACAGAAATTTGAAGGAAATTTGAAATTTATCAGCAGAGCTCCTCCAGCTGGAGGAAATCTGATAATTTCTAAATTCAGAAGGACCATCTTATTCTAAATTTTAAGAGCCGCACCCTCCCAGTGACCATGTTTGTACACCAAAACTATCATTGAATTGAAAGTCTGTTGCTTAGTTTAGTGGAAGTATGCCAGTTGGATCAGTAAAATAATTTTGTGTCAGAGATTACTCTGGGTTGAAAGGATTTTTAGGTGATGCCTTTCCTATCCCCAAGTGCTGCTCTCAGGTATCGAAACCCGACCTTCCAGTCTCCAGCTGAATCAGTGGAACCTATGGGACAGTTGACTCACCAAATCTCCACTGATTCAGTCGTTCTCCTTTATTTGTTTCTTACTACACTAAGTAACAAGATTTCTGTCTAAGCTAGTCAATATAATTTATGATATACTGTAACTAACTGGAGAGTGTTCGCACTAGTACTACATGAGGGTAAAGTATGAATATTGTCTCAGTGTTTCTTACATTGTATCTGTTAGTGATGCTTTATATAAAAATCAGTTTTTAATACAGTAATGATGTAGCAGTCGTTTAATATTTAGTATAGCAATATTGGCCTAGCAATTTTCAGTGTTTCCAAAGTTAATATGGTACTGTACTTCTTTACAAATGACTTTCCTCTTAACAACTTTGCTTCAAACTCTGTTCAGCTTCATATGGAAAGGCATCCTGAATGAAATCTAGGTAGCACTTTTGTTAAAGGAAGGGTGAGCTCATCATCATGTCATTCATTAGTGGTTGGGTGGTTTGTCACTTTTTATGCTACATTTTTCCTGGGTGGTGAGACCCAAACTAGCTCATTTACAAATAAGATTACACTGGGAAATTATTATTTGTGATATGAAAAAAAAATCTGTATTGTGGAACAAGGGCAAAAATTCAAATTCAGATTTTAAATACTAGCTTGTAAATAAGAGCCATTGAAAAGATGGTTAAAGTGCCTTTATCTTTATTAATAGCCATTGTTGCTGGATGAATATTCATTCAGATTCAAACGGCAGCTAAAACAACCCCCGTTGTAGTTTCTTATTAGAAAAATGGATGCACAGAAATCACTTCGTCATTCCATGTTATATAAATTATACTCTGCAAATTAATGTACGTCATACTCTTAAGAATCTTGTTTGCAGATTGATCTTCATAGCAGTTGTTGCAAAGGATAGCACTGAACAACTAGGCTTCCATCATTTTGATACAAATGATAATTGGAATTTGATCTCATTCATGCCCTTTCATAATCGGACAATATGTTGCAAATTCAGTATCTTTGATGAAATATTATTGGTGCTATTGCAAAATCAGTGGTGCTTTATAAACCACTCGGGGACTTCAAATTGAAAGTAGAAGTGAGAGATAAAAGTCTACCAAAGCCACCTGTCACAGGAGGGAGCAATCTATGTTTAACATCCACTTCTCATCTAAGACCCATTACTTCATTCGATTTTATTTTTTTAAAAAAACAGTTCACAACTAACATTTCACTATATGTCAACAGCCATTAGAACAAGTCTTTCTTGGATGTTTGAAAGAGGATCCGATGGAAGTCAAATGGCTCTTGAATGAATTCTGACATATTAGGTGCCATCAAAGTGGGCAGCATCCTTTCTTTCAGTTGTCAGGTTTTATTGATGTCCTCTTTAGCTAGGATGAAACATGTCTCTATGATTTAAACATCGATTCAAACTGACAGCGGCTAGATTTCCTACTTGTCTTTTCTATCAAGCTAGAAAAGAAAAGGAGAATTTTGCTTATTTTATGAAGTTTGTTTCAAAGTGTTCAAGTACTGTCAAGCAAAGCACTAAGGAAGATGTGGTGGCGGCATTTATTTTTAGATAAAACATGTCACTGTTGAATTGACAGCATGTTATAAATTATTCAGGGAAAACCACAGATTCCAATATTACTTAGCCTGATTACTAAATGAAGTTGGTAAAAACTGTTCACGCATCCTTGCTGTTGTGATGTGCCTTCAAGTCCCAATAGTCTTATAGTAACCCACAGAGGGCTTTCAAGGTAAGTGAAGTATTTAAGGGGTTGAATTTTTTGGAATAGTAGCCGTGTTAGTCTGTGGTTCAGGCATATCAGAAAACAAAAACAAAAAAAATAAAAACAAAAACACTGCAGCACTTTAAACACTAACTGCTATATTTTTCTTCAAAGAAGTGGACTTGATCCACAAAAGCTAACAGTAAAAATATAGCAGTTAGTCTTTAAAGTGCTGCAGTGCTTTTGTTTTCTGATATATTTAAAGGGTGGCTTTACTGGTCCCTACCCCCAGTGAGTTTCCACAGGAATTCAAACCCACCCTGGTCTTGTCACTATCAATTCTTCTGCAGTGGCATCGTCCTTTGTTTTTTATCCTTACCACTCAGCTTAATCCATCTTTACCACACATGTTAGCCAAATGAGAAATAAATACAATATTAACCGATTTATCAATTCTTGAGGCAATATTTTCCTCAGTTTTTCCTACTGTAAATGATCTCTGTAAATGAAATGCATCTGTTAAAAAACATTGGCATTGCCATGATCTATAAATTATAGTGCCCCTTGACTTTTCAACAATCATTGCTCTCCAAGGAAAAGCTGCTGAATAAATAAGGCGGGGGGGGGGGGGTGTTTGCCTATTTGTTAAATATGGTATTCTATATTGTATGAGGTCTGCCTTGTCCCTCATATTATTTCCATTTATACAGGGTGGGGGAGAATTTCCTATGCCTTACTATAAGATAAAACAATGTGCATAAAGTTGAACCAACATTTTTGCCCTGGGCCTAAATCCAGTTGATAGATCCAACTGGCACAGATTCACCAAATCAATGAACTTTCACAAGTGTTAACTTACCGATTTCATGCTGATTCACCCACCTGTGTGTAGCATAAGACAAATCATAACTTTCCATCCATTACTCACTGGTAAACAAAGTGCCCTGCCAAGACTCTGGGCATGCACATGCACCAAAACAGCATGAATACATGCCCCCAATAGTCATGGGATGCACACTTCATACTGAAATGCAAAGTTATTATTTGACAAGATATGAACAGGATTTCAGCCACTGGATTTGCCCTACTTGGGACTAATACCGGTAACTGGATTTAGGCATTATGTCTCATTATACCCTTTTCCTGTTATTTATGTATTTTGTTCAAAATTATAATCGATGCTGTAATATTTCTTGATCTAAAGAGTAGGAGCATGTGATTGTCAAATTAATTTCATTCTAGTTTGCAATCAAGAATACATTACTAGATTCATAATTCTATCATAGTCTGAACAATTCTTATTATATCAACTAAAATAATACATAGAAACATTCAAATGTTACATAATAGGCACATTCCAAAGTCCTGCCCATGGATTTTGTAGTATGGAAAGTATGTAGTAACACTTGGAAATACCTGTAAAAATGAACATCGGGGTGCACAGAATGCTAAATTAAGCAGATGGCATATAAGATTTTATCTCAGCTTTGCTGTTTGAATTCATATAGTTATTTGAGATTTTGCAAGAGAAATGATGAGAGCGAACAAGGCTTTTAAATCAAGCTTTGCTACCTTTACTTTTTCCTCCTTGATTAGCTCCTGCAATTCTGCTTTCCAGTCCAACAGTTCCACCATTTTTTCGACTCCACTGATGACATCTCCTAGTTCAGCCACATCGTTGTATTTTGGCTGATATGCAAAGGGACCCACCAAATCCCGATTGATCAGTACACGTGGCACAGAGGAGCGGACCGTATCTGCTAGACTGGCAAAAGGCTCCACCTAAAATCCAAACACCAAGAAAAAAAGGATGCATCTGTCCCAATATAAAGGTCACCATGACACAAAAGCATGCACACTACTAAGCTATTTGTTCCCCCTCCACAAACCAATTGCAAGGCCTCAGATTCCTAACTAAAACCTGAGGCACATTATGTCTCCTGATTGCTCATTCACATATGTCCATGGCATTGCCAACAGAAAGAAAAGCTTTGTTGAATTATTTCAAAAGGTAGCCGTGTTAATCTGTGATTCAGGCATATCAGGAAGCAAAAACAAAATAACTAGCACTTTAAAAGACTATGTTTTTATTGTGAGTTTTCATGGATCAAGTCCATTTCTTCAGACATTGTTAAGGGTAACAAAAGCATTGTTGTTACCCTTAAGATGACTGCAAGCAATGAATAGTTCTCCTGCTAATGTTCAACTGCAACTTCCTCCCTGACCACTGCCTACAGGTGAAACACGGAAAATTAGAATATCATGCAAATGTTCAATCATTTCACTTAAAAGGTGAAACAAAATATATAAGATAGACTCACTACATGCAAAGCGAGAGATGTCATGCCTTAATTCATTATAATTGTGATGATCATGGCGTACAGCATACATGAGATTATGAGATGATTATGGGGTACATGAGATTGGGAGTTGGGGTTTTCATAAACTATAAGCCATAAGCAACAATATTATAACAAAGTAAGGCTTAAACTATCTTGCTTTGCATGCAATGAGTATATCTCATATATTTGTTTCACCTTTTAAGTTGCATTACTGAGCTGAATGAACATTTGCACGATATTCTAATTTTCTGAGTTTCACCTGTATGTTTCCAAGGACTGGTGGGAGCTGCAATCTGTTAAAGTCTGGAAGGCTACAAATTGCTGGCCCCTTCCTAAGTGCTCAAAATATATAATGAATATGATTATTTCATATTTCATTCTTCCACCAATCCAGGCAGGCAGGCAAGCACCCAGTTTTAGCCCTGGACAACACAGGGCAGCAGCTGAGCTTGGGAGAAAAATTTCTTTGCTAAAAGGCCATTCAGTGACTTGTGGCAGAGCTAATATTTGTACTATGCTTTCCTCATCCATTCCTTATGCTCTTAAACACACATTATGCGAATTACGTACTTCATTTAACTAATTCAATCAGTAATTAAGGAGAGCTACACAGTTTTTATTTAGGGAAACAAATGTGCTGATTCACCACTTCTAATCATTACCTCCATGCAGATAGCTTCAGTTGACACAGATGTTGATGGAAACAGCACACAGCAAACTAGGCTTTATACTACTTGCATTTCTAGTATTTATGGTTTTTTGTGCAATAATTAGCTAGACTCGCTTGCATCTGCCACCGTCATTTATATCTTACTACCAAAAAGATTGATCTTTCCCCTCTCTGTCAAAATATTACAGATGTTGGTCATATTATTCATATTCTTAAGCACTCAGAACACCTTTCTCTTTTAGAAACCTGTGCTTTTTATCTAAGTATAAAGCTGCCTGATGCATGTCCTAAGCTACTTTTGATCTCATTTGTCATTGAACTTACTTTGACCCTTTCTTGCCTTTTAGAAGCTCACTGCTCACTGTATACATTTTTAGAGTTCCTGAACAACTTTGTCTCAAAAACCCTGCTCCTATTCTAGTCCCATGTTCATGATGGGCCAGACCTCAAGAGAGGTTCCGATGACAAAGAGCAGGTCTGCCATGCGAAAATCTGCCACATGCAAGAAGAAACGATGAGGGAGCTCTTCCCCAAAGAACACAATGTCCGGCTTGATGGTTCCAGTGCACACTGGGCATTTGGGGATCTTGTCAGCCATCACATCCCCCTGAATTGAAATCATATAACAAAAGAATATCAGCCCATGTCAGGCAATACTAGCCACAGTCAGGCATCACATTACAGTACTGCACTAGAAACGACAATGGACATGTTACATAACATGCTGCACAGGGTCAGACGGAAGGCTTTCTGGTCCAACATTCACACAATGGCCAACCATTTTATTTATTTATTTACAATAGATTTATTATATACCACCCCAACCGATAGACTCTGGGCAGTGTACACAGTCCAGCAAGCACCTCACTGGCCACTCGGCAACAATTAAAAAACAATATAAAAAACAGTTAAAAGCCCTTTCAACATTTGTCTATCGGAAGCCCCAGACATACTGACATACAAAGACATAGCGCCTCTAATATTGGAGGTGATATATAATCATCTCAACATCACTTAAGTACAATTGAGGGATAATGTCCACACCAAACTAAATCAACTTAAAATCATTCAAAACTAGAATCCTGATTTAAACAATCTAATAGCCTATTTGAACAGACCTCTGATATTGTACTTCTGAAGTAGTGTATCTGTTAAGTTGTTACTCACCCTGAAGTCCTCACCAGGATATGACCTTCGACAGACTGTACACGTAGCAGTGGCAAATGTGCCATGAGCCTCAACTAGTTTATCTGGAGGAATCCCAGCAACTGGAAGGCAAGAAAAAGCAGAACAGAAGATGAGTTCAAACAAACTCGTCCAAAAAGTCAAAGTTAGTAAACTTTGTAGTCAATAATGTGCTGCCTTACCTCTCTCCAGCCCATCAATGTTCTGTGTGTACAGACGCAGGAGGAGCCCTTTGTCAAGCAGAAGGCGGAGGAAGTAGTGGGCATAGTTGGGTTTGTAATTACCAGGGTACAACTCCTTAGCCAATGCAAAGAAAGGTTTAGGATTATGGAAGAAGTAGTTTAACTCAAAGATTGCTTCTGGGTAAGGGATATTATATTGCTGGAGGTTACTGTACAGACCACTCCCAGGGCTCCTGGAGAGAAAAGAGAGGGATGATCATAAGGAGCAGAACAAGATTACAAACCAAACCACCATCGGCTTAGTGGAGCCGATCCGCACTGTTTCTGACGCCACCCGACCTCCCCGGGCGGTGCTGCAAGCCAAAACCTGCAGCTGACGATATCCAATACAAAAGGATAAAAACTGGACAACGACACGACTTGTGGAACCACGTTTTGTCGTTATCCGGGGTATTACTGTACAGTATTTCTTTTTAATTAAAGGCCATTCATACATCCAGAGCAGGTAACAGATACATGTAAGAACAGGTGGCAGTTTAGCACTTCTGAGATCAGTATGCTAGATGGGGAGAGGGAGAATGACACTTCTGATGTGGAGTTCACTCCACTTCTAATCTTCTTTTGGAAATCAGCTGTCATTCACACCAGCTCACTGAGAATCATTGAAAAACACCCTGGAGGGGAAAAACTCCCTGAAATTCTTTCTAAAAAACTACCCTTTGTCCTGGATATGGAAGGGTATTTGTCAATTAGTGTTAATGCTGACAGCTTCCTAATCAAGATGCTGCTCCTATATGAATTTTGTCTTGGGAACAAAGCAAAATAAAATAAAAATAAAAACCCACCCTTTGGAGTTGTTGTTTTTTTAAATCTAGTCTTATCAGTTTTTGGCATTGTTTGTATGGATTTAAGGTTTGTGTCTTTTGGATGGTAGCAGAAAACTGGCATCAATGGTACATAAAGGTAAAGGTTTCCCTTGCTCGAAAGCCAGTCGTATCTGACTCTAGGGTTCAGTGCTCATCTCTGTTTCAAAGCCGAAGAGCCAGCGCTGTCTGCTTCTGCAGACATTTCCGTGGTCATGTGGCAGGGATGACTAGACACCGGAGTGCACGTAACGCTGTTTCCTTCCCACCAAAGTGGTCCCTATTTATCTACTTGCAATTTCTTGCTTTCAAACTGCTAGGTTGGCAGGAGCTAGGACAAAGACAGAACAAATGCTTCATCTGGACATGCCCTAAGAAGAGATTAACTACAGGACATATTGTGGAATCAGCCATGTAGCACAAAACCAGTTTTAACTTTTATGGTTATCTCTTAAATACCTTAATCTTTATTGCACACCAAAGGACCTAGGGTAACGAATCCCGTTACTCATGAGTAGAACTTTGGTCTACACGTAGGTGGGACTGCACCCAAATCCAGAATTTTAAACTTGTCATCTCATGTCTCCTGACCTAAATCTAGGCTGTAAGTAACATAGCACATAGGAAATTAAACCACTCCAATCATCATCTTGTCTTTTAAAAGTATATTGTAGTCAAAGTAAGTTACAGAACAAAGTTTTAGGAAGCAAAGATTTCTTAGTTTCAAAAGGTCAGAAAGCACATTAAAACAATGAAAGCCTATTTTATGGGGGAAGGCCTGGGGGCTCCTCTTAGCTTAAAAGCCCCTTCACGACTTACTCAGTGTTGAACACTGGACCAAGAGGAAGTCCTGCACATTCCCTCTGGGTTTTATCTCCTCAAACATGTTCCACCCTCATGCCATTCCCCTAAAGGAATCCAGCCAATGACTATACAGTATCACATGTCTATCAAACATTAAGTTTCATTTCTCCAAAACCATGAAGCTAGCATGTGTTGACTATCAACCCTGCTCTGGAATGCACCATACCTCCTCCCACACTTGGAAATCTCTATTACAGATTCAAATTTCACATTCAGGCCCCATTCTAACCATCACACCTGGTTTTACCTTTAAGGATACGAGAACAGAGGCCTACCATTGTGCCATGTTGGAACAGGAAAAAGTGAAACCCAGAGTAATGCGGAGCTCAGTGGTGGGCTCCAAAATTTACTACCACACTATGGATGTGGTATGGTGGGCATGGCCAGGGGAAAGCTCTCGTTGCACCCAAATTAGGACTACTTTATTTCAAAACTTGGATGGGTGGGACCAGCCAAAATTTCTGCTACCGGTTCTGGCGAACTGGTACGAACCTGCTGATGCCTACCACTGAATACACTCTTCCTGAAATTCTTTTTTCAAAAAAGCTTCTTAAACCTTCTTATGTGAGCAAAGCAGTGTGATAGCTGGTGAAAATAGCCTTCTGTGGATGAAGATGTCCCTAGGGGATGGGTAGTAAACTTTACATAGCTGAGATGATAGATACTTACACACCAGTTCTATGCATTACCTGAAATCTGGGATTCCACTGGGGGTGCTGAGCCCTGCTCCAGCCATCACCACCACTCGCTGACATTCTTTCTTCCGAATTAATCCCATCACATCCTTCAGAGTGAGTTTTTCCTTTCCTCCCCTGCTACTGAGGAACCTTACTGAAGAAGTGGATAGGGGAAAGGGCTTTGCCCACTGAAACCTTATGCAACACAATAAACACACAAGTAGTTACAAAGAAACACATTTGAAACAGCCCCTGTCACAGGAAACACCACAAAAATTCCTTAGAGAGCTAAGGCCTGAATCCAATTACTAGGCTAAACTAGAATATTCCTACTGATTCAACAGCTTAATGACAAATCAACAATTATGTAAATCGTACTGAATTAACAGCTGTAGAGTTTTGAGATTCCCCTGGACAGCGAGGAGAACAGATAGTTCAATCTTAGAAGAAATGAAGAAATGAAGAAATGAAGCTGAAATACTTTGAACATCAAATGAGAAGAGAGGATTCACTCGAGAAAGCCTTGATGTTGGGAAAGGTGGAGGTCAAAAGAAGAAGGGGCGGCCAAAGATGAGATGGCTAGATGGTATTATAGACGCAATGGGCACAGTGCTGGGCGGGTTGAGGAGGATGGTGGAGGACAGAGGTGCCTGGAGGACAATGGTCCATAGGGTCGCAAAGGGTCGGAATTGACTGTGCGACTCAACAACAACAAATCTGCGACTGGCAATTGGATTTAGCCCTCACAAATGTGTTACAGCCCACCTCCTCAGATATGAGAAGGCAAGGATATAAAAGCATTACACACACAGGAAGGGATAGCTGACCATAACATGAGGGGAAAAAATTAAAAAGCAATAACAATGTACTTCATTAACACAGGTCACTCCTAAACCATTTGCTGATAATACAGACATCCTAACAGTGTCATTTGCTAGAATTAAAATGCTGGAGTTGAGAGGAGATTATCACTGAATTCACATTAGGGATATTAGGAATTGAAATTGGGATGATGTATGCATAAGACTACCCATCTTTCTGGATGGTGAATATTCCATGCAGGAAATTTCCCTCCCACATTATTTTAGTACTGGAATATCTCTGTTTGATCCCAGTTCTCCAGGTTGACCAAAATAAGAATATGTGACTACATAAGGAAATATTGCAAAGCAGCTTATTCCTGCATTTTTCAGAAATCTCAAAGTTGTTGTGGAGAATTCTCTATAAACAAACCAAAGCAAAACAATCACACTTATATCACACTTATATACCGCCTCATTAGCGCTTAGTGCACTCTCTGGGCGGTTCACAAGTTAACTAGCATTTTGTCCCCAACATGCTGGGTACTCATTTTACTGACCTCAGAAGGCTGGAAGGCTGAGTGAACCTTAAGTCCTGGTCAGGATTGAACTCACAACCTTTGGTTGCAGTACAGCAGTTTAACCACTGTGCCACCAGGGAGCAGGTTCTGCTAGAATTTTTGGCAAGCCATATATATTCTTGCACATGTATTTTTGTTGTGGAACTTGTGTTTTTTTATTTTATTAAAAAAAAGTTTTGCTACAGTGAATGGGAGGGGAAACTTTACTTGGTGATGCACTTGGAGTCCTGTTAATTAGCCACTGTTAGCAACTTCTATGTTCCATGTTAGATAAAGTCCACTCTTGCTTGTAAACCAGTTGTATCCAACTCTAGGGTTCAGTGCTCATCTCCACTTATAGCCAAAGAGCCAGCACTGCCTGTGTCTGCAGACATTTCTGTGGACATGTGGCAGGCATGACTAGACACCAGAGTGCATGGAACACTGTTTACCCTCCCACCAAAGTAGTACTGTACCTATTTATCTACTTGCAATTTCTTGCTTTCGAACTGCTAGGTTGCGAGGAGCTGAGACAGACAAGAGCTCACTCCATTGTGCAGTGCCCGGGTCTTGATCTGCTGTCCTGCCGACCTTCCAGTGATCATATTCTGCATCGTAACCACTAATCCACTGCATGTTCCATGTTATATATGTGTAAATACCCAATCAGATTCCACTCTTGTTAAGGGTAACCAAGCTTTGGGACTCTGGAGACAATTCAACTACAACTATGGAGTCTATCAAGGTATCTTTGAATGTCATGGTTCTCATAATTCTCCCATTGTTGTTACATCATGTAATGTAATCTGGTCTTGGCAAAGGTAGGAGGTGGGGCGTCTGGCATGTAGGAAAGTGAGGCAAATGAAATGTTATGCCATTTCCCAGGAGAGGCAAAAGGCAAGGCTTGCTTACAGTAGCATAAGGTTAGCTGCTACTGAAAAGAAAACATCAGCCTGGACCATCTGATTCAATTGAACAGTTCTTATATTCATACTAGCTGAGTACCTGGCATTGCCCAGTTTCTTAGGACATTATTGGAGAAACACTCTGCACATGTGCAGGGGAACAGGCACGGGCTACTTGCACAGGAACAACGGGAAGAGACTCCTACGGTGGGGGGAAGGTTGAAATGCCCCCTCCCAGTCTGAGGGTTTTGGGGGTACAAACCCCAAATTGGACTGCCGGACCCCTGCATAACTGTTTTCGCATGTTCAAGGTAGGTGTGTGCAACGTTTGGACAGGATCGGTCCAGGGGTGCGCACCTCTCTTTTATATACAGTATATAGATACATATATATATATAGATATAGATTGATGCCCTGGTGTCCCATCTCTTCTCCAATTAGTTCAAGGCAACAGACACAACTTTTCCATTGAGAGAGAAGAGATATATACATATGAGTGACTACAAACATAAAAGCACCAAAAATGCACATACACATACAAGAAAAATCAAACCACACCTCACACAAAAGATGCTTGCCATATTTCTCGTGCTGTTTTCTGGAATCCTCTGCAGCAAGAGGTTTCCTTTCGATAGGCTCAAGATGGATCTTGATGAAATTTGGAGCAGATTTCTGCATAGCATTGAAACTGAACAGCTCTTGTCATGTTGTCGTTGAGCACATATCCAGAGAGGCCTCCAACCTAAGAGAAAACACAACCACCACTTTCAGATGGAGATGATTGTCACAAGAGAACTAGAAAAACCATTTAAGAAAGTTGATCTAAGCTTTATATGGTTGATATTTCAGGTAGAACATAAATTATTATAAAGTGCCCAAAACATATATTTGCAAGGGAAAGGTAGGCTTTTTCTTCAAAAATAGACTCACAATCCATGCAATATTCGGGAACAGAAAGGGAGGGAAAAATACATAGCAAAAAAATAATAATGAGCTTACATTCTATCTGACTTGTTATGGCTTTTGCATACTAAAAGTACTCAGTGTGGTATAGTGGGTGTACTGATGGACTAGGGTTCTGCACACCCGAGTTCAAATCTCTCCTTGACCATAGGAACTCACTGGGGATGGCAGTGAGTCAGTTCCAATTTGACTGCACATAACAAGTCTGATAAAGTGGACTTGATCCACAAAAGCTAACATCAAAATACAGCAGTCTCAATTAGTCTTTAAGGTGCTATAACATTTTTTGTCTTTTCTTGTTGTTGTTTTGTTTTGTTTACTCTCTGATATTCTAAAAGTATTATACTAATGAGCATACATGCAAAACAATACTAATTCTGACATAAATAGCAAGGGGGGAGGCATACAGAATAAAACTATGCCACAAAAATATGTCAGTGAGTCAAAAGAAGCTTTGGCTATTCAAGATTTTGGAGAACTACAGACAGTAAGAATAGCATGACAAATATGATCAAAGTTGCTTTGTAGATTTAGTTGCCTTCCTGATCTAATAATGCAAAAATATACATTACTCTCTTCAAATACTTGAAAGGTATTTTATCCCAGCTCACCCTCTTTCATGCTATGCTTTACACATCCCAAGGCTTTCTGTGGCATTTCCAAACCAATCTTTCCAAATTACGCTACCACTTACTCATTAGTCTATCACAACTTGAAGCTTGAAGTACATGCCTTCCTGCAGGGATCCTGAAGCGTAACCTCCAATTCATTCCACTTTGTCGCCACTGTTACGTCCTATATTGAAAACAGAAAATCAAGAGACAGTTTCTCAGTCTGCCCCCTGTATGAGAAAGAAATGGTTCCAAGAGCACAAGAGGAGCCAACTGCTGTTTCTTCTCCTTGGCTTGCTGTACTAATGATTTGAAGACTAGAACAGAGGGCAAGGCATGTTTGCTTCCAGTGATCTGATGAACAGCTGAAAAACTCTTTACCGTAATGTTCCTAATAGAGGAACCTGTGCTTAGCTAATACTTTAAAAAAAAATCAGTGTTGCTGCTGCTGCCATTGATGTGATTGTTTAGTCTTTGTAATATCTCAGCCCTTGAAAAATGGAGATAGAAATGAAAGATTCTACATTCATATGGAGAATAGTATCATTCACATAGTACTATTCACACAAAGACACCAAGTGAGAGAAAATCCCAGACAGTGACTCCTTTTTTCATCAGTTAACCAACAATCACCAAACATAGAGCAAGTGTCATGGGTGTTTTTCAACAAGTGTGAATGGTGGTGAACACAAGAATATCTTGTGTAGACCATCTTGACTGCTGCAGTTGGTGTTGTTAAAATTCATGCTGACTAAGAAGCAATTAAAATAGTGAAATATTTTGTATACCTAGGTTTGATCATCAATCCAAATGAAGACGGCAACCAAGAAATCAGAATAAGGCTGAGACTTGGACTAGTGATAATGAATGAATTGGGGGGAAAACCATCAAGTGTAGGAATTGGGCCGTGAGGAGGCCCTTAGGATCCCGGAGGAGACTGGTCAAAGGAGCGACACGAGGCAGGATGGAGTGAAGACCAGTAGTTTATTGAGAAAAGGCTGCAACATATATAGGGGAAAAAGAGCAACGGTGGCAAGCTGTCATCTGACAGGAAAATTACCTCACCCACGTACCCGGGTTAATGGGGAACACCTCAAAGGGAAGTTAATTAACTGGGGCAAACATGGACTTAGGAGTCCCATTGTCTTGGGGATTAGGCATGGGCAAACATGGCTTATTTGCACCAGGGATTTCCCCCGAGCTGGGAGATGAGGTATACACTTAATGTCAAACAGGAGTCAGCTATCTGCTTACTTGGCAGAGCCGTAGGTCAGGTCACAGTAATTGGGTGAATCAAACCCTATATTTTATTCACCCCCCTTAATTTGGCGGCCGCAGAAACCACATGCAAGGAGCGTGTCTCACTGCGGTGGTTCCTAGCGTGCCGTTCCATGCCCTATGGGGCACGGGGAAACCGCAATCAAGTGTCTAAGGTAACCAAAGCCAAGCTCATTTACACTTTGGTATTCCTGATGAGGTGTACAGTTGTGAAAGCTGGGCAAGAAAGAAATCTGACAAGAAAAAAAATCGGTCCATTTAAATATGATGCTGGACATACCTGTCAAGTATCCTGGATTGGCCGGGATTTCCTGTTTTTTTGCGCCGATTTTCGTCATTTCCCGCCCGGAGCTGCCGCTACCCCGTAATTTGGCAGCAGGGGGAAATGAGTTACTTCGCATCCCTTCTGTGCAGCTCACTTCTATGCGTGCGTAGGTTTTTACGCATGCATAGAAGGCTTTTACGCATGTGAAGGCTTCTGTGCAGACAGGGATGCATAAAAGCCTTCTACGCATGCGTAAGACTTCTACACACGCGTAGAAGTAAGCTGCGCAGAACATTTCTGCGCAGGTCCGTTGTACGCATGCGTAGAAGGCTTTTACGCATGCATAGAATGGACTTGCGCAAAAATGTTCTACGCAAAAACGTTTTACGCAGAAACGTTCTACACATGTGTAAAAGCCTTCTACGCATGCATACAACAGACCTGCGCAGAAACGTTCTGCACAGGTCCCGTAATCTCCGGCGCTGCGCTTGACATGTATGATGCTGGATGAGAGCTCTGCAGATACTCTGGACTACAAGCGGGTCTGAGAGCAAGTCAAGCCTGAACTAGCTCTAGAGGCAAAAATAATGAAGCTGAGTCTGCCCTAATTTGGGCACATCGTGAGAAGGCAAGACTCTCAGGAAAAAGACAAATAATGCAGGGAAACTTTAAAGGCAGCAGGAAAAAGAGACCAAATGTGAGATAGATAGACTCCCTATAGGCTTAAATTTCCAAGACCTCAGCCGGATTTTGAGGACAAGACATTCTGGAGATCTCTTTCATAGGGTTGTCACAAGTTCAGAGATGATGAGTTGACAGCATGCAACAAGAAAATAAGAATAATGTACTGATACTTTTTATTTAATGAAGTGGTAGCCGTGTTGGTCTGTGCAAGCATATCAATCAGAGAGTGATCAAAACAGCAGCAAAAAGGGGGGGGGGGGGCTGTATGGCACCTTTAAGACTAACTCCTGTATTTAAACGTGAGCTTTCGTGGATCAAGTCCACTTGATCAGACATAAGAGTGAGACTTCATGGCATCGATTTATGCGCATAAATTGTACCTAATGTGTATAATCTGTACCTGATAGCTGATGAAGTGGATTTAATGCACGAGGCTCACATTTAAATACAGTAGTTAGTCTTTAAAGTGTTTTTGTCTTGTTGTTTTGTTTACTCTCTGATATTTTTATTTAATAAAGACGGTGACGTCTGCTGCTCTTGTGACATGAGCGAGTAGAGTATACTAGGGTCCACCCACCACCCTCATGGGGGCGGGTGGGTGGCGAAGGGGGCTCAACGCATATCATGGTTGGTAAGAGAGGCGTCTATAAACGGCAGGGTCAGGGTCAGGGTGCGCCCGAGGGAGGTAGGAAGAGGACCCAGAAGAACGCTCGCCTAGCGTGAGCAGACTAGCGTAGGCCGCTGTTGCCATGGTGTCCAGCCGGCCTCCCTCCCGCGGGGGTGGAATGCCGAAGCCAGCGACACTGCGCTACACCAGGCGCTACGGTACCCGGCATGCTTCGCGCCGAACGTGCCGGAAGTGAGTGTGCATTTCCGGCGGCAGGGCAGCCCGGCCTCCCTTGCTTGTGTGTGCTGTGTGCTCCGCTCCGCAGTCAGTCGCCGCGCCTCCTTTCCCGGCTGACCCCTTCTTTTGCCGGCTCCGCCATGAAGGACGTACCGGGCTACCTGCAGCAGAGCCAGAGCTCGGGGCCTGGGCAGCCCGCCGTGTGGCACCGCCTGGAGGAACTCTACAACAAAAAGTGAGGGTGCGGCACGGGGGAGGGGGTGGGTGGCGGAGGGAAGGAAGGAAGGAAGGAAGGGGGTCCGCGTGTGGGGTGGAGGGGTGGGGGGTTTCCCGGGCGGCTCTTTGTCCTTCCCCGGGATGTGTCTGGAGCAGCCGCAGGACGTGCTGCTACTGAATGGTCCCCACCTCTTGGTGGCCACTGGCCTTTCGCTATCCCCCCCCCCGCCTTATTTTTTGGGGGGCGAAGAAATGTTGCTCTGTGATCTTAGTAGCAAATCCTCAAGGTAAATAAAGGTCGACCTTGCTCTCGAAAGCCAGTCGTGTCCGACTCTAGGGGGCGGTGCTCATCCCCCCCCCCCCATTTATACCCAAAGAACCAGCACCGTCTGCAAACGTCCCCGTGGTCATGTGGCAGGCATGACTAGTGCATGGGAGGCTGTTTACCTTCCCTCCAAAGTGGTCCTTATTTATCTACTTGCAGCGTCTTGCTTTTGAACTGCTAGGTTGGCAGGAGCTGGGACAGAGACGGGAGCTCACTCCGTCATGCAGCACTTGGGTCTTGAACTGCTGACCTGCCGCTACACCCACCCCATGGCCCCGCCGGTCAGAGGGAGGCCGGAACACCTGGCGCAACACCGGGGCTTCAAAAGCCAGCCGCTACGAAGCTGCTGCGCCCAACCCCATGGCCTTGTCGAGACATGGGGGCTTAAGCTGTCTAACTAGGCAGTGTTGCCCATCTTTTGTCAATGATGTTAGGACAGGACTAAAACACACCAAAGCATCCTCCGTTGGATCCCTTGGGCAAGGTGAAAGTGGAGGGGACATGTCATGGTCTGCCTAGCCAGAAGCAATTGAAATAGTGAAAGATTTTGTATAACTTTGTTGCACCAGGTGTTCCAGCCTCCCTCTGACCGGCGGGGCCATTGGGTGGGTGTAGCGGCTTCGCGGCGGCAAAGGCTGTCGGCTTCAATCATCAATTCAAATGGAGACTGCAGCCAAGAAATCAGAGACAGCTGAGACCTGGAAAGGCAACGATGAATGAATTAGGAAAGATCATCAAGTGTAAAGATGTGCTACTAAAGAACAAGGCCAAGCTCATTTGCACTTTCGTATTCCGGTTACTATGTATGGCTGCGTGAAAGCTAGATAATGAAGAAAGGTGACAGGAAAAAATGGATTTGCTTGAAATAAGAGATCAAAAAAAGATGGCAAGAGTACACAGAGGAACTCTACAAAAAGGACCTCAACACTCCTGATAATAACAATAATGAGAAATTTGAACTTGAACCATACATTCTGGAGAGTGAAGTCAGAAAGGCCCTAAAAAGCACTGCAAACAATAAAGCTAGTGGAAATGATGGTATCCCAGTTGAATTTTTCAAAGCCCTAAAAGATGATGGACTCAAACTACTGCATTCAATATGCCAGCAAATTTGGAAAACAAAACAGTGGCCACAGGATTGGAAAAGATCAGTGTACGTTCCAATCCCAAAAAAAGGCAATGCTAAAGAATGCTTAAATTACCGAACAATTGCGCTCATCCCACATGCCAGCAAGGTGATGCTCAAGATAAAACAGGATAGACTTCAACAACATGTGGAGAGAGAACTATCAGAGGTGCAGGCCGGTTTCAGAAGAGGAGGGGGACTAGAGACCACATTGCCAACATACGTTGGATCATGGAGAAAACAAAGGAATACCAGAAACAAGTCTACTTTTGTTTTATTGGCTACACCAAGGCTTTTGACTGTGTGGACCACAACAAAATGTGACAAGTAATTAAAGAGATGGGAATATCAGAATACCTCATATGCCTCCTGTGAAATCTGTACATGAACCAAGAAGCAACAGTTAGGACAGAACATGGAATGACAGAGTGGTTTGGAATAGGAAAGGGAGTAAGACAAGGCTGCATTTTATCACCCTGCTTATTCAATCTATACACAGAGCACATAATGCGCAATGCAGGGATGGAGGAATCACAATATGGGATTAAAATTGCTGGGAGAAACATCAACAATCTGAGATATGCAGACGATACGACCCTAATGGCAGAAAGTGAGGAAGACCTAAAGAACCTCTTGATTGGATTGAAGGAGGAGAGTGCAAAAGCTGGCTTGAGACTTAATATCAAGAAAACCAAGATAATGGCAACAGGTCTGATCAGTTCCTGGAAAATAGATGGGGAAGAAGTAGAAGCAGTGACAAATTTTACTTTCCTGGGATCTAAGATCACTGCAGATGGCGACTGTAGCCATGAAATAAAAAGACGACTGATTATGGGGAGACAAGCTATGAGAAACCTGGGGAATGTAGTGAAAAGCAGAGACATCACCTTGAAAGCAAAAAATCACATAGTCAAAGTAATGGTATTCCCAGTGGTAATGTATGGGTGTGAGAGCTGGACCATTAGGAAGGCTGAGCGCAGAAGAATAGATGCCTTTGAGATGTGGTGTTGGAGGAGAGTCCTGAGAGTCCCTTGGACAGCAAAGAGAACAAATAGGTCAATATTAGAAGAAATCAACCCTGACTGTTCATTGGAGGGACAAATAGTGAAGATGAAGCTAAAGTACTTTGGACATCAAATGAGAAGGGAGGACTCACTTGAGACGGCTTTGATGCTGGGAAAGGTGGAGGGAAAGAGAAGAAGGCGTCCAAAGATGAGATGGCTAGATGGTATTGTGGACACAATGCGCACAGAGCTGGGCGGGCTGAGGAGGATGGTGGAGGATAGAGGTGCCTGGAGGAAAATGGTCCATGGTGTCGCAAAGGGTCAGAATCGGCTGTGCAACTCAACAACAACAATGCAGGAAAGGTTGTTACCCTTTGATAAGAGCCCCGGTGGTTAAACTGCTGTACTGCAGCAAGAATGCTGTGAGTTCAATCCTGATAGGGATCAAGGTTGAATCAGCCTCCTATCCTTCTGAAGTTGGTGAAATGAGTATGCAGCACGTTGGAGGCAAAAGGCTCATTACCTTGTGAACTGCCCAGAGAGTGCACTAAGTGCTATGGGACGGTATATAAGTGTAATTGCTATTCTAGGATTCCCAACCTCAGGTTTCCCAGCTAGATGCCTACCTCACTGAGCTATCCAGTCAGCTGTGCTAGTTAAAATTCTTCAACTAAGCAGGGATGTGTCATTTGGTAGTTGTGGTTATTGTCAGACTCCAGCTCCTTGATTTCACCAATAATTCCCCAGGCAGAATTCTGGGAGCTCCATTCTACAGACCCAGATCTGGAGTCTACTACATTCTGCTCATAATTGGACCACAGCCTGACTCCATTGCTGCTCCACTTTGAATGGGCTAGTTACAGCATTGCTTCCTCCTCTTAATGTATCAAAAAAAGAAAGTTGCCACAGTGCTTCCTGCAAGTGATAATTTCACTCTTCTTTAGGCTCTCTATAGAGCACTGTTCCCCAACCTTTGGTGTTTGGACGTCAATTCCCGGAAACCTAAATAAATCCCCAAAGCACTGATCAGCCAATCTACTGACTTAGGTTTCTGGGAATTGAAGTCAAAACACCAAAGGTTGGGGAACAGTGCTATAGGGGATACCTCCCAAGGAACTACCAGTCCCAAAAAAGCACCACGGCCATTTCCTTTTTATGACATTAAGAACAAGAAGAAAGGCCAAAGCTAAGCCATGCACCCTCAGAGCTAGGCCATGAGCTGTGTTAACAAAATGGAGATGTCTGTGAATTGGAACTTTCAAAGTTATGCCTGGGAGATTCTTGGAGAATTTTGGGAGTCAGAGACAAAAAAAAAGAATGATACATCTCTACTAGAATGTTTTCATATGTACATGTGTCTGTACTTGTTCTTATATCCATTGATGTATCTGTGACTTATAGATTGTGGCACCAGCTGACTCTGCAGGTCTTGGACTTTGTACAGGACCCCTGTTTTGCCCAAGGAGATGGACTCATCAAGGTAATCTCATTAGTTTTATCAAAACTGTTATGATGGTAATGGGTTGTGTTTGCAACATTCCTGTTTGCCAAATGTCTTGGAATTGTCATAAGTAAAAAAGCAGCCTTCAGTAAGGTAGTAAATCTAACTGCTTCATCGGTATTGTGGAATATGAAATATACATATTGCCCTAGTCATTTATAAATATAAACATGACTGGTGCCCTATTTTATTAAATAGGTTCTATTTGTTTCTAAATTTCTAGAGAGTCATCGTATCAGTTTACAGTATATAGTGGGTGTCTAGTCATGCCTGCCACATGACCATGGAAATGTCTGCAGAAGCAGACAGCGCTGGCTCTTCGGCTTTGAAACAGAGATGAGCACTGAACCCCAGAGTCGGATACAACTGGCTTTCGAGCAAGAGAAACCTTTACTAGAAAGAAACTAATTTTATTTGACTTGTTTTCATACACTGCAACCCACTTCATCATATGCAGCTCTTCACTGTTGTAACATGAGGCCACAAAGATGGTACTTATGTTGAAATAAAATAGAATGTGATGTCATTACAACAGCATGGACATATAGAGGCTTTCTGTTGCTGATGCTCCAGCTTGGATTTGCTGCATTCAGAAGAGATTGAACTAGGTTACAAATCCTCCTTTAACTTTGCGTACCACATAAAATTGTGACTCTTTTGATGGAAAGTCTTTGATTTACTGCAGAGCAAAAAGTGGGAAAGTAATTTTAAAAATAATTTTTCCTAAACTATTGCATTCCTCTCCATTCGTTTTGCACTGTTCCAAAGACTCCTAGTGGTTTGGACTAGATTTTCTCAGGTGTAGGTAGTTCTAGAGGAAAGGGTAAGTTATTTTTTTTTTAAAAAAAAACACCCTCTATCTACACCCATAGAAATCTCTGTTGAGTTAATGAGCCTTCCACTCGTAGAGGAAATTAGTGGATCCATACTTGTAAAGAGTAAAGTTTCATGTACTGTATTGCATGATTCTGCCAATTGCCTCTTTCTGCAGCCCTCACACCCCTGAAAATCTGCTCTCATAGGGCTGGGGATCCCTCTGGAGTTGACCCTTACTATGATAGGAAGACTGATGGATCTCAGTTCCTTATGCTAGTGAAAAGAGTACAGTAAAACCCCGGGTTATGACGGCGGTCCATTCCAACAGCCTCTGTTCTAACCCAAAAAAAGTAAGCCAAAACATCCATAGGGATGAATTGAATTTTTTTAAGGGTCCTGAATTGATCGTTGTAAACAGAAAAAAATTGTAAACCAGGACAGCATTTCCATAGGATTTGCTGCTGTAAACCGCAGCAAACTTAAACTGAGGCAGTTGTGACCTGGTGTTTTGCTGTAGTTTTGTTAATGGATGAAGTTTGAAATCAGCCCAATCTTCTGTGAATATATGTGTGAAAATGTATCAGGGTTCAATACTGTTAAAATAGTGAGGTTCATTATTTGTAAAGAATGCTTCAGTTTGAACTTTGGTTGATTTGGATACTTAATATTGTGAGAGCCAGTGTGGTGTAGTTAATAATGTATCATGGTAGAGTTCAAGAGAGCTACAGTCAAATCCCTGCTCAGCCATGGAAACTCACTGGGGATGGTGCTGTTGAAAGTACAGTAGACCCTCGCATAACGACGTTTCTTGGTTCCCCGATGTTTTTAGCATCGTTATCCGGATAACGACGGTTATTTGTATATTTGCATAATGTTATGCGGGGGAACATGTGGCGCATAACGACGTGGCGTTAAGCGAAAACGACACTATCTGAATTATGCGAGGGTTCACTGTACTTGTAAAATATCTCAGGTGCTTTGAAAACTCCTATTAGAATCACCATAAGTCAGAAGTGAGCGGACAGTACATAACACATGCAAACATAGATTGATCTTTCCATAATTCCTTTGAAAAACTAGTATGGGCTTATTTTTGTAATACTGTAATTTGAACATCAAAATACATGGTCTCATCCTGCAAGAATGTACATTGCTTTCTCAGTGTAAGAATGTATGTTGTGCTGTGCTTCCTGCAATATTGGTTTCAGTTTGTATTTTACATTGATCCTTGATAGCAGTATGATTAAGACTGACCATAAGTCTGACTAAAGTTAGCTCTTTTTCTTTGATTTACAGTTATATGAGAACTTTATCAGTGAATTTGAACACAGGTAAAAACAATTCAAGTACCTAAAATTGAAAAATACTGTATATATAAAATTTAAAACTTTTGTTTATAATTTCCATTTCTTCATATTACTTCCATTTTTTTAGGGTGAACCCTTTGTCCCTGGTAGAAATAATTCTTCATGTAGTGCGGCAGATGACAGGTAAAATATAATTTATTCTATTTTTGTTTTGTTTTGCTATCTCTTCCAGAACATGTTTTTGAAGTAGTAGCTGTGTTAGTCTGTGCAAGCATATCAGAGAGTAAACAAAACAACAAAAAAGACAAAAAACAGTTGTGGCATCTTAAAGACTAACTCTTGTATTTAAATGTGAGCTTTTGTGGATCAAGTCCACTTCATCAGATATAAGAGTGAGACCTCATGGTATCAATTTATACACATCAGGCACCATTGTGTGCCTCTGTAATTGATTTGTATAATTTATTCTATGTGTATAATTTATTTATGCCATGAGGTCTCACTCTTATGTCTGATGAAGTGGACTTGATCCACGAAAGCTCACAATTAAATATAGGAGTTAGTCTTTAAGGTGCCACAACTTGTTTGTCTTTTTTGTTGTTTTGTTTACTCTGATATTCCAAAACAAAGTGATCCAAAATTGGATCCAGCATCAGGGTATTTCATAAGCTAAAAAGTAATTAACCTTTTTAGACTTGAGAAAGCAAAACTAATCACATTTTAGCTTTCTGTTAATACTGGATACAGTATGAGTATTCTTATACTTTTACCAAAATATATGTCCTTGTCCCATATAACAATAACATAGATGCTGAATGCCTAATGTTAGGAGTTTTATAGGTAGAACATCTATTTAGACATTTTACTTACTTCACTGTAGGGAAAATGGATTTTTTTAAAATAAAAAAAACATCCTACATTGATCTTCCACGCCTAGGCCAGATGTGAAACTGCCAAAATGAAACCACCTTTTGGTGAGTTGATTCTGCAGTTCCTTTTTCCTGACTTAGTGTTAGAAAGATTAGCCGGCAACACAAGGTTGCCGTTACCAGGGTATGCCCGCTTGTGGTTCAAAAATACCACAGTCTTCAAGGATGCTCATGCGAACATGAGATCTTCTCTGACTTTGAAAAATTAAACCATAAATTCCTCAAGTCCAGAGGTCTGAGTAGGCATCTCGTCATCCATTGTTTTGGGAGTAGAGGGAGGAAGCATACCTGATTTCCCCTGCCGCTGTTTTCACCTCAGGTGGAACACAGCATACAAAAAGATTCTCAGTTCATTATTTGAACCTTATTGTGTTTTTGTTTGTATTTCTTTAGACCCTAATGTGGCACTTACTTTTCTGGAAAAGACCCGAGAAAAGGTAAGTATAGTGTGCGATTAGGTCTGTACGTAATATATGATTTGCTCAGATGGAACTGTTCTCAACATTTTTCAGTCGGTCAACAAATGGGTGATTCATCCTCTGTAAGGAAAGAAATGAAGCATTGGTTGCATGGCTGCTTGGCCTAGGAGCTGATTTGTGATGTATAATTTGCATTGTTGCTGCAGGTGAAAAGCAGTGATGAAGCTGTCATTCTCTGTAAAACAGCCATTGGGGCTTTGAAGTTAAACATTGGTGACCTGCAAGTCACAAAGGTAAGAAATACTTCTATTCGTATATTAATATTAAGTGAAGCTTTATGTGACTGTGGCGTATTAGATGAGTTTTGCAATTCTTCTGCTACGTGTGGTGTTTAACGTAGATGTTTTCTAGTGCATAAGGACAATTCTAGAAATGACATTTTGGGGAAAGACTTAAAAATCCCATTTTTGTATTGAGATTTTAGGTGCTACTGAAAACACAGCACCATTTTGGAGTTAAGCATTATATTTTCCAGAAACTTTATATTATTGATTTGTTGCAGTAATAAAACTTCTACGTATGACAAAGGATGAGACAATCCATTTAGATTGGCACATAGATCACAAGATTCTGTAACATGTTATACTTTAAGAGAAAGGATGTCAAGCATGGTGATATACAGATACATACAGATTAAATACTTCTAGAAGTTAAGAGCTGGTATCCTTTCTATTTTCTTTAGGAAACGGTTGAGGATGTTGAGGAGATGCTGAATAATCTTCCTGGTGTGACATCAGTTCACAGCCGCTTTTATGATCTCTCCAGCAAGTATTACCAGACAATTGGGAATCATGCCTCCTATTATAAGGATGCATTAAGGTTCCTAGGCTGTATAGATGTCAAAGATCTACCAGGTAGTGCTTTTTTATCTCTGTGTTGAACATATTGTGTCTGCTATATATAGCATTATGTATCTTGTGGCAGTAGACTTTTGTCAAGGTGATTGTTAGAACTCTTTAAGTTTCAGAAGAGTGGGCATAGACGAAGGAAGAACTGGTACAGCGATAAGCAAAGCTTCATAATTTAGGTTTGTGTCTCAAACCCTTAGAGGTGAACTGAGTAACTGTAGGAGTGTTCGTGGGAGGTGATGTCATGTTGCTTTACACCCCCTTTTATTCCATATACTATATCTACAATGTCCCAGTCCCTAAACAGTTAGCAATCTGGTGCTCATACTTCTAATTGTGCCCAGTTACTTGAGAAAAATATTCCAGATCCTCAGTTGGGCGAGGTATAAATAAAATAAATACTTTGATGCTGAAGCAAGTCTGTAAAGTACATTGCATTCATGTTTTTAAACTGGGTTGAGGAATATGACATTTTCTGTCTAAAATGTTCACAGCCAGTTTTATTTGTTTAAGAGTGTAGAAGAATGTACACACGTGTGGTAAACTAAGAATAATACATTCCATCATCTGGGTGCCATGTGTCAGCCAGTGAATAGTTGGGAAATACCTGTATACTAAATTGTTGGGGATGAATGGCAGGGCTATCTCCTGAGCAAGATCATTTTCCTTTTCAGTGGCAGACCAGCAGGAGCGAGCCTTTACTTTAGGACTGGCTGGACTCCTTGGTGAAGGAGTCTACAACTTTGGGGAATTGGTAGGTAGAAACTTACTGGTTAGACTATTGTGCTAAAAGAATATGCTGTTGTCTCTCAATGTTCTGCCTTCTTTCTGTCCTCAGCTTATGCATCCAGTGCTGGAGTCTTTGAGGGACACTGACAGACAATGGCTGATTGACACACTTTATGCCTTCAACAGTGGGAATGTGGAAAAATTCCAGGCTTTGAAGTCAGCATGGGGTCAGCAGGTGGGTGGCTGATGTGATGAAAAAGTAAGATAGAAGCATTAAATAACTTTCTATTGACCTACCCATACTTTAGCAATATATTGTTCTCATCCACTAGAAGAATTAAGACTTTAAAAAGATTAGCATACTTCTTGTAACAGAAATATAAATTAAGTCTCTAATCACTTTTCCATTATGCAGCTTCAGACCTTGCCTTTTGTGAACACTGTTTGTCCATGATTTTATACATCCTGTTACTGCTTCTCTCTTGGGACTGCAAAATTGGGTTGTGCAGTACTAATGGGCCATAGGTAAAGGGAAAGGTTTCCCTTGCTCGAAAGCCAGTCGTATCCGACTCTAGGGTGCAGTGCTCATCTCTGTTTCTAAGCCGAAGAGACAGCGCTGTCTGCTTCTGCAGACGTTTCCGTGGTCATGTGGCAGGCATGACTAGACACTGGAGCGCACAGAACGCTGTTACCTTCCCACCGAAGTGGTCCCTATTTATCTACTTGCAATTTCTTGCTTTCGAACTGCTAGGTTGGCAGGAGCTGGGATGAAGACGGGAGCTCATTTCCGTCCTGCAGTACTCGGGAATCGAACTGCTGACCTTCCGCTTCCCAGTCAGCGTCTTAGTGACTTGAGCCACTGCAGTACCCAATGGGCCATAGTCTTGTCCTAATTTCCAAATGGGCTTTGCAGTTGTGGTGGGCATAATGAAAATAATTGCTGTGAGAACTACTAACGTGATAAATTTCTTTAAGTTTCATTTTGCATTCCTCTCCCAAAGAATATAACTGGTTGATCTGTTTCATTGGCTGCAATTAGAAGTGTTGAGTGGTTTTTACAGCTTTACGGTTTTTATGCAGGTTTACAGCTATGCTCTTAGTGACATAGAAGCAAGAAAACTGAAAATAAGTGTTTTTACCTTGAGTACAGATCATACTAAATTAAATACAGAATGAATTTTTGCAATAGCTAGAGTTCTGAACTATTATGTTTTACAGCCAGACCTGGCAGCAAATGAATCTCTTCTCCTACAGAAGATTCAGTTGCTCTGCCTCATGGAGGTAAGTCAAGGAAAAACACCCCCACTGTTCCCCATCTGTATAATATGTAGCTCTTGTGACCCAGAATATTTATGTGAATGGTAAATTTTTGTCATGAATTCCCACTCATTCTTTTATTAGATAATTTTGTAGCAGTTTGGCAGCTTAATACAGTAATACCTCATACAAAGTCCGCTTCATACAACATTGAATTCATACAACATCACCTAATTCCTTGAAAAAAGTTGCCTCATACAAAGTCGCTGCGACTTTGTATGAGGTATTGGGAGTTTTCCCAGGTTGCAATGTGCCTGGGCAGTATAAAAGGCAGGACACATTGCTCTTGTGAGTTTTGCACGAGGCAAAGAGTGGTTAGGAGTGGTTTTGAGCGCGATTTTGGATTTTTTTTATTTTTTCGTTAGAATTTTTAGAAGCATTCCTGGGATTTTTGCAGCATTCTGAGCAATCAGGATTGTTTGACATGTTTTTGTAATGTATTTAGCCTTTAGACAATGATTTCTTAAAGTTCTGTCAGTTTCCTGTCTGTTTCCTTGACTTTGCCCTGAAGTCTGTGCAGTTACAGTACAATGTATCTCTATGGAAACGACGTTGTATGAGGCATCACGGCAAGGCTTTTGCATGCCTCATACAAAGTCCAAATCCGTATAAAGTCCAAACTTGTGGAACCAAGTTTGGACGTTGTATGAGGTATCACTGTATGTGACTATTTGTGTCATATAATTTGAGGCATTAGTGACAGAGATCTGATAATAGATGGTCTTACTGGGTAACTGAAGGATTTATTTATCCTTGTGAAGCATCAAATAGCTGTCTTTTCTGTTACAAGACAGCAAAAAATATCCCTTTATCCATTGTAGAAACAGTCAAAGGTGTAGTCTAAATACAAGAGTTCACATTGGCATGAAAGTCATAGCTTAATGTCCCAGTAGCCCATGAGGTTTCTGTTATCTTGGTATGTACATTGCACAATTTTATTTTTTAGTTTCCTAGTTGCAAACTAGTTTATGAAGTAGTGAGCTCCCCATATATAAGCCAAGCTTTTCAACCTTAAAATTCTTGTCTATAGCCTGTTTAAACCAGTCTTGTGTAAAGGAAATGATGGTGGAGCACCTTGGAAAAAGTTCTTTTTTTTAGATAGACCCGTTAATTACATAACTCAAATAATTTCCAAATACTGTACAGGTGAAACTCGGAAAATTAGAATATCGTGCAAATGTTCATTCATTTCACTTAAAAGGTGAAACAAATATATGAGTTAGACTCACTACATGCAAAGCGAGAGATGTCATGCCTTAATTCGTTATAATTGTGATGATCATGGTGTACAGTGTACATGAAATTATGCGATGATTATGGGGTACATGAGATTGGGGGGGTTGGGGTTTTCATAAACTGTAAGCCATAAAACATCAATATTATAACAAAGTAAGGCTTGAACTATCTCACTTTGCATGCAATGAGTATCTTACATATTTGTTTCACCTTTTACGTTGCATTACTGAACTGAATGAACATTTGCACAGTATTCTAATTTTTTGAGTTTCACCTGTAGGTGGGTATGTTGATCAGTTACAGCAGTCCTGTGGCTTGTTAAAAACTAACAAATTATAGTTTCCAGAACCTCATGTTATTTTTTTTCATGCATTTGACTGCCATAAGACACTTGTTACTTCTCTGTAATGCTTGCTTGGATTGGCATTCATTAAAGCACTGATCTTGATTTGGACTTTGTCCTTTTCAGAGCCATGTCCTTCTGCAATGTCGGTTACAAGATCAGGTCTTGTTGCTTTTTACAGCAAATATGTGCTATTTTAAAAAGATCTAGCTTATCTTGTAAATAAGCCTAGTCTAAGGGGGAAATGATTCTGGTGGGTCTCTTCCAAAGTGTTCGTTCCTTTTTTAGTGCATGTCAATTTTAACACCCCTTCCCTTCCCTGCAGATGACCTTCACCCGACCAGCTAATCACAGGCAACTCACTTTTGAGGAAATTGCGAAAAGTGCCAAAGTCACTGTAAATGAAGTAAGTTGCTACTGGAGTCAATACGTAAAGGATCTGAATGCTTGGTATTGAAAGCATATTACTTAGTTGTTCATGGAATGTGATATTTTACATGAAGTTTTTGTTTCAGATAATCTGTATTATATTTGGCTCAGTTAAAATTTTAGACAAATATTTACAAAAACTATTACCTTGATTTTTTGCTATTGTCTGTTTGTTAGCCACTTAGTTTCTGAAGTGTAGCAAATGCTCAGATTGTTAATCTTGAGTTGAAACAAACTGTTTTTGTCTGAATAGAGATACTTCTGTCTTCCTGTAGGTGGAATTGCTAGTGATGAAAGCGCTTTCAGTGGGTTTGGTAAAGGGAAGTATTGATGAAGTGGATAAGAAAGTTCACATGACCTGGGTCCAGCCACGAGTGTTGGATATACAACAGGTAAGTATTGCTGAAATACCTCTTTTTGGATGAATTGCAGACTTTTTTTTAAAAAAAAAAGCAGGTTACTTAATGGAAACAATAGGACCTATTGGTAAAAGCTTTGATATGGCTAATAATATTGTTTTATGTGTTACTAGCCGATTACCTGGCCTTGCCCGGGGTTTTTCTTTTGCTCACCTTCCCAGGTAGGGTCTGGCTCCCCCACCGCCTCGGCCACCCGGGCTCCTGCCGCATCTCTTACGGCTGTCCGGTGGGGGTGGCGATGGTGGGTTCATGGCCGGGCCTGCCGTGCAGCTGTTCCCTCCAGGCCAGGGCTGGCTGAGGGTGTCCGGTGTCAGCAGGGTGTCCGCTGGCGTCGTCGGCTGTTTTAAGGCTGTGCCCACTGCGCAATCGGCACTCCTTGCCGCTCCGGCCTGGTCAGCTGTGTGAGGGGCGCGACACCAGCCTGGCTGTGCCACAGCCCGGCCCCACTGTTGTTTTGGCCACCGCCGCCCCTTCTTGCACCCTGGCCTCCAACGTCTCCGCTGCCGCTTTTGGCAGCTGTTGCCTCATTTGTCGCCCCCTGGGCCTGCTGCGCATGCGCGCTGCTGCCTGGTTCGCCAGTAAAGCCATGTCGTGCACACAGACTTTCACATGTGCGTACTACCGCCTTTCCTGGCCTTCCCATCAGACAGGGGCCCCACTTTGCGACCCATTTTTGGGGCATAAACCACCAAATGGGGTTCGCTACCACCACCACCCTCCGTGGCGCCCTCACCAGGCCAAGGAAGGTGTGTGGCAAGTTTCAGCGGGATCCGTCCAGGGGTGTGGGAGCCCATTGTGGACATACAAGACCACACCTATGTTTTATAGATATAGATATCTTGACAATTTAATAGCGCTCACACCAGCAAGGGATAGAAAGTCAAGGGAGACATCTACTTGGCCATGGAGGTTTATGTAAAAGTCTCCTAATTGAATACATTGAGAGTGAAATTTCCTACATCATCTCTTTACTAGTATGGGTGACCAGCCTTCAGTCTCTTTAAAGCGATGGAGGATTTCGATCTGCAATGCCGTTCATATGCCCTGTTTGACCTTAATGCCAGATGTCAATGACAGAAAAAGTGCTAGCAGTAACTTTGTGGTAGCTGAACACATGCACATGCAGTCTTCTAGAATGGCAGACCTGTTCTCTTGTGGAGGAGAGAAGTGGAAAGTCACCACCCCTGTTGCAAGCAGAAGTGCAAGTAGCATTGCTGATGCAGGACAATTTCTGACTAACCACTGGTTCACTATTGTTCTGCATGTGTTTTTCTTCTCTTGTGCCCCAATTGCTGATGTGCCTGTGGATTTGTGTTCTAGATAAAGGGCATGAAAGATCGCCTGGAGCTCTGGTGCACAGATGTGAAGAGCATGGAAATGTTGGTGGAGCACCAGGCCCATGATATCCTGACATAGAGGACCTTGCACTGGTGGAGGAAGAATCTCATACTGTTGCTGAAACTGGTGGTGCTCTGTCCACTGACTCTGTACTGAATTATATTACAGGGGAGGGGGCTAAGGGAGGGAGGGAGGGAAGAACTGCTTTTTTCCTAATGCTTCTACAGAGGACTAAGTGGCCTTGCTGTGTAACCCTTTGGTGCTAGGAGACGGGAATTCCTTCCTGTGCGCTAACATTTGATTAGCTCTCATCCTGTTGTGTCATCAAAGGAGGGAGTGAAGGACTTTAAAGATGGATTCATCTGTCTTGGTGTGACCTTGTTGCAGGGGAGGATAGTATGGCGGGGTATGTGCTAAAGCACTAGATCGACAGGGAAGGCAGCAAAACTTCCATCTTGCATTTCATGTGCAGGAAAGAAAAAAGGGAGCACCTTCAGCCACTGTCAGGAATTCTTGGTGGACGTCGGAGGAAGAGCATGACCTTCTCCCAACCAGCCCAAGGAGAGCATAAAATGAAAACACCCACCTCTTTCCTCTAGCCCCCCTCCTCCATCTTGCAGAAGCAGCAGCTGCTCAATCCCATCAATGAGTTTTCCAAAAAATAAAATCATAAATTTAATGAATTTGTTTTTAATTTTCCTTGAGTTTGCGCTTGTCTTTTGTGAACATTTTATCCAGAAGTGTGCTGCAGTAAAATACTGCTGGATTAAATTCTCTGCCTTCTATTTTTATGCAATTCTGTTGACATGGTTTAAACACCGAGTTTTGAATGGTGCAGCGGTCCTTTTCGAGGGTCAATGTACTGTTTGGCTTCTTCAGAGTTGAATACATTTTAGAATCACCAAGTCATAGAAATACAGAAGTGAGAGACTCAAGAATATAGTTTGAACTATTGTTTATCATTTTTCCTGTAGTGTAGGAGGACAGTAATCAAGAAATGGGTTATCTCTCTTCCTTGCTTCCACAGGCAGAATTTATCACTAGTCAGGTGGTGTTAGGGCTCCCCTTCAGAAAAAGGGACAAGCTTTGGTTTAACCAGTTTCACTTTCTGACTTCGGTTTGCAGTGGCTTGTCTTGACCTCCTCTTTAGGTCATTCCTTTTTTCTTCCTACTCTTTTCACTATAGTCATGAGCTGTACCTTCTGATTCCCTTCACTGGAACCTGGCTATGTCAGAGGTGGGGAGGATGCTGGCTAGCCCATGCCTCTCTGTAGAGTCTGAGTGATCACCAGTTGACCTGCCTTTGGCTCCATGCACCTCTTTTAGGGCCAAGAGTTTAGTGGAGAAAAATGAGCTGGCCTGCAAATCAGGAGAGACTCTTGTAGTGTATAGTTAATTCCTTTACTCTTGCTCCTCTTGAGTCCTATAGTCTCCTCCAGTCTTCCATGTTGCCCAATAACTTGCTCCAAAGTGGCTTCCAGCTCTCTTGAGCAGTTCTTGAGGGTACAAAGGATCTTGGAAGGTTGCCCTCTCTCAGTTCTGCTATCAAAAGAGATTCCAGCAGCAGAAGAAGCCACCCTTAATTCAGTCTGCCTAAAGTTTAATTTTTTAATTTAATTTAATTGTTCAATTTCTACACTGCCCACTCAGCCTAGGCAGACTCAGGGCAGTTTACAATCACAGATTAAAAATATAATAAAATTAATTAAAACTACCCACCCCCTAAAAAGGACTGAAGGGACCATGGGGGAAGGAATTATCCTCTATACCAACCACCCAATGGAGGTTACCCTTCTACCTGAACCCCATATTTGGCCGACCAGCCAGGTTTTGAGTTATTTCCTGAAGGGCAGCAATTCTGTCTGGAGATGTAAGTGTTGGCAGGAGGTTCCAGAGGGCTGGTGTGGACACAGAGAAGGCCCTCCTCCTTGTGCCAGAGAGGTGAGCCCCTCTGGCTGATGGAACAATTAGAGAGCCCTTCCGGTCCGCTCTGGTTGGGCGGACAGAAGTCCTTAGGGCGGTGCGGTCTCTTAGGTATCCTGGCCCACTACCATATAGGGCTTTAAAGTTGCCATTTGAATCCAGTTAGGTAATAACTGAATTAAGATATGCCTAGAATTTAGAGTTCTAGACCTCTATGGTTTACCATTCATTAGTACTATATCACTGTTATACCCATTCCAAACAAATGTTGATCTGATAAGCCTTTTCAAGTAGTGAAGAAATTAAAGAAACCAAGGGAAAAAACAGAAAGACTACAAAGTAAAGGTGGCATCACCTGGATCTCCAGCATATTTCAGTGAATGAAGTCGTTAGGGCTAAATTGTTGAACCTATTCAGGTTTAGCCTTCGATGTTTTAAAGTGGCACTTGAAATGGATTTACAGATGCACATATTTGGAGCGTAGAATTCAGTGGTACGATATGTTGACTAGCAAACAAAGTCCCAAATCCAAATTTCGAGGCAGTGTGATACTTTTATTAGGCCAAAGTTGTTTTCAGTCACTGCCTTCAGGCATGGTGTAACAAAAGGCAGAGTGACGGGTAGAAAGGAAATAAGAACAATGAAATAAATCCAGAACAGAATGACATGTTTAAATGTAGCTTTTTTAAAAAGTTGCCTACTGCTAGTCATAGAATAACTGAGTTGGAAGGGGCGTTTGAGGCCACCAAGTCCAGGAATCGTGCATTGAGCAGAAAGTGCAGTAGGAATCGGCCATAAATCTGACTTTAGAATAAAGAACTGTCTTAAATCCTTTTATTTTGCTCTAAATTTTGACCTGTCTCTCCTGTTTGTAGCTCAGCTCTGTTAGGTGGAGAGAAGTATCCACTAGGCTCATGATGGTGAACCTTGGCACTCCAGATGTTCTTGGACTTCAATTCCCAGAAGCTCAAGCCCCCGTGAATCCACATGAATGGGTTTACTGCAATTCATCCGGCCCACACCACCCTTGTCGCTCCCGGAAGCGGATGTAAAACTTCCTTGCTAAAATCTAGGGCCGCCGTTGTGCAAGTTAAAAGGAGACAAGTGTATGAAAGATTGATAATATAAATATAAACTGGGATTATTTCATCTGTTCTTAAAGAATTTCACATGAAACATTAGGTGTGTCAGGCAGCCAAATGAGAAGAAAGTTTATCTGTCAGCAATTCCATAGTGGTGGGGGAGTCGGCATTACTGAGGCCTGATTTTCATGTCTGCATATTTGTAGGAATAATGGTGCCCCTTTCCAGTAGCCCAGTTAATGCCATTAGCGTAGGAAGTATGTTCACCTTTGAGGTACAAACCATTCAGGTTGGAAGAATGGCAGACCCCATACCACCAGCCACCTTTGTAAGCCACAGCACAACTTCCTGTGTCATAGATATCATTGTCTTTGTCTCGTGTAGAAAATGCCATGCCTCGGTGTCCCAAGAATGAGTCGCCTAAAAGAAGGAAAGAGCAGGGAGACAACAATTTTATCTTTTACTGTGTCCGCTCAAGATGCTGCAGCAGTGGAGGAGAAATACATAGTCTCACCTAGGGGCAAAAAAGTAAGGGACCAAATATAATTTGATAAGTTGCATGTAGAAGGTAAGAGATTCAGCCTATAGCAGATTCAGCCTTGGTATTGGGTCCAAAAAAGACCTAATTTGAGACTAGAGAGCTAGTTCTAATCTTTGTTAAAATAATAAATTCAGTGTCAGAAATTAGTCAGGGTTGAAAGGATTTTTTTTGCTGGAGAAACTCCTCTCAGGGGACACTCAAATGAGGTTCCTTTCATGACCCCAAGGTCTGTCGTGTAGTACTCAGGTATCAAACCCTGACCATCCAGTCTCCAAGCTCAGCGTCTTTAATTTCTACATCTCAGGGGCCTAATGGCCCACTCCTGGTTTCAGAGAAAATTTCACATTATTATGAGGCATTAGGTCAATCCTTACTTATTTATGATTACCCTTTCCAGGGTTTGCTAGGTAGAGAATACAGTGGAACCCCAACATACAAACGGTTTGACTTACAAAAAATTCGATATACAAATAGAAATCCTGGCTAAAAAAATTTAAACATACAAATTTTTAATAGGAAAAATTCGGCATACCAAAAATATATGGTGACATATAGTGGCCTCTTCTGTTAATGCAATGTGTTTTGAACATACAGTTTTATTCGACATGCAAATAACCTTGTGGAACGGGAAAAATTGTAAGTAGAAAAAAATTGCATCGTATAACGATTTTCCCTATGGGATGCATCGTACAATGATTTATTTATTTTTTGCTAAGTGGTTTTTCCCATTGAAAAATTGTTGTACGATTTTTTCCATAGAGAAAACTGTTATGCGGGACGCCATTTCTCCCCCCAAAAAAACAACAACAACCAACACCCCTAATTGTTAATGCGATTTCATTGCTATATGGGGTGATTGTTGTGTGAGGTTCCACTGTACTTAGAAATGGCTCACCATCCCCTTCTCCTGGGGGTGCCCCGGGACTATGCAGCTTGGCCAAAGCCACACAGGCTGGCTCTTCTCCCTAGAGGCACAATGGAGAATCAAACTCCTAATCTCTGTCTCTGCATTCAAATACCTTTCCATTTTTGTTAAAATCCAGTCCCCTTTTAATTACAACAAATCAAGCTCATAAGTCCCCTTTTAATTACAACAAATCAAGCTCATAAGTTACAACAAAAATAGTTTTTAAAAATGTAAAGATAAGTACAAATCTACTTTTAAAAAAGAAAACAAATACTGTACAAAGTAAAGACTTAAGTTGATGTCTCACAGTCCTGCACCCGCCTTGGAATATCTTAGTCCATCTATATAAGGACATCCCTCCTCCCACAGTTTGGAAACCAATGGTGTGTAAACCATAGTGAGCAAGGTGGGCCAAGGTCCAACTCAGCAAAAAACTTTAACATAATCATAAACTTTAACATAACATAAAGAATACGCGGTTGAGGTGTTGAACAGATTTAATGGCTTAGACTCGGTAGACAGAGTACCAGAAGAATTATGGACAGAGATGAGGGACATCATGCAGGAAGCAGCAAAGAAAACCATACCAAAAGAAAAGAAGAGTAAGAAAGCAAAGCGGTTGTCTGATGAGGCTCTTAAAATAGCAGAGGAAAGAAGGAACGCCAAAGTCAAAGAAGAAAGGAAAAAATACAATCATTTGAACACAGAATTTCAAAGAAAAGCAAGGAGAGATAAGGAAAACTACCTAAAAGAACAGTGCAGAGAAATGGAGGAAAACAACAAAAGAGGCAGAACCAGAGATCTTTTCAAAAAAATCGGCGAAATCAAGGGAACATTTAAAGCAAAAATGACCATGATAAGGGACAAAGACGGAAAGGAGCTAGCTGATGCAGAAGAAATTAAGAAAAGATGGAAAGAGTACACAGAGGAACTTTACAGAAAGGACCTCAACACTCCTGATAATCACAATGATGAAGAAATTGAATTTGAGCCAGACATCCTGGAGAGCGAAGTCATAAAGGCCCTAAAGAGCACTGCAAACAACAAAGCTAGTGGAGATGATGGTATCCCAGTTGAATTTTTCAAAGCGCTAAAAGATGATGGCATCAAATTACTGCATTCAATATGCCAGCAGATTTGGAAAACAAAACAGTGGCCACAGGATTGGAAAAGATCAGTATACGTCCCAATCCCAAAAAAGGGCAATGCCAAAGAATGTTCAAATTATCGAACAATCACGCTCATCCCACATGCCAGCAAGGTGATGCTCAAGATAATACAGGATAGACTTCAGCAACATGTGGAGAGAGAATTACCAGAGGTGCAGGCTGGTTTCAGAAGAGGCAGGGGGACTAGAGACCACATTGCCAACATACGCAGGATCATGGAGGAAACAAAGGAATACCAGAAACAAGTTTACTTTTGTTTTATTGACTACACCAAGGCATTTGACTGTGTTGACCACAACAAGATGTGGCAAGTAATTAAAGAGATGGGAATACCAGAGCACCTCATATGCCTCCTGAGAAATCTGTACATGAACCAAGAAGCAACAGTTAGGACAGAACATGGAATGACAGAGTGGTTTGGAATAGGAAAAGGAGTAAGACAAGGCTGCATTTTGTCACCATGCTTATTCAACCTATACACAGAGCACATAATGCGCAGTGCAGGGATGGAGGAATCACAATATGGGATTAAAATCGCTGGGAGAAACATCAATAATCTGAGATATGCAGACGATACCACCCTAATGGCAGAAAGTGAGGAAGACCTAAAGAATCTCTTGATTGGGCTGAAGGAAGAGAGTGCAAAAGCTGGCTTGAGATTCAATATCAAGAAAACCAAGATAATGGCAACAGGCCCGATCAGTTCCTGGAAAATAGACGGGGAAGAAGTAGAAGCAGTGACAGATTTTACTTTCTTAGGATCAAAGATCACTGCAGATGGGGATTGTAGCCATGAAATAAAAAGGCGACTGATTCTTGGGAGACAAGCAATGAGAAACCTGGGGAACATAGTGAAAAGCAGAGACATCACATTGCAAACAAAAATTAGAATAGTCAAAGCAATGGTTTTCCCAGTAGTAATGTATGGATGTGAGAGCTGGACAATTAGGAAGGCTGAACGCAGAAGAATAGATGCCTTTGAAATGTGGTGTTGGAGGAGGGTTTTGAGAGTCCCCTGGACAGCGAGGAGAACAAATAGGTCAATCTTAGAAGAAATTAACCCTGACTGCTCATTGGAAGGTCAAATAGTAAAGATGAAGCTAAAGTACTTTGGACATCAAATGAGAAGGGAGGATTCACTTGAGAAGGCATTGATGTTGGGAAAGGTGGAGGGCAAAAGAAGAAGGGGAAGGCCAAGGATGAGATGGCTAGATGGCATTGTAGACACAATGGACACAGAGCTGGGAGGGCTGAGGGGGATGGTGGAGGACAGAGGCGCCTGGAGGAAAATGGTCCATGGGGTCGCAAAGGGTCGGAGTCGACTGTGCGACTGAACAACAACAAATCATCTTCACCTATTATACTATTCCCACAAGCAAACATGCTCAGTGAGATGGAGCACATGAGCTTGGCAATTCAATGCCACACCATGTTTTGTTGGGGCAGAGCCCACCTGGGCAGTCTTGGGCAAAAGTGCCCCAGGAAGAAGGGAATATTTATCTAGTTAATGCTCTGTACCTAACAACCTTGGAGGGGGTAACCATTTGTTGGCATAAATTAGCTGGCACATAATTGTTTTTAGAAGGGTCTAAAGTTACATCCTTTTAAAGCATGAAGGGTGAAGCAAGAAAATATTCAAAGGAAGAAAATATTCCAAAAGGACACTATCTTCAGGAATTTTCCATACTTCAAAAAAAGTTAAAACAGGTCTTAGTAATTTGGCACAGTAATTTCTAAACTGGAAATTCCGTTACTTTAAGAGTGCAATCCAATAACATTTGAAGGGCCAACAGTCACCTTTTTATGAGCTACATGCGGGGGAAAAATATTTATGCCAGCTCTAAGACTAATATATATTCCCCATCTCCAGCTCTAAGGAGACAATGATCTCTGGTCTTTTAAGGAGCTAGAAGGAGGCATCTCAGGTTACATGTCACCCCATTAGAGTTGATCTCTTGCTCTCTCCTTCAAAGTAGTTATGTTTTTTTTACAGCCTTTGGGGTGTCTTCCCAGAGTGGCACCATAGGATAGTATCCAAAAAGAAGTATTCAATCACACAAACATAACTGGAGAATTCACTACAGACATTGTGGTGGTGCACAGCAACAATATTAGAGATTTAAAAAATAATTAGAGAAATTAATGGAAGACATACATATCAGATGCTATGGACTACCTGCAGTTTCTATTTGAAATTCCCTCTCTCCACTCTTCAAAATGGAACAGATATGTTAGAAAAGGTTTGGTTACCAAACACTGGGGACAGACAATAAAGCCTAACTCACCTTTCAAATCTTATGTGAGAGAACAAGTGTCTTTTGAAACACCAAAAAACTAGGTGGGACTTCATCTCATTCAGCAAGGTGATATTTATATATTTATGATATTTAGAGATGGCCAAATGAAAGGTTAGTTCTCCAACTCACCCATGTTACCATCCAAGTAGGACACCACAGATAGAACGTAGTTTTCTTTCTCGCTGGAGATTTTGAAACCAGTATATGCAGCATATGTTCTTGTGTCATTGAAATCCATCACGTCAATCCGCAGGTGTTGTATTCCTGATGAGAGATACCAGAGACTGAGCATTGCTGATGACAGAAGTTCCCTCAAGTGGACCCTTGCTGATGATTACAGTGGGATCAGGGATCATTTCTTCCAGAATCATACGAACACAGTGGGGCTAGAGAACATTTTGGACCAAAGTCTTGAGGAATGGAAAGACCAAGTCAAGGGCTGCTGTTTGCCTTATAATAAGTGGGGGGCGGGGGGGGGGAATCTCTTTTGAACAAAGAAAGCACCTTTTCCAAGTTCTGATCCAATCTAATTAAGAACATTAAAAATAACTTACTAGATCAGAACTAGAGATGTAAAATTCCTGGGAATTTTGAAAGGAGGGGGAAAACCCGGGATATTTTTTTTGGGGGGGGGGGGGGGGAACGGAAAATTGGGAAAATACTATTTCTTTGTAATTTCTGCAAGTTACATTCAGATTTTTTATTTTATATGTGTATAAACAGTACAAGAAATGCGTATATGTAAGAAAATGAGTTTTTCATATATAAGAAACTAAAAAAAAATACTTTTAGCAGCCATGAAACATGCATGGAACATCATACACAAAAAATTTCCGCAAGTGAAAATATTTGGTTGTGCAGCACATGGTTTAAATTTGCTATTTCAAGACATAATGAAGTTAAAGGCAATGGAAAATCTTCAATCAGATGCCAAGAAATTTATCACATTTGTTAAGAAACATCACAGCATTCAACAAACATTCATGAGCATTCAAAAGGAGAAATGTAAAGGGTCTCAGAAGAATTCTGCAAGAACACTGAAACTGTCATCTGTTACCAGATGGGGAAGAATAACAATAATGCTGAAAAGTCTCATGGATGGAAAGGAAACTCAACAAGCAACTTTTATTCAAGATAGTTTACCACTCAATAAACAAATAAGGAAGATTGTTTTGGATAATTATGTATTCTGGGCTCGTGTAGAATCTACAGCTGCTCTTCTGAAACCCATAACTACTGCAATAGCAAGAATAGAATCTGATAACACACATTTGTCTCAGGTAGCTGAAATGTTTTCTGAAATAACAAGGAAAATAACAGGACCTGAAGGCCAGTTAGTAAAAACACCCAGACTAAAGAATGAGGAGGAGAGATTTTTGGAAATACAGGTAATAAGAGAAAGAAAGAAGTTTGTTGTAGAGATATTCATTTTGCTGCAAATCTAGTTGATTTGTGTTTCCAAAGGAAAACACTTATCAGATGATGAGGTCTCCAGGGCAATGGAATTCATAACAAATAATTCAGAAGAAATGGGACATGATTGGGGCAAAGTCATTGCAAACATAGCAGAATACAAAGCAAAGATGGGTTTTTGAAGCAAGCAGTTTTTGTGGGAAAGTGTAGAGTACACTCCACCACTTGCATGATGGAAGGGGCTCTGCAAAAGTCATATCCTTAGTGGTGTGACCATAAAATTGTTATCCATTATCCTGACATCAGTATTTTCTGAACTCATCTGGTCTGCCTATGGGAAAACACACACTACGGCTCAAAATCGTTTGAATACAAGAGTCAATAAATTAGTGGCTATCCATTCCCACCTGCTTCTGGAGGAAAAGAAAAGTAGCGGGTGTTCAAAAGAATGAAGCTTACAAATGAAGCTGAATAAAGTGCAAGTTTTGACTCATCTGATGAGTGTGGAAGTAATTAAAATTGTAGAAGTTTTTTGGCAATGTAAAGTAAATTTTGAAAAACTCATTACTTTCTTATCCTCTACTTGCTCACTAAATTTTGTTAGTCTAAAATTTCCAATTATAATTGTTCCATTAGTTTAGTTAAATGGATTATTGTATTTTTTGTTAGTAAAATTTTTTTTACTTCATTAATGGTATATGTAAACCTCATTTTGTAATGTAAGCCATGGAATGATTTTGGGAACTACTATCTGAAATAAAATTCAAAGGAATAAAAAGGATGACATTTTTGGAAATGTGTTTATTTTTTCCTGCACACTCGACATGCTTTACTTGTGCAAACTTCCCTCCTTTCAAAATTTCCCGAAGGTTTACATCTCTAGCTTGTGACTTATGTGAGTTTATGATGCTCTGCACCATGTAGTATGCTCCCAGGCTGCTAACGGCTTTTCTTTCAAAATAACTCACACCCATGAACTATAGAAGCATTGATTGCATTTCCCCCCAATTTCCTCATTTTCCCCCCAGTCACTTTTCCCTTCCCAATTTTCCCGGGGGGGGGGGGGGAACCCAATTTTCCAGGGTTTTCCCCCACCTTTACATCTCTAAAGAACAGAAACATTTGTAAATGCAGCATTCTGTCCAACAGTTGGTAACTATTTATCCAGGCAATGTCTGCAGGCAGGTTGAATGGAAGAGCACCTTCCCACTCATGCACCCAACAACAATAGAGGCATGGGGGCTGGTGCTACTAGCGGACAAATGGATACACCATTAACAGATGATGTTAATAGATGATGTTAACTGTGTTAGCTGATGTAATACATGGGAGTAGGAAAGCTAGCATGGAGCGTTCATAAAAACGTCATTGTGCGAATGGTGACTTTGCCGCTAACAATCCGTCGCTAGTTGAAAATGTCATTAGTCGAAAGAGTTGTTAGGCAGGGGTCCACTGTATTAAAAGTCAACAAAGAAACATTACTTCAAGTTGAAACTTGGAGATCAAGACAAAGCATGGGCTCCTCATAAGGTGTGTAGAAGGTGCGAAGAAGATCTTCATTTGTGGTTTAAAGGTAAGAAAAACCTCATTCCGTTTTGGCATTCCTATGATGTGGCGTGAACAGCAAAACCACACTACTGACTGCTATTTCTGTTCGGTAGATGTGAAAGGCTTTAATACAAAAAATAAAAAGAAGATATCTTACCCAAACCTTAATTCAGCTATTCGTCCAGTGCTTCATAGCTCTGAAATACCAGTTCCACACCCACTTTCCAGTTTGGATAATATCCTGAGCGATTCAGAGGACAGAAACACATTGCCTTCCCAGGATGAATCTAGCTCAGATTTTTCTGTTGATGAGGTACCTCAACATTTTCCCCAGAGCGAGCTCAATGACCTAGTTAGAGATTTAGGCCTTTCCAAAGATTCAGCTGAATTGCTGGGGTCAAGACTATCAAATAAAAACCTGCTGTCACCTGGAACTTCATTTTTGTGGTACAAGCATCGAGAGAAAGAATTCACTCAGTTTTTCTCCAAAAATGGAAATCTCATTTATTGTAGTGATGTTCATGGGCTAATGAAGCGCATTGATTTGTCTAAAACAAGCCTCAAAGCAGTCTTGCTGCATAATGGAAATACATTTGCATCACTTCCTATAGGACACTTGGTGCATTTGGATGAAAACTATAATGATTTAACTGTGATTCTTGACAAAATCAAATACAAAGAACATCGCTGGATGGTTTGTGGAGACTTTAAAATACTAACCATGTTGTTAGGCCAGCAGGCAGGTTATACAAAATATCCCTTCTACCTATGTTTGTGGGACAGTTGAACCAGAGACCTCCATTGGACAAAAACTGACTGGCCACTTCAAAACACTTTAATCCCCGGTGAAAAAAGTCATTAATACGACCTTGGTTCCAACAGAAAATGTTTTATTGCTACCTCCTCATATTAAATTAGGGCTTATGAAGCAGTTTGTTAAATCACTGCCAAAAGATGGGAAATGTTTCAGATATCTGTGATCCAAGTTCCCAAAACTGTCTGAAGCCAAGTTGAAAGAGGGAGTTTTTACTGGCCCCGACATACGAAAACCGTTATCCAATCCCCTCTTTTTAGAAACAATGGGAGAAAAAGAAAAGGAAGCATGGGAGTCTTTCAAAGACGTAGTTCACAAGTTTTTAGGGAATACTAAAGACCCTCACTACAAAACCACTGTACAACGCTCAAGATGAGCTTAAAAGTCCATTTCTTACACTCCCATGTCGACTATTTTCCTGAAAACATGGGAGCCTACAGTGAAGAGCAGGGTGAAAGATTTCACCAGGATGTCTGTGAAATTGAGAGATGCTCCCAAGGAAGATGGAACGTCAATAAGCTAGCTGACTACTGTTGGAAGCTCAAACGGGAAATAGAAAATGGAAAGAAAAAGTGTGTTCGGAGGAGCATAGAAGAGAAGAAAAGGTTTCACAAACAAAAAGAGTGAACACAGAATTTTAAGTATATATTATGAAGAAATTGTTTGTTTAATTATAAGAAATAATATGTTTAGTTCCTTGTAATAAAATAGTGACTTTGTCATCACTTATGCTTTTTTAATGCAAAACCCTCATATTTTGCGGGGGGAAACGGTACGTGATGGGGGAAATAGATGACATTTTTTGATTCAGCTCACTAGGAAACATAAAATTTACCAAAAATATCCTATGCATCTGATTCCCCCCCAGACTTGTGTTATTTGTAAGCAGCCTTGATTCACTCTGCTGAGAGAAAGGTGGGATATACATGAAATGAAACAAATAAACAAATTCTGGGACAACTTCTAGGCTACCAACATACATATATTTGCATTACTTTTTCAAATTTGATTATGAATGGGAAATAAAGTACTTATTTTACTCTCAATGGAAACAAACCCAAGTTTAGTCTTATTAAGAAGTGTGAATAGCACATAGTATGTTTCTAATGGTTTAATATATGGATGTACTGCAAGAGTGAGGAAGCTCCTAGATGAGAGATTCATTAAAAGAGAGCATCTATGAAGGGTCCAATACTAATTTTTCCAGCAAGATAGTTTCAATAAATTAAGATCTTGATCTTATCCTGTTATGTCCTTGTGTTCAATTGCTGTTGGGTATGCAATCAAGTATTTGCTGCAAAAGCGCACCTTTTTTACAATGTGCAAACTGTATGTTGTTTTCATTATGTTCTGATTGGTTCCCGCCCTTTCTGAGAAGACAGGTAAATGTATCTAGTTTTCCCACTGCTGTTCTGTGTATATAAGCAAGCCACCTCACCCTTATTATGCTTTGGTCCGAACTATCCAAGTTATGAGCTGCTAATAAATCACTTGTGTTTGAACTGTTCAAGCTGGTCAGATTCATTCCTACCTTCAGACACAACACGTCCCCAAACCATCATGTAAAAGTTTGACCTTTTCTATGACTTGAGTCCATGAATAAGTAAATGCTATAGATATTTGTCTGAGGAAACCATGCTATTCTCTATAGAAATCTCCATTTTGGTCTTCAATGCCCTAGGACAGTAGTGGCTAACCTTTGGCACACAGGCCAAAGGGGGCACTCTGAGCCCTCTCTCTGGGCACGCAGGCCATCACCCCAGTGGAAAGTTCATCCCGTCCCTCTGCCCAGTATCCCAACAGGAGTGCTTCCTCCCTTCTCCCAGCTCAGAGTTTTCCCCACCTCTCTGCAGCATGGACAGCAGTCTGTTGAGTTTGGGCACTCAGTCTCTAAAAGGTTCGCCATCACTGCCCTAGGAATTCTCCAGAAACAAGTATAAGAAGATATGTTAGATTACCAGAGTTTGTGAGAAGATGGATTTTATCATTGCCCAGCCAAAATTCTGATGCTTGGTTTCCGAATCCATTTTTGTAAGACTTCCAGTCACGGTAGAAATCCACTGATCCATCCTGTCGCCTTTGGAAGACCTCAGTAAGGGGACAGAGAGGGAAGTAGTAAATTGGGATTCCATTGGAAATGCAAGTAAGTTTTCCCCCTCTAGACTAGAGGTGGGTGGGTGGTCTCAAGTTAGCTCAATGAGGCTTGAAAATGCCATCACATTCGGTAAAGGTATCCTGGGCACTATGTGGAAATTCCAATGTGGTGCAATAGTTACAGAACTAAATGAGGACTGGAGAGGTCTGTGTTCCTAATTCACTTGGGCTACCTTGGGCAAGTCATTCTACCAGCCTAATTAACCTCAGGAGGTAAAGAGAATCTTGTGCACAACTTTGAGTTTCTCATTGGAAATACAGAATAAAAACATTACCAGTTCTTGGCAATATCATCAATAAGGGCTGCAAAGTAGACCTCCGGCTCCTAAAGAGCAACTTAATTCAAAAGGATTATAAAACAGACATTAAGTACCTGTACCCCACATCCTCCACCAATCATGGTCATTAACTCAGATTAATAGTTTGAATGAACATTACACCAAATCAATTTCTTTCCCTCAGGACATCACCCTGCATCACTCGTTCATCCCAGATGGCACAACTCCAGATGCTGACCCTGAGATTGGCAAGAAAGACAGTGACTCAGAGAAGAACCTTCTTGGTGGTGGCGCCAACTTTGTGGAACTCTCTTCCAGTTGAGCTGCACCAGGTTCCATCCCTGCCTATATTTTAAAGACAGTTAAAATTAATTTTTTTTAAAGAGGCTTTTAAGGATATGTTGCCAATGGCTGACCGTTAGTTAATTTATTTTATCTCTCTCTATCACCAATAGTTTTTTTTGTTCCTGGTATATTTATAGGTACATTACTTTTTAAAATGTGTGATTGTTCTTAATGTTTTTAACATGTGAGTTTCCTGTTGTTAGCTGCCCAGAGTAGGTAAATTTCCTAGATGGGGTGGGATATACATTTAATAAATAAATAAAAATTTAAAATATTTTGATTGGTGATGTTTTCCCCTCCATACGTGGTTCTTATTGAAAATGGGGTCCAAGTCTACATGCTTGTTGGGATTGTGGGCCAGATCCGGCCCATGGATCATGGAAGTGACTGATCAATAAAGGCATATGAGGCAGAGTGAAGCGATGATCAGTATTCTATTCACCAGAAGGCAGCATAATTATACTCTTTCCTGGGCCACTTGCAGAAAGGGTTGAGCATGGACCGACACCATTTAATTAGTACAATACACATTTTATCAGGGGTGATAATTACTAGGGAATAACTGGACAGGTTAGCCATTGGTCTAATCCAATCATGGACTGCTTTTCCGGAGCGATCTAACGCAAACATGGGATGACAGTTTACTCTTGGAATCGGGGGTTCTGTGGAGTTAATTAACTTGCTGTATGTTTACTTTGAGTCACGTATCTGTGACCTCTGCACAACCATTGTTCTCAGAACTGCTGGCCAAAGCATGGTGAATCAATCTAGCTATAAACTGATATCAAATCCCGTGCCCCCAATTTCCATCCCCAAATGGTCCTTAGCGGGGCACGCGGCATGTTCGCCAAACCCCAAATCATCCAAGAACAGTTTGTGCCAATTCTATCCTACGGGATATCTACACATGCTAAACATTATTTGTTTTACACAAGGTTACAAAGGCTCACCAGCCAGCCTCCTCCATCAGTCTCCATGTCACAAAAAACCATCATTGCTTTCCCTGTAATGGGGTAGATCGTGTACCAGCCACTGAGTGTCTCTCCACGTTCCAGGAGTTCTTTACAATCTCTGGCTCCTGTCTCTAGAAAATATATATTAGAGACACAAGTTATAGACCAACCAAAGTAATCTCCATTGTAGAAATAGATTGTTAGTGTTTAGAGCAGGAGTTCTTAACCTTTTCAAGTCAATTGTGTTCTGTAAAGCTGTGCCTTTAACAATGTACCTAGCCATGTGGTAACAATGTAACCTTTCTGTGTGCAACGATGTTGTGTATGCAAGGACACTGTCGCTTTAAGTAAATGAATGTAACCAGCCCCATATCACAGTGTATCACAGCTGCTAAAGGAACGCAAGCGAGCCGCCCACTAAGGGCGGATGCGAGCGTTCATACTCACATGGTTCAATCCCCAAATCACGGACAGCCGCGGGAACTCCTCCGCATGAAGAACTACTACAGAAGAGGGGAGGGCGTGCCTCAAGTCGACGCCCCCAACGGTGGCAGCCAATGAGCCACCGTGCAACCAGATTCAAATGTGTTTCGTTACTGTATATAATGTGATGTACCTCCGCCATTACCACATGTTCACCCTGACCACCAAAGAATAAACCTGTGTTAGTCCTTATTGCGACTCCTTCTTTGTCTCCCGTGCAAGACACTAAATTGGCGACGAAGGTGGGATAATGGCGAATCCCAGAGTCAAGACGTACCAGTTCGACGTCAGCGAGCCTGAGCAGTGGGAGCTCTACGAGTGCCAGTTTCGGCACGCAATGGAAGCAGCCGGCGTCGACGACGACGCGTTGATACGCTCCCATTTCCTAGCCCAGGTGGGACCGGCCACGCTGCGCATCCTAATGAACTTGGTGGCGCCAAAGAAGGTTGAAGCCGTGCCGATCGACCAGCTCCTGGAGCTGCTGAGGGCACACTTCCAGCCCCCAGTGTCGATTTTTCCGGCCCGGGTCGCGTTCCACCGGCGAGACCAGCGCCCAGGCGAGTCCGTGTCCGACTACGCAGCGGCCCTCAGGCTGGCGGCTGTGCACTGCAAGTGGGACGATCTGAACCAGGCCCTGCGAGACCGCCTGCTGTGTGGCCTGCGGGACGAAGAGCTACAACGGAAGCTCATGACCCGCGACGAGCACCTCTCGTTCAATGAGGTGTTGCGAGAGGCGCAAGCGGCTGAGGCGGCCAGGAGCGGGGTCAAGGTGTTCAAGGCCCGTGGCACAACGTCCGAGGGCGCCAAGTCCCCTGTCCAAGCGGCCCGGCGGACTCCGGCGAGGGCAGCCTGGCGGGCACCGAAGTCGCCCGCCGGCACTCCAGAAGCCTCCGACGACTCCTCCGTAACGGCGGATTCCTACACCAGCGATGACGACGGCGTCCAGAAGGTGCGGAAGCGTGGGGAGCGGCGGCAACACCGAGAGCGGCAAGACCGCTGCTGCGACGGCTGTGGCGCGGCCCACGACCGCACGAGGTGTCCCTTCCGCAAGGCCGAGTGCCACAACTGCGGTCGAAAAGGACACATCGCCCGAGTATGCAGGCGCGGGCGAACCGAGGACAAAGGCGGCTCCAGCCATCCCCAACACCACCAGCGGAAGGCGGCCGGTTCCAGGAAGGGTTCCACCGTCCACGGCGAGGACGACGTACGCCGCGTGGCCCTGGAGCACCGGCGATTCTACGTGGAGGTACAGTTGCAGGGGCGCCCCGTAAAAATGGAGATAGACTCAGGGTCGTCCTACTCTATACTGTCCCAGCGGGAGTACATGCGCATTCCCCCAGAGGCCCGACCCAAGCTGCGGGCCATGCGGTCCCATTTGCGGGACGTTCAGGGAAACGGGATCCCGGTGTTGGGGGTGGGGAAGTTCAAGGTGAAGTTCAAGAATTTCTCCGAAAGACTGCCCCTAGTGGTCCTCAAGGGGGGGAAGTGTTGCCTCCTAGGAACGCAGTGGTTTGCTCCCCTGGGAATAGAACTGTCCGGCATCCACGCCACTGAGACTGACCCAATGCAGGACGTTTGCAATGCACACCCGGACGTTTTCAAAAAAGGGCTCGGTACTTACAGGGGGCCCCCAGTTTCATTCGAGTTGGACCCAGAAATCCGGCCCATCCGCCTTAAGCCAAGGAGGGTGCCCTTCGCACTCAAGGACAAAATCGAGGCGGAACTGGACAAGTTGGTGGGGCAAGGGATTTTGGTTCCAGTTGATTCGGCCGAGTGGGAGACGCCGATTGTAACGGCCCTTAAATCAAACGGGGAGGTCAGGATTTGTGCAGACTATAAATGTACTATTAATAAGGCCATTCGGCCAAATGCATACCCGGTACCCGTGGTCAGCATCTGCTGGCCACACTTCATGGGGGGAGGTGTTTTGCCAAGTTAGACCTGGCCCAAGCCTACCAGCAACTCTCAGTGACCCCAGCCGCTGCCGCTGCGCAGACCATCGTGACGCACAAGGGGGCATTTAAGGTAACGCGCCTTCAGTTCGGCGTGAATTCGGCCCCCGGGATTTTTCAGTCCCTCGTGGAACGCCTGTTAAAGGGGCTTCCAGGAGTTCTACCATACTTCGACGATGTGCTGATAACAGCGGGGAGCGAAGTAGAACTAGCCAAAAGACTAGATGGGGTTCTCTCGGTTTTCGAGAGAGCGGGGCTCCGCCTAAGGAAGGACAAGTGTGTGTTTTTTGCGAGGGAGGTTGATTTCCTAGGTTTCAAAGTAACACCAGAAGGGATCAGACCCTCAGAGTCCAAGGTTGCAGCCGTACAGAACGCCCATCGCCCCACCGCAAAGCCGGAGCTGCAGTCGTTTCTGGGGCTCCTTAACTTTTATCATTCATTCCTGCCGAGGAAAGCATCGGTTGCGGAGCCACTGCACGCCTTACTGAAAAAGGACGCGGTTTGGCGGTGGGGGGACAAACAAGAGAAAGCTTTCCGAGAACTGAAATCACTCCTCTCCTCAGACGCGGTCCTAACACATTTTGACCCGAGGAAGCCAGTAGTTCTAGTATGTGATGCGTCCCCGGTGGGGGTGGGGGCGGTCCTGTGCCACGTGTTAGAGAGCGGGCGGGAGGCCCCGGTGGCATATTACTCCAGGTCCCTTTCAAAGGCTGAGCGCAACTACGCGCAAACGGATAGGGAGGCCCTGGCCATAATTGCAGGGACCAAAAAGTTCCATGATTTTCTATACGGCCGCGAGTTTACGGTAGTGACGGATCACAAGCCGCTTCTGGGAATCTTCACTACCGGCAAACCCACTCCCCAAATACTGTCCCCCAGGATGTTGCGTTGGGCCATATTCCTCAACGCCTATCAGTATGAGATAGTCTACCGCCCAGGGAAGGAGATCTCCCACGCGGACGCACTGTCCCGGTCCCCCCTCCCCAGCATAGGGGATCCGGCATGCGAGGTAGAGCAAGACCATCAGGTCATGTTAATCGAGTCCCTCGACTCACCCCCCATTGTTCCGGCCGACCTCGCCAAAGCCACGGCGGCCGACAAGATCCTAGCCCAAGTTAGCTCATGGGTGAGGAAAGGGTGGCCCACTACTTCCCCAGAGGAACCGTTCAAGCCGTTCTGTAGGCGCAGGGTGGAACTTTCCCTGGAAAGGGGCTGTCTACTCTGGGGCCAGCGGGTGGTTATCCCAGAAAAGTTAAGGGCAAGGGTGCTGAAGCTACTGCACACCAGTCACCCAGGGATCGTGCGGTCCAAAGCCCTAGCTAGAAGTTTCTTTTGGTGGCCACAGATAGACGCGGACATAGAGCCCCGGCTACCCCATAGAGAGTGGGACACGGCCCGCGGACCGTGGTCCCGTATCCATGTCGACTTCGCGGGGCCCTTCCGTGGGGCAACGTTCCTACTGGTTGTCGACTCCTACTCCAAGTGGTTGGAGGTAATCCCCGTGAGCAGCACCTCCTCCGCGACAACCATAAAGCAGTTGCGTAAACTCTTTGCGTGTTTCGGCCTGCCAGACGTCCTCGTGAGCGACAACGCAAGTTGCTTCACGTCGACCGAGTTCCAAACCTTCATGGAGAGGAACGCAATCAGGCACATCACGGCTGCCCCATTCCACCCCGCCACAAACGGTCAGGTAGAGCGCCAAGTGCGCACTACGAAAGACGCACTGCGGCGCATGGGCCCCGGCGACCTGAACCTACACCTGTGCCAGTTCCTAATCAGCTACAGGACCACCCCCTTAGCTTCAGGATTCTCCCCAGCCGAGCTGCTTATGAAGAGACGCCCGGCAACGCTGTTTGACCGGATGGATCCGTCCAGGGTGGAGGATGAGGGGAGAAATATAAATTTAGGGGGGGGGGGGAAACTCCAAGAACTTTGCCACAGGGGACCCGGTTTACTGTAGGAACTACGCGGCCTCGGGGCCAGCGTGGGTACCGGGGTCGGTCATCGAGCAGACAGGACCAGTGTCCTACAGGGTAGAGACTAGCTCAGGGCTACTGTGGAGACGGCACGCCGACCAGCTCCGAAAAAGGGTCACCAGTGAGGGGAAATCAGCGTTAGGGTCCTCCCCCACCCGCATTACCCAAGGGGGAGACACGGAGGCGCACGAGGGCGAAATTAAAGAGAGGAATCAGTTTGTCCCCGACTATGACCAGGATCACGAGTTTGACTATGATTTTCCGTACCAGGGGGAGTTAGCGGAGTGGTCCCCCACCCGTCCTAGCGAGAAGAGGGGTTTCAGTTCAGCCCCTGGTACCTCCAGTCCCCGCAACGCGGGCATGCTAGAGTACACCATAGTCCCGGCCCCCAAGAGACAAGCGCCACAAAGACAGGCAGCCGGCGGAACCTCGCCAGCCGCAAATCCCCAGACCCCCGAACAGGCAGTGGGAGACAGCGGGTCCATGAGGGTCTCATCGTCAGTCCCGAAGTTCGTGCTAGGTGGGGTCCCCGGGCCCCGCAGGTGGTAGGCAAGGGTTCACTTCCCAACTGTTCATTCCATTCCCGTCCCCACAGGCAAGGTCACCGCAGTCTCATCACAGAACCACTAACGAGTCCCCACCTTACATTGCAGGACAAGACCGCGCGGAACCAGGAGCCACGGGCTCCCCTGTGTTAGGGCAAGCTGACACACGCCCCAGGCGCACGTGCGGGAAGCCACAATGGTTAAGGGACTTCGTCCCATCCTAGGGGGGAGGGATGTTGTGTATGCAAGGACACTGTCGCTTTAAGTAAATGAATGTAACCAGCCCCATATCACAGTGTATCACAGCTGCTAAAGGAACGCGAGCGAGCCGCCCACTAAGGGCGGATGCGAGCGTTCATACTCACATGGTTCAATCCCCAAATCACGGACAGCCGCGGGAACTCCTCCGCATGAAGAACTACTACAGAAGAGGGGAGGGCGTGCCTCAAGTCGACGCCCCCAACGGTGGCAGCCAATGAGCCACCGTGTAGAAATTCTTGAACTTCACCTTGAACTTCCCCACCCCCAACACCGGGATCCCGTTTCCCTGAGCGTCCCGCAAATGGGACCGCATGGCCCGCAGCTTGGGTCGGGCCTCTGGGGGAATGCGCATGTACTCCCGCTGGGACAGTATAGAGTAGGACAACCCTGAGTCTATCTCCATTTTTACGGGGCGCCCCTGCAACTGTACCTCCACGTAGAATCGCCGGTGCTCCAGGGCCACGCGGCGTACGTCGTCCTCGCCGTGGACGGTGGAAACCTTCCTGGAACCGGCCGCCTTCCGCTGGTGGTGTTGGGGATGGCTGGAGCCGCCTTAAGCCAAGGAGGGTGCCCTTCGCACTCAAGGACAAAATCGAGGCGGAACTGGACAAGTTGGTGGGGCAAGGGATTTTGGTTCCAGTTGAGCAACATTATAACCTTCAGCTGTATCACTGTAACCCTTATGAGAGGACGCGAGCTAGTGACCACTAGATGGCAATAGCGAGCGTCCAGCTCTCATGGCTCAGATTCACCTGGATCAGCAGCGCGGGAAGATTCCCCGCCACCTCCTCACCTGGACAAGAAGGGCGTGACCGTCTACGACGTCACGCAGGCAGCAACCAATAGACTGTCAACGAGCCACATTCAAATGTATAGCCAGCTGTATATATTGAGCTACCCATCCGCCATTACCACATGTTCCTCTGGATCATCATGCAATAAACCTGTGTTAAGCCAACCCTTCGGCTGTTTCATTGTCTTTGGTCCCATACACTAAAAGGACTAAGTCAGGCTCCCTCAGACAGCTTCAGGGGCCAGTCATTTTGCCCTGCCTGCCATACATGGCACTTCTGGGTGTGGCGGAGGCAGTGTGTGGGGGGGAGGCATGAAATGGTATTGTGGGCTGCATCTGGCCCCTGGGCCGTAGGTTGAGAACCCCTGGTTTAGAGCAACATGTCTGTATTATGTGAGACCTTAGGAGTGAAAAGGACATGTTCTGCTTCTGGAAGCCATCTTGGGCTGCTTTCTATCCATAAATACTGTTGCATTTGGAAGTACAGGTGGGGCAAAAAACAACACACATTTCTTTAAAATAAGGTGTGTAGTAAGTATGAATTCTTTCAAAACTGAATCATGCTTCCAGGAACTTTTTGAAAGTGCCATTTAAAATAAAGCCCATGCTTCCAGTACACCTAGTTTTAAAGGAAGAGAGGGTGTATGGGGGTGGGGGAGGGTTATCTACTGCTGTGCCATAAAATGGAGGAGAGTACTGAAAATCAAGATCTGAGTTCCTCACCACCAGAGAAACCCTGTGGTTCCCAGGGATGTGTGGTTCAGGATGACTATTAAACCCTTTAAAACATTTTGTAGTAATATACCTGGTGGTGTTAAACAATGAAAGAGTTGTTACATCTTGAGCTATGGATGTTTCTGTTGGGTATTCTATATTAATTGCTAGGAATAGCAAAATCTTGGAACACCCTATTTAAATTCTCCACCTGACTAGCTTTTCAAGTTACAACCATCTTGTATTAGACCAGAAAGGCTTATAAAGTTAATACCAGCTCTTCAAGCTAACTAATAAAAGGACAAAGACTGGCAGACCTTGTTGCAGACATCCAGAATGACTATTCGCATTGCATGCTTCTCCTGTAGAAAGAGAGAGAGAGAAATTGTGAAGAAATATGATTCCCAAGCTATAAGGAAAGTGAAAGTCAAAGCAGTTCCAAGCAAGGTTTTTCTAAAACAAACAAACAGCTATTATTATTATTGTTGTTGTTGTTCAGTCGCACAGTCGACTCCGACCCTTTGCGACCCCATGGACCATTTTCCTCCAGGCGCCTCTGTCCTCCACCATCCCCCTCAGCCCGCACAGCTCTGTGCCCATTGTGTCTACAATGCCATCTAGCCATCTCATCCTTGGCCTTTCCCTTCTTCTTTTGCCCTCCACCTTTCCCAACATCAATGCCTTCTCAAGTGAATCCTCCCTTCTCATTTGATGACTTTAGCTTCATCTTTACTATTTGACCTTCCAATGAGCAGTCAGGGTTAATTTCTTCTAAGATTGACCTATTTGTTCTCCTCGCTGTCCAGGGGACTCTCAAAACCCTCCTCCAACACCACATTTCAAAGGCATCTATTCTTCTGCGTTCAGCCTTCCTAATTGTCCAGCTCTCACATCCATACATTACTACTGGGAAAACCATTGCTTTGACTATTCTAATTTTTGTTTGCAATGTGATGTCTCTGCTTTTCACTATGTTCCCCAGGTTTCTCATTGCTTGTCTCCCAAGAATCAGTCGCCTTTTTATTTCATGGCTACAATCCCCATCTGCAGTGATCTTTGATCCTAAGAAAGTAAAATCTGTCACTGCTTCTACTTCTTCCCCGTCTATTTTCCAGGAACTGATCGGACCTGTTGCCATTATCTTGGTTTTCTTGATATTGAGTCTCAAGCCAGCTTTTGCACTCTCCTCCTTCAGCCCAATCAAGAGATTCTTTAGGTCTTCCTCACTTTCTGCCATTAGGGTGGTATCGTCTGCATATCTCAGATTATTGATGTTTCTCCCAGCGATTTTAATCCCATATTGTGATTCCTCCATCCCTGCACTGCGCATTATGTGCTCTGTGTATAGGTTGAATAAGCATGGTGACAAAATGCAGCCTTGTCTTACTCCTTTTCCTATTCCAAACCACTCTGTCATTCCATGTTCTGTCCTAACTGTTGCTTCTTGGTTCATGTACAGATTTCTCAGGAGGCATATGAGGTGCTCTGGTATTCCCATCTTTTTAATTACCGTATTTATTCGTGTATAACGCGCAAAATTTTATACCAAAAAAAGAAATCAAAGTTTGGGTGCGCATTATAAACGAGGACTGGTGTCCCATCCCCGTCGCGAGCCTCTTTTACTTCCTTTTTAGAATTGGGTCGGCTGTCTATTGAAGGGGAGGCGGGGGTGTGGCTTTGAAGAAATTGACGGGATCTGATTGGGTGGCGCGGGAGACGAGGCATGGCCCGGAGGTAGCTCGCAGTTCGAGCGAGGCTCCTGGGGGTCGGAAGTGCTCATTTCAGATTGCATTTTCTTTACCCTGCAACAGGTGGGTCTGATTATCCCCCCCTCCCTCAATGTTTTAAGGCGTGCTCTTATGAACAAGCTTTTTCACCGATATAAATTTTATACCGAGGTTTCATGGAAAATTAGGGGTGCGCGTTATACACGAATGCGCATTATACACGAATAAATACGGTACTTGCCACATCTTGTTGTGGTCCACACAGTCAAATGCCTTGGTGTAGTCAATAAAACAAAAGTACACTTGTTTCTGGTATTCCTTTGTTTTCTCCATGATCCAGCGTATGTTGGCGATGTGGTCTCTAGTCCCCCTGCCTCTTCTGAAACCAGCCTGCACCTCTGGTAATTCTCTCTCCACATGTTGCTGAAGTCTATCCTGTATTATCTTGAGCATCACCTTGCTGGCATGTGGGATGAGCGTGATTGTTCGATAATTTGAACATTCTTTGGCATTGCCCTTTTTTGGGATTGGGACATATACTGATCTTTTCCAATCCTGTGGCCACTGTTTTGTTTTCCAAATCTGCTGGCATATTGAATGCAGTAATTTGATGCCATCATCTTTTAGCGCTTTGAAAAATTCAACTGGGATACCATCATCTCCACTAGCTTTGTTGTTTGCAGTGCTCTTTAGGGCCTTTATGACTTCGCTCTCCAGGATGTCTGGCTCTAGTTCAATTTCTTCATCATTGTGACTATCAGGAGTGTTGAGGTCCTTTTTGTAAAGTTCCTCTGTGTACTCTTTCCATCTTTTCTTAATCTCTTCTGCATCAGCTAGCTCCTTTCCGTCTTTGTCCCTTATCATGGTCATTTTTGCTTTAAATGTTCCCTTGATTTCGCCGATTTTTTTGAAAAGATCTCTGGTTCTGCCTCTTTTGTTGTTTTCCTCCATTTCTCTGCACTGTTCTTTTAGGTAGTTTTCCTTATCTCTCCTTGCTTTTCTTTGAAATTATGTGTTCAAATGATTGTATTTTTTTCTTTCTCCTTTGACTTTGGTGTTCCTTCTTTCCTCTGCTATTTTAAGAGCCTCATCAGACAACCACTTTGCTTTCTTACTGTTCTTTTCTTTTGGTATGGTTTTCTTTGCTGCTTCCTGCATGATGTCCCTCATCTCCGTCCATAATTCTTCTGGTACTACTTATTATTATTATTATTATTATTATTATTATTATTATTATTATTATTATTATTATTATTATTATTATTATTATTATTATTATTATTATTATTATTGTGTCAGAGATTACTCTGGGTTGAAAGGATTTTTGCTGGAGAAACTCTGCTCAGGGGGCGTCTGAATGAGGCTCCTTTCCTGTCCCCAAGTGTGGCCCTCAGGTATCGAAACCTCACTTTCAGATGGTTCTGCCTGGTTTAACAATTTTTACTGGGTTTTACATGTGAAGGACTTCACCCTGGAATCTGCCCTCCTGTAAAAGGAGGGCACACAAATGTAACCTGAAATCCTGGGGTTCCTGTGCGGGTCCATGGGGGTGGCCCATTACCTTTATTACCTGACTACCCAAAGCTTTGCAGTGCCCCAAATTAAGGGGGCGCATTCTATAAAATACATCAGAAAAGAACATTCCAATAAAAGTTGCAATTATTTAAAAGCAGGATCTAGCATGTAGAGGATTGAATGGAACCATATGGAAAATAAATGAGAAATGCAAAGAGCTTCAAAGAGTAAAGACATTGAGAATACAGGATAGAGAGAAAACTATGACAATCAGCAATACAGAGAAACATGAATGAACGACATAACATGCTATAGTAACAATATGAAAATATTCTGGGTCCTGGGTCCCAGGCCACACAAGGGGCCCCCATTGTGTGGCAGGAATTAAGGCCCAGGGCTGCTGGCTGTTCCTAGCCAAAATTAGCAGCCTCAGTTTGAAGAACCTCTCCTTTTATAGAGGGTTCAACCAGGAAGTCTAGGCGACCATCAAATTGGTTCAAGAAGGGTCACATGGCATGAGGAGTACGATGCTGAAAACAGCACGTACACAATGAAGAAAACCCAATTGCATAGGCCATAAATCTATACCTATAAATCTGAGCGTTAACCGTTGTGATTTGACAAAGGATCCTTAGCCAGGCCCTACTAGCCCATACCGAGTATTCGTGCACTCGCCCAAACTGGGTACAGAGGTAACTGGGGGGTTGAGAAATGCGCCAGTGGAGCAGGAGCCCCCCGAACACAAGCAAAGGAAAAGAACTGCAATTCCCAACATTCCTTGCACCGTGCCGCACCAGAGCCAATCAGGCTGAGAGGTACAAGCAAAAGGAACATTCGGAAGTGCGCCGCGGCTAATCAAAATGGAGCCGCAGGAAAAAAACAGCCGCACAAACCCATAACTACAAGCCCCAGAGTCCTGCGCGCCATGAGCGCGCAGAACGCTGAGAAGGCCGCTACGCGAAAAATAAAAATAAAAAACACAACATGAGGGTAAAAGAAAAACAAAACAAACCCACAAAAGAAATTAAACCAGCCAATTTACCAGCATGTCCTACCTCCATGATGGCCGGAACTGAAATGAGGAAAGAAAGAGACTACTTACCGGAAGAAGTGCCACCCAGAGGCCAGTAGAGAAAAAACAGTCAAAGTAAAAGAAATACTCAACAGCCCCACCCAGAGGCCACAAGAGATAAAACAGTCAAAAACATAACATTACATCACACAAATCACAAACCACAAACAAATCTCAAAATAATAAAATAAAAACATTTCTAAAATCCTGTGTAGAGTTTACACTAAAAAAAACCAAAACATCTAAACACAGTTTAAAAACATTGAATGTAAAAAAACATGTACTTTCACATTTTAAAAATTATTATCCAAGGTACAACTATTTAAAAAATTCACATACTAAAACATTATTTGGTTAAATAAAATAATTGTAAAAAATTATATCATCCTTTCCTCTTTTTTTAACCCACAAAAACAAACCCAAAAAAGCTGATCACAGTTTATAACAGCCTGTGTGTATAAAGAAACATTTTAAAAATCACAATTACAGACGAACCTCGTTTATACAAACACTAGCATATTTTGCCCGGCAATGCCGGGCTTTGTAAAATTGTGTTGGATAGTAAAGGGTTTCGTTTTTTTTCTTGAACCAATGGTGCTGGGCTGTTTTAAATGGTGTTTAACGGTTTTGTGATTTTGTGGCTTCGAGGCGCTGCGTCCGCCTGCGGTGGACTTGCGCTCCTAGTGTGTGTTGTTTTTTTTTTCACACCGGCTTCATCAGTGCCGGGCTCTTTAAATTGGTTTTGGAAGGTTTTTGTTTTATGTTTATGCAAATTTTATTTTATTTTAATTTATTTAATGTAATTTTTTAAATTTTTTAAAAAAAATTTTTGGAGTGAAAAGTGATTTCTCTTTTTTTGGTATTTTTTGAGATTAGTGTGAATATTTTTGAATGTTTTGATAACGTATTTGATTAATTTGGGAATTAATCTTATTAGTTTCAATATTTTTGAATATTTTTCTCTTGTGGCCTCTGGGTGGGAGTGGTGAGCTTTTTTTCCTCTCTACAATTTTTCTCTTCTGTCCTCTGGGTGTCACTTCTGGTAAGTATTTTCTTCATTTTCTCAGTTGAGTTCTGGTCATCATGGAGTGAAGACGTCTCCTGGTAAGCTCTCTGGTTTGTTTGTTTTTTGGGGGGTTGTGTTGTTTTTTTTGGGGGGGGTCTTTGTGATGTTTTTGTGGTTACTTTTTGGATGTTTTTGTGTTTCTTTTTGACTGTTTTTGTGACTGTTTTTGAAAGTTTTTTTGTGTGTGTTTTTTTTTTGGGGGGGGTCTTTTTTTCGCGGGCCAGGCTCAAAGCCTGGCCCGTGGAAATGAAAGAGCATGGGGGGGGGTCTTTTTTTCCACGGACCAGGCTCGATCCCTGGCCCGTGGAAAGTAAGGGCAGCGGCTAATGGCGCGCAGGACACTGGGGCTTGTAGTTTTGCGTGCGCGTGTTTGGTTACTGCAGCGGGTTTTTTCCTGCGGGTTTTTTTGATTGGCCGTGGCGTGTTTCCAAATGTTCCTTTTGCTGCGCCACTCTGCTTGATTGGCTCTGGTGCGCCGCGGTGCAAGGAACGTTGGGAATTGAAGATCCCTTTTTTTGTTTGCGTCCAGTGGGCTCCTGCCCCCCGGCTGAAAATTTCAACCCGACAGTTACCTGCGAACCCCGCCCCGTTCGGGCGAGTGCACAGAGACTCGGACGGGGCTAGTGGAGCCTGGTGCAACATCCTTTGTCACATTCCAACGGTTAACGCACCATTTTATAGGTATAGATTAACTAACAAAACCCCTTCTAAAACAATTTAAAACAGCCCGGCACCGCCGGGCAATCTCTGCTAGTCTAACACTAAAACCTTCAATCTGAAGTCCCTCACAGGCAGCCCCTCCTCTGAGGCAGAAAAACACATCCTAAGAAAGGTATAGGGAGAATCTACATCCTAACCTGGCCCACACTCAGCATTGTAGAATACTGTATTTGTATTGAAATTCACAATTAGCTCTATTAGAAAACACTCCTTAACTAGGGGCATCATTCCCTTTACATATGAATGAGTTAAGTATCAGTGGGGAATGGGATCCTGGCCTTTGATCCTCAATAGGAGAGCAAAGCCAAACTTTCCCACTATCTGACAGGCAGAGTCAGCCAATGCTTTACTCTGTTCATGGAAAATATGAATATTAAAAGATAGCCCTTCAGAAATCAGCCAACACAAACATCCATGGGCATGCCTGATGGGTTGTGTGGCCCAAGCTCAAAGGCTGAGGGAAGCCACACAGAGCAGGCCTTCCAGAATGCATGGACACAAATGAAGGCGGTTGATGAGAAACAGCTGGATGGTGACAGAGATGAGAGAGGGGGAAGGTGAAAGCCAGGGGGTTTGGTGTCATTACTGGTTGGAAGCGGAGAGGGCATGAGGCAAGATGTAAAAGAAAAGTGGGGTGGCGTGTTTTCTGTGCAACAGCAGAAGCAAAGGAAAAATGCCAGTCTCTTGTCCTATCTAGCCACCCTGCCTGTAGCAGATGACAGAGGTTGAAAGCTTTAACTCTCCTGCAGTGCTTATCCCTTTACAGGTCTCAATGCAAGACAGGCAAATGAGAAGCAGTGCATTAAGGGAGCCTTAGAGCCTGTCTCCTTCCACTTATCTGTACAAGGCGCATACACCCCTCCCTCCCTCCTAGAAACTGGATTTGGGGAAACTCTAGTGGGGATGAACTGGGCCCTCAAATGGACAGTAGGTGCTCAAATGACTAGTGATGATAACTCAGCCCTCTGAGACTGTGGGGGGGGGGGGTGTAGGCTGTGGTGGAAGCCACTTTGCCTTTAAATAAATCTGTTTCAAGCAAGGATTATGACCTGGAGCCCAAGGGGACCCTAGCCCTGCTGTGATGCTAGGAGGAGACACTGATCGGGCCATATATGTTCCTCAACTTCTGTCTTTTATAATATTGTAGAAAATCTATTAAGCAGGAGAGAAGAGTGTTATTAAAACTTCTAGTTGCTCACAGGATGAGCTGTCTTAACTAGAGTTGAGATGAGCATGTCGAAATAAGGCTACGTGCAATTTTTTTACATGTGTAGGTGGAAATGACATCACAGCCCTGTGCACGCTTTGCACACTTGATCGGAAATGGCATGTCTTGCTATTCTCTGTGACTGGAAAGGCCGTAGTTGATGACATGTGGCAGAAAATGCCTCCTGGAAGTAGAAATGGCCACCCTCTGGTATACCCTGGAACCAGAAAGGGCCTACTTATGCCCCAGACCAGAAACAGTCACAGTAGCTTTGTTGTACACTTCTAATGACTCACCAACCAACTAGTTACAACTATGTCACATACTTACACTGAAGACTCAAAGAGCACATGTGATTTCCCCCCATCTTTGAGGTAGCAGTAAAAGTGGAAATGTGTGAGTGATGAACCAGAGAATGTTCTCCCACAAGGCTTTCAAGGTGGCATCATAGTGACTGGAGGACCTGGGAGAATGACATACTGCCTTGTTCCCTATCTTGTTTTCTCTCTGATTCCTCCATCTTTTTATTACCGGTAATGCATTAAGAAGATAGGGATAGAAGAGCTGTACAATCAATTGCCATTATTAGCACTAAGACTTCTTTGCCCTAGAGATGACTCAGACAGCATAAAAGTTGCCATGATTCCAGATGTTTGAGAGGGGCACGCTTCCCCGTGAATCAGGTTTTGTCTCCCGACCCTCGCTAGAATGATGGTTGTCATTACCTTGGTCTCCTTTATCCCCCTTGGGTCCGGCCTTCCCTGATGTCCCAGCAGCACCTTTCTCGCCTGAAGAGAAAATAACATTTTGGGAATGTTTAGAACTTCTTCAGAAACAGTCATTTCCAGTCATGCAGTGTGTTGGCAATGCTTGATTTCAGGAAAAGGGAGGAATTCCTCTTTCCTGAGCCAGTGCTGAGATGGAAAGTCTTGATGAGGGTTAGTGGAATATGCTCAGCACTGAACCTTTTCTTGCCGCCAGCTGTATGCTGCTTCTTGCAAAGTTTATAAAGCTCTGCCAATGACAAGATCATACCAGGAAAAGGATGAAGACCCTTCCTGAAGCAGGAATCTCACATTTTTTAAAAACATTCCAAACAAGAAGCAATGACTGTTCCAAATGATAGTTTTCTCCCCATTAAGCTCACTCTTGCCCATCAGAACTGTGCAAAGAGAAAACTGCGGTTCCAAGCACTGACCAAAGCAAGGTAAAGTGGGAGACAGGAACAGAGAGCATAAAAAGATAGTTTCCCTCATGTGGTGGTGGTCAGTGAGGGATACAAGCAGCAACCTATTAGCTAGCAGCAATTCTCTTCTGCAATTGATGTGATTGCACTTAATGCTTATGTAACTACCGTATATACAGTACTCGACTATAAGTTGTCCCGAATATAAGTCAAGTTATCTAATTTGGATCTCTAAAACTAGAAAATAGATTGACCTGAGTATAAGTCGGGGGTGGAAAATGCAGCAGCTGCTAGTGAGTTTCAATAATTAAAATACATGAAAATATGGTAACATTAATTAGTGGGAGTGCAGTGGCTCAAGTGGCTAAGATGCTGACTGGGAGGTGGAGGGTCAGCAGTTTGATTCCCGAGTACTGCAGCATGGAATGAGCTCTTGTCTTTGTCCCAGCTCCTGTAAACCTAGTTCAAAAGCAAGAAATTGCAAGAAGATAAATAGGGACCACTTTGGTGGGAAGGTAACAGCGTTCCGTGTCTAGTCATGTCTGCCACATGACCACAGAAACATCTGCAGAAGCAGACAACGCTGGCTCTTCGGCTTTGAAACAGAGATGAGCACTGAACCCTAGAGTCGGATACGACTGGCTTTCGAGCAACGGAAACCTTAACCTAATTAATTTAGACATTTTTGTGGGCATGCTTTTGAGTGTTTACATTGACCCAAGTATAAGGTGAGTCCCATTTTTGGACCTCACTTTGGGGGCTAAAAACCCGACTTATACTCAAGTATATATGGTAACCACCTGCATGTGGAAAATCCATTGCAATCTTAAATATATTCTACTTCAGGAAAGCCATGATTTTGTAGTACTAGAAACCTTTCATCTTTTGGAAACATGTTGAATCTGAATCCCAGTGTTACTATGAAACAAAGGAAAGAAGCCTTGCTTCCTATCTTCAGGGAAAGAAGGGGGTCATCTTACCTGGGGGCCCCTGGGGCCCTGGGTCTCCTTTAGACCCCGATAAGCCATTGGTTCCTGGTACACCTGGAATTCCTGGTATCCCAGCCTGACCCTGGAGAAAGATCTTGTCTGCTCCACATGGTGATAAGCCCTTCAGCTCTGAAACAGGAAGAAGAGCATGGACCAGACATGATATGATAAGCCTGTGCACAGTAGGGCAGTTTTCCTTAGAAAGCAACTGCACCACACTAAATCAAGGTTGTACTAGTGTACTGGGATTCTAGTGTGGTGCTCCAGGATGTGCTGGGTTAACCCATACCTGTCAAGTATCCCGTATTGGCCGGGAAATACCATTTTTTTGCCCCTCTTTCCTGCTATCATCCTGTAATTGGAGCAGCCAGAAAAGGGGTTGCCGTGCATGCACACCCACCAGAGGCAGCAGTGTGCATGCGTGAAGGGGTTGTGTGCATGCGTGAAGGGGTTTGTGCATGCACGAAGGGGTTGTACACATGCACGAAGGGTTTGCTGCGCATGCGCACCCGTGCCCAGAGAATTTCCCATATTTTTACAGGAAACACTTGACAGGTTTGGGTTAACCTGTGAAGGATGCAGACCCCTGGATCCATGCATCACCCTGCACCTTTCCTTACTATACTGAATAACTGTTTAAAAACAATAACACATTACCCAAAGTATTGGGAAATGATGGGAATAAAAATAATGACATGTACTAAGCCTCTGAGCACCCTGGCCTCTTCACATTCCTAAATTGCCACTAAATGGCACAAGAGGGTTTTGCAAAAAATAAAAATAAAAAATTCCTTTTACAACAGAGCAGAGCCACGATTACAGTCCACAGTGGTTTCCAACATGGGGCCTACGCTCCACAGGGGAACTTCAATTACCCAGAAGCCTAAGTCAGTACATTGGCTGACCAGTACTTTGTGGAATTGAAGTCCAAAAACCAAAGATTGGGAAACACTGGTCTAGTGGCTACCAATCAGAAAGAAGCACCCCTTGCCCTTCCTTCCCCTTTTCCACTCACGTGTACAGCAGCTGGCTTCAGTCTCCTCTCCAAAGCTTTCTCTCTCCATACATGTCACAACCAGGAGTGTCAAAGCCAAATGAAAGCCATTCCAGGAAGACATCTTAGCTACCCCTTTGGATGTATCTCCTAGCCAGGGCTGTAGGACCCCTTATATTATCTACTTTTCAGTCTAATGGGAATTCCAGGTTGTTTTGTAGAGAAGGCTATGAGGAAATACTGAAGTTTCCTGGCTAAAGGGGATGACACATATCATTTCACAATGCCTGCTTTCACAAGCATTGACAAAGCTAACAGCAAGGTAAAGTTCATTTCTGGAGGAATGCCAGAAATACCCGGAACATAGTTCCCGGAAGAATGTTGCTGTTTTGCATTTCACTTTCCTCGCTATATTGTCAGATAGGACTGCTTCGCTCTCTGTCTTTCTCCCATTGCTATCTTTAGGTTGTCATATCTTACTTTCAAGATGCAGTCCTTTCCTTTTTATATGCTGGATGATTGTTCTTTCGTGCCTAACTCAGAGTTTAAACTACTAAAATGAAGCCACTTTCTGGGCTTTGTCGTCGGCCAAACTTAACTGGGTCATAGAAGGCTTGACTATTCTACAGGTATGTGTCCATGTGTATCCATGCATTTATGCACATGTGTGAATGCGCACACTACAGAGAACAGTTTCCTTCAAAATTGCTTTTATACAACTGAAAAGGGAGTTTGGAATTTTCTCAATTCTTTACATGGAATACAAAATTCTAGTCTGGGGGTGCCCAAACCTTTCGGGCTGGTTCTTCCTACTGGAAGCGGAAGTAAAACGCATCTTGCCATCTGTTTTGCAACAGATGCTTTGCAACAGGATGAGATAGATTAGGCTGCCATTTTCTCTGCTTAAACCAGAAGTGCCCAAACTACGGCCCATGGGCCAGATCCGCCCCGCCCCCATGCCAAACCATCCAGCCTGCGCTGCTCTTGTCACTTCTGGAAGCAGGAGTAAAATGCACCCATACGAGAGCAACGAGGTTGATGCGGTGTGGATGATTTGGCATTGAGGGGCAGATCCAGCCCACAGGCCATAGTTTGGGCACCCCTGATCTAGCCTGAGGTGTTTCAGGCACCTTGTGTGACCCCTTTTATTTTTCTCCTCACAAGGTTCCTATGTCTTCAACATGAACAAAAACAGTATATACTAGCAGAGGTTGCCCGGCATTGCCAGGCTGTTTTAAATTGTGTTGGAAGGTTAAATTGTGTTAATGTTTTTTAAAAATTGCTTAGTCTGTAATTTTAATTTTTTAAATGTTTATTTATGTAAAAATATTTTGGCTTGGCTGTTATTAACTGTAATCTGCTTTTTTTTGAGGATTAATAAAAGAACAAAGTATGATATAATTTTTTCAAATTGTTTTATGTAAGCAAATAATGTTTTACTTTTTTGAATTTTTTTAATTAGTTGTAACGTAGGTAATAATTTTAATAATGTAAAAGTAAATGTTTTTTACATTCAATGTTATTAAAATGTGTTTAGATGTTTTGGGTTTTAATTTGAGTTAAAACTCAGCACAGGATTTTTAAAAGTTTCTATTGTATTTTATTGACATATGTTTGTGATTTGTGTTAAAGTGTGTTTTAGTGTAATTTTTTAAATTTGTTTTTATTGGTGTGACCTTTTGTGTCAAATTTTGAATTTTTGTTATGTTTTTGATTTGTTTTTACTCTTGTGGCCTTTTGTTTGGGGCTGTTTTGTGTTTTTGAATTGTTTTTACTATTGTGGCCAGCAGGTGGTGCTGATAGGGGTTATTATATTTTGACTATTTTTTCTGTCCTGGCCTCTGGGTGGAGCTTCTTCTGGTAAGTAGTCGCTTTCTTTATTCATTTCTTTTCCGGTCCTCGTGGAGGTAAGTTTGCTTGTTTTCTTTCTTTTGTGTGTGTGTGTGTGTGTGTGTGGGGGTCGAATTTGTATTTTTGTCTGTTTGTTTTGTTTTTGATTGTATTTTTGTTTACTTTGTATTGTTTTTTGGTGTTTTTGTTTGTTTTTGTGTATTTTTGGATGTTTTTGACTGTTTTTAGTAATTTTTAAAAAATTATTTATTTATTTGGTGGTGGGGAGGGGGGCATGGTCGTTGGGGGTTAGGAAGGGTGGGCTAGGTGGTGGGGAGGGGGGCATGGTCATTGGGGGTTAGGAAGGGTAGACTAGGTGGTGGGGAGGGGGGCATGGTCGGTGGGGGTTAGGAAGGGTGGGCTAGGTGGTGAGGAGGGGGGCGTGGTCCTTGGGGGTTAGGAAGGGTGGGGTAGGTGGTGGGGAGGGGGCATGGTCATTGGGGGATAGGAAGGGTGGACTAGGTGGTGGGGAGGGGGCGTGGTCAGTGGGGGATAGGAAGGGTGGGCTAGGTGGTGGGGAGGGAGCGTGGTCAGTGGGGGATAGGAAGGGTGGGATAGGTGGTGGGGAGGGGGCTTTATTGTGTTATGTGCTTTGATTGTGTGGAGTCATGCAAGTAGATGGGGTTTCCCCTTTAATATCAGTGGGTGGGGGGTTGCGACCCCCCTCTCCGCTGGCTCCCCTGGGGTTGAGAGGTTTGGGGGGACAAAAGGGATATGTCCCCCCAACCCTTCTGAAGCCAGGAGACCAGGGAGAATGGATCGATTCCCCCCCCCCCCATTAAAACAACTCCGTTTTTAAAGAGAATTAACCGCTTGGTTTCTTCTCTTTAAAGACGTAGGTTTTTTAGGAGGGGGGAATTGATCCACTCTCCCTGGTCTCCTGGCTCCAAAAGGGTTGGGGGGGCATACCCCTTTTGTCCCCACAAACCTCCCAACCCTAGGGTAGCCAGCGGAGAGGGGGATCGCAACCCCCCACCCACTGATATTAAAGGGGAAACTCCAGTCGGGACCTTCAGGCGCCGTGGGTGAGGGAAAGAAAGCCGGCTGGTGTTTGCTTGGCTGTGAAGTGGTGAGTTGTTTTTCTTTTTAATTTTTCGGGCGCCAGTTTCCTCAGCGTCCTGCGTGCTCATGTCGCGCAGGACTCTGGGGTTTGTAGTGATGGGTTTGTGATTTGTGGTTGTGGTGCGTGTTTTTTTCTGCAGCTCGATTTTGATTGGCCGCGGCGCATTTTTCAATGTTCTTTGTGGTCGCGCCTCTCAGCCTGATTGGCTGTGGTGCGGCGCAGCGCAAAGAACATTGGGAAATGAATTTGTTTCCCTTTTTTCGCGTTAGTGGGGCTCTTGCCCCACTGGCACATTTCTTAATCTTGCATTTACCTGGGTACCCAGTCCGGGCGTGTGCACGAATGGTGAGTGCAGGCTAGTAGGGCCTGGCTAAGGAGCCTATGCAAAGTTCCAACGGTTAACCCTCGATTTTATAGGTTAAGATTCAACACTGCCTCTGTGTTTTGACATGTGTGTCTTCTCTTAGGAATCCTTCCCCCAGATAAATATCATTCTGTTGTCAATGACTCTGTTTATACCAATGCCATTGCCCAGCGGGCATAAGAGACTGTCACCAGAACTGGCAACATTTGCACTCCAGTATTTTCTGGGATCTGCTTTCTTGCTACATCATGCTCAGTAACAGACACAGGCAAAGACCCCATTACTCAGCCATATAGACTTTGAGTCATTTGGTTCTTTATTTCTTCAAAAATGCATGTGCTGTCTTTCTGCAATGGGAGAAGGCAAGTTACCAATACAAATGCAAAACATCATGAAAAGCAATGCACAAAACAGTGGCAGAACAAATAACATAAAGAGCAACAACAACAACTAGATTATAATAATCCTATTCGGTTTCAAAAAAAATTAGAAGAAGCCACCCCAAACAGCTTGCAGAATGACAAACAACTATCTTTCAATGCTTAAGGAATTTCCATACTGTATAATGTATTACGAGCATTCTCTGAATCACTAGAGACCTGCAACGTGCAAAACGCACACGACTGTTTGAGAAAGTGAATTGACAACAACAAGCTTTTACAGGACATATCAACAAAAGAAGAGTTGTAAAAATATTGTGAAGTGGGGAAAATAACAGCTGCTAACAATGACATCTCTGACACGCCTATGACTGTGAGGTACAGGGTTGAAGGTGACTGCCTGTGCCTGTACTCATGCCTCCATCCTGTGCCTGTACTCATGCCTCCATCCGGTCTGCAAAATAAGAATTATCATGCTGACCTGAATCAGGAAAGGATCATGGAACTCAGTGCTTTGGATGCTGGAAAAGCAATTCTCAAATACAGTGGTAACTTGAGTTACAAATGCCTCGTGTTACAAAATTTTTGAGATACGAATGAAAATCCATTGAAAATAATGCCTCGAGTTATGAATTTTTCCGGAATGGATTAATTGGTTTTCAATGCATTTCTATGGGAAACTGTATTTCGCTTTACAATTTCCCCCCTGAACAATTTTCAATGCATTCCTATGGGAAACCGTGTTTTGGGTTACAAATATTTTGTAATACAAAACATCCCGGGGGGGGGGCATTAAATTTGTAACTTGAGGAACCACTGTACTTGAAATGCATGGCATTATTAGGAGTAACCTTCATTCATGTCAGAAGCAATCCAGTGATGTTTCTAGACTGGAAGGATGAGCCAACCAGGGGTTGCCATTGTTCAGGTGATGCCCTAATGTGATCCCAGTTCTCACATTCTTCAAGTAGCCTCCCTCCTCATGTCCTCCACTATTATGCTAAATGCTTTGTCCAAATAATGCTTTTCCAGAGTATTGATCCCCTGAGAAAGGAAGTGGTTTTTACTGCTGAATGATCTTGAGAATAAGTCGTCTCAGCCTAAACATGGGGAGATGTCTTCCTGCCTTTGAAAAGTATGAGCCAACAGTCCTAGATGTATCTATTAAAAATAGCCACTGGTGTCAGAAATAATTTTGGATTGAAAGGATTTTTGCTGGAGAAACTTGGCTCAGGGGATGCCAGAGTGAGGCTCCTTTCATGTCCCCAAAATCTTTTCCCACTGAAGTAGTCCCTATTTATCTACTTGCAATTTCTTGCTTTCGAACTGCTAGGTTGGCAGGAGCTGGGACAAAGACGGTACTGGTAAAAATGGTTGTAGGATGGATTGCAGCACAAAAGAAGATGTTTACCCCACCCCATTCTCATCCATTCACTCACAGCCTTGAATCTCCCGCTCCACCTTCCTATTGCAGACAAAAGCAGGTGCCTATTAGAAGAATAGAATAAAAAGATTGCTATCTCTAAAAATATGCTCTGCTCTTTTTAGCTTTCAGATCCCTTTATAACCATGTCACATGGCATGGCAAAATTTTTTTGAAAATCTGATTACTGTATCTTATATATAAAGCATATACAAAACAACTTTTTGTGTATGTGTGGCTTGTGTGTGTGTGTGGTTTATTTTTTATTTTCAATGGCCAGAAGTGAAGACTAAGTACCTAAGCCCTACCCAAATCAGCTGCCACAATTTTATGGCTTCCTTTTCTTGCAAAAACCCCTACATTTGGGGAACCCTTTGACTTCTGTTGACTTTGGTGTTTTCCATACAGTGGTTAAAGTGCAACTGCAGGTTACAGACATGTTTTAACTGATTAAAGTTAATTAATGACTTCTATCAATTGAGGAAGAGATAGACTCTCAGAATATCCTTATTCCCCATAATAATAATTATCAGATGTCTAGGTTTCACAATGTTACAACTGCAGCAGAAATAAATGTGCACACACTCGTGAATAGACAGATTACTACAACCTCCACACCACAGGAAACTGTCAATTGTTTGGCTTTAGCATTTCAAATGCCCATGTTGAAAGTTTTCTGTACAGTGGAACCTCAGTTAACAAAGGGCTCGGTTAACATAAAAATTGCATAACAAAAAGAAATCCATAGAAAATAGTGGCTCGGTTTACGGATTTCCCCCTGGAATAGATTAATTGGTTTTCAATGCATTCCTAAGGGAAACTGTGTTTCGGTTAAAGTATTTTGGTTTTCAATGCATTTCTATGAGAAATTCGGTTAAAGTAATTTTCTCTCTAAGAAAGGTCCCAGAGAACACATTAAATCTGTTAACTGAGGTTCCACTGTATTATACACAGAACAGGGAAAAGGAACTTCATCTACAAGCAGATCTATAGAACAGGATTATGAAAGAGTTTGAACAGAAAAATACTTCACTTATTGAGGTCTGATTTTCATGTCTGTATATTTGTAGGAATAATGGTACCCCTTTCCATGAGACCAGTTAATGCCATTAGCATAGGATGTATGTTCGCCTTTGAGGTACAACCCATTCAGGTTGGAATTATGGCAGCCTTTGTACCACCAGGCACCTTTGTAAAGCACAGCACAGTTGTCTGTCCCATGGGAATCATTGTCCCTGTCACGTGTGGTGAATGCTTGGTCTCCGTGTCCTGAGAGGGAATCACCTGGAAGGAAAAAAGAGCAGAGAAAGAGTTGGTTTCCCTGTTACATTGCTAGCAGTACAAAGCAAGAGACCAAATACAGATTGCAGAAGTTATGCTTTGCAATTGGAAACAAGAAGTGCCAATTTTGGCCTCCATAGGTAGGGCTGGGAAAGACCTATATGAAACACCAGTGGGGCACTGCAAGATAATGTAGGTCAAAGGGAGGGCAATGCAAGGGGGCGGTGTCCAGTACCACCTTCCAAATTCACTCAGGGACCAGACATACATTCTGCAATTTTGTTCCATTTTATTTCATTTATATACTCCTATCTGACAAGTGTTCCCCCTCTGGGCGGTTTACAATTCAATAAAAAAATAACATATGAAATAAACAATTTTAAAATGAGAAAATATAAACATTATATATATGTTTACCCTCAACGACCAACCAGAGTCCTGGTGCTGTCTACTTTAAGACATTTTGATTCCTGACCATTCTTAAAAGGTAAATAGAACTAGTCTCCTGTCGCGTCCGGCCCTTATAAGCAATAGTCGAGGCAACGATGAATAGAACAGCAACAGGTGTTTATTAAACAGTATTTCAGATAAAGCTTACAAGGCGCTCTGGAAACAAGATGGCTATATGAATCCCATGAAATCAGTCCCTCCAGAATCTGCCGTAGAAGATTGGCAATGATTAAGCTACACTAGTAGTGATGGCGTGTGGAGGAGACCCAGGCTTAGCACATACTGACTACCTGTGGAGAATGGGTAGTATAGATACGGTCCAGCCCCACCCTTGTTTACCCATGGGGCTTATATAGTGTCTCCCCGGTGGTGGCTCCTTGATACAAAGTAGTGACCCACCATACAAGCATAACTAACCAATCATAACACAATATATATGTATTAACCAATGGGGAACAGAATCCAAAACTGTAATCAATCACAGAACTCTGATTACCATACTGGGCGCGCTTAGAGAGGGAGATTTCGCGCCACTTTTAGCTTCTAATTTGGATGGCAGGAAACCGCCATTTTCTTCTTGCAAGGTGCTGCCCGCGCAACTTGCAAATGTGCCTTAATACACAACATATCCCTTGATCAAAAGCCAGTCATGGCTGACTCTAGGGGGCATGCTCATTTCTGTTTGCAGCCAAAGAGCCAGTGCTGTCTCCATCTGCAGATGTTTTTTGTGGTCATGTGGCAGTCATGATTAGATGCCAGAGCACATGGAACACTGTTACATTTCTTGCCGGAGTAGTACCTATTGATCTACTTGCAATTTCTTGCTTTTGAACTGCTAGGTTGGCAGTAGCTGGGAAGACAATAGGAGCTCACTCTGTCATGCGGTATTTGAGTCTTGAGCTGCTAGTCTGCCACCCTTCCAGTCAACAAGCTCAGCTAAAATGGAAGCTCATTTAGAAAGAACATTGTGACCACTTCTGATCCTGTCATTAAAAAAAAGGGATATAATGTGACTGGCAATAATTCAACAGAAGCTTGGGTATACCTTCCCAGCAAGGGCAGGCTAAAACATGGATTGGCAACTAGAGGACCTCCAGCGGTTGCTAGACTGCAGTTCTCTATCTCAGCATTGGCTATGCTGCCTAGGTCTGATAAGAGTTGCAACCCAAAACATGTAGAGCAAGGGTGGCCAACCTTGGTGCTCCAGGTGTTCTTGGACTTCAATTCCCAGAAGCCCTGATCAGCAGGTGTACTGACTTGGGCTTCTGGGAACTGAAGTCCAAGATCACCTGGAGCACTAAAGTTGGCCACCCCTGATGCTGAGGTATGTAATTTTATAGTTTAGGAGGAGGAAAATATCAAAATTATATACCTTTCTTGTTGTTCAGTCACGTAGTCAAGTCCGACCCTTTGCAACCCCATGGACCACAGCACACCAGGCACCTCTAACTATCATCATCCTCAACCCACCCAGTTTTGTGCCCACTGTGCCAACAAAACTGTCTAGCCATCTCATTCCCTGCCATCCCCTTCTTTTCCCCTCAACCTTTCCCAACATCAAGGCTTTTTCAAGTGAATCCTCTCTTCTCATTTGATGACCAAAGTACTTCAGCTTCATCTTTACTATTTGACCTTCTAAAGAGCAGTCAGGGTTGATTTCTTTTAGGAACGACTTATTTCTTCTCCTCGCTGTCCAGGGTACTCTCAAAATTCTCTAACACCACATTTAAAAAGGCGTCTATTAGGCATTAAGCACATAAAACTCTTATTTTTACCCCACAGCCAAAAGCTGTAAAGCTCTGTTAATCAAATGTTCAGGATTAACAATAAGGACTGGCCATCAACTTTAGTAAGTAAATATTTATGTTTTTAGGAAAATTGGAGGAGAAGGCCAAATGAAAGGCCAATTCTCTGGGTAACTCACCCATGTTACCACCTGCATAGGAGCCCAGTGCAAGGATGTAGTTTTCATTCTCACTCAAGATTTTGAAACTGGTATATGTAGCGTATGTTTTCGTATTATTGAAGTCCACCACATCAATCCGCAGCGTCTGTGTTCCTAATGAGAGATACCAGAGGGTGGACATTGCTAATAAGAGAAACGCTTGAATCAAGCCTGACCAAGGAAGACCCTTTCCACAAGATCATGGTGCAATTCTGGGCCATTTCAGTCCAAAGTTGTGAGGAAGGGGATTGAGAAGCTACACGGATGGTTCACTTCAGATAGTGGCTATAATTATTTGCTGATGTAAACACAATGGTACATATGGCAGAGTGAATTATTAACAAGTGGGCTTGATCCACAAGAGCTAACATCAAAATAGAGAAGCTAGTCTGTAAGGTGCCCTGCAATATTTTTTTTCAAATAGTGAAAGACTACCTCAATCCTTTTCTGCAATATTAATATGCTTTCATTTCTATTATAGGCCAGTCAAATATCTGTTTCTGGCCAGAGTAGTTTTTATTATAAATAAAAAATTTATCTATAAATTCAACGTGTAAATGTAAGTGACAGAGGACCAAGTTTCAAAAAATGCCATTCTGCATAGTTGCTTAGAAACCATAGTTTTACTCTTCGATATCTAATTATACTCGTTTTGCCAGAAACAGGTAGAAGAGGAATCACTAGATTACCAGTGTTTGTGAGAAGATGAATTTTATCATTGCCCAGCCAAAATTCTGATGCTTGGTTTCCAAATCCATTTTTGTAGGAATTCCAGTCACGGTAGAAATCCATAGATCCATCATGTCGCCTCTGGAAGACCTGGATGGAGTAGACAGAAGGAAATGGCAATCTAGTTTCCTATTCTAGAACAACGCTAGACAGACTCACTCAGGCAGGCTTAGTTGGTTCTAATCAAAGCTTGGGGCAGTTACTTCTTTGGCCATGTTGAATGGAGGAGAGAGACCTGAAGTGCCCCAAGAGCAATTTTTTCAAGTTCTGGTTCTGAAGAGGCCTCTTTCTATATCAAGAACCACCATGATCACTACCAGAAGAAGAAAAAGAGAGAGAAAGAAAAAAATGTAATTGGTCTAGGACTGTGGATTCAAATCTCCCATGAGTCATGAAATCCACTATATGAGCTGGGCAAGACAACCTATTAAACTATGTTACCCACAAACTTCTTAATAAATTGGAGGATAGGGAAAGAATCATACCTTGTGTGGCTCATTGAACCCAAAGATATAGGTCAGCCTTGCTCAAAAACCAGTCGTATCCGACTCATACCTGTCAACCCGTGGCTCCGGAAAAAACAGGACCTGTGCAGATCGCTTGTGCACAGATCACTTTCCACGCATGCGTGGAAAGCATTTTTCCCCGCTGCCAAATTACGGGGTTTTGGCAGCGCGGGGCGGGTTATGACGTCAATCGGCATCAAATTCCGTGGTAATCCCGGCCAAATCGGGATGGTTGACAGGTATGATCTGACTCTAGGGTTCACTGCTCATCTCTGCTTACAGCTAAAGAGCCAGAGCTATCTGCAGATGTTTCCATGGACATGTGGCAGGCATGACTAGACACCGGAGTGCAAGGAACACTGTTTACCTTCCCACTAAAGTGATACCTATTTATCTACTTGCAATTTCTTGCTTTTGAACTGCTATGTTGGCAGGAGCTGGGACAGAGACGGAAGCTCACTCTTTCATGCAGCATTTGGGCCTCAAACTGCTGACCTGCCAACCTTCCAGTCATCAAGTTCAGTGTCTTAACCACTAAGTCACTGCGGTCCTTTTCCCAAGGATATAGAGCAAGATAAATTATCTCCAACATCCTCTGCAGGGGCTACACATGAGACCTCCTTTACTGGTAGTTGTTCTCAGACCCAAAGGACTGTAAATGATAAATCTGTATATATCTTCCTCCACCAGCCCCCATAATCATCAATCCAATTTTCTTCTTCTCAACCCCAAGTGTCCTTTTGGGAAACAGCAATTTGATATTTTCCTCCCCTTCTGAGATTTTGTGTCTTGTCTTTTATGCTGCTAAGCTTCATCTGTTTTGCACTATGTTGCTAAGACTCACCAGCCAGCCTCCTCCATCAGTCTCCATGTCACAAAATACCATCATTGCTTTGCCTGTGGTGGAGTAGATCATGTACCAGCCACTCAGTGTCTCTCCATGTTCCAGGAGTTCTTTACAATTTCTGGCTTCTGCCTCTAGAAAATATATATCAATAAGGGCAGTTACAGACCAGTTAAAGCAATTTCCATTCTGGGGGAATTGTGTTTTCCCATGACCCCCACTCATAACTTTGGAGAAAATATAATGATGGAGTGTTTCTTGTTCTAACAAACAGAAGGCACCTTGTGTCTATTCCACCTTTTCCCTTCAAATGACAGGGTGGTGGGGAGAGTAAAGAAACATTCTGGGAAGCTAGCAGAGACATGAAAGGAAGACATCATTGAATTATAGCAGGGGTTCCCAACATAAGGCCTGTGGGTTGAATCCAGCCTGCAGCACCATTTCATGTGCCCCCCATCCCTCCAAGGGCATTTCAGGAACAAAATGGCCACCCATATGAAGCTGTTGGGACAAAATGGACACCCTCATGGTGCAGGCAGGGCAAAATGGCTATCTGGCCTTTGAAGTTGACTGAGAGAGTGTGACCTGGCCCCTGGCTTGATAAGGTTGAGAATCTCTGAATTATAGCATCCCAATTAATTACCTCCGAAAACACCTATCATTAACATCCTACCCAGGCCCATCAAAATCTACTCAAAGGTAAATCCTGCATGGTTTGAAAGAAACATCTTTTTTAGTCATTGTTCTCAGCACCTGATCTAGGCAATGCTTTGACAAAATTCTGTTTTTGAACTGCAATAACTAGACATTCTCACCCCCACCCACCCCGGCCGGTAAAAATTAGCCCCTGGGGATTCTTGGAGCTGTTAGCTGAAAAAGGAATTATTCCAAGCTCTGAATCTATGCTTTATGAAGTTAAAGAACAAAAGACTTTATAGCTTGAGGTATAAAAGCTGCTTGAGATAAACAATTGTTTTTGCTTAAATTGAAGATGAGCAAAAGCACTGAACACTGTTTTAAAGAAAGGATATTTTTCCTTGTATGTGGCTCTCCCATTATCTGTATTTTCAGCCATCTTGAAAACATCTGCAAGATTTCAGGAGATCAGATTTTAGGGCCCAACTAAATGAGCAAGGCCACCAATAGGGTTGCCATACATCATGGAGAACCAGGAATTTCCCAGGTTGTAACTGTCCCGCCCGGTTCCATAAAAAACATTGAAAATTCCCGGTTTTCAAACTAAAGGGCATGCTTGGTTTGAAGAAAAAAGGTGCCTTTTTCTTGCCACCTTAGAGCGGAACCTCTATTGAAGCACCAGCAGGTAGTATCTGTAGCAGCAGCTGCAGTCATGGCAGCAGCAGCTTGGACGGTGGCCAAAGAAAAGAGATCGGGTAAACTGAATTACTCCAGTTTCTGAAATTAATATGGGTAGGTGGATCTTGCTTCATGTTCTTTAATGTTTTGATACTGCAGTTTTATTTTTAAAACTGGAAGGAGCTGGAATTTTAACATGGAGGAAAAGATGTGATTAATCCAAAAGATTTAACCAATTGCTGAAAAATGGTCTTTGCACCTTAGTTACGCCTGCTCAAGTGGCTAAGACTGCCTGGAAGGCGGCAGGTCAGCAATTCAATACCCGAATACTGCAGGACGGAATGAGCTCCCGTCTTTGTCCCAGCTCCTGCCAACCTAGCAGTTCGAAAGCAAGAAATTGTGAAACTGGATCAGTGGTATGGGTGTCATGCTGTTATGTGGAAAGCAGCTGAAAGGCTACTGCATTATATTCTCAGGATAGTCTTCGTGGCTGACTGCCATGATGATCGCCTATATTCAGATTCAGATATATCAATAAGACCTCTTACCAACAGAGCTATGTCTCCAGATGGAATTGCTGCCTTTCAGAAAAGAACTTAAAACCTGGCTGGCAGACCAAGTATGGGGTGCAGGTGAAAGGGTGACTTCCGTTGGGTGGCTGGTATAGTGACATTCCGGCCCCCTCAGTCCCTGCACCCCTTTTTTAGGGGGATAGTAGTTTTTTAAGCAGTTTTTAATCATGTTTTTATTATGACTGTAAACCGCCCTGAGTTGGCTTTGGCCAAGTGGGCGGTATAGAAATCGAAATAATAAATAAATAAATAAATGGCAGAAGAAGAAGCCCCCACAAGCATATGGTGAGGTAGTAGAAAACATACTAGTTCATATCATCTGGTGCTGGTTTTACATAAAATAGCCCCAAACTTGAGGGAAAACATGACTGTTAATGTTTTTGTGGGATAAGCTTCTCCTGTGACTCAGGTCTTGACCCCAGGCCCTTTTGCTGGAGTGATAGATGCCATTACCTTGGTCTCCTTTATCTCCCTTGGGTCCGGCCTTCCCTGGTGTCCCAACAGCACCTCTCTCACCTGAAGAGAAAAGAACATTTAGGAAATGTTTAAAGCCATACATAACATATAGTCTGTTATTAGGAGATTTAAAACACATTGGTGTTCCAGAGATGTTATACGGACAGATCATCATGACTGATGATTTGCAATCAAGCTATGCTCTTTCCTCAATGACTAATCATAAATCTTTAGTGTCTTGCACGGAAGACAAAGAAGGAGTCGCAGTAAGGACTAACACAGGTTTATTGGTTGATGATCAGAACGAACATGTGGTAATGGCGGAGATACATCACATTATATACAGTAATGAAACAATGAAACACATTTGAATCTGGCTGCACGGTGGCTCATTGGCTGCCACCGTTGGGGGCGTCGTCTTGAGGCACGCCCCCCTCTTCTGTAGTTCTTTATGCGGAGAAGTTTCCCGCGGCTGTCCGTGATTTGGGGATTGAACCATGTGAGTATGAACGCTCGCACCCGCCCTTGATGGGCGGCTCGCTCGCGTTCCTTTAGCAGCTGTGATACATTGTGATATGGGGCTGGTTACATTCATTTACTTAAAGCAACAGTGTTCTTGCATACACAACATCCCTCCCCCCTAGGATGGGACGAAGTCCCTTAACCATTGTGGCTTCCCGCACGTGCGTCTGGGGCGCGTGTCAGCTTGCCCTAACACAGGGGAGCCCGTGGCTCCTGGTCCCGCGCGGTCTTGTCCTGCAATGTAAGGTGGGGACTCGTTAGTGGTTCTGTGATGAGGCTGCGGTGACCTTGCCTGTGGGGACGGGAACGGAATGAACAGTTGGGAAGTGAACCCTTGTCTACCGCCTGTAGGACCCGGGGACCCCCCTAGTACGAAACTCGGGACTGACGATGAGACCCTTGTGGCCCCGCTGTCTCCCGCTGCCTGTTTGGGGGTCTGGGGATTTGCGGCTGGCGAGATTCCGCTGGCCGCCTGTCTCTGTGGCGCTTGCCTCTTGGGGGCCGGGGCTATGGTGTACTCTAGCAAGCTCGTGCTGCGAGGACTGGAGGTACCAGGGGCTGAACTGAAACCCCTCTTCTCGCTAGGACGGGTGGGGGACCACTCCGCTAACTCCCCCTGGTACGGAAAATTATAGTCAAACTCTCGATCCTGGTCATAGTCGGGGGCAAACTGATTCCTCTCTTTAACTTCGCCCTCGTGCGCCTCCGTGTCTCCCCCTTGGGTAATGCGGGTGGGGGAGGACCCTAACGCTGATTCCCCCTCACTAGTGACTCGCCTTCGGAGCTGATCGGCGTGCCGTCTCCATGTTAGCCCTGAGTTCGTCTCGACCCTGTAGGAGACTGGCCCCGTTTGCTCGATGATTGTCCCCGGCACCCACGCTGGCCCCGAGGCCGCGTAGTTCCTGCAATGAACCGGGTCCCCTGTGGAAAAGTTCTTGGAGCTCCCCCCCCTAAATTTATATTTCTCCCCTCATCCTCCACCCTGGACGGATCCATCCGGTCAAACAGCGTTGCCGGGCGCCTCTTCATAAGTAGCTCGGCCGGGGAGAACCCTGAAGCTAGGGGGGTGGTCCTGTATGTGATTAGGAACTGGCACAGGTGTAGGTTCAGGTCGCCGGGACCCATGCGCCGCAGTGCGTCTTTCGTAGTGCGCACTTGGCGCTCTACCTGACCGTTTGTGGCGGGGTGGAATGGGGCAGCAGTAATGTGTCTGATTGCGTTCCTCTCCATGAAGGTTTGGAACTCGGTCGACGTGAAGCAACTTGCGTTGTCGCTCACGAGGACGTCTGGCAGGCCGAAGCAAGCAAAGAGTTTGCGCAACTGCTTTATGGTTGTCGCGGAGGAGGTGCTGCTCACGGGGATTACCTCCAACCACTTGGAGTAGGAGTCGACAACCAGTAGGAAGGTGGCCCCGCGGAAAGGCCCCGCGAAGTCGACATGGATACGAGACCACGGCCCGCGGGCTGTGTCCCACTCTCTATGGGGTAGTCGGGACTCCTCGGGCCGGGAGCTCTGGCAGCTCTCGCACGTGCCCACTAGACGCTCTATGTCAGCGTCTATCTGTGGCCACCAAAAGAAACTTCTGGCTAGGGCTTTGGACCGCACGATTCCCGGGTGACTGGTGTGTAGTAACTTCAGTACCCTTGCCCTTAATTTCTCTGGGATGATCACCCGCTGGCCCCAGAGTAGGCAGCCCCTTTCCAGGGAAAGTTCCACCCTGCGCCTACAGAACGGTTTGAACGTTTCCTCCGGAGGAGTAGTGGGCCACCCCTTTTTCACCCATGAGCTAACCTGGGCTAGGATCTTGTCGGCCGCCGTGGCTTTGGCGAGGTCGGCCGGGACAATTGGGGGTGAGTCGAGGGACTCGATTAGCATGACCTGGTGGTCCTGCTCTACCTCGCATGCGGAATCCCCCAAGTTTGGGAGGGGAGATCGGGACAGGGCGTCTGCATGGGAGATCTCCTTCCCTGGGCGGTAGACTAACTCGTATTGGTAGGCGTTGAGGAATATGGCCCAACGCAACATCCTGGGGGAGAGAATTTGGGGGGTAGGTTTGCCGGTAGTGAAGATCCCCAGAAGCGGCTTGTGATCAGTCACTACCGTAAACTCGCGGCCGTATAGAAAATCATGAAACTTTTTGGTCCCTGCGATTATGGCCAGTGCCTCCCTGTCTGTCTGCGCGTAATTGCGCTCAGCCTTCGAAAGGGACCTGGAGTAGTAAGCCACCGGGGCCTCCCGCCCGCTCTCTAACACGTGGCACAGGACCGCCCCTACCCCCACCGGGGACGCATCACATACCAGAACCACTGGCTTCCTAGGGTCAAAATGTGTCAGGACCGCATCTGAGGAGAGGAGTGATTTTAGTTCTCGGAAGGCTCTCTCTTGTTTGTCCCCCCACCGCCAAACCGCGTCCTTTTTTAACAAGGCGTGCAGTGGCTCCGCAACCGATGCCTTCCTAGGCAGGAACGAGTGATAGAAGTTAAGGAGCCCCAGAAACGACTGCAGCTCCGGTTTTGCGGTGGGGCGAGGGGCATTCTGTACGGCTGCAACCTTGGACTCTGAGGGCCTGATCCCCTCTGGGGTTACTTTGAAACCTAGGAACTCCACCTCCCTCGCAAAAAACACACACTTGTCCTTCCTTAGTCGAAGCCCCGCTTTCTCGAAAACTGAGAGGACCCCATCTAGTCTTTTGGCTAGTTCTACCTCGCTCCCCGCTGTTATCAGCACATCGTCGAAGTATGGTAGAACTCCTGGAAGCCCCTTTAACAGGCGTTCCACGAGGGATTGGAAGATCCCGGGGGCCGAGTTCACGCCGAACTGAAGGCGCGTTACCTTAAATGCCCCCTTATGCGTTACTATGGTCTGCGCAGCGGCAGCGGCTGGGGTCACTGAAAGTTGCTGATAGGCCTGGGCTAGGTCTAACTTGGCGAAACACCTCCCCCCATGGAGTGTGGCCAGCAGGTGGCTGACTACGGGCACTGGGTATGCATTTGGCCGAATGGCCTTGTTGATCGTACATTTATAGTCCGCACAAATCCTGACCTCCCCGTTTGATTTAAGGGCCGTAACAATCGGCGTCTCCCACTCTGCCGAATCAACTGGAACCAAAATCCCCTGCCCCACCAATTTGTCCAGTTCCGCCTCGATCTTGTCTTTGAGTGCGAAAGGCACCCTCCTCGGCTTAAGGCGGATGGGCCGGATTTCTGGGTCCAACTCGAATGAGACTGGGGGCCCCCTGTAAGTCCCGAGCCCCTTTTTAAAAACGTCCGGGTGCGCATTGCAAACGTCCTGCATTGGGTCAGTCTCTATGGCATGGATGCCGGACAGTTCTATCCCCAGGGGAGCAAACCACTGCGTCCCTAGGAGACAACACTTCCCCCCCTTGAGGACCACTAGGGGCAGCCTTTCGGAGAAATTCTTGAACTTCACCTTGAATTTCCCCACCCCCAACACTGGGATCCCGTTTCCCTGTACGTCCCGCAGATGGGACCGCATGGCCCGCAACTTGGGCCGCGCCTCTGGGGGGATGCGCAAGTACTCCCTCTGGGACAGTATGGAGTATGACGACCCTGAGTCTATCTCCATTTTCACGGGGCACCCCTGCAACTGTACCTCCACGTAGAATCGCCGGTGCTTCAGGGCCACGCGGTGCACGCCGTCCTCGCCGCGAATGGTGGACACCTTCCTAGAACCGGCCGCCTTCCGCTGGTGGTGCTGGGGGTGGCTGGAACTGCCTTTGCTCTCGGGTCGCCCGCGCCTGCAAACTCGGGCGATGTGCCCCTTTCGACCGCAATTGTGGCACTCGGCCTTGCGGAAGGGACACCTCGTGCGGTCGTGGGCCGCGCCACAGCCGTCGCAGCGGCGGTCCTGCCGCTCTCGGTCTTGCCGCCGCTCCCCGCGCTTCCTTACTCTCTGGACGCCGTCGTCCTCGCTGGTGTAGGAGTCCGCCGTTACGGACGAGTCGTCGGAGGTCTCTGGAGTGCCGGCGGGCGACCTAGGTGCCCGCCAGGCTGCCTTTGCTGGAGTCCGTCGTGCCGCTTGAACGGGGGACTTGGCCCGCTCGGACGCTGTGCCACGGGCCTTGAACACCTTGACCCCGCTCCTGGCCGCCTCAGCCGCTTGCGCCTCTCGCAACACCTCATTGAACGAAAGGTGCTCGTCGCGGGTCATGAGCTTCCGTTGCAGCTCCTCGTCCCGCAGGCCGCACAGCAGGCGGTCTCGTAGGGCCTGGTTCAAATCGTCCCACTTGCAGTGTACAGCCGCCAGCCTGAGGGCCGCTGCGTAGTCGGACACGGACTCGCCTGGACGCTGGTCTCGCCGGTGGAACGCGACCCGGGCCGGAAAAATCGAGACTGGGGGCTGGAAGTGTGCCCTCAGCAGCTCCAGGAGTTGGTCGATCGGCACGGCTTCGACCTTCTTTGGCGCCACCAAGTTCATGAGGATGCGCAGCGTGGCCGGTCCCACCTGGGCCAGGAAATGGGAGCGTATCAGCGCGTCGTCGTCGACGCCGGCTGCTTCCATCGCGTGCCGGAACTGGCACTCGTAGAGCTCCCACTGGTCAGGCTCGCTGACGTCGAAATGGTACGTCTTGACTCTGGGATTCGCCATAATCCCACCTTCGTCGCCAATTTAGTGTCTTGCACGGAAGACAAAGAAGGAGTCGCAGTAAGGACTAACACAGGTTTATTGGTTGATGATCAGAACGAACATGTGGTAATGGCGGAGATACATCACATTATATACAGTAATGAAACAATGAAACACATTTGAATCTGGCTGCACGGTGGCTCATTGGCTGCCACCGTTGGGGGCGTCGTCTTGAGGCACGCCCCCCTCTTCTGTAGTTCTTTATGCGGAGAAGTTTCCCGCGGCTGTCCGTGATTTGGGGATTGAACCATGTGAGTATGAACGCTCGCACCCGCCCTTGATGGGCGGCTCGCTCGCGTTCCTTTAGCAGCTGTGATACATTGTGATATGGGGCTGGTTACATTCATTTACTTAAAGCAACAGTGTTCTTGCATACACAACATCCCTCCCCCCTAGGATGGGACGAAGTCCCTTAACCATTGTGGCTTCCCGCACGTGCGTCTGGGGCGCGTGTCAGCTTGCCCTAACACAGGGGAGCCCGTGGCTCCTGGTCCCGCGCGGTCTTGTCCTGCAATGTAAGGTGGGGACTCGTTAGTGGTTCTGTGATGAGGCTGCGGTGACCTTGCCTGTGGGGACGGGAACGGAATGAACAGTTGGGAAGTGAACCCTTGTCTACCGCCTGTAGGACCCGGGGACCCCCCTAGTACGAAACTCGGGACTGACGATGAGACCCTTGTGGCCCCGCTGTCTCCCGCTGCCTGTTTGGGGGTCTGGGGATTTGCGGCTGGCGAGATTCCGCTGGCCGCCTGTCTCTGTGGCGCTTGCCTCTTGGGGGCCGGGGCTATGGTGTACTCTAGCAAGCTCGTGCTGCGAGGACTGGAGGTACCAGGGGCTGAACTGAAACCCCTCTTCTCGCTAGGACGGGTGGGGGACCACTCCGCTAACTCCCCCTGGTACGGAAAATTATAGTCAAACTCTCGATCCTGGTCATAGTCGGGGGCAAACTGATTCCTCTCTTTAACTTCGCCCTCGTGCGCCTCCGTGTCTCCCCCTTGGGTAATGCGGGTGGGGGAGGACCCTAACGCTGATTCCCCCTCACTAGTGACTCGCCTTCGGAGCTGATCGGCGTGCCGTCTCCATGTTAGCCCTGAGTTCGTCTCGACCCTGTAGGAGACTGGCCCCGTTTGCTCGATGATTGTCCCCGGCACCCACGCTGGCCCCGAGGCCGCGTAGTTCCTGCAATGAACCGGGTCCCCTGTGGAAAAGTTCTTGGAGCTCCCCCCCCCTAAATTTATATTTCTCCCCTCATCCTCCACCCTGGACGGATCCATCCGGTCAAACAGCGTTGCCGGGCGCCTCTTCATAAGTAGCTCGGCCGGGGAGAACCCTGAAGCTAGGGGGGTGGTCCTGTATGTGATTAGGAACTGGCACAGGTGTAGGTTCAGGTCGCCGGGACCCATGCGCCACAGTGCGTCTTTCGTAGTGCGCACTTGGCGCTCTACCTGACCGTTTGTGGCGGGGTGGAATGGGGCAGCAGTAATGTGTCTGATTGCGTTCCTCTCCATGAAGGTTTGGAACTCGGTCGACGTGAAGCAACTTGCGTTGTCGCTCACGAGGACGTCTGGCAGGCCGAAGCAAGCAAAGAGTTTGCGCAACTGCTTTATGGTTGTCGCGGAGGAGGTGCTGCTCACGGGGATTACCTCCAACCACTTGGAGTAGGAGTCGACAACCAGTAGGAAGGTGGCCCCGCGGAAAGGCCCCGCGAAGTCGACATGGATACGAGACCACGGCCCGCGGGCTGTGTCCCACTCTCTATGGGGTAGTCGGGACTCCTCGGGCCGGGAGCTCTGGCAGCTCTCGCACGTGCCCACTAGACGCTCTATGTCAGCGTCTATCTGTGGCCACCAAAAGAAACTTCTGGCTAGGGCTTTGGACCGCACGATTCCCGGGTGACTGGTGTGTAGTAACTTCAGTACCCTTGCCCTTAATTTCTCTGGGATGATCACCCGCTGGCCCCAGAGTAGGCAGCCCCTTTCCAGGGAAAGTTCCACCCTGCGCCTACAGAACGGTTTGAACGTTTCCTCCGGAGGAGTAGTGGGCCACCCCTTTTTCACCCATGAGCTAACCTGGGCTAGGATCTTGTCGGCCGCCGTGGCTTTGGCGAGGTCGGCCGGGACAATTGGGGGTGAGTCGAGGGACTCGATTAGCATGACCTGGTGGTCCTGCTCTACCTCGCATGCGGAATCCCCCAAGTTTGGGAGGGGAGATCGGGACAGGGCGTCTGCATGGGAGATCTCCTTCCCTGGGCGGTAGACTAACTCGTATTGGTAGGCGTTGAGGAATATGGCCCAACGCAACATCCTGGGGGAGAGAATTTGGGGGGTAGGTTTGCCGGTAGTGAAGATCCCCAGAAGCGGCTTGTGATCAGTCACTACCGTAAACTCGCGGCCGTATAGAAAATCATGAAACTTTTTGGTCCCTGCGATTATGGCCAGTGCCTCCCTGTCTGTCTGCGCGTAATTGCGCTCAGCCTTCGAAAGGGACCTGGAGTAGTAAGCCACCGGGGCCTCCCGCCCGCTCTCTAACACGTGGCACAGGACCGCCCCTACCCCCACCGGGGACGCATCACATACCAGAACCACTGGCTTCCTAGGGTCAAAATGTGTCAGGACCGCATCTGAGGAGAGGAGTGATTTTAGTTCTCGGAAGGCTCTCTCTTGTTTGTCCCCCCACCGCCAAACCGCGTCCTTTTTTAACAAGGCGTGCAGTGGCTCCGCAACCGATGCCTTCCTAGGCAGGAACGAGTGATAGAAGTTAAGGAGCCCCAGAAACGACTGCAGCTCCGGTTTTGCGGTGGGGCGAGGGGCATTCTGTACGGCTGCAACCTTGGACTCTGAGGGCCTGATCCCCTCTGGGGTTACTTTGAAACCTAGGAACTCCACCTCCCTCGCAAAAAACACACACTTGTCCTTCCTTAGTCGAAGCCCCGCTTTCTCGAAAACTGAGAGGACCCCATCTAGTCTTTTGGCTAGTTCTACCTCGCTCCCCGCTGTTATCAGCACATCGTCGAAGTATGGTAGAACTCCTGGAAGCCCCTTTAACAGGCGTTCCACGAGGGATTGGAAGATCCCGGGGGCCGAGTTCACGCCGAACTGAAGGCGCGTTACCTTAAATGCCCCCTTATGCGTTACTATGGTCTGCGCAGCGGCAGCGGCTGGGGTCACTGAAAGTTGCTGATAGGCCTGGGCTAGGTCTAACTTGGCGAAACACCTCCCCCCATGGAGTGTGGCCAGCAGGTGGCTGACTACGGGCACTGGGTATGCATTTGGCCGAATGGCCTTGTTGATCGTACATTTATAGTCCGCACAAATCCTGACCTCCCCGTTTGATTTAAGGGCCGTAACAATCGGCGTCTCCCACTCTGCCGAATCAACTGGAACCAAAATCCCCTGCCCCACCAATTTGTCCAGTTCCGCCTCGATCTTGTCTTTGAGTGCGAAAGGCACCCTCCTCGGCTTAAGGCGGATGGGCCGGATTTCTGGGTCCAACTCGAATGAGACTGGGGGCCCCCTGTAAGTCCCGAGCCCCTTTTTAAAAACGTCCGGGTGCGCATTGCAAACGTCCTGCATTGGGTCAGTCTCTATGGCATGGATGCCGGACAGTTCTATCCCCAGGGGAGCAAACCACTGCGTCCCTAGGAGACAACACTTCCCCCCCTTGAGGACCACTAGGGGCAGCCTTTCGGAGAAATTCTTGAACTTCACCTTGAATTTCCCCACCCCCAACACTGGGATCCCGTTTCCCTGTACGTCCCGCAGATGGGACCGCATGGCCCGCAACTTGGGCCGCGCCTCTGGGGGGATGCGCAAGTACTCCCTCTGGGACAGTATGGAGTATGACGACCCTGAGTCTATCTCCATTTTCACGGGGCACCCCTGCAACTGTACCTCCACGTAGAATCGCCGGTGCTTCAGGGCCACGCGGTGCACGCCGTCCTCGCCGCGAATGGTGGACACCTTCCTAGAACCGGCCGCCTTCCGCTGGTGGTGCTGGGGGTGGCTGGAACTGCCTTTGCTCTCGGGTCGCCCGCGCCTGCAAACTCGGGCGATGTGCCCCTTTCGACCGCAATTGTGGCACTCGGCCTTGCGGAAGGGACACCTCGTGCGGTCGTGGGCCGCGCCACAGCCGTCGCAGCGGCGGTCCTGCCGCTCTCGGTCTTGCCGCCGCTCCCCGTGCTTCCTTACTCTCTGGACGCCGTCGTCCTCGCTGGTGTAGGAGTCCGCCGTTACGGACGAGTCGTCGGAGGTCTCTGGAGTGCCGGCGGGCGACCTAGGTGCCCGCCAGGCTGCCTTTGCTGGAGTCCGTCGTGCCGCTTGAACGGGGGACTTGGCCCGCTCGGACGCTGTGCCACGGGCCTTGAACACCTTGACCCCGCTCCTGGCCGCCTCAGCCGCTTGCGCCTCTCGCAACACCTCATTGAACGAAAGGTGCTCGTCGCGGGTCATGAGCTTCCGTTGCAGCTCCTCGTCCCGCAGGCCGCACAGCAGGCGGTCTCGTAGGGCCTGGTTCAAATCGTCCCACTTGCAGTGTACAGCCGCCAGCCTGAGGGCCGCTGCGTAGTCGGACACGGACTCGCCTGGACGCTGGTCTCGCCGGTGGAACGCGACCCGGGCCGGAAAAATCGAGACTGGGGGCTGGAAGTGTGCCCTCAGCAGCTCCAGGAGTTGGTCGATCGGCACGGCTTCGACCTTCTTTGGCGCCACCAAGTTCATGAGGATGCGCAGCGTGGCCGGTCCCACAATGAAGGAGTCGCAATAAGGACTAACACAGGTTTATTGGTTGATGATCAGAACGAACATGTCGTAATGGCGGAGATACATCACATTATATACAGTAATGAAACAATGAAACACATTTGAATCTGGTTGCACGGTGGCTCATTGGCTGCCACCGTTGGGGGCGTCGTCTTGAGGCACGCCCCCCTCTTCTGTAGTTCTTCATGCGGAGAAGTTTCCCGCGGCTGTCCGTGATTTGGGGATTGAACCATGTGAGTATGAACGCTCGCACCCGCCCTTGATGGGCGGCTCGCTCGCGTTCCTTTAGCAGCTGTGATACATTGTGATATGGGGCTGGTTACATTCATTTACTTAAAGCAACAGTGTCCTTGCATACACAACATCCCTCCCCCCTAGGATGGGACGAAGTCCCTTAACCATTGTGGCTTCCCACACGTGCGTCTGGGGCGCGTGTCAGCTTGCCCTAACACAGGGGAGCCCGTGGCTCCTGGTCCCGCGCGGTCTTGTCCTGCAATGTAAGGTGGGGACTCGTTAGAGGTTCTGTGATGAGGCTGCGGTGACCTTGCCTGTGGGGACGGGAACGGAATGAACAGTTGGGAGGTGAACCCTTGCCTACCGCCTGTAGGACCCGGGGACCCCCCTAGTACGAACCTCGGGACTGACGATGAGACCCTTGTGGCCCCGCTGTCTCCCGCTGCCTGTTCGGGGGTCTGGGGATTTGCGGCTGGCGAGATTCCGCTGGCTGCCTGTCTCTGTGGCGTTTGCCTTTTGTGGGCCGGGGCTATGGTGTACTCCAGCATGCCCGAGCTTTGGGGACGTGATGTACCAGGGGCTGAACTGAAACCCCTCTTCTCGCTAGGACGGGTGGGGGACCACTCCGCTAACTCCCCCTGGTACGGGAAATTATAATCATCTTCATATGCGGGGACAAACTCATTCCTCTCTTTCAAAGTGTTCTCGGACGCCTCCGTGTCTCCCCCTTGGGTAATGCGGGTGGGGGAGGACCCTAACGCTGATTCCCCCTCACTAGTGACTCGCCTTCGGAGCTGATCGGCGTGCCGTCTCCATGTTAGCCCTGAGTTCGTCTCGACCCTGTAGGAGACTGGCCCCGTTTGCTCGATGATTGTCCCCGGCACCCACGCTGGCCCCGAGGCCGCGTAGTTCCTGCAATGAACCGGGTCCCCTGTGGAAAAGTTCTTGGAGCTCCCCCCCCTAAATTTATATTTCTCCCCTCATCCTCCACCCTGGACGGATCCATCCGGTCAAACAGCGTTGCCGGGCGCCTCTTCATAAGCAGCTCGGCCGGGGAGAACCCTGAAGCTAGGGGGGTGGTCCTGTAGGTGATTAGGAACTGGCACAGGTGTAGGTTCAGGTCGCCGGGACCCATGCGCCGCAGTGCGTCTTTCGTAGTGCGCACTTGGCGCTCTACCTGACCGTTTGTGGCGGGGTGGAATGGGGCAGCAGTAATGTGTCTGATTGCGTTCCTCTCCATGAAGGTTTGGAACTCGGTCGACGTGAAGCAACTTGCGTTGTCGCTCACGAGGACGTCTGGCAGGCCGAAGCAAGCAAAGAGTTTGCGCAACTGCTTTATGGTTGTCGCGGAGGAGGTGCTGCTCACGGGGATTACCTCCAACCACTTGGAGTAGGAGTCGACAACCAGTAGGAACGTGGCCCCGCGGAAGGGCCCCGCGAAGTCGACATGGATACGAGACCACGGCCCGCGGGCTGTGTCCCACTCTCTATGGGGTAATCGGGACTCCTCGGGCCGGGAGCTCTGGCAGCTCTCGCACGTGCCCACTAGACGCTCTATGTCAGCGTCTATCTGTGGCCACCAAAAGAAACTTCTGGCTAGGGCTTTGGACCGCACGATCCCCGGGTGACTGGTGTGTAGTAACTTCAGTACCCTTGCCCTTAATTTCTCTGGGATAACCACCCGCTGGCCCCAGAGTAGACAGCCCCTTTCCAGGGAAAGTTCCACCCTGCGCCTACAGAACGGTTTGAATGGTTCCTCTGGGGGAGTAGTGGGCCACCCCTTTTTCACCCATGAACTAACCTGGGCTAGGATCTTGTCGGCCGCCGTGGCTTTGGCGAGGTCGGCCGGGACAATGGGGGGTGAGTCGAGGGACTCGATTAACATGACCTGGTGGTCCTGCTCTACCTCGCATGCGGAATTCCCCAAGGTAGGGAGGGGAGATCGGGACAGGGCGTCTGCGTGGGAGATCTCCTTCCCTGGGCGGTAGACTAACTCGTATTGGTAGGCGTTGAGGAATATGGCCCAACGCAACATCCTGGGGGAGAGAATTTGGGGGGTAGGTTTGCCGGTAGTGAAGATCCCCAGAAGCGGCTTGTGATCAGTCACTACCGTAAACTCGCGGCCGTATAGAAAATCATGAAACTTTTTGGTCCCTGCGATTATGGCCAGTGCCTCCCTGTCTGTCTGCGCGTAATTGCGCTCAGCCTTCGAAAGGGACCTGGAGTAGTAAGCCACCGGGGCCTCCCGCCCGCTCTCTAACACGTGGCACAGGACCGCCCCCACCCCCACCGGGGACGCATCACATACCAGAACCACTGGCTTCCTAGGGTCAAAATGTGTCAGGACCGCATCTGAGGAGAGGAGTGATTTTAGTTCTCGGAAGGCTCTCTCTTGTTTGTCCCCCCACCGCCAAACCGCGTCCTTTTTTAACAAGGCGTGCAGTGGCTCCGCAACCGATGCCTTCCTAGGCAGGAACGAGTGATAGAAGTTAAGGAGCCCCAGAAACGACTGCAGCTCCGGTTTTGCGGTGGGGCGAGGGGCATTCTGTACGGCTGCAACCTTGGACTCTGAGGGCCTGATCCCCTCTGGGGTTACTTTGAACCCTAGGAACTCAACCTCCCTCGCAAAAAACACACACTTGTCCTTCCTTAGTCGAAGCCCCGCTTTCTCGAAAACTGAGAGGACCCCATCTAGTCTTTTGGCTAGTTCTACCTCGCTCCCCGCTGTTATCAGCACATCGTCGAAGTATGGTAGAACTCCTGGAAGCCCCTTTAACAGGCGTTCCACGAGGGATTGGAAGATCCCGGGGGCCGAGTTTACGCCGAACTGAAGGCGCGTTACCTTAAATGCCCCCTTATGCGTTACTATGGTCTGCGCAGCGGCAGCGGCTGGGGTCACTGAAAGTTGCTGATAGGCCTGGGCTAGGTCTAACTTGGCGAAACACCTCCCCCCATGGAGTGTGGCCAGCAGGTGGCTGACCACGGGCACTGGGTATGCATTTGGCCGAATGGCCTTGTTGATCGTACATTTATAGTCCGCACATATCCTGACCTCCCCGTTTGATTTAAGGGCCGTAACAATCGGCGTCTCCCACTCTGCCGAATCAACTGGAACCAAAATCCCCTGCCCCACTAATTTGTCCAGTTCCGCCTCGATCTTGTCCTTGAGTGCGAAGGGCACCCTCCTCGGCTTAAGGCGGATGGGCCGGATTTCTGGGTCCAACTCGAATGAAACTGGGGGCCCCCTGTAAGTCCCGAGCCCCTTTTTAAAAACGTCCGGGTGCGCATTGCAAACGTCCTGCATTGGGTCAGTCTCTATGGCATGGATGCCGGACAGTTCTATTCCCAGGGGAGCAAACCACTGCGTCCCTAGGAGGCAACACTTCCCCCCCTTAAGGACCACTAGGGGCAACCTTTCGGAGAAATTCTTGAACTTCACCTTGAATTTCCCCACCCCCAACACTGGGATCCCGTTTCCCTGTACGTCCCGCAGATGGGACCGCATGGCCCGCAACTTGGGCCGTGCCTCTGGGGGGATGCGCAAGTACTCCCTCTGGGACAGTATGGAGTATGACGACCCTGAGTCTATCTCCATTTTCACGGGGCGCCCCTGCAACTGTACCTCCACGTAGAATCGCCGGTGCTTCAGGGCCACGCGGTGCACGCCGTCCTCGCCGCGAATGGTGGACACCTTCCTGGAACCGGCCGCCTTCCGCTGGTGGTGCTGGGGGTGGCTGGAACTGCCTTTGCTCTCGGGTCGCCCGCGCCTGCAAACTCGGGCGATGTGCCCCTTTCGACCGCATTTACAAATTAGGAGAAGGGTGAAAAGTTCATGCTGTGATAATCAAGCATTTCATGCACTTAAAGAATCCCCACCCCCATGGCATGCTATCTGTAACATACAAATTGACCCCAAAGTCCTAGAGAGCTTTCTTGTTGCTTCTTAGTGAGGAATTTAGGGCAGCAGAAAGCAAGAGGGCTTCTGTGGAGAAGGGGAGATTTTGCTAAGGTGTTCAATGCTGTACTTGCTTTTTGCATTATTTTTACAAATATATATTTTAAAAGACTATGATGTGTACAAAAAGCAACAACATATGAATCTAGCTGTTGTGCTTTTAAAACACACACAGAAAAAGTCTGAAGTAACTCATATTCCACAGCTCGGAAATGAGGTGCCTACTACCTATTCTAAAACTAAATTTGGCCACAGGTTGGAAAAGATTCCTAACTTTAACCATCCCAAACCATCCAGTTAAATACCTGCTTGTGCAACCAGAAGCAACGCCAAAGACACAGTGACACTTCAAACAAGAAGCAATAGTTTTTAAAAACTGCATCTCTTCCTGCCTTGCTCAATTTTAGCCTTTGGACCCAAGCAAAGATAAAATGACAGTGCAAGATAAGTGAGAGAAAGAGGGAAGCCATAAAATGTAGATCTCTTCCCAATTCTCTTCTCCGGGAGCAACAAGGGCGGTGTGGGCCGGATGAATTAGTGTTGGGGGCCAGATTTGGCCCATGGGCCATAGTTTGGGCACCCCTGGTCTAAACATTGACTATGTCCTGCCCTACATGTTTGTAAAAGCCCCAAGGCAATTCTGATCACAGTTTACATTCCAAAAGCAATGATACTATACCACTGGAAGGATCCTGCATCGGTTCTAGTTCCTAGTATTACAACAAAGCTAAGAAGCTTCCAGAATTGTCAGGCACCAGGAAAGATGCACACTGTCTCACCTGGGGGGCCCTGAGGGCCTGGGTCACCTTTAGATCCTGGTAAGCCATTGGTTCCTGGTACACCTGGAATTCCTGGTACCCCTACTTGGCCCTGAAGAAACACCTTATCTGCTCCACACTGTGATAAGCCCTTCAGCTCTGAAATAGGAAAACAGTACACACAGAAATAAATAAATAAATAAAATACACAACAAAGACATTTTTCATTAGATATCGGCAAACCAATCCTGCGGATTCCCCATGCCCCATAGGGCATGGAACGGCCCGCCTGAAACCACTGCAGTGAGAGACGCTCCTTGCTTGTGGGTTCTGCGGCCGCCAAATCAAGGGGGGTGAATAAAAGATTGGGTTTGATTCACCCAATTACCGTGACCTGACCCGCGACGCTGCCAAGTAAGCAGATAGCTAACTCCTGTGTAACATTAAGTGTAATAAACTCATCTCCCGGTTTGGGAAATCCCTGGCGCAAATAAGCCATGTTTGTCCCTGTCTAATCCCCAACACAATGGTCATTCTTTCCCCGTGTTTGCCCGAGTTAATTAACTTCCCCTTTGAAGGTTTCCCCATTAACCTGAACCAACGTATGAGGTAATGCGCTGTTAGATGACAGTTTGCCACCGTTGCGTTTTCTTCCCTATAAATGATATTGCCTTTTGCCATTAAAGTACTGATCTGATCCTGTTTCCTTGCCTCGTGTCGTTACTTGATCAGTCTTCCTCCGGGCGCCCCGGCCCTCTGTGGCCCCGATTCCTTCATCTGGTGACCCCGACGTGATTTACTCGTGAGTAAAGGGACCCCGGAGAGGTCTACTCGCGAGTAACGATCCACGCGGTCCGGTTCTGCGCTTGAACCGCGACCCGTCACCCCGGAGGACAGCGCGGCACTCTGACCGGCAGCCAGCCGATCAGAGAAGTGGCCTGCGGCGAGGCATTCCAGAGAGACATTCCTACAGCTTACTCCCGCTTTCGAGGAGGTTGCCATAGAGGGAAACGCGTTCCGCTCAGGGCAGGCTGTGAGCCCCTGACATCGCAGAGGCCGTTAGAAGGGCCCGTGGCGGAAGGTCCACGCTCCGAGGTCTACCCCAGACACTAGACGTCCGAACCTGTTGCCTGCAAAGACGCGTCGATCTCCGTCCCGAGGAGGAAACTTCAGAGGACCATCGCAGGTAATATGGGGACTTGTTCTCATAGACCAAGTCCGTCCGCTAGCCAAAGAACTCGGGAGGAAGAGTTCAGAATCCTGGCCAGGGTTTTTCAGTTACGATTTCACAGCAGGGAGCTAGCGAGACTTTTGGCGTACCTCAGGGAACACTGCCTACTTTACCCAGAAGTAGGTACGTTAACCCTGACGCTCTGGGATCAGATAGGAGACTGCATTCAGCAACCCCCGAAAGCTCCAGGAGGGATAGTTAGGACATGGAGGAAGTGTAGGAGACTCTTAGAGCAGATCGAGCCAGTCCGGGTAGAAGCCAATGAACCCCCGTTAGAGAAGTCATCAGGCAAGCCAGTCGAACCGACTGCGCCCACGTCACTCTACCCGTCAATTAGCTATCGGCAGAGCAGCGTAGGGAGCCTTCCCGCGGTGACAGCTGCAGACGTCACCGAAGGAACGCAAGGAATGAGAGGCGCTGGCGCTTCTCTGACAGCTCCAGGTTCCCTAGTTGTTAAGAGTGCCCTTCAGCGCACCGCCGAGATCGAGCTAAAGAAGGGGGAATTGTCAGTTGAACAGCTAGCTGAACTTAGGCAAATCTGTCCAATCCGTATGGAGATGGACGCGCTCACAGGCGCCCAACAAATCGTTCATTCCCCAGTCCCGTACAAGCTTCTCATGGCTTTACGGAAGGCAATCTCAGAGACAGGGCTCCAAAGTCGTTTTACCAGGGGCACGCTTCAGCAGGCGTGCGAAACCACCATGTGGATTCCCCATGACTGGAAGGCCGTCATGAGGATGATGCTAACCCCTAGCCAGTACATGATCTGGGACAGCGAGTATCGGCTCGAGGCTCAGGCCAGAGCCGCCAGGATGGGAGGCGCGGTAATCGCTGAACAGCTATATGGTTCAGGTGCCTTTGAGTCCATCCAGGCACAGATCGCCTTGCCTCTAGCCACCCTAGAGATGTCGGCCGAAGCCGCCTATAGGGCATACTTCAAGGTCCCGGCGACTGGCAAAACGGCCAAGAATTACACTGCGATCAAGCAGGGAGCCCAGGAGCCCTACATGGACTTCATCAATCGCCTGGAAGAAGCAATCACCAGGCAGATTGATAATGAGCAAGCCCAGCAAGAGCTCATGATTAAGCTAGCCAAGGACAACGCCAACTTGGACTGCCGTAAAATCTTGCAGTCCCTGGGCAATCGCCCTGACATAACCTTAACGGACATGATCCGCGCATGTTCCGACGTTGGCACAGACTCCTACAAGATGGGTCTGCTAGCGGCAGCGGTGCAGGGGGGAAAAAGACCTCATGGCAATGGTAAGACCAAAGGGGCATGCCACTCCTGTGGCAAGGTCGGACACTTCGCTAGGGAGTGCCGATCCAAGGGAGGCGGACAAAAGTCCGGCCGTCCCAAGGCTCCGAACACCCCCTGCCCCAAGTGCAAAAAGGGCTATCACTGGGCCAGGTTTTGTCCGAGTTCGGGAAACCGGAATCCGGGCACGTCTCTGGCCCCGGTCCAAACAGAGGCTTCCTTCACCCAGATCCAGAACTCCCCAGAACTAGACTAGATTCTAGGCACATTCCAGGCACTACGAGGGCACAGGCCAGCCCCAAGGGTAGTACAGGGCTAGAATTGACTTGCCAGGCGGACGTTACATGCGACCTGCCAGGCACAGTCTATCTGGTCGATTCCCAGTACATGGGTCCCCTGCCCAGAGGCTTTTTAGGTTTAGTTTTGCCCCGTAGTGTGGCTGGCGCACGTGGAATTTTCATAATTCCTGGAGTCGTTGACTCGAATTTTTCAGGCGTTCTCCAGGTCCAACTTTGGACACACCTGCCCCAAACAATCCACAAGGGAGAGACCTTAGCGCAACTGATCATGGTTCCTTGTCACCCGTCAGCAGGCAGCCAGGGAAGGCTCAGTGACAGCGCAAGTGAGGCAGTGCAAGGATACCAGGTTTTAGCGACAGTGGAGACCAACATTGAGTGGAAACAGCGCCCAGTTATTGAGGTATTTCTGAATAAAAGATCATTTTCCGGATTGTTAGATACAGGAGCTGATGTGTCCGTGATAAGCAGGAGTCAGTGGCCGAGAGAGTGGGCCATTGAGCCAGTCTCCGATGTGTGGGGGGTAGGTGGAGTTCAGGAAGCGTTTAGGAGCCGAGAGTGGGTAGAAGTCACAATCCCAAAGGCTGAGGGCACAGCGGTAATTCGGCCGCACATTCTTGACGTGCACGTCAACCTTTGGGGACGAGACATTCTCGAGCAGTACAGTGCCACCCTTACCTTCGGGTAATGGCGTTGCCACTTAAATGGCTCACTGATACCCCGGTCTGGGTAGAACAATGGCCGGTAGTGGGAGAGAAATTAGTTGCTCTCAAGCATCTAGTGAAAGAACAGCTAGACGCAGGACACATAGAGCAGTCCACGAGTCCCTGGAACTCGCCAATTTTTGTGATTAAAAAGAAGTCGGGGAAGTGGCGACTCCTCCACGATCTCAGAGAGATCAATAAATGTATTCAGCCGATGGGTCCGCTTCAATGCGGCATCCCTAATCCTAATATGATTCCCGAGGGGTGGGAGATTCTAGTCGTAGATCTCAAGGATTGCTTTTATACAATCCCCTTAGACCCCAGGGACCGGGAGAGGTTTGCCTTTACGGTGCCGGTCGTGAACCACAGTGAGCCCACGCTCCGTTACGCGTGGAAATTTTTGCCACAGGGCATGCTCAATTCGCCCACTCTGTGCCAAATTTACGTTCACGACGCACTGGCAAGGTTTCGAAACCTCTACCCACAAGCCATAGTTTGTCACTTTATGGATGATATCTTAGTAGCGTTGCCACAGCTTGGCAGCACAGTGTTTTCAGACCTCCAGGCCAGCCTGGGGGACAAAGGCTTACTCATTGCCCCTGAGAAAGTGCAGAGAACCGAGCCCTTCTCATACTTGGGCCATCGGCTTCTCCGCTCTTTTGCAGCACCGGTTTTGCCTCAGATAAATCTACAGGACTCAGTCACCCTCGTAGAGCTACAGCAGATCTTAGGAAACATTAATTGGGCCAGACCGTACTTCCGATTGGATACGGATCTTCTAAAACCGCTCTTCTCGCTGCTAACCTTGGGTAAGCAGCCGGCAGACCGGATCAAAATCTCTCGAGACGCGCGCTTGGCGCTCGAGAAAGTGAACCAAGTTCTCAGCCAGAGGTGGGTGGATAGGATCGCCCAGGGGCCATATGCCCCGATCCTGAATTTGTACATCGTACGGTCAGGATCCATGTTCACTGGGGCGCTAGGCGTAGACTCAGAGAAGGGAGCGAAAATTGTGGAGTGGGTCTACTTGCCTAATACATCTTCACGGAACATCGTTCCGCCCCAGGAGCTGGTTTCCGCGGTGATTTACCGCGGCAGGCTGAGAGCTAGGGACATTTCGGGAAATGATTTGGCCAAAATTGTGGTTCCGTTCACCAAGGAACAAATTCACCAGTTGATGCAGCTAGGTGACCCGCTTCCGATAGCTTTGGAAGGTTTCACTGGGAGTTTAGCATATCACTTGCCCAAAGACCCCAGACTCGTCTCACTTCAGACAGGAACAGTCAGCTTGTTCGAATTGCTCTCGCTGGTCCCGCTTCAGGGGGCCAGAACAGTTTTTTCAGACGGTGGTCGCACCTATGGTGTTCTGACCTGGCAGGAAGGCGAAGCTTGGCACACGCTGTTAACTCTTCCGCAGAAGTCCGCTCAGCGGGCAGAGTTGGCAGCCGTGAACCTTGCCTTGCGCACCTTCGCCAAAGAACGGTTAAATATCATTACTGACAGTTTGTATGTAAGGAATTTGCTTCACAGTCTACCGGGAGCTTACATTACCCCCGCGATAGACAAAAATTTGCTTAGTCTGTTTCTCACTGCTCAATTTCATTTGCGAAACCGCACGGAGCCGCTCTATATTGCCCACATTCGAAGTCACCAAGACCTGCCAGGTCCGATTTCCGCGGGCAATAGCAGAGCGGACGCGGCCGCAAAGGAAATTCAGCAACGTTCAGTTTTGGGAGTTTTTACTACTCCAATTCAGAGTCATGCTTTCTTCCATCAAAATGCCAAGGCACTTGCCCGACAGTTCAATCTACCGCTTTCCCAGGCCCAAGGCATAGTTCGCTCTTGCCAGCATTGTGCGGGGGCACCGGGGGGGCCCTCGTGGGGGGTCAACCCACGAGGGACAGAGGCCAATCAGGTGTGGCAGATGGACGTCACGCATGTGCCGCAGTTTGGCAGATGGCAGTACATGCACGTCTGCATTGATACCTTTTCCCAGTTCGTTTGGGCCACGGCGCAGAAAGGGGAAACTGCGACCCACGTGGAGCAGCACCTCCTCTCCTGCATAGCTGCCATGGGCAAACCACGGCACGTGAAAACGGACAACGCGCCATCCTACAGCTCTAGGCAGCTGGCCGCCTTCATGGCCACATGGGACATCAAGCATACATTTGGGATTCCCTACAATCCGCAAGGGCAAGCGATTGTAGAGCGGGTCAACCGGACGCTAAAGTCCTACATTGACAAACAAACAGAAAGGGGGGAGCCACCAGCCCTCCCCAAGTCACAGGGAGAAGCACAGATGTGTCTTAACAAGGTATTGTTCACTTACAATCACCTTAATGTTTTTTCGGATTGCACGCCGCAGGAGAGGCATTTCCGCCGTTCGGAGCCTCTCCCGCGACCTATGGTCCGGTACCGAGTGCCACCGGACCCTTCTTGGAGAGGCCCGGTGCCGCTCATAACGTGGGGAAGAGGGTATGCTGCAGTTATGTCTCCTACAGGTGTCGTTTGGATTCCAGCTCGGTGTGTCAAGCCTCATTTGGAACCGCATGGCGTGGACCCAGGTCGACCCGAGTCCGATCCCGGAGATGGAGGACCTCACGCTGACCCAGCGGATCCGCCGGAGGAAGCGGCCACCGATGCCCAAGATCACCTGGGGGATGGTCAAAGCTCTTTGCCGTGACGCCCAGGACACCGTCCAGCGCGAGGAGAAGGAGCTGACACCGGAGAACCTCACAGCTGCAGTCTTCGCTCAACTCCATGCCAATACAGTGGCAATCACCATCATCCTGGCCCTTTCCCTGCTTTTGGGGGGAGGCGTTCAGGCTACTCCAATCCAGGCCGACGGTTTGCCGCCTGGTGAAGATTTGTCTACCCGATTGCAGTATAACTTGTGGGAAAGGTTGGCGGGTCTCGTCAACCAGTCCGATTTTTGCTTACAGCAGGGCGTTGGTTCTGCGTCTATCCTCAGCACCTGTCTCATCCCCGTGTGCCACACTCCAGACGCACGCACCAAGGATGGCGACTGGTTGCTGAAGGCCTTTTTTGGGCCACATTCTCCTACTGCCTTCTCAGCATATGCACGCTGGGGGGGACAGAAGCTTGTGTCAACCTTGCCGGCTGATGCGGTCGCTCTTCATACCCCTCGAGTGGCGATCAGCCCGGACGCTGCCTGTACCCGCATGACCGGCTGCACCTCAGGCGGTCAGGCGCGGCGCCGCTGCGTGGACCCTGGCAGCGGCAACTGGACTTGTACCAAACCAGAGACACTCATCTCATTGTATGCATATGTCACCCTACCTCCTGGGTGGTTTTTCACCTGTAACCAGTTCACATGGAACTACATCCCTGCGAATTTGTCGGACTCGATGTGTTGTATCAGTCGTCTGACACTGTTACTTCCTACCAAGGACATGATTGCCCCAAGCACTGTTGACGCAAATGTATCAAATGCTCATGTTTCCCCACTCATACGGCACACACGCACAACCCAGTTAGACAGCTCCTGTGACAGCAGCTTCAGAGTGCTAAGTCCCGCTGAGTATGTATCACTGGCGGTCAGCCTAATCGGCGTGCCAGGCTTGGCCGTCGGTAATGCACGGAGGATCGGCCGCTTAGCTTGCGGTTTGGCTAAAGCCATTAACCATACCTCCACAGCGATAGCGCTCCTTAATCAGGAACAGGCAGAACTTCGCCATGCCGTCCTTGATAATCGAGCGGCTATCGACTACCTCCTCTTGCTACATCACCTGGGATGCGAGTCTTTTCATGGAATGTGCTGTTTTAACCTTACTGATAATTCCCGCAAGATCCAAAACCAGCTCACGGATCTCCACACCATAGTTGCAGGCATCACAGAGGGCTCTGCATGGGGGGCTTGGTGGAGTTCTCTGTGGAATTGGATGTGGTCATGGATTCCCTGGGGGTGGTTGCAAACGGTACTCAAGATAGTCGTCGGGATTGTCATTATAGGCATTATGATATGTTGCCTGGCTCAATGCATTCCCTCACTGATCGCCCAGTGCCGCCCCAGAGAGAAACCCCGTGACGTCATCCCTGCTCAGCAGCTGATGCCGATCTTGCGTAAGGTCGCCGCTCAGGTCCTTAAATAGAAAATTAAAAGGGGAGATGCGGATTCCCCATGCCCCATAGGGCATGGAACGGCCCGCCTGAAACCACTGCAGTGAGAGACGCTCCTTGCTTGTGGGTTCTGCGGCCGCCAAATCAAGGGGGGTGAATAAAAGATTGGGTTTGATTCACCCAATTACCGTGACCTGACCCGCGACGCTGCCAAGTAAGCAGATAGCTAACTCCTGTGTAACATTAAGTGTAATAAACTCATCTCCCGGTTTGGGAAATCCCTGGCGCAAATAAGCCATGTTTGTCCCTGTCTAATCCCCAACACAATGGTCATTCTTTCCCCGTGTTTGCCCGAGTTAATTAACTTCCCCTTTGAAGGTTTCCCCATTAACCTGAACCAACGTATGAGGTAATGCGCTGTTAGATGACAGTTTGCCACCGTTGCGTTTTCTTCCCTATAAATGATATTGCCTTTTGCCATTAAAGTACTGATCTGATCCTGTTTCCTTGCCTCGTGTCGTTACTTGATCAGTCTTCCTCCGGGCGCCCCGGCCCTCTGTGGCCCCGATTCCTTCACAATCCCAAAACACTAGGATGCAGGGAAATATTGGTCCAGTAGCTGGTCTACCACCATAGGACAAGATTGCAATGGACTAGGCCTCTCCGGCTGATTTCTGACCACAGATAAGATTTCCAAGGGAAAGCAGAGGAAAGGTGGTTGGTATAGTAGGCTCCACTGAGGCAGTGGAGGGCAGGACCTGCTCCTTCCATGCTAAACACCATTAAAAATTGGTTGTAACCTGACTGGGAGCTTCTTGACCTGACTTTCTGTGTCTGTTGAATAGGGGTAGTAAAAGATGCAGCATGCCGTTTCCCTCCACAACACATCTAAGATGAATCCTGGTTTGGGAATACCAGAAAAGGAAAGCTGAGCGCAGAAGAATAGATGCCTTTCAGATGTGGTGTTGGAGGAGAGTTTTGAGAGTCCCCTGGACAGTGAGGAGAACAAATAGGTCAATCTTAGAAGAAATCAACCCTGACTGCTCCTTAGAAGGTCAAATAGTAAAGATGAAGATGAAATACTTTGGACATCAAATGAGAAGAGAGGATTCACTTGAGAAAGCCTTGATGCTGGGAAAGGTGGAGGGCAAAAGAAGAAGGGGGTAGCCAAAGATGAGATGGCTAGATGGCATTGTAGACACAATGGGCACAGAGCTGGGCAGGTTGAGGAGGATGGTAGAGGATAGAGGTGCCTGGAGGACAATGGTCCATAGGGTTGCAAAGGGTCGGAATCGACTGTGCGACTGAACAACAAAATGAACTTTTAGGACTTTCCTTTATAATCATCCTACCTTATCCACAAGAAATTGATGCATGCCTGAAGAAGTTATCTTGAATCACAAAAGCCTGCACAATGTTTTATCTTTTAAAAGTGATCCTATAAAGGTATCGCCTTCCTCCTGCATTTTATTTTATTTTATTTTGACTAGCTAATTTATTTTGAGCAAGATGTGAAGCAAAGACCCAAAGAGAGAAAAAACAGTTCCTTTCTCACAGGAATACAGAATTGTGGAGCTGGAAAATACAACATTGAGTCTGATCTCCTCTCAGTGTGGAAAACCCCACTAAAGTACACAAAACAAAAGTTTGTTCAATCTATTTTAAAACCTCCTGTGAAGGAGAGCCCACCATTTTAATGCAGGTGCTCTGTTCTACTGTTGAACAACCTGGACCATCAGGGAGACCATCCAATTGTAGAGGACTGTCTAGCCATTTCTCTTTTCAGATTTTAAGCCTATTCTCAAAAAGGTTTTATAGTTTAATTGTCTGTCCCAGCACCTTCACCTGATCAAAAATATCCCAGATTTGTTCCTGAGGCATCTTCTTTATTCATGGGATGCTCTGAAGCAAGAGGGTGGCATTTGCAGTCTTCCAGTTGTTCTTAGACTACAAGTCCCATTTTCCCTGATCTGCATAGCCAATGGTGAGGGGCACACTGAATAACCCTGTGCTACATAGATTTCTCATTGGCAATCTAAGAAAGAGCTCTTCCCTTTTGTGTGCAGAAGGTGTTTTCTTTTAAAAGGGAATGAGGTAGGCACATTGTTTCTCATTATATTTAGCAGCTCCTTTTGAGAGAATTGTCAAATGTCCTTCTGCAAGTCCCTGAAGACCATAGGAGTCCACACCTGTAGCAAATTCAATCAACAAATGCAAGAATCACTTGGCCTTCCATTCCCCTTTTCACTCACGTGCACAGCATGTGGCTTCGGCCTCTTCTCCAAAGCTTCTTCTCTCCATGACCAGGAGCATCAGAGCCAAGGAAATGCCAATCCAGACTGCCATTTTGTTTTGCAGGCTGAAACCAATTATATTCAGGATGCCTTTCTCGTGCAAGACTGATGGGTCTCTTGTAAACACAAATGGCTAAGTCAAATAGCTCTGTAAATAAGAGCATAAGGAAATAACTATAATCCTTTGTAATGGGGAAGGAAACACCTCATTTTGCAATGCCTCCTTTCACAAGAATTGCCACAGTTCATGTTATTTTATTAAAAGCTAAATTATTTCTACAGAATAATGCCTGAAATCTCCAAATTGTGCAATCCCCACATCAGCAAGGATTTATTCTAATTAAACAATGCATACATTATTACACTCTATTTGAGTGTGACCTTTATTGTGTTTACACAGTTAGTTTTCTTTTACAAATGCAAGAGCCCTGTGGTGAGAGCTCCAATTATCTCATACAATATGTATTTTAAATACAATGAAACCTCATATAAAGAGTGCCATGCTTAGAGACTAACTCGCTTAAAGAGCAAAATTTTATCTGAATGGTAATCCTGCTTAACAACTAAAACCAACCAAAAGCTCGTGTAACAACTAAATTGGGGTTCGCAATCCCCCACTTACAATGGTGTTTCTCTTAAAGAGCAAACTTGCTTAAAGAGCAATCCCATGGAACACATTGTGCTCTTTAGGCAAGGTACCACTGTATGTTCTCTGCACTTCTCCTTGCAATCTAATCTCATGCTCACTATTAGATATAAATAGGTTTAAGAAGAAAATAAGCAAGCATCACGGTCTGTAATAATTAGGCTATAAATATAAGGTAAATGTGTTCTGAAAGTTGAATGTTATTCAGTAAAACAACAGAGCAGACGTTCAGTAAGTTAACATATATTTTCTAGACATGGTATTCTCTGTCACCAATAATTTCCATGCCTGAACCTGGAGCATGTAACATCTAAAATGAATGAGGTAGAAGCAGATAGGTAGAAGCAGATAGTACAGACAGTCCAGAATTAGAGCTAATACCTGTGTGCTGAAGGCATGAAAGGATGTTAGTCTCATTTTTAAAACACTATGTCCTTTGCTCCTTACTTCCTTGTACTCATTGCTCAATAGAATGAGAAATATTGAGATTTCCTTTTTACTTCATGTTTTAAGATAGGATGATTTTTTTAAAAACATTATCAAGACTCTCCCTTGCTAAGCTGTGAGCCTCTTTGTCAAAAGACTCTCACAAACACTGGATAATGTAAGTGTAGGAAACTGTAGATAAACAGGCAAGTCTAATAAATAACCATCAGTAGGATCCAATAGGGAACAGTGACCACAACTCAATTATGTTTAACTTGATCATAGACCGCAAGTCACTGATAAAATCTAACACAGAGACCTTAAATTTTCAAAAAGGAAATTTCCCAAAGATGAGGAAACTAGTAAAAAAAGAAGCTGAAAGGGAAAATTGAGAGAGTCCAAACACTCCAAGAGGCATGGAGGCTGTTTATAAAAACAATAACAGAGGCCCAATTGGAATGCATACCCAAAAGGAAAAAGGGCACTGCCAGGTCCAAGAGGACTCCGATGTGGCTTACAGGAGCTGTTCGGGAAGTGATCAAAAGCAAGAAAAGCTCATTTAGAAGATGGAAGGCTTGTCCAAATGAGGACAGCAGGCAGAAACATAAATTCTGGCAGAACAAATGCAAGGCAACAATCAGGAAAGCAAAGCAAGACTTTGAGGAGCGTATTGCTAAAAATACTCAGAGAAATAACAAAGACTAATAAGTACATTAGAAGTAAGAACCCAACTAGGAAGGCCATTGGACCATTAGATGACAATAGGAAACAGAGATTGCAGAGAGACTCAATGAATTCTTTGCTTCAGTATTCACTGAAGAAGACAGAGACCACATGCCCAAAACAGAGCCTATCTTCGTAGGGAGGGAAACCGAAGAATTAAGCCAGATAGAAATAACCAGGGAGGAGGTCCTTGCATGTCTTGTTAAACTAAACACTAACAAATCACCAGGACCAGATGGCATCCATCCACGAGTTCTCAGGGAACTTAAAGATGAAATTCTCCTAGCCAAAATATATAATCTTTCCCTCAAATCAGGCTTTGTGCCTGATGACTGGAAGGTAGCTAATGTAACACCAATTTTCAAAAAAGGATCCAGGGGTGATCCAGGAAATTACCGACCTGTCAGTTTGACATGTGTCCCAGGTAAAGTGATGGAAACCATCCTAAAAGATAGAATTAATAGGCACATAGAAGAGAAGGCGCTGCTAAAGGAGAGCCAACATAGCTTTTACAAGGGCAAATCATGCCTCACTAATCTGTTGGAATTTTTTGAGAGTGTCAACAAGCATGTGGATAAGGGGGATCCAGTTGACATTGTTTATCTGGACTTTCAGAAGGCTTTTTGACAAGGTCCCACACCAAAGGCGTTTGAATAAACTTACCAGTCATGGAATAAAGGGACAGGTCTTGTCCTGGATCAGCAACTGGCTAAGGGACAGGAAACAGATGGTAGCACTAAATGGACACTTCTCCAAGTGGAGGGAAGTAAAGAGTGGGGTCCCCCAAGGTTCAGTACTGGGACCCCTGCTTTTCAACCTCTTCATAAATGATCTAGAGGTAGGAGTAAAAAGCAAGGTAGCCAAATTTGCTGACGACACTAAATTATACAGGGTAGTGAAAACTGTGAGAGATTGTGAGGAGCTCCAGAGGGATCTCTTGACACTGGGGGAGTGGGCAAAACAGTGGCAAATGAGCTTCAACATTAGTAAGTGCAGAGTGATGCATGTTGGGGCAAAAAAAACCAATTACATTTATAAACTGATGGGTTCTGAACTCTCTGTGACAAACCAGGAAAGGGACCTTGGTGTCCTGGTGGACAACTCAATGAAGGTGTCAACCCAGTGTGCCTCAGCAGTGAAAAAAGCAAACTCAATGCTAGGGATCATTAGGAAGGGTATAGAAAATAAGTCAGCAAGTGTCATTTTGCCTCTTTATAAATTTATGGTGAGGCCCCATCTGGAATACTGTGTACAGTTCTGGTCGCCATACCTGCAGAAGGATATTATGGAGTTGGAAAAAGTGCAGAGGAGGGCAACCAAAATGATTAGGGGACTGGAACACCTTCCTTACCATCTGAGGCTGCAATGGTTGGGCCTTTTCACTCTTGAACGACAGCGTCTAAGAGGTGACCTGATTGAAGTTTATAAAATCATGCACGGTGTGGACAAAATAGATAAGGAAAAACTGTTTTCCCTATCGCATAACACTAGAACTAGGGGACACTCCATGAAACTTTTGGGTACTAGTTCTCAAACAAATAAGAGAAAGTACTTTTTCACCCAGAGGATTACTGGTCTATGGAACTCCCTGCCAGAAGAAGTGGTGACTGCTGTCAGTCTTGACAGTTTTAAGAAAGGATTAGACAAGTTCATGGAGGACAAGAGTATCAATGGCTATAATTATGGATACTTAAGGACAACCTCCGGGTTGGAGAGATAGGCAGGATATCTCTCAATGCCATTTCCAGGGAATCCTAAGCAGGTGAAGGCAATCTATTATTCTGTTTGGGAATAATACCCTGAAGCAAATGGTGAGCCACTGTGTGAGACAGAATGCTGGACTGGATGGGCTGTGGCCTGTTCCAGCAAGCCTGTTCTTATGTTCCAGCAAGCCTGTTCTATGTGACCCAGCAGCTCAATCCTAGATCAGTCTAGAACAGGGGTCTGCAAACTTGGCTTTCCAGCTGTTCTTGGACTTCAATTCCCAGAAGCACAGATCAACATGAGTGCTGACTTGGGCTTCTAGTAATTGAAGTCAAATAACACCTGGAAAGCCAAGTTTGCTGACCCCTGGTCTAGATCATGCTAAAGAGGATAACTTTGAGGTGCAGTATGTCATTTGGGGAGATCCTTGAATCACCACACTGCACCTTAAGCCACCCTTAAGTCTTGTCATACTTTTCCCTATTCTAAACCAATCAGTTGGTTTTTAACTTTTTTTAACTACTTGCCTTTATATTTTTTTAAACTACCAGTACTTGCCTGTAATTTGGTTTGTTTGCATCTGTTATATGTCTGCAACATTTCTGAAGTACTGTACTTTACATGTTGAATTTTTATCTGAAGTATTTTGTACTCTTAATCTTCTGCTCCTGTATTCAAGTTTTCATGTTTTAAAGTATGTAGCTACAATTCTACATGATTGTAAGATGATGCTAAGATATTTTGAATCACATGCCTATTATATATTTTCAACAACTTTGAAGTACTGTACAGTACTTTTAAATGCAATATAGAGGAAGAAATGCTTGTAGAATAGCAAGCTCCTTTTGCCTTGCATTATTGCAACATTGATACCCAGATGGTTTAAACAGTTACTGCACTGCTACTGAGCTGCAAAGATACAGAACCTCTCAGGATGTAACCCAGGATGTGTATTTTTATATACTGTATACTGTATTGTATAATGTGAATTGTGATGAATTTTTTGTAACTGTATCTGGTTATATTGTATTTTGAATTATTGTATCTTTATACTGATGTTGTTATATTGTATTGTATTGCATTGATATGTTGTTGCCACCTTGAGTTGGCCTTGGCCAAGAAAGGCGGGGTATAAATTAAAATTGTATTATATTGTAACCTATTGATAAAATAACTTCTGAGCTGGATTTCTGAGTCACTACAAGTGGTCTGACACACTCAGGTCTCCCTGTGAGTAATGGTCAGGATATCCCTATCAGGAATATCACAGAGGGAATCATGTTTACATGAAGACATATAGAATAGACAAAGTTACAGTGGCTCATTAACACAGGAGTATTAAGGTGTTGTGTAATGAAAATAGCAGGTCCTGGCCAGGGTGATAAACTGTGTGCCAGGCAGAAGGGAACATCATAGGAATGCTATGAGTTGCTTCCAGAACAGAAGCCAGAATCTGTTGAGGGCGAGAACTATTTTATATCCATAACACACTACATAAAACTGGGTTATTAATCTACTAATGAGGGGAAAGCTTTGATTTTTATTAAAGCCTGGAATACCTGGAAATAGGTAGAGCTGTTTCTGTGACAGTGATAGGGGCTTGCTTATTTATCAAAGCACTCACTTTCTCAAGGGCAATTTCAACAGCTCTAGTAGCATTTGGTGCTATGAACTAGATAGCAAAAATGGTGAAGTTTTTATAAAATGGCTATGCCTTTTACAATGGCAGGCGGCAGAGAGGCTACACTCTTTAATTTTTGTAAGGAATTGAGAAAATTGTTCAAGACTAGCTCTAGCCCACAATATATGTAAGATTGACTGACTGACTGATTGAATTTATATATATTGTATATTTAGGGGCAAAAAACTTCTCTGGGTGGTGAACAAAGAAAACATAAATGTAAACATTCAGTTCCAACCCATAAAATAGAAAATGTGAAAACTATAAAAAAAGATACAAAAATAACAGAACTAAACCAAGAAATAATTAAACCATATTGTGACATTTAATACAAATTCTGAAATTTTAGGTCATAGGATTTGTACCTTAAAGTTAGGATATCATTGAACACGTCTTTATAAGATTCTGTTTTCAATAATTTTTTAAAAAGAATTCTAAAACTATTCAAATGCCATCTTACTATACAGGCTGACACCCCCACTCCCCACCCACCCGGTTAACATGATTGTAGGCATGGAAAATCTACCTTCAGTTAGTTAATTTTGAATAAGATGATTTTGGAGTGATGGGTGGTGGTGGGACATGTTGGATCTTTCAGACTAGGCTTAAGTGTATTTGTTTTGTGTTATTCCTGGAATTTTTGAGAGGGTCCTATTCTTAAAATGCTCTTGTATTTATTAGATTTGCACTCTGATTCGTTTGTTATTGGAGTCTAAGAACCAAAGGAAACTGTGTAGGAATTAGACAAGATTTGTGTCATATATGTCCAAATGTACAGTACAGTACTATGGAGTGAGGTATGACACAAATCAGACTTTCCCTTGACTCCAGAATATTTGGCTCTTGTAGAATTTGTTATAATTATCTATAGAAATACATTTTAATCTATGCTCAAGGGACAGCTTTTGGAATTTATTGCTTCAAGTTAATAGTTTCTTTGTATTGTTTTCCTCCCTGTGCTTTCTTTCAGTTTAGCTTTAATAAAATGTATTTATTTTTTTAAAGTTTAGATCAGTGGTTTGCAATGTTTTCCCACCAGGGGCCAGTTCCTGCCACTGCGCTCAGCTGTGCGGGCCAGAGGCATGTTGGTACCAACTATTTATGATTTTGGTAGTGGTGGTGCCAATGGCACCAATCATGCCATTTTCATGGGTTTTTCGACAGCCTCCGCCACTTCCCAGGGCATCTGGAGGTTTTTTTGAGCATGTTCGCTCCATTTTGTGAATTTTCCGCCACTTCTCCACTGTGTCTCAGCAGTTAATTCACGGTGCTTGGCAGACTTCCTGGCACTGGAAGTTGCAAACTGTTGCAGTTTTGGTGCCAAAACATACTGGAGAAGTGGCAGAAAATTCCCAAAATGGAGCAAACATGCTTCAAAAAGCCTCCATATGCACTGGGAAGCTGAGGCTGTGAAAAAAGCTGTGGCGGTGGTGACATTTTTAGACTTCCAGTGGCAGTGGGTGGCCCTAGAGGTGTTGGGGTGGCCACTGTGGGCCGGGTTACAGAGATGAACTGGCCAGATTAGGCCCATGGGCTGGGAGTTGCGAATGCTTGGTTTAGATACTGCCCATTTAATGATAAATTATTACCCTGTGTGATTTGCAACAAAGAATATACAATCCCACTCACCATGCAACCACACATGAAATTTTAAATACAAAATAAAAAAATAAAAAAAGGAACAATAAAACTAATGGTGACCATTAAAATAACCCAGAACACATGGGTCAGGCAAAACCTAAGGTAAAGGAAGACTGTTGGGAAAAAGTTTCCTTATAAAGATAATTTTCAATGATTTAGGGAAAGTTTGGAGAGAGGAGGCCTGGACTGAACTTTCACAGGAAGTGTATTTCAAAGGGACAGCCAAGTTGAGACAATAAACATTATTTACAGAGCATCTTTCTTCCTAGTGCTTCCTCATCACAGTAGAATCTGATAACCCTATACTGTATGAAGGAAAACATCAGGGAGTGGAGTTATTATTTGAAGATATATTTGATTGGATGAGATGGAATCGATTTTACATATAGTTTCTTTTGGAGCAGGGTTTATCAATGATGGGTACTACATCTCTACAGTAGTAATTGAGGCAGCTAAGAAAATATTATATATGTTAGGAGAAACTAGAGAATAACAGCCTTCATTTTTGAGGAATACAATTTTAAACCTTGTGGTTCCAGTTGAAAAAATGTACAAAATATAATATGTCATGTCCACTACAACTGTGGGTTCATGTCATCCTACTTTTAACAGCCCTGATTGTATAGCCAAGTATTTTGCCAATTGCTGGCTAGAACAAAACTTGGAAAAGTTACTGTTAATGATAAAAACCACTAAATGGCTTCAATATGGGCTGTGGTGGCTCAGTGGTTAAGAAGCTCACCTTGTTAGCTGGAAGGCTGTCAAGTCAGCAGTTTGAGACCTGGGTACTGCTTCATGGTTTGAGTGCCCATCTCTGTCCCAGCTCTGGAAAACCTAGCAGTTCAAAAGCAAGAAATTGCAAGTAGATAAATAGGAACCTCTTCAATGGCAAAAGATCTTGGGGACATGAAAGGAGCCTCATTTGGTCATCCCCTGAGCGGAGTTTCTCCAGCAAAAATCATTTCAACCCAGAAGAATTTCTGATACAATGCAGAATAAATATTTTGACTCCACAGAGTTTTGTTTGATTGTTTAGATGAAAAAGATGCAAGATACAAGATACACAGACTCAAAAGCTTGTTTTTTATTTGGTCTGAATTCATCTCAGGCTTTACGTAAAGTGGATAAAAAACATAATACTGTACATGTTTACACTGGAAAACACTGCAGGGGCTGCAGCAGCTCAGTGGTTAAGAAGCTCACCTTGTTAGCTAGAAGGCTGGCAAGTCAGCAGTTTGAGACCCAGGTACTGCATGACAGATTGAGCGCCTGTCTCCGTCCCAGTTCTTGGGCACATGAAATTAGCCTCATTTGGGCATCCCCTGAGCGAAGTTTCTCCAGCAAAAAAAACCTTTCAACCCATTAACATCTCAAATTGTATGATCATCTGCATCTTGAATAGTATAGGCAGGCAAGCAAGCAAGCAATGGCTACAAGGTGCCAACATATGTTCCTGCTTGTCCAATAAATGGCAGTAGTGGTAGATGCTTTGTAGGTATGCATCAGTCCTGGTGATTAATGTGGTTTCTGCCCAGTGGTGGGCTCATTTTTTTTACTACTACAGTGTGGGTGTGGTATGTGGTGGCCGTGGCTAGGAGGAAAGCCCTGTGTTGCACCTGAATTAGGATTACTTTATTTCAAAACTTGAATGGGCAGGGCCAGACAGAATTTCTGCTACCAGTTCTGGTGAACTGGTGTGAACCTGCTGATGCCCACCACTGTTTCTGCCCCATAAACAGGCCTGAAGTCAGACTGAATTGGATTTAGACAAGCTCTCTCATCCAGGAATCCATGAAGCTAAGAATTTTAGAAGATCAGTCTGTGCTTTATAGACCACAGCTTCTGACTGTGTGGATCATGAGAAGTTATTGATAGTTCTGAAAGAAATGGATTGTACTGATGTGTAACATGTACTGTATTATGGACAAGAAGCTATTGGTTGAATGGAATTTGGAGAGAGAATGGTTTCCTATAGGCAAAGGTATCAGACAAGGGTGTTGAAATTTCCCTATCTGAACAATCTGTACAGAAAACACATAGCTGGGCTAGATTCAGATGAAGGAGTGAAAAATTATGAAAGGAATATAAATAATTCAAGATATGCAGATGCATATCTTACTTGCAGAAAGCAACAATGAGTTTAAATAGCTTTTAGTGAAAGTGAAAAAAGAATGTCAAAGCAGGGCCACAGTTAAGCATTAAGAGGACAAAAATCACGACTGCAGGAAAGCTACACAATTTTAATGTTGACAAGGAAGAAACTGAAATTGTTACAGATTTTATAGGCTCAATCATAAGTTAAAATGGAGATTGCAGCCAAGAAAACAGAAGAAGACTGAGTCTTTGAAAAACAATGAAGGAACCATCTTCTCTTCTGTCCAGATCAAACTTTAAACTGAAGCCACCTTCTTGGCTTTGTTGTTGGACAAAATTAATTCAATGAAGGATTTAGAAAAAATCATCAAGGTGTCACTGGAGACCAAGGCCAAGAAATCTACATTCTTAAATTCCCGGTCACCATGTATGGGTGTGAAAGCTGGACAATGAAAAAGGCTGATAGGGAAAATTTGATTCATTTGAAATACAGTGCTAGAAAACAGCTTTGCAGGTACCCTGGAAAAACTAGAAAGATGAACAAGTGGGTCCTAGAGTCAAGCTTGAACTGAGGCCATCCTCCTTTGGGCACATCATGAGAACACAAGCCTTTGGGAAAGACAACAGTGCTGGGGGAAATGGAAGGCAGCAAAAAAAATGAGGAAGACCAAACATGATTGAGAAAGTTGAACAGGGCTATTGCCCAGAGGAGATTTTGCAGACCACTCTTTCATGGGGTTGCCATAAGTCAGAGGTGACCTGAGGGCAGCACGCAACAATAACAAGAAGAGCAAGAAAGAAACCAATCCAATTGTGCCCTATGGCTAAATGGGAGCGAGCCAAAAAAGAAGAAGAGAGAAACTCTATTTTGGGAACATCTGACGGATGGGAATTGTGAGGTAAGGCTTAAGACAGGGATTCTCAACCTGTGGCCCATGGGCCAGATGCGGCCCACGGCACTATTTCATATGGCTCATCACCACCTCCACCACACCAGGAAGTGCCATGTGGAGGAAGGGCAAAATGGCTATCCAGCCCCCAAAACTGTCTGAGGAAGCATGACCCGGCCCCTACTTTAAAAGGTTGAAAACTCCAGGCTTAAGAAAACATCGATGGGTTGTTCTTTGGGAAGCATCTACTGGGCTGCTTAGGGGCGCCCCAGATGATGATGATGATTGTTATTGTTGTTGTTAGATTTGCATGCCGCCCCACTCGCAGAGCGACTCTGGGCGGCTCACAGAGATCCAAAAATTAAGATACGCAGTACAATTACAATGAGAGGATCCAAGGGGCCGGGACTGAGCCTTGCCCAGGTGGGCTGTCCCGTGTTGGAGGAGGACCGGGGTTTGTTTGTTCCCCTCCGAAAAAGCAAGGCCCGCCACCACAGGAAGCTCCGCGCCGCACCAAGTGTCTCGGGGGGCCCCAGGAATTTTGATCCTTTGGGGGAAAGTGTTTTGGGGGTCTCCCCCTCCCCCCCCCCTCTGAGATCCCGCCCCGGCCGTCGCTTCCACCCCCCACCCCCCATCCCGGCAGCCACAGCAGCAGCAGCAGCAGAAGAGGCTGGGACAGAGCCCAGCCGCAGCAACGCCGTCCAAGGCAAGGCCGGACGGAGGGTCCGCTCCCCTTTCTCTTCCCCTGAAACCAGCGCGGGTTTGAATCCCGGAAGGCGCGGCTTGGCTCCCCCCTGCTGGCCTGGGGGGCTCGTGTTCGCCAGAGCCTTGACGAGCCAGAAAAGCCCAGGGTTGTTGGAGCTTGAGAGAGGCAAGAGGCGCCGCGTTTCCGAGCGAGGGGGAGGAAGAGACAGCAGTGTCCCTTCTTTGGCTTCTAAGAAAAGGTAAAGATCACCTTTGCTCGAAAGCCAGGCGTATCCGACTCTAGGGCTCGGTGCTCATCTCTGTTTATAGCTAAAAGAGCCAGCGCTGTCTGCGTCTCTGGAGACGATTCCGTGGACATGTGGCAGGCATGCCTAGACACCAGAGTGCACAGAACGCTGTTTACGTTCCCCACCGAAGTGGTCCCTATTTATCTACTTGTCATTTCTTGTTTTCTAAGTAACTGCTAGGTTGGCAGGTTCGAAAGCAAGAAATTGCAAATAGATAACTAGGGACCACTTCGTTGGGAAAGGTAACAGCGTTCCGGTGTCTAGTCATGCCTGCCACATGACCACGGAAATGTCTGCAGAAGCAGACAACGCTGGCTCTTCGGCTTTGAAACAGATGAGCACTGAACCCTAGAGTCAGGTACGACTGGATTTCAAGCATAGGTTTACCTTCTTTACCTTTACCTAGATTGGTAGGAGCTACAAGTTCCTTAAAGATAGGGAAGTAGCTGAGAGGTCAAGGGAAACATTTGGAAATGCAGGCTCTCCTCGGGACACTTAATTAGAGGCACATTGACTGGTTGGCTTAAGTGGTTAAGATGCTGAACTTGATGACTGGAAGTTCGGCAGGTCAGCAGTTCGAGACCCAAGTGCTGCACGACAGAGTGAGCTCCTGTTTCTGCCCCAGCTCCTGCCAAACTAAGAGTTCGAAAGCATTCCAGCTCATCTTGTGGTTTATTTTCAGCTTCTGCATACTTACATGTTTCCCATCCAGTTTGATGCATGTACACCATTGTCAGGTGCTGTGACCATACAAATGACCATGTTCTTCCTGCAACAGAGCATTCACTGTGTGGATCATTATGCTTTCAGCAAAGCTTCAACCATTCCCCTCCCATGGATGATCCTATGGTGTTCTCCTCTTGCATGCTGCCTTCTGATCCCCGTCATCTTGCAACAGTAACCAATGCCTACCTGGGTACCCGGATCTACAGGGACATCCTCCATGTAAACGGGGTCTATAATGGAGCAGTTGGGGACACTCATCGGGCCGACGTCCCCAGTCCTGTCAATGTCAGAATGAAAGTGCCAGTCGAAGAAAGGCTGAGTGAGACTTTCACCCTGGATGCCAGGACAGGTATGTGGCAGCCATGTTGTCAGGTTCTTGTGCTTCTTGTGGCAGATACCACAGTGGCATGGTGGCAGGTCCACTTAATTGAGTTCTTGACCAGTCTCCTCCTTGTTCATTCTGCACATGCATGTGTCCATTGAATATGCAGTTGGGCTTTCTCTGAATCTCTGCCTGTCCTCTTCAGTTGGCCAAGTGGACAAGGCAGGGGTGCCCAAACTTTTTGGACCACGGGCCGGACATGTGGTTCAGTGGGCTGGTCACGTGGTTCCTCCCACTGGAAGCAGAAGTGAAACATGCCTTGCAATCTGTTTTGCAGCAGATATGTTTTGCAACAGGATGAGATAGATTTTTAGGCTGCCATTTTCTCTGCTTAAACCAGGAGTGTCCAAACTACAGCCCGCAGACCAGATCCGGCCCCCAACACCAATGCACAGGTGTGTTTTACTTCTGCTTCCATGAGTGACGAGAGCAGCGCAGACAGGATGAATTTCTTTGATGTCAGAAAATCACCACTGCCAGGATTATTTAAAAGTCTTCCCTAGGATAAGGGGAGATGCCCAACGTTTGAGGAGGGGGATCAGAAGCCTTTAAATCCCCCCAAATGGTCATGACTGATGACATCGTCAGTTTTAACTCATCTTAAAGTTGTACACTAGGATTTCTGCCATCTTGGGGGTGGGGGAGACTGGGTAGTGAAGACAATAATAAAAAGAAAAGTGAAGGGAGTCGGAGGAGAAGAAAAACTAACATGATGGTTCCTCAGAAGAACAGCTTTGGGTTTGCAATTCATCTGGCCACCATAAATCAGAAACAACTTGGCAGCACATAGTGTATGGACAACTATTTCTGTATAATATTGATTGATCTGCTTGAGTGGAATTTGTATGTATTTAGAGAAAGACATCTGAGAGTGTTTGAATTTCTACAAAAGCAATCACTTCCTTTTGCCTACAGGGACCTACATCCACACAGTCCAGACCGTAGGTTATACAGCCACTCACAGAATTTATGCACACCATGCCAGGGTTCACCTTCTGGTCTTCAGCATAACGATCCAGAGGTTAGCGCTCAATGTTCAGCCCATCACAATGAATCTACAGAGCCAATTCATACCTGAGAGTCCAGACCTGGACTTGCATAGAGGGCCAGATTTCCAAGGAGCTGAGTGAGTATTAACTTGGGGAGTCTTGAGTTCAAAGAGTCTTTCCCTCCCAAAGCATGTCAAAACGAATATGTATTTCCTGCAGCTAATACATTTTCCTTCCTCAGAGATATATCCCTCAACTATAAGACTTCCAAATTAAACCTGTGTTTACCTTCTGATGTCCAGTCACAAAACAAGGGATGCTAAATGCAATATATGGAGAAGAGAATAATTACATGTTACAATCACAGGATTATCTTAGATGATGCAGGAACCCAATGGCAGGCAGGAGGGGATGATTAGAATCTATGTTTGTTTCTTTTGTGGTCCTTTAGTTTACATGGGACTGTTGTGGCTCAAGTGGTTAAGACACTGAACTTGACGCCTGGAAAGTTGGCAGGTGAGCAGTTCGAGACCCAAGTACTGCATGACAGAATGAGCTCCCAGCTCTGTCCCAGCTCCTGCCCACCTAGCAGTTCAAAAGCAAGAAATTACAAGTAGATAAATAGGTATTTCTTCTGTGAGAAGTTAAACAGTCTTCTGTCTAGTCATGCCTGCCACATGTCCACGGAAATATCTGCAAATGCAGACATTGCTGACAGTTTGGCTGTAAACAGATGAGTACTGTGAACCCTAGAGTTGGATGCAACTGGCTTTCGAGCAAGGGCGACCTTTACCTTTACCTAATTAATGACTAAAACAAGAGTCCCTGTCTCTCCCCCCCAGCTATCTCTATGGAAAGACCCTGGTGCCTGAAGTGGAAGGTGGTCCTCAGCCTAGTGTACATATGATCTGGACCCCACCACCGGAGTCATTGACCCTTCATGGGGAGGAGAAGGAGAAATGTTGGGAGTTCATCACTGCCATATCAGAGACTGAAGGAGATGTGAAAAGGTGCTTTAGTGAAGGGATGTCACTGATTGGTTCTGGCTCCTTGTATTCGTCTCACACCCAGTCGTGGGCTTCCCTTTGGGAAGGATGCTGTGTAGCAGTGGAGGGACCCCTTTCTTTCAGCCAGGCCATCTTTGGATGCCTCTATTACCTGCTAAGTGCCATACCTCCTCTGGGCATTTCTGACTTCTCGTTCTCTGGAATTAGCCCTGGAGGTCTTTCTAATGGCACACGTGGAGAAGATTATTGGGGCCATATCTTCTGGGATCAGGTAAGCCAAAAAAAGCACTACCGACATTTTAGATTCCGCTATATAGAGTGGGTGTTGAGCAGGAGACACTGGGACATGCTAGCAAATAAATCCTTCCTCTGTCTTGAACCTCTTTGATTACTCGGGCAAGTCTTTTCTTCCTGGGCTGTATAATTAGGACCAGGGATCTGGACCAACCTTGGAAACAAGGTATCCAAACAAGACAGAGTAGGCATACTAATATGTTTGTGCATCAACTAGAGGGCGCTTTAAGAAGCCCCTAGCACCCTAAAATTGCTTTACATGCCCTTACAAGTGGCTACATTTGCTGTAACATTTTGAGGCTTAGGAATGCTGAAATTTGGATGAAATGAATACTTGGCACTAGTTCCATAGCAAAAGAACGATACTGTATGTCAAAGCAGAAGATTGGCAATTAAAGACCCAGTGGCTGGTTCACTTTCTTTATAAAAAGCACAGTATGTTATGATTTGTTCATTTTGACATAGCTGACAAGGAGCTCTGGTGGTGCGATGGTTAAACTGTTGTACTGCAATCAAAATGTTGTGAGTTTGATCCTGGCCAGTGCTCAAGGTTGACTCAGCCTTCCATCCTTCTGAGGTGGGTAAAATGAGTACCTAGCATGTTGGGGGCAAATTGCTGAATAACGTGTGAACCACCCAGAGAGTGCTATATAAGTGTGATTGCTTTGCTTTGCTCTAAATGAAATTGTGCAAATGACTCTACTTCTCCACTTGACTAAGCCTTCCTCCATCTGTGTGCATTTTCCACTTAGTTTTGTTTAATTTAACCTGAGCTTTCATAGGTTGCTGTTGCTTCATCAAGTATCTGATTATATGGCAGTGATGGTGAACCTTGGCACTCCAGGTGTTCTTGGACTTCAATTACCAGCAGCCCAATTCAGCACTTCTGCTGACTAAGGCTTCTGGGAATTGAAGTTCAAGAACATCTGGAGTGCCAAGGTTCACCATCACTATTATGTGGTATATAACATATGCTATGTAGATCAGTTTTTGCCAGCAGGCAACCTCATCGCCAGACAGCATGAGGGATGGGGTGGTTCCTGACTATAAATATTCTCTGTAGCTGAACATGTCTGGAAGACGCGCGGCTGGGAAAGCATGAAGTAGGTCTCATCCAGTGAACAGTTGGAAACCAGGAGTCGTGGTGGATGTATTTATGACTGTTGCTTTCCAACATTTCCAAACACAGCTTCTTAAGCCTTGCTATTTCCTTGCAATACCAATGACTATGGGCAGTGTTGTTACTGTTTGCTTTTGTTGCTACACTCAGGATATCTGGATTTACCCAAACATCTTGCTTTTCTACCCGGAAGCAGCACGTGCTATCTTGAAATACCGGATACGAACCCTAGAGGGAGCTATGTACAACGCACAGGAACAAGGATACATGGTAGAAGCCCAATTTCTCTTTATTCATTTCAGAGCGTTGCACTATTTAATGAACATACTGTATACGAAATACAGTATAGATAAAATTCAAACAGATTAAAATTTTAAAATGATTATATATTTTCGACCAGAAGCAGGCTACTTCTATAGCATTACTTAAGCCATTTACCTGATTTTATTTATACACATATTGGGGTATAAATTGCATGCACATAAATACTGAATTGATTGTACAGTATTTCTCCACATTCACAGAAAGCTTGTTCCATATCTTAGCCCTGTTCTCAATGATTCTTCTTCAGAAGTTCTTTTTAAGACCACAAATGACAATTATTTTTATTAGTATAGAGAGCATCTTTTCATCCTAAAAGGAACTCTTAGCTTCAATCTGTTCTGAATGGAAATGCGACTTTCTTTGTGTCCAGGAAACTAACAGAGGAACTTACCGATATCAGCCAAAAGTTCCTGGGATGTGTCTAATTGCTGATAAGCCCTACAAACAGCATGGAAATGTCAATTTTTAAGGACCAAGTATTACAGTCCTTGCAGCGAATTATACTGAAGAAGCCAACACTGTTTTAGGCTGGATTAACAGAGGTATAGTCTCCAAAACCTGTGAGGTACTAGTTCCCCTCTATTTGGCACTAGTTAGACCACATCTAGAGTACTGTGTCCAATTCTGGTCACTGCACTTTAAGAAAGATGCAAGCAAACTAGAACACGTACAGAGGAAGGGTAACAAGGATGATCAGAAGACGGGAAACCTAGCCATATGAGGAAACAGTGAAAGAACTGGGCATGTTTAGCCTTGAGAAAAGGAGAGTAAGAGAGGATATGATAGCACTCCTCAAATACCTGAAAGTTTATCATAAAGAGGAAGGGCAGAATCTGTTCTCCATCATCCCAGAGTGCAAGACCCATAATAATGGGCTGAAACTACAGGAAGTCAGAGATAGGCCAAATATCAGGAAAACCTTCTTAATGGTTAGAGCAGTGTGACAATGGAACCAACTGTCTCAAGAGATTGTGAGCGATCCAACACTGGAAGCATTCAAGAAAGAATTGAACCAGATCTGCTTTAATTTAGAGTCATGCATTGAGCAAGGGGTTGGACTTGGTGGTCTAAAAGGCTCCTTCCAACTCAGTAATTCTATGAATCTACTATTTTATCAAATCCTGTGATTTCTAAAATGTTCATATGCTTCTGAAGAGATGAGTTCCTGAAAGCTGCAAACAAACGTGTTTGGTTCATTTGAAAGTTTTCTTCCACAATCCTAACGCCATTTGCACAAATTAAAATGTTTAATTGAATACATTAACATTTCTGGAACTTGATGATTATTATTGATCTTGAATATAGTCAGTAATTTAGAACTTAGTGGCTTGGTGGCAAGTGAGTCTCTGTAAGGAGGCCTGTGAACAAAAGAGCATGCAGGGCATTATAGAGGAAGTGTTATGTATCCCCAGCAATTGCCACAGCTGTACTAGTAAAGGTAGATTCCCTTGCTCGAAAGTCAGTTGTATCCGACTCTAGGGTGCAGTGCTCATCTCTGTTTCAAATCCAAAGAGCCAGCGCTGTCTGCATCCGCAGACGTTTCCGTGGTCATGTGGCAGACATGACTAGACACTGGAGCACACGGAACGCTGGTTACCTTCCCACTGAAGTGGTCCCTATTTATCTACTTGCAATTTCTTGCTTTCGAACTGCTAGGTTGGCAGGAGCTGGGACAAAGACGGGAGCTCATTCCATCCTGCAGTACTTGGGAATCGAACTGCTGACCTTCCGCCTCCCAGTCAGCATCTTAGCCACTTGAGCCACTGCAGTACTAAGTGCAGATTATTCTGGAGCAAGGAAGCTTGTGTATGACTTTTTGCCTTTTGGTTGTGGCAGGGTGTGACAATCCACTTACTCCTAGGTAGGACTCGGGCATCCTCCAGCCTCCTGGCGATGGGATTACACCTGATCCTGCTTCCCTGGTCCAGATCAGACCCAACAGTTCAGGCTTCTCCTATCAGTGTGCCCGGTCATTCCTGACCGAAATCGAGGTAGTGAGCAAAGTGTGCACATGAAACTAGTGTAGATTCAGGTAACGTGAGCCAAGTAAACACTCCAAGCCTCTTCAGGTATTTTAAAGGTATATTGAAATCAAAACAAGATACAGGATACAGTCCAGCAAAAGACCAGGAAGCATTTCAAAATAAAGAAATAAAGAAAGCTGCTTATTTAAGGAATATCCCATGGCCCCTTTCTGGCTACATAGGCTACATGATTGCAGTTAGATCCAAGAGAGTGTCTTTTGGCCCCCACCTTCTGGGTTATATCTCCCCACAAAGTCCACCTTCTGGCCTTCCCCCTTTTGGTATTTCAACCAATGATCTCACAGGATGATATGTCTATCATACATTTTAAGTTTCGGTTCTTCTAAATGATGAGGCCCATATTGTTTACATTCCATTCTCTCCCCCGATCAGAAATCACCATCTTGAAAGAGGCTAAAGCACAGTTTATAATTCATTCCGTTACACAGGGAGCAAAGTTTCCATGGGAGAGTGCAGCCACAGGCCAAGAGGTCTGCCCTGAGAAGATTTATGGAAAGGAGGAGATTCATATCAATGGAGATGTTATGCTGGCATTTGAGCAGTATTACCACACAACACAGGTAACTGGATATGTCCTCTGGGGTGCTGCTAGCACGAAGAAACCGGCATTTCTGCAGGCCACGGGCACCTGTGTTTGAACTTTAAGAGAGCTGAATACTGTTTGTAGGCCTCCATTTTATTATTATTTGACTATCACATTTTTATCTTCCCATTTCCCCCTTTCTCTCCCCATTGGGGGTAGAGAACCTGAGGCCCTCCTCATGCCAAAAAACAACTGCCTCCATATCATTCCTGACCATTATTCATGCCAGCTGGGAGCTGGTGAAAGTTGGAGTCTCACAAAGCTCAGAGGGTCAGCCCTCCCCTGAAGCACATTCTAAGCCTCTCCTAAACCTGGAAGATGAGCCTGATGGGTCACAGATCTATTTTCTGTCCTTTTGCCTCTAGGACTTGACACTCTTTGAGGAGGAAGGCGGCTGGGATGTTGTCTGTGCTATTGCTCACTACTGGTGCAGCCGAGTGGAATGGAGCTCCAAAGAAAAAAACTATCACATCTGTGGTAAATTTGTGAGAGTGGGAAGCTTAGTACATGAAGGCCCAGTTAACCCTTCCTCATCTTCTGTGAACATGACACCTTTTTTGTTTACTCTATTTATAAATTAGATTTCTATTCCACCTTTCCTTCAGTGAGCTCAAGAATAGGTACATGGTCCACCTCCCTGCTTTAACCTTGCCACAAACCCCGTGAGGTGGACCCTGCCGAGAGGTTACCAGAGACTTTTGTGGTTTAGTTGAGACTGTATTACTTTGGCTCTTTGGGATATATACAGGAGAAACTCGGAAAAGTAGAATATCGTGCAAATGTTCATTAAGTTCAGTAATGCAACTTAAAAGGTGAAACAAATATATGAGATAGACTCATTGCATGCAAAGCGAGATAGTTCAAGCCTTACTTTGTTATAATATTGATGCTTATGGCTTACAGTTTATGAAAACCCCAACTCCCCAATCTCATGTACCCCATAATCATCACATAATCTCATGTATGCTATACGCCATGATCATCACAATTATAACGAATGAAGGCATGACATCTCTTGCTTTGCATGTAGTGAGTCTATCTCATATATTTGTTTCACCTTTTAAGTGAAATGAATAAACATTTGCACGATATTCTAATTTTCCGAGTTTCACATGTATACGTTTACATTCCTAGTATAAACTATGCCTTCCTTGGAACTGCCCTTTATCAGGTCTTTTTTATCCATCCATCCATCCAGTTCGCTGGTTTGCCCACAATGACATCAAAAATGGATTAAATTGGAAAATGTGCAGGACATGCAATAATGAGCTCAAGTTACAGGAATCAAGATACGGGCTGTGTCTTAACTGTTGGAACAGTACAACAATGGAACCTTTTACCTCGAGGTGGGGGATGAGCTCTCCAGCACTGGAGGCACTCCAGAGAAAATTAGATCCCTATTTGTGAGATCTCCTTTGATTTAGATTCCTTTATCGACCTGGGATTGGACTTAATGGCCTCATAGGCCCCTTACAACTCAGTTATTCTGTGATTCTATGAAAACATTATTTGAAGCACAGATTTAAGATGTTCTTTAATACATTTTAAAACTAGTTTTAAACATCAAAGGACACGGAAAATACAATCTTGGCTGCCTGCTGGGAGCTCAGTAGGAACAGAGTCAGCTTGATGGCCCTAGGGCCGTGATGGCGAAACTTGGCACTCCATATGTTCTTGGATTTCCATTCCCAGAAGCCCAACCACCCTGTGAATCCACATGAATGGGTTTACTGCGATTCATCTGGACTGTGCTGCCCTCATCGCTCCCGGAAGTGGAAGTAAAACGTGCCCGGATGGGTTAAGGCTCTTCTGGGTTAACCCTTCCTCTGTACGGGCACATTTTACTTCCACTTCCAGGAGCGACAAGGGCAGCACAGGCCGGATGAATTGCAGTAAACCCATTCATGTGGATTCACAGGGGGCTTGGGCTTCTGGGAATTGGAGTCCAAGAACATCTGGAGTGCCAAGGTTCGCCATCACTGCCCTAGGGAAAGAGTTCCATAGAGCAAACACTATTCTTATGTATCCATACATTTTGGGGTGGGTAGGTCAGGCATTAGAGCCTCTGCTAAGTATTTTAAATTCCAGAGAGGAACACCGTCACCTGTTCTCTTCTTGAGGTGGCAGATGATTACATGTCTCTCCTAAAGTCTCTGCAAGCAGAGCAAGGGGAATGTTGTTGTTATTATCCTTGTTTCCCAGATTGTACAGCCCCGAATTCCTCCTCAGGATTTGGAGGCTTCACCTGCTGACACTGTTTGACTCAGATTCTGAGTGTTTGTTCCTATCTAGCTCATTCCTTGTGATCTTTGTGGGATGGGGATGTTGGAAGTACCTCTGTGTTTTAATGTGTGTGTTTTCTTTTAGGTGTCCTGCCCCCAGATGAGTATCATTCTGCTGTAAACAACTCTGTTTATACCAATGCCATTGCCCAGCGGAGGTAAGAGTCTGTCACCAGGACCGGCAACATTTGCCCTCCAGTCTCTTCTGTGACCTGCTTTCTTCCTACGTCATGCTCTGTAATAGACACAGGCAGAGACCCCATTATTCAGCCATATGGACTTTGAGTCATTTGATTCTTTAGTTCTTCAGAAATGCATGTGCTGTCTTTCTGCAGTGGCAGAAGACACGTTGCCAATAAAAATGCAAAACATCATGAGAAGCACTACACAAAACAGTGGCAGAACAAATAATGCAAAGAACAAACAGCAACTAGATTATAACAACCCTTAAATAAACTATTTGGTCTCCAAATAATTAGAAGAAGCAACCCCAAACATATATCAAACTATAAATCCCAAACCACTTGGGGGAAATGGGACACTGCATTCATTACCTTGGCCCACTCTGAGCCAGTTCACTTCTGCCTGCTTCCTTTCCAGATGTGGAAGAGCAGAAGCAAGTGTGTTCTCTCCCCTAGTCCTTCTCCTAGCCTCACATACTTAAGCAAGAATGAGAAGGGAGAAAGAAAGAGAAAAAAATTAAATAATGACTGTAAGCAAATAATTCAAATTGTCACCTTTTAGATTTAAACATGCAGAGGAAGTGGCAGCAGTTCGGAACATTTCTAACCACACACTTCAAATTTAGCGTTGAAGTTGGCAAAAACCAAACATGTTTTTTTTAGCATTAAATGATCTCTTTAGAATCTTTCCCAAGTTTAGTAAATACATATTATTACTGTTTAGAAGTGATATTTCTCTTGCCTTGAATCAGGGGTGCCCAAACCTTTGAGACCACGGGCCAGTCACGTGGTTCAGGGGTGCCCAAACTACAGTGCAGGGGCTGGATCTGGCCCTGACGCCAATTCATAGGGGCATGTTTTACTTCCGCTTTTGGGAGCGATGGGGGTGGTGTGGGCCGGATGAATTGGCGTCAGGGGCTGGATCTGGCCCCTGGGCCATAGTTTGGACACCCCTGGCTTAAATGATCTCACATCCCTTCCATGTTGTGTTTTTCTATACCAGTTGCTGTCCCAGCCTAATCTGCTGCTGCTATATTCCATCCCACAAATATCTAGGCAAGCTACAAAATACAAACCACAGTATTCAAACAATATTGACTTCATTGGTTGTTGTGATCTGACAATATATGACACTTAACTGTTTTTGCCTGGCTTTCTGCCTTCCCCCATTTATTTCCTGGATTTCAGTGAAACTGACAAGGGAGGTGAAAAGTCATTATCAATTTCACACCCTATTACTGTATAACTGTTTAACTTATCAAATGAAATCATGGACAGAAGGCTAAAAATGTTCTTCATATGGAAATGATCTGTTTTAGGGTAACACAAGAAATATAGGACGCAGGAAGATTAAAATGTGATTGCAAATATTGCATGGCTTTTTTTTTATAAAAAAAACCCTGACAGGAACACATTTTAATTACATTACTGATGTCCCACCCCCCACCAATACATATACACTACTATAAGGAGAAAGTCATAACATGGCTTGGTTTTTAATTTGTTGTATGTTTTATTATGTTATTTGTATGTACACAGCCCAGAGTGGAAAATCTCCCAACTGAGCGGTATAAAAATGCAACCAACCAACAAATAACTGGAATTTGTAAATGCAATAGCTTTCAGGATACACTGTAATTTAAATCGGGTCAAATTTAAGCTGTTGTTTGACAAGTGTGTCTTCCAAGCTGAACTGCAAGGTGAAAGATGTAAGTGAAGAAATATGAGAAGTCTTCAAAACTGATCAAGCAGTAGCCATACCTCAAAGAGCTACTTGGTTCTGAGAACATCTGAGTAATGATTGTTGTCCTTTTAGACCATTGGTTTTCAACCTTGGGTCTCCAGATGTTCTTGGACTACAACACCAAAAAATCTTGGCCAGCACAGCTAGTGGTGATGGGTTGTGGGAGTTTTAGTCCAGGAACATCTTGGAGAAACCCAAGTTTGGGAACCACTGTTTTAGAGACTAACCACTGTGGTAAATATCCTCCGTTCTGGAACTTCACCTCTCTCCCAGCCTAGCCTCACTGTTTCTTTTCTTTGCTGTTTCCCAGTCTGAATTTTGCTATTGAGTTGGGCACACAGTTGCATATTCCCATTCCTGAAGAGTGGAAGGAGATTGGGAAGAAAATTAAAATACCCTTTGATGAAAGCAAGAGATTCCACCCAGAGTATGATGGGTATTGCCCAGGTGAGTGAGTTCAAGAGAGAAGTTGATCCATCTTTCCCCCTGTGTTGGCTGCAGAATAATTTAGGTGGTTTGCCCAATGATGGTGATTCAACCACAACTCGTCTCATTAGTGTGGACAAACATGCAACACCCAAACATGCACCAGTTAATCAGTGTATGTCTGTGCTATGGAGGAGGTTAGAGTAACATTTATGTATTCACAAAGATTGTGGGTTTGGGCGGCGGCGGCGGGGGGGAACGGACCTGGATTCCTTCAAATTTCCAGTCTAGTCAAGTTTCTGGAAGGGAATAGAAGGAAGTTAAAAGAGGAGAGTGGTTCCTATAGGTCAGGGATGCCCAAAATATGGCCTGTGGGCCAGGTGTGGCTCCCCAAACCATTTCATCCAGCCCCTGATGCTCTCGCCGATCCCGAAAGTGGAAGTAAAATGCGCATGTGCAGGATGCTGCTGTAAATGACCCATGGCTATCGTAAACGCATTTATGACAGCTGCTGGTCATTTACTGCAGTGTTCTGCACATGTGTGAGTGCATAACACATCCCACACATGTGGGTTTTACTTCTGCTTCTGGTTGGAGGAACCACGTGACTGGCTCAATCAGCTGTCCGGGGTGGCATGGTCAGGCCCACGGCCCAAAAAGTTTGGGCACTCCCTGCTCTAGCTCCATGGATGGTTTTCTCAGGTGCTTTGATTTTGTTCTCTTTTCACCAGGTGAGCAGGTGAAACAAGCCGATGTTGTCTTGCTTGGATACCCTGTCATGTTTCCCATGGACCAGGAAATCAGAAGGAATGACCTTGAGATGTACGAGACTGTGACTGACCCTCAAGGTCCAGCCATGACCTGGGTAAGGGGAGCAAAGACAACAAAGGATTCTAGTATGACAAGAAAGGGAGTATCTGCTGATTTGCTGCTGAGATGCATCTCTCTGCTTGTGGTTGTGATGGCCACAATTTCGGTCTCCTTTTCTTCCCTGCAGAGCATGTTTGCTGTTGGTTGGCTGGAGCTGAAAGAGGCAGAAAAAGCACAGCAACAGCTGAGCAAGTGTTTCAGCAACATCACTGAGCCTTTCAAGGTGAGGCAGGTGGTACTCCCACCCCACAACCATCCCCCCCCACACACACACACACACACACTCTAGGGTACTTTTTCCTCTTATGCTCATTCATTCATTTTCCTGTCAGAGATTTACTCTAGGTTGAAAGGATTTTTGCTGGGAAAACTCTGCTCAGGGGACACCCAAATGAGGCTCCTTTCATGTCCCCAAATGCAGCTCTTGGGTATTGAAAACTGACCTTCCAGTCTCCAGCTCAGCTCCTTAACCACTAAGCCTTGCCCTTCAATAATTCATTTCCCCCTGACTTTCTTAGGTCTGGGCAGAAAACTCTGATGGATCAGGAGCTGTGAACTTCTTAACAGGAATGGGTGGATTTCTACAAGCTGTCCTTTTTGGATACACTGGTTTCAGGTATAAGCCATGTGTGTGTGTGTGTGTGCGTGCGCGCTCTTGCACCAAAAAGGGTGGGATATAAATGTGAATGAATGAAGGTTGACCTTGGATGGTGAGTGGCCAGGATTGATAGGGAATTCTGGGATGTGTGGTCCAAAGAAATAACTTTTTGAAGCTTTGAATTGAAAAGACAGACTCTCAGGGTCAGCCATCAGGGCACAGAATCAGGGATAAGCTGTAGGTTCCACTTGGATTCTCTCTTGGGACCTGTTGGAGTCAAAGTCAAGGATAATATGTCACCATCCCTCTGTCTTCTCCACACTGTTGATGCCCTTGAGCAAAGAGGAAAGGCCCAAGAGTGACAGCAAGTGAACACAAGGTATTTGTTAGCTGTAGCTGTATTCCTCCTTTTTGCACAGTAGACCACTGGAAGCAGCTCAGCCTCACTTGTCAAAATGCATCACATTAAAGTGCAGACTGAGAGGAAGAAAAATGCATTTTGCCAAACATTAATTAATTCAAACAAAAGCAAAAACAATGCAGGAAAAATAGGATTAACTCAACATTACAATGAAAGAAGCTAGGTTTAAATAAAAGCAGGACTAAATATGTTCATGACATGACAACTCCCCAAATCTGTACTAGTGATATATCCTTTATTACACCAACCAGAAAGGCAGAAAAAAGCATGCCAACTTTTGAGAGCACACGTCTCTTGATGTCCAATTGAATCTAATATTGATTTGTCTTCGCTTACTGTATCTATTTAAGCACAAATCACCTGAAATCCAAAATGTCCTATCCTTTGTCTTCTGTTTCCATCTCTGTTATTAGATAGATACTAAGTCATTTTTCAGGGAGGAGATGCTGTTGGTTGGTTGGTTGGGCCTTGGCGACTTTTGAAGCCTACACACCCACTAGTGCTGAGATATAAATAATCCTCTGGGCCCACAGTGTCAATACCTTACAAAACAAGATCTGGTTTTATCTAAAGATTGGGAAAGTTTCTTATTTTTTAGACAGCAGCTCCCAATGTCCCTTGGTGATCATGATAACTAGGGAATTCTGGGAGGTAATCCAAAAAAGTAATTAGACCAAGCTCTACATATATAGTATGTCACTCACATTTCAGATTGGTACCAGTGAACAGCTCTGTGGAGACACTGAAGGAAAGGGCTTCTGTCTCTGGAGCTGTGTAAATTTGGCTTAGCCAGCCTGAGGTGCAAAGAAGAGCACAGTTCTTTTTCTGATGTCATGCTATCTAGTGTTGCACTAGGTAAATAAAGAAGAACTGTTTAAAACCATTAAACAAAGAAAGCTCCAATACCTTGGGAATTACATAAAGTATAGAATATTCCAACTCCCTGTGCAAGGAAAGATCCCTGGGAAGAGAGGCCCTGGGTGTAGATGGACTTCATGGCTGAAGAACCTGAGAGACTGGTGTGGCATATCCTCGAAAGAACTGTTCTGAGATGTTAAGAAAAGGCTATCGCCATGATGATAGCCAAAATTTGGAGCTTATATGGCACTTGAAGAAGAAGAAAAATCTGGTGTATTTGCAATCAGCATATGCGGAACATGCCTCAAGCCGTAAAATTTGTTTCCAACAGCACACAGAAAGCAACTGAGTCAATATTGACATGAATACCACAGGTAAAACTAACCATGAAAACACCTCTGGGTGCAGGAAGAACAACCGGAAATGGCTAATATATGCAAAACAAACCCATTGCAGAACATTCCTCAGTGGGATATGCAAGGAAGTACAGGAATCAGCTTGGCCCCCATAGTTTATTTTTTTAACTCTGCCTGGGAGTCCCGGCACTATTTGCAAAATAAATACAATATTTACATGTTTATAAATGTGTATTATTAGTTAGCTATCATAACAGGGATGCATATTTTTAGAGGCAAAATCAACAGAATGGTTTATGGAAAAAAACTCATCTCAATGGGAGCTGGGCTGGTTTCCTGCCAGATGGCTGAGCTAACGGTGCCTCCAGTTTACAAAGTCCATTTGGGTTGGCTATTGCTCATGCTGATCTCTGTGTAGCTAACATCCTACGCTTAGGACTAAATGCACATTATACAAGCTAGGTAGCATGCAGTTTAAGATTATTTTCATTTTCTGGCAGTGGCTGTTGGCTTTTACAGCCTTCCACACACATCCACTATGTCCCAAAGCTTCCAGAGGCTTACCCTGGGCAAAAGGGAGCCCAAGGAAGTCTCAGAACCTAAAACAGGAGGATAAGAAGCTTTTATTTAATGTAAGTTAAATGTTTCCTGTACCCAGTCTTTGGTGTATGAAAACCAAGACACAGGACACAGCCTCGGGCTGGGTTAACTCAGGTTTATTGCATCGTGGACAGAGGGAACATGAGGTAATGGCGGATCGATAGCTCTTTATATACTGCAGTAATACATTTGAACGTGGTGCCATGGTAGCCCATTGGCTACTGCCTGCGTGACGTCATTGCGAGTCACGCCCTTCTTGTCCAGGTGTAGGTGGTGGCGGGAAAGCTTCCCGCGCTGTTGCCTTTGAAGAGTTCTGACCAATGAGCTTGGACGCTCGCTGCTGCCAGCTGGTGGTCATTAGCTCGCGTCCTTATGCAGGGTTCATATGATACAGCTGAAGGTTACATTGTTGCTATAGGCAAGGTTACATTGGTTCAGATACATTGTAATCCATGTGGAAGGTAAAACCCTTAGAACACAACATCCCTCCCCCCTAGGACGAGACAACGTCTCGAGCCCATGCTTCTAGACACTCCCCCCCCTAGGAGACAAAATCTCTTAGCCAAGATGGCTTGTTTCGAACACGCTGGGGTCTCGATGCGGGCTGCCTCTCCCCTGGTTTGCTACCTTCTCTTTGTCCCCTGGTTTCCTGTCCTGTAATTTGAGATGGAGACTCGTTAGTGCCTTGCCGCGGCTCCGCGGCGTTGTTGGGGGGTGTGCTCTTACTTAGGGAGGAACCGGGGGCACTGGGGACTAACGAAAAACCCCTCTTCTCGCTTGGATGGGTGGGGGAACACTCCTGAAAACCCCCCCGGTTTGCTAACTCAAAACCAAAATTCCATTCGGGGGCAGCGGTCGCGAACTCTTCTCCCCCTTCCCCGGCCTCTGACGGAGCTGGTTTATCAAAAGGATATGAGTCGGGGCCGCTGCTTCTTCCTTCCCCCCTCGCTTGGGACTGTTGTCCGCTGCTGTCTCCCCCTTGGGTTACGCGGGTGGGGGAGAACCCTAACGCTGAATCTTGTTGGGGATCGTCACTGACTGGCCCACTTACTCGGTGCCTCAGTTGGTCTGCGTGCCTCCTCCAGAGGAGACCGGTGTGGGTTTCGACCCGGTACGACACTGGCCCCGTCTGTTCTACAACTGTCCCCGGCACCCAGGCTGGCCCCGCGCTGGCATAGTTCCTGCAATGAACAGGGTCGCCGGCGGCGAAACCTTTCGAGACTGCCAGCCCCACGTTTTTCCCTTTATCCTCAATTCTTGTGGGGTCCAGTCTGGACAGGAGTGTAGTCAGTTTCCGCCGCATCAATAGCTCTGCCGGCGAGTAACCTGACGCTAAAGGGGTCACCCTATACGCTAATAAGAACTGACATACTTGGTGATTCAGGTCCCCGGGGCCCATGCGCCGCAGCGCCTCCTTTGTTGTACGCACCAACCGTTCCACTTGGCCATTCGTGGCCGGGTGAAACGGCGCGGACGTGACATGCCGAATGGCATTCGCCTCCATGAATGCCCCGAACTCCGAGGAGGTGAAGCAACTCGCGTTATCGCTGACTAAAGTGTCGGGTAAACCGAACGTTGAAAAGACTCTCCGTAGTTGGTTAATTGTAGTGGTGGAGGACGTGCTCTTTACCGGAATGACCTCCAGCCACTTTGAGAAGGCATCCACCACCAGGAGAAACATGGTTCCTCGGAAAGGGCCAGCGAAATCTACGTGCACTCTGGACCATGGCCCCCTTGCTGTGTCCCATTCCCTATGCGGGAGGCGGGCCGCCTCTGGTCGGGACCCCTGGCACGCCTCACAAGTGCCGACCATGTGCTCTATGTCCTCGTCCAGCTGTGGCCACCAAAAGTAACTGCGGGCCAGCGCTTTTGAGCGAACGATGCCCGGGTGGCTGACGTGCAGCAGCTTGAGAACTCTCGGCCGCATGGTTGTTGGGACCACCACCCGTTGGCCCCACAACAGGCACCCCCTTTCTAGGGACAACTCTAGCTTCTTCCGAAAGAATGGGTCGAATTCCTTGCTTGGGGACGATGCTGGCCACCCTTTCTGCACCCAGGAGCTAACTTTCTCTAGCGTTCTGTCCTTGCCTGTCGCCCTAGCTATATCGGCTGGTACTATTGGGGGTTCGTCTAAAACCTCGATTAGCAACACCTGGCGGTCTCTTCTTATCCTGGCCTTTTGGTCGTCCGACAAGGGCAACGGAGATCTCGAAAGCGCATCAGCATGGCTGATCTCCTTTCCGGGCCGGTACTCCAACTCGTGTTGGTATGCGTTAAGAAAAATGGCCCATCGCAACATTCTCGGGGATAGGATCTGCGGCGTGGGCTTGCCTGCCGTGAAAATCCCTAACAGGGGCTTGTGATCTGTCACGATTTTGAACGGGCGGCCATACAGGAAATCGTGAAACTTTTTGGTCCCCGCTACTATTGCTAATGCCTCTCTGTCGGTTTGTGCGTAATTTCGCTCTGCTTGGGACAGGGACCTTGAATAAAATGCAACTGGGGCCTCCCGACCGTCATCCAACACGTGGCAAAGCACCGCCCCCACCCCCACCGGTGATGCATCACAGACTAAGACCACCGGCCGTTTGGGGTCGAAATGCGTGAGGATTGCGTCCGATGTTAAAAGTTGCTTAAGTTCGTTGAACGCCTTCTCGTGCTCGTCACCCCACATCCATGTCTCCTCCTTTTTAAGTAACCGATGAAGCGGTTCGGCCACGGAGGCTTTCCTCGGGAGGAATGTATGGTAAAAATTGAGGAGCCCCAGGAATGACTGTAATTCGGTTTTGGATGTGGGGCGAGGGGCCTTCTTGATGGCTTCTACTTTGGATTTGGACGGCTTAATACCCTCGGGTGTGATTCGAAACCCTAGAAACTCGACCTCGGTTTCGAAAAAAACACATTTGTCCTTCCTCAGTCTCAGCCCCGCTTTTTCGAACACAGTTAGTACTTTATCCAATCTCTTTGCTAGTTCGGCCTCACTCCCCCCTGTTATCAATACGTCATCAAAATAAGGCAACACCCCCTCCAGCCCCTTCAGGAGGCGTTCCACGAGCGATTGAAAAAGGCCGGGTGCCGAGTTCACGCCGAACTGTAAACGCGACACCTGGAACGCTCCTTTGTGTGTGACTATTGTTTGTGCCGCGGCCGTGGCGGGAGTTACGGGGAGTTGCTGATAGGCTTGTGCCAGGTCGAGCTTAGCGAAACACTTTCCCCCATTTAGCCTGGCCAAAAGGTGGCTAACCACTGGCACCGGATATGCATTAGGGCGAATCGCCTTGTTAATTGTACACTTATAATCAGCGCAAATGCGCACCTCCCCGTTAGCCTTCAGGGCTGTTACAATTGGAGTTTCCCACTCCGCGGAATCCACAGGAATAAGGATCCCCTGGCCCACCAATTTGTCCAGTTCCGCCTCTATTTTGTCCTTAAGTGCGAAAGGCACCCTGCGCGGTTTGAGTCTTATCGGGCGGACCTCCGGGTCTAGGTCGAAGGCTACCGGGGGTCCCTTGAATTTTCCAAGTCCTTTCTTAAAAACGGCGGGGTGCGCATCGCACACCGCCTGTATTGGATCCGCCCCCACTGCATGTACTCCCCCTATGAACAGGCCCAAGGGCTGAAACCACTGTGTCCCTAGGAGGCTACAACTTCCCCCCTTGAGGACAACTAGGGGCAGTTCCGCCGAGTGTCTCCTAAACTTAACCTGAAATTTCCCGACCCCCAACACCGGAATGCTGTTTCCCTGTACATCACGTAGCGTGGACCTCAATGCCTTAAGTTTGGGCCGCACGTGGGGGTCAATTTTCAAGAACTCCCTCTGGGGAATTATAGAATAGGAGGACCCTGAGTCAATCTCCATCCTAATAGGGGCCCCCTGTACTTGTACCTCAACAAAGTAATGGGACTGTCCCGCGGACACGCTGAACACTGGTGCGTCGTCCTCGCTGCCGTCCGAGACGCGGCCCACGCCGTCCTGCTTCTTTGTGGTCTGGGCGCCGTCTTTGGGCCTCGCTGGACGGTCCGGCTTGGTCGAACGGTCTGATGACTGCCTCCGGCCCTCCTTCCGCTTTCTGCATGCCTTGGCGATGTGTCCCCGCCGGCCGCAGGAGTAACATTCGGCCTTTCTAAATGGGCACCTCGCGCGCTCGTGGGCCGCTCCGCAGCCATCACAACGGCGCCCCCCTTTTCGGACCTTCTGGACTTCCTCGCCGTCGCTGCCTTCCGAGGACGATTTTGAGACCCGTCGAGTTGCGTGCACCGATTTTTCCGCTTTGCCGGCTCTGGGACGCCACTCACGCCACTGGTGCATCTCGTCCACTCCAGCATTCGTGGACTCCGCGGCTTCTGCGGCCTCAACGACCTCTGCCAGCGTGGGTGGCGGCTCCTTGTTCATCAAACTGCGCTGCACCTCCTTGTCCTTCAGGCCGCACAGCACGCCGTCCCTGAGGGCCATTTCTTGGATATTGTCCCATTTGCAGGGGACGGCGGCTGCCCTCATGGCGGCCACGAATGCCTCAACCGACTCGTCCGGCGCTTGGACTCGCCTCCAAAACGCGCTCCGAGCGGGAAACATCGCCCTCGCGGGTCGGAAACGTTCCCGTAGCAGCTTCATGATGTCGGCCGCCTTGAATTCGCTCACCTTCTTCGGAGTGATAATGCCCACCAGTGTCCGCTTGGTGTCCATCCCGAGCATTCTGGTGAGGATGGCCCTCTTCGTCTCCTCATCGTCTTCCTTGACTTTGAGCTCCACCAGGGCCGCATGGAAGTCCATCTCAAACAGCTCCCAGTCTTGCGGTTTGGTGATGTTGAACCCGCCCTGCGCTCTGGCTGCTCCTTGGGGATCCATTATCCCACCTTCGTCGCCAATTTGGTGTATGAAAACCAAGACACAGGACACAGCCTCGGGCTGGGTTAACTCAGGTTTATTGCATCGTGGACAGAGGGAACATGAGGTAATGGCGGATCGATAGCTCTTTATATACTGCAGTAATACATTTGAACGTGGTGCCATGGTAGCCCATTGGCTACTGCCTGCGTGACGTCATTGCGAGTCACGCCCTTCTTGTCCAGGTGTAGGTGGTGGCGGGAAAGCTTCCCGCGCTGTTGCCTTTGAAGAGTTCTGACCAATGAGCTTGGACGCTCGCTGCTGCCAGCTGGTGGTCATTAGCTCGCGTCCTTATGCAGGGTTCATATGATACAGCTGAAGGTTACATTGTTGCTATAGGCAAGGTTACATTGGTTCAGATACATTGTAATCCATGTGGAAGGTAAAACCCTTAGAACACAACACAGTCCAAGTTGCCCCAGGTGCAAAATTACACACTTCCCCAATGTGTTATTTAATTTTATATGCGTCCCAACCCAGAGGCAGTGATGTTTGAAAAATACTTTTCCTGTCTGTGAATCTTAATGGTGCAAGCCGTGATGCTGATCCAGTACAGCCTCCAGCGTCCCTTCTAACCTCCATATGGGTTTGGGCAAGAATCTCACCAGCACTTTCTGGTCCCAGTATGTAAAGTCACTTTGCTGGGGTTTAGTGAGAGTTTCACTTTTTGCTCTACTGAACGTTTTTATAGTCATATCCTATTGTTTCTCATTCTTTATATTTGTTATTTATGTGAGGAGGCCTCTATGTGGGTGTCAATGTCATTTTAGAAACAATTCTGTATTGCCAAGTTGATTGTGACTTTTAGCCAACCTCTCAGGGTTTTCTAGATAAAGAGTATTCAGAAGTGGTTTACCCTTCCCGCTTTCTGGTTGGGTGCTCTGGGACAGTGCAACTTACCCATAGCTACACAGATGACAGGGTCAGTTTCCACAATATCCACACCCACTCTGGTAATCTCGGCTGGAGGCACAAAAGGGGATTTGAATTCCCAACCTGTGACCTTACAGTCATGTGGCCAATCCACTGAGCCATAGTTTAGCAATGTTTTCATTAGATAGTGGGAGAAATCTTATCCATGTAGTTATCAGGCATAAACCAGATCCAGTCTTTGGATATAATCAACTGAATTGAGTTGAAAGCTTACTGTTGTCCTCCTTCCCACCCAATCTATCTCTAGGACTCCTTTTTTCCTTGGGGAAGCCTTTGGGCCACTCAATTGCTGCCGCTGCCAGGATTAAGACAACTGGCAGTGAATTTATGTTGATTTCGGACTATTAAGAGCTCCCCTGCCCTCACCCCCAAGGTTCCCAAAGACTTCTCCAGGGCTAGAGGAATCCCTAGAGAGCTTTTTAACCAAAAACAGGTGAATATTAGAAGCTTTTTTTTAATTGATTATTTCTGATACCTAGATCCAGTTTACACCAGCATGATTTTGCAAACTAAATTTTGCCCATTATCACTTCCCTTACCTCCTTACACTAGAGCAGACCAGAGGGGCTCGCTCATAGTTCCATCTGCTAGAGAGGCTCGCCTCTCTAGCACAAGAAGGAGGGTCTTCTCCGTGTCTGCTCCGGCCCTGTGGAACCTCCTGCCAATTGAACTTTGTCTCCAGGCAGAACTTTTACCCTTTCGCAGGGGTCTTGCGCAGTGGGTGGGGGTGGCTGCTGGGGAGATAGTCACCATGGGCTGGTTTGTTTGAGCAGTCAATTCTTGAAGCTTGGGATGTGGTACTGGAGGGTACTTTTAAAGAAAATTGTAAAAAACTTTTAACTTTAAATAATTTTAATTTTTTAATGTTTTTTAAATGTTTGGGTGCTTTTACTGTATATGTGAGCCACCCAGAGTCGCCTCGGCGAGGGGGCTGCGTTAGCAATATGATTAAATAAATACATAAATACACCCACACAAGCACATTATGACCCTAGGCTTTTAGGCAGTGTTTGATTTTCATTTCAATCTGTGCTTTTTAGGGTGTTCTGCCTCTACAGAGAGTTCACAAGCACGAGACACAAATCATAGATAGTACTGTAGAGCAGAAAAGCAGCACACATACTGTACTAGCATGCTCTAAGCATATTAAAGTAGATTTTAAAGGTGGTTGGTACAACATCTTCTGGACCTATCCAGTGGTGGGCTCCAAAAATTTTTTACTACCACACTGTGGGCATGGTATGGTGGGTGTGGCCAGGGGAGAAGCCCTCGTTGCACCCAAATTAGGACTACTTTATTTCAAAACTTGGATGGGCGGGGCCAGCCAGAATTTCTGCTACCGGTTCTGGCAAACTGATGCGAACCTGCTGATGCCCATCGCTGGACCTATCTATACAAAACTTGTCCAGAAACCCCAACTGAAAAGGCTACCATGCTATCAAATTTCATGTTCTTATGTGAAAAAATAGCAATATCATGGCAGTTAGAAAAATTTAAAAGTAACTGTTATTCCTTATTGCCCAAAGTTCAAGAAAATGTATCTATTAGGATCAATCCTGACTGCTTATTAGAAGGACAGGAGCTGAAGATGAAGCAGTGGTGGGCATCAGCAGGTTCGCACCAGTTCGCCAGAACCGGTTGCAGAAATTCTGGCTGGCCCTGTTCATCCAAGTTTTGAAATAATGTAGTACTAATTCGGGTGCAAACAGGGCTTTCCCCTTGGCCACACCCACCATACCACACCCATAGTGTGATACTAATTTTTTTTGGAGCCCACCACTGGATGAAGCTCAAGTACTTTGGCCATCAAATGAGAAGCGAGGACTCACTTGAGAAGGCCTTGATGCTGGGAAAGATTGAAGGAAAAAGGAGAAAGGGGCGGCAGAGGATGAAGTGACTAGATGGCATTGTTGACACAATGGGCATAGATCTGTGTGGGCTGTGGAGAATGACAGAGGAGCCTGGCATGCAATAGTCCGTGGGGTTGCAAAGGGTTGGACTCAGCTGTGCGACTGAGCAACGAAAAGGATCTGGTGTAATCTATAGGATTTATCATTGTGACTTTTGACTCATTTCCACCTTTCTTAGAATCACCAAGAAGTGTCTGGATTTTGATCCTGTTTGTCCAGATGATGTCAAGAAGCTAAAGGTCACTGGAGTATGCTATTTAGGATGCAAGTTGGATTTCACCCTCACCAAAGAAAGCATCACTATCCAAGTGACAAAGTCCTTCTCCAACCTCCCATCATCTAATTTGGAAGTCATTCTAGCAGGAACAGGCAAGCGCTTTCCCTTGAAAGAAGGTAAGATGTCCCACTCTGTAGCTGTGATGTCAACATTGCTTGTTGCTGATCTCAATCATGGAGGGATCATTTTCCACTCAAGAGTTTTTGGAAATAGATACATGCTTAACTGCTAGGGGCTCTGATTGGCATCACAACATTGGTACATGATTTGTCATGCCTTTCATTGGCATGTGCCAGCTGAAACTGAAACTAGCCAGCCTGGGGTTCACTGAAATTGATCTCTTCTAACCTCTGTGACACAGAGAAAAAGAAACAGGCAAAGTGGCTCCAGAATGAAGAGAGGGACAGAAGGGGCTTGGCAGATGCTGAGGATGATGCCTATGGGAAGCACTGTGTTGGAGAGGTCAGCAGCTGAGGGCAGTTGTTGGTCTACAACTCCCTTCAGCCTCAACCAGAATAGCCAGTAATGAGGAGATGTTGGATGTTGCATTTTAGCAACATCTGGAAAGCCACAAGATGCCAAATTCAGTAGCATAACTGTAGGAAACATAATTGGTTTAGGTAACCACCTGTTGAATGCATATATTTTGGAATTTAATTAGCAAAACATAAAGCCAAAAAAACCCCAAGCAAGGAAAAAAGCACGAGAGAAAGAATAGCACAAATTCCCTTTAAAATGTCCCGTTCACTTTAAACAGTGAAAATCAATATAAAAGCAGCTTAAGTAATAAAAATGAATTTTATTTACAGTACAGTAAAACCCTACTTACGAAAAAAGTCTGTTCTGTAGGCTTTTGCTTAAATCAATTTTTTTTTGTAACTCAAAACAAACCGATAGGAAAAATTATTATTTTTACGTAACTCGAAGCAAACCCATAGGAAAAAGAATCTTTATGTAACTCAAAGCAAATCCATAGGAAATCATGTAAATCGGGACATGGTTTTAGCATAAAATTATTATGTAAGTTGATTTTTATGTAACTCGAGGCATTTGTAAGTCAGGGTTTTAGTGTACATTGTTCAGTTACAATTACAAAGATAAAAAGAGGGAAATGCAGAGCAGTCATGTTCAGAAGAAAGAGAGAATAATGTTGCCTGCTTTTTTGGACTCATGCTGACAACAAAGAACAATGGAAGTGCAGACAGGAAGAGGTGGGGCAGAAGTTAGTGGGCCTTCCTCAAAACCTGAGGTGAGGGGAAAAAGAATTCTGCTAATTGGTTAATGACAAAAAGATGGATGGTCACTTTAACCTGCAGGAAGACACGCACACTCACTTATACTTGGTTTTAGTAAGCATGCGAGATTATCATCTCAACAGGATCTACTTTTCTGTTTCAGGACAGAGTGTCTCCTTTCCCACAACTGATGGATGGATCCAGAAAATACCTATTGAGTCATTTTAAAGTCAGTTTGCTTCAATACACTTTACCAGGACAAGTATAAGAATTGAAAAACCTTACTAAACATAAGATTGTGGCTTGTTGGTATGTGGCCTGTCAACATGCGGCATTACTGTTTGTGTACTTTGTTGTTTGCGTACACCTGTCACCTGTTCCATGGGAGTTCATCTGGTATTCCTCACCACCACAATGTTAGAAACATAGAGCTTCCTTCCTGACCAGTGAATGGCTTTGAAAAGTCCTGGAATAGGGACCAAATGATAGTGGCTTCCTTTTCACTCTTCTCTAGGAGGGAAACTAAATTCTTCTTTTTTCCTGTCAACTTCTTATATATTATGTTGGCTTTTTAAAAATAAAGCCATTTCTTTCAGGTAAACCACTGCATTGAAAAATAGGCTCTTTCTCCTAGCCATAATTTCTACTATAATTGTAAAGAGGCTTTGGAAGCATTCAGTTACAAGTAACATAGCTACCTATAACTAGTACCCTTTTTGGATTATGAGAAAATAGCAGCATTACATTTCAGAAGTGTAACCTAATGAGAAAGATAAAAGTCATTGATCTCACCAACCATAATTTCCAGTTTTTTTCCAAAAGTTGTTTTTAAAAGGATATTTTAAGACATTTTAGAGGTCACAGGTTTCTTCCCCAAATTATATATCATTCTTTTATCAGAGTAGCAAAGGAAGTATTGCTTTTTTACATTCTATGTCTGATGAAGTGGACTTGATCCATGAAAACTAACATTAAAATATAACAGTCTTCAAAATGCTACAGCGTTTTTGTTTTTAATCTCTGATATGCTTGAAACAGACTACCATGGCTACTATTTCAGAAAATTCCGTATTTTTGTATCGTTAAGGTGCAAATGGCTATACAGGGAATCAGTATTTCCATATTTTCAGTGCTAATGTGTTGGTAGTTAAAAAACTATGCATTTTTAAAGAAAGAAACTGTTATCTCAACTGTGATGGCATCAACATTCATGGTCATCTAACTGGCTCAAAATAAAGAGTAATGCATGTAGTTCTTTTTAAAAAGTTAACTGAATGTTAAACTTGATATCTGTGCCAGTGACACTGACCTAGAAAAGCATGATTCTTTGCACATGCTCTGAAGAGAACAAAACGGAATCAACGAAACTGTTGCTGAATATAACAAACGGGAGTTGCACTGGGCTGGACACATCTCTTGAATGACAGATGGGCGTTTGACAGTAGCAGCAGTCGCTGAGTGGTTTCCCAGAGGAGTAAAAAGACCCCTTTGCAGCTTCCCCCCCCCCCCCAAAAAGGGGGGAATGGGAAAACCCAATCGTGAAAAATTTTGATCGAACAAAGAGCATGACAGCAAAACAAATGGAAAAGAAGTTGAGACCAGCAGGGGCTTATCTCTTGATAGTCTGGTCAATCAAGGAATAAATCTACTTATCTTAATACTCTTTAGGAAGAGTCATTATTGGGTTGTATTCTAATGAACAAAAATTCACATAGTCAAAGCAATGGTATTCCCGATGGTAATGTATGGGTGTGAGAGCTGGACCATTAGGAAAGCTGAGCACAGAAGAACAGATGCCTTTGAAATGTGGTGTTGGAGGAGAGTCCTGAGAGTCCCTTGGACAGTAAAGAGAACAAATAGGTCAATATTAAAAGAAATCAACCCTGACTGTTCATTGGAGGGACAAATAGTGAAGATGAAGCTAAAGTACTTTGGACATCAAATGAGAAGGGAGGACTCACTTGAGAAGGCCTTGATGCTGGGAAAGGTAGAGGGCAAGAGAAAAAAAGGGCATCCAAAGATGAGATGGCTAGATGGTATTGTAGACACAATGGGCACAGAACTGGGCGGGCTGAGGAGGATAGAGCTGCCTGGAGGAAAATGGTCCATGGGGTCACAAAGGGTTCGGGGTCCGACCAGGGGCAGTGGTCACATGCCAGACTTAGTTTTCTTGTTGGAGCAGTGGCAGAGTGATCTGAGATTACAGGACTTAGTCATCTCACCTATGCCATGGTCAGATCACTATCTGGTGACTCTTGACTTTCTGGGGGCGACGCTTCATTGTAGGGAGCAGGGCCTATTAAAATGGCCCGCCCTTGGCGACTAATGGATCCAGATGGATTCCAGAGGGAACTGGGAGATGTTCCTCTGGATCGGCTACACGATTCACCCGAGGCACTTGTCGACCTGTGGAACAGGACGGCAACAGCAGCCTTGGATGATATCGCGCCACTGCGGCCTCTCCGCGCCCGTGGGGTTAGGTCATCCCCGTGGTTCACGGATGAACTGCGGGAACTCAAACGAGCAAAGAGACGCCTAGAGCGCTGCTGGGTGAAGACCCAGGATGACTCCGATTGGACACTAGCTAGAGCTGCTATTAGGGCCTACCTAGTGGCGATGGGGGTGGTGAGGCGGCAATACTTCACCACCCTTATTGCCTCCGCTGATAATCGCCCAGCCGCCCTGTTCCGGGTAACCAGGTCCCTCCTCGGTAGGGGGAGATCGCTGCCCGGTTGGCAGGGTTCGGCTAAGGACTTTGCCGACCATCTGGTGGAGAAAATCGATCGGATTCGTTCAGGGCTGAATCCCGGCGTCGATGGGGAGGGTCCTGGGGGCACCGGAGCACAGTCTTGCTGTACGATCTGGGATCGGTTTGATCCTGTTGTCCCTGATGAAGTGGACAGGCTCCTTGCAGCTGTGCGTGCCACTACATGTCCTTTGGACCCCTGTCCCACCTGGTTGGTGAAAGCCTCCAAGGTGGTGACAGGTGGCTGGGTCGGGGCGATAATTAATGCTTCATTACGGGAGGGGGTATTTCCTGCACCGCTAAAACATGCTTTGGTGCGCCCCCTCCTGAAGAAAATATCCCTTGACCCAGCTGTCCTTAACAACTACAGGCCGGTTTCCAACCTGCCCTTTCTGGGTAAGGTTTTGGAGAAGGCGGTGGCGCGCCAGCTGCAGAGTGTCCTGGAGGAAGCGGATTATCTAGACCCCTTTCAATCAGGATTCAGGCCCGGGTATGGTACGGAGACGGCATTGGTCGCACTGATGGATGATCTCTGGCGGTAGCGGGACGGGGGTTATCCATCCGTCCTTGCTCTTCTTGACCTCTCAGCGGCCTTCGATACCGTCGACCACGGTATCCTTCTGGAACGGCTCAAAGGACTGGGGATCCAGGGCACCGTGTTGTCCTGGTTTTCCTCTTTTCTGGAGGGCCGTACCCAGTCGGTGTGGTTAAGAGAGTAAGAGGTCCAGCCCTAGGCTTCTCAAGTATGGGGTGCTTCAGGGTTCGGTGCACTCTCCTCTCCTATTTAACATCTACATGAAGCCACTGGGTGAGATCATTCGTTCCCACAGGGTGCAGTACCATCAGTACACGGATGACACTCAGTTGCACATCTCGGCCCATGGGACCCCAGTGACGCTGTTGAAATCCTATCCGGATGCCTGGAGGCCATTGGGGTCTGGATGGGGGCCAATGGGCTTCGGCTGAATCCCAGCAAGACAGAGTGGCTGTGGATAAGGGGCCCCGTGTTATCCAGGGAGTTACCATCTTTGGTACTGGATGGGGCTGTTTTGCCCCAGACAGCCCCAGTGCGCAACTTGGGGGTCCTTCTGGACTCGCGGCTGCTGCTAGAAGAACAGGTAGTGGCTGTGGCCAGGAGGGCTTTTGCCCAACTTCGGGTGATTCGCCAGTTGCGCACGCTCCTGGACCGGGGCTCCTTGCTTATGGTCACCCATGCTCTGGTCACTTCCTGACTAGATTATTGTAATGCGCTCTACATGGGGCTGCCCTTGACGACCATTCGGAGGCTGCAGCTGGTCCAGAATGCGGCAGCCCGGGTGGTGATGGGATGTGGGCGATATGCCCATGCCTCACCGCTACTTCGGGAGCTGCACTGGTTACCAGTTTGTCTCCGGGTGCAATTCAAGGTGCTGGTTTTGACCTTTAAAGCCCTATATGGCAGTGGGCCAGGATACCTTAGAGACCGCATCGTCCCAAGAGTGTCTGCCCGTCCAACCAGAGCAGACCGGAGGGGCTCTCTAATGGTGCCATCAGTTAGGGGTGCACATCTATCCAGCACCCGAAGGAGGGCCTTCTCCGTGTCCGCACCAACTCTCTGGAACCTCCTGCCAACAGATCTAAGACTTCAAAGAGAATTGCTGCCCTTCAGGAAAGGATTGAAGACCTGGCTGGCAGGGCAGGTGTGGGGCCCGAATGGGAACACGGTCCCCCACCTGCTGGCTTATGTAAAGAATTAAGAACTCTCTCTTCTACTTTTTATAGTGGGTGGGATGGGTGGGTGGGATATGGGTCTTTTAAAGTGTTTTTATGTGTTTTTAGAACTTGTTGTAATGCCGCCCTGAGTCGGGTTCTGCCTGAGTGGGCGGCATATATAAATATGACTATTAAATTAAATTTAAATTAAATTAAAATCGACTGTGCGACTGAACAACACATAGGCAGAGAGGAAAAAAGTAATCTGAGAGTTTTAAGATCACTACAAATTACCAGTCATGGTTTTTCACAGAAATAAATGCAATTATTCATTCTGCATGGAGAGTGGAATTGTGTCTGAGACATGCCCGGTGGCTAGAGAAACTTACATGAATAATAATAATTTCGTGTCAGAGATTACTCTGGGTTGAAAGGGTTTTTAGGGGATGCCCAAATGAGGCTCCTTTCATGTCCCCAAGTGCAGCTCTCGGGTATCGAATATAAATGTATATAAATTTAAATATATAAATTTTAATACTGTATATATATTTATAAATTTGAACTAATAAATAAATAAATCAAAAACTGACCTTCCAGTCTCCAGCTCAGTGTGTTAACCACTAAGCCACTGGGAGATGTATGAATAGGAGTATGTGATGGTAGCTGATAATTTAAAGGAATTTGAGAAACCTAGTTTATTTCCACTTTTAGCCTTTGAAAGTCAACAGAATAACCACAAGATGGCATCAAAACCATACAATGAAAGGAGACCCACTCTGAGAAAAATAAGAATCTGAGGGGAAAAGGAGTCTCAGAAAAACATGGCTTTGGTGTCTGGTCACTCTGACCTGGATTGCGTGATCCAGCCTTTCCAGTCCTGAGACACTGGTTACTGCTTAATTATATTGCTCATAACCCTTTGTCCTGTCATTTGGGAGACATTCATACTGTCTCTCTTTTGTTGCCATTATATTTTGTCCAAGCAAATCCAGAAATTCTGAATTGATGTTGATTTATGAAAAGTTTCTCCAGAACCACTGCAAACTTCAAATCAATGTGTGTAAAGGAGATAAATGAGGTTTTCTGTCCTGTAATTAGGCTGGATAAGATCCAAGACCTAGCTTTAAAAAGAAAAGAAAAAGCACAGTCTCTAAACACTAGAAGGCTGTAATGTCTGGGTGGAGCAGTAGAAAGAATGGTTCTCTCTAGCCCTAACCCCCTTACCCCTTATATTTGGTTTAGACTAGCAGTGATGGTGAACCTTGGCACTCCAGCTGTTCTTGAACTTCAATTCCCAGAAGCCCTGATCAGCAGGAGTGCTGACTTGGGCTTCTAGTAATTGAAGTCCAAGAACACCTGGAGTGCCAAGGTTAGCTATCACATGCACTAGAGTAGGGATGCCCAAACTTTTTGGGCCACGGGCTGGTCACATGGTTCTGGTCACATGGTTCAGGGGGCCAGTCACTATGGCCCATGGGCCAGATCCAGCCCCCAATGCCAATTCATCGAAGGCCTTGTTGCTCCCAGAAGTGGAAGTATAACGTGCGCGTACGGGTGTGTTTTGCATCCAGGAGCAACGAGGGCTTCATGGGCTGGATGAATTGAAATTGGGGGCTGGATCTGACCCACGTGCCATAGTTTGGGCACCCCTGCACTAGATTATGCCAGTCTCATTTTATACTTACACTGGAGTCATCCACAGATGGCTGTCAATATGACCCATTGAAATAAGTGGGGGTAAATGTCTAAATAAACATGTATGGAATATTTTTTTTAATCTTTAGGGAATTATTGGATAGCATTGCAAAGCAAGAACGTCCACAAACCTCCAGGATTGGCTTGGATCCCAGTTCAGCACTTTCGAAAAAAGTCCAGTCAAGGTCACACCACTTGGAGCCAGTCTGTTTCAAGTTGAGTCCCACACTCAAGTCAAGAACTGGAGATCAGAGGGGATTCCTGATACCCATTAATCATGAGGAGAAATACAGAAACACCACCTTTGGTTTTCTTTGTGAAATTTGCAGGCCTAGTAGCTTTCCAGAAGGAAATTGAGTGCTGAACTGGAGAGCAATAAGTGTCAGGGCTTTTATGCAAGAGCAGCCTTTCCATTTCAAGAATGCTCCCAAGAAACACAAATTTGGTCTCCCGGTGTTCCTTGTGGACCATTGCAATGGGAATGAAATACTGTAACTCTCTATTTATCTGTAATGTATATAGCCTCAGGATAAAACTGAAAACATTAAGTATTTTCAATATACTCTTTGACTTAATAATTGTAAACAAGTTGTGGATTTTATAAAATTGTAGGTTGGAAAATATACGATCCTGGCCTGAGGCATTCACCAATCCTTTTCCAGACCTTTTCAAGAAAAGATTCAGTTTCTCAGCCATGGAGACAGCATAAATTCCTTTCTCTCCCATAAAGTTCCTCACTTTGACCATTCTTGCTATGCCAGAACATTTCAGCCACCCTTAATGATTTGGAGGTGCAGTGTCCCAACACCTTCCCCAAATTATTTTAGCAACTGTTAGAAAATCTGAAATCACTATTGACTTAATGCAGCTCGATTAGAGAATGCTGTAAAGTTAGCACTATAGACAGCTGTCACTTGGAGCATGTTACAAGCAGTTAGAAACAGCTGTGTTTCTACCATAAGATGTCTTTAGCCCAATCCTATACATGTTTAGCTAAAGGTAAAAGGTAAAGGTCACCCTTGCTCAAAAGCCAGTCATATCCATCTCTAAAGTTCAGTGCTCATCTCTGTTTCAGTGCTGTCTGCTTCTGCAGATGTTTCTGTGGTCATGTGGCAGGTATGACTAGACATGGAATGCTGTTTACCTTCCCACCAAAGTGGTCCCTATTTATCTACTTGCAATTTCTTGCTTTCGAACTGCTAGGTTGGCAGGAGCTGCGACAAAGATGGGAGCTCATTCCGTCCTGTAGTATTCAGGTATCAAACTGCTGACCTGCCACCTTCCAGTCAGCGTCATAACAATTTGAGCCACTGCTTTCCAAGAATGAGTTATTAACAGTGAACATTTTAATGGCCTTTTAGGCTTCCTCCACGTGAATAGGAGTTCATTTTTAGAATAATAAGAATTATATGTCACAGGACGGAGGCATCAGGTTTTTAGAGTTGTTTAGGTGGAGCATGGCCAAAAAAAGGTTGGGAACCACTGGTCTAACCCGTCTGAAATGGGGGAGTTGGTACACCGAGTGAAGGTAAAGGAGCAATTTGTTGGCCTTGCTGTTTTTCTCAGTTGAGGTGTTAATTATGGGTTCTATATTAGAAACACAGCCTATTGGTTTCCCAGAGCCACAAGCTGCAACATTTCACTGGTAATAACAGCAGGATTGGTAAAGATTCTGACAGCATTGACTGTATCTTGCCACCACCCAACTGAACAGCTGAAGGCATGGGGCAAAATGTTAAAGTTAAGCTGCCAAGTTGTTACCACAGAAGAGCTTCAAAGAAAAGAATCCCACTGCTATTATCCTGGATCAGAAATAGCCTTGTTCTTGTGGGGAACGTGGAGCTGTCTAAAGGGAGAGTGCGTGACCAGAAGGGAACAGGCAAGATGAAAGCTGCCTTTTTATTCTAGGGGACGATTTTAGACCAAAGAGCAGCCTCTGTGCACTTGTCGGAGGGAGGGGGAGCGAGTCAGAGCAACAAATTACAGAGTTCTTTGCTACATGGCAATCCTGATTTCTAAGTGTAACCCAAACTCCCTATAATAACGGGGCAGCTGAGAAGACTGTTAAAAGGGGACTTGGAGATCAATGGTCACTTTGCAGGAAAATCATCCAAGGAAAATGTTCCAAATGGCAAAGCTAACCAGAATAGCTTTGGGTTGACACTTGGCTGAGTTCAGATGTCTGTATTTATAGCAAGTCAGAAATATAGGTAGGCTGCCATCTCTGTGTTAATTAGACCCATATTTCTTTACTTTTATTTTTTCTTGGGTAAGATGGCAAATGAGTTAACCTATTGCAATGACAGTGTGACTAATGTAACCCATCCCAGAAAGACAATGTTTGAATGTATAAAAGAAGAGCCTCTGAGATATGCATCACTACAAACTACTTTGTTGTGGATGGTATGTCACTCTCCAGATCTGGTGGCCTACAATCCCTGTACAGGGTAGCCAAAGGCCATAGTAACCAGATGTGTTAGAGACCAACATAGGCAGAAGCCAGATTGGGGAAAGTTCCTGGATGGGAAGATTTAGGGGTATGTGTGTACTTCCTTTAACTCCATGGTTCGCAACATGAGGCACACACCCCAAAGGGGGGCAATTGGATTGGGTGGGGCAATTTGAGAATGAGTTATTAACAGTGAATGGCCTTTTAGGCTTCCTCCACATGAATAGGAGTTCACTTTTTGAATAATAAGATTTATATGTCACAGGAGGGGGCATCAGGATTTTAGAGATGTGTAGGTGGGACATGGCCAAAAAAGGTTGAGAACCACTGCTTTAACTGATCCAAGGTAAGAACATGTACCCCAGTGGTGGCGAACCTATGGCACGCGTGCCAGAGGTGGTACTCAGAGCCACCCCAGAGTCACCCCAGCACAGAGTTCACCCCGCCCCTCTGCCCAGCAGCCCAGTGGAAGTGCTTCCTCCCTCCCCTGTAGCTATGTTGGCACTTTGCACTGAATAAGTGGGGTTTGAGTTGCATTTTTCGCACTCACTCTAAAAGGGTTGCCATCACTGATGTACCCTAATTAGGGACTTTCTTAGCAGAATCAGAATGGTATAAACTGATGGGGTTAAAACTCCACAGCACACCACAGGCAAATAACAAAGGGTAAATTATATGGAAATAATTGTCCTTTGCTGTTTACATCCTGTCGATATGTTTTGAGTACTGTCAGGAACTTGACACAGACGAACAATGTGTTTGTGCTGAGTGAATGCCTTTAACTAGCTTAAAATTCAAACCAAACTGAGAGGTGATGAGAGGCCATTGTGACCTGGTGGTGGCGGTGGTGGCAGCATATTACTTGAAGATACAGCCTAAGAGTTGAGTGTTCTTCTGAGATTACCTTTGCAACCATTAAACCTGTGAAGTGGGAAATGATTTCTTGGAATTGTCTAACCCAGGAGGTCATCTGCACTCTTTCAGATTTGCAAGTGATTTGGAGTGATTCCTCAAATTTGGGGTGCTGCTTTAGATGAGTATAATATACCCATCCAAAAACTACAAACACTGTAGAAGTTTGAGATTGTCATCTAGTTCGATTAGGTCTGGGAACCCAAGGTCCCACCAGAAGTTGTTGGCCTGTAACCCTTGACACCCCACACTATAGTACATGTATTTATTTATTATTTCAACTTATATACTGCCCCAGAGTGGAAGCACTCTCTGGCTGTTCAAACAGGATCACAGCAACCATGCGGCTGAGGGGATGGGGCAGTTGCAACTCCAAAACATTTGAAGGCTTTATGTGTCCTTGGCCCTTTTTTCTAGGTTGAGTTGTCTCGCTGCCATTTCTTAAAAACAGAGTGAGACTACAGTCCTGCCTACACACACTGAACCCCATCTGTTCCCATTGACCAAGGTATAACTTTACTTCTGAGTAGGCATGTGGAAAATTGCGATGGGATTACAACCAAAAGCCACTTCAAGTTCGTTGCTTTCCTTGTACACGCTTGTCGCTTTTGCCACGAGGATTGCTGTGTCCTGCACACTGTTTCTATAAACTCCCATACCTTTCTGTGTTGTTATTTACATTGTGGCTAAGACCCAGGAATGCTCTGTGAGTTCGGTGTCTGGCTACAAAGTCAGAGGCTGGGAGTTCAGTTCTCCATTGTGCATCCCAGAAGACCCAGCCTGTATGGCCTTGGGCAAGGAGAAGAGAATGGTAAACCACTTCTGGCAGGGTTCCTCAACCTTGGACCCCCAGATGGTCTTGAACTTCAATTCCCAGAATCCCTGATCAGTAGGTGTGCTGGGCTTCCGGGAATTGAACTTCAAGAACATCTGAAGGTCCAAGGTTGAGAAACCCTCTAGCTAGAAAACCCTGAAAAGGATCATCATAAGCCAGATTTGACTTTACAGCATACCATTATTATTATTTTCATTATAAAACTTTGAAAGGTTAGATATGGGGCAAGGCTTGCATTAGCCATGAGCTACCTAAAAAACTTAGTATTGTAGGCTCTAGTTTTTTCTTAAGCTTAGGATAAACACCTGGTTACTGCACATATGAAATACATGACCCAAATAAAAACAATCAATATTAATTTTTATTATTGCAGATGTGTACAAAAGATGAATGACTTATAAAAATGACTTAATCACAAATAGAAATAATCAAAGAAGATGGCCTCAAATCAGTTATAAGAAAAGAAACAGCAAGGACTTTAAGGAAGATAAAAAGGCAGTCTCTCCTGATCCAATGCCCTCCAGATGTGTTAGCCATGTTTGTCAAGGATCATGGGAGTTAAGTTCAACACATCTGAAGAACAGGGGTAGTAAGAGGCTGTTCTAAGGTATTAGACGCCTGAGTTTTCAAGACAATATAAAGGACATTGAATGATGATGACCTTCTCTGGAATAGTAAGATTAAATATGATTCTGTAGAGAAGCCACCACAGATTTGAATACATGTCAGTTAGCAGTTATCTTAAATTAAGAATGACTTAACTTTTCAACAGAATATTGTTTACTGTGAGGTCTCAGCAGCTGTAATCATCAACGTGTTTGATTAATAAGTGTGCAATTCTCGTTATATGAAAAATGACAATGAAAAGGCACTCTCTAGAATGAATTTAACAATATACAGTACAGGGCTACTCTGTTATATTAGTATATACGACAGGCAGCTTGAGAAAGCCCATTCAATTTCCTAATAGTATTATCTTGCCTGTGTGATTTCTGTGCTGTCAGGCCAACAGAGAAAAGGAGGACAGATAGCTAGAGGGAAAACATGGTGCAGACAGTTCAGCCTGGAGCATATGAAGAATGCCAAGGACAAAGGTCTACTTCAGCTGAATCGCCACCAAAGGGTGAGCAGTGAAACATCTTTCAAGATACATCAATTCATTGGTGCCATGGACCAGATGACCTGAATTAGAACTTGCAGAGGTTTTGTGTTGTGCAGTCTTTGCATTACACCAGCTGATGGCCTCTCAACGATTGGAAAGACATTGCCAGGATTGCTCAAGGCTACCCGCTCACTTCTTATCTTCATCTTCAGTAGGAAAGAGTCTATAAACAAAGTAGTCCATGGATTCCTGAGCCAGTTTAGAGAGATGAAGGACACCAGTGACCACCAGAGCAATGAGCACTAATGGTAGCGCCACATTCCACATTGTGGCAAGGATGTTGTAGCATTTGGCTTTGGAGCTGTAGTGACGGGCAGCTTCAAGGTCGCCAGCCACTTTCTGATCTCGTGCCTTTGAGAGAGAAGAACGAGAAGGCATTGACAAGCAGAAAGAAAAGGGAACAGGATAGTACAGGAAATTTCTGGTAGGGACAAGACAAAACCATGCAATTGGAGATACATTGATGCTACAACTTTATTCTATACATTTTGCATAACAGTTGCACCAGTGTCCATGTTGTTCACCTGTACTCCAAAGTGCTAACTAAGAAGACTGTAAGCATGATCCACATGGAGCACTGTGGATCACATCTACACAGTTTGGCATCTCCATACAGTTAGTACAAATTCATGTATGAGAAAACCCCTGTGTGATCATATGCTCGAACTCAGGGATTCTGTGAACTAACAGGCTAAGGATTTGCCAAGAGCAGGAATGTCATGCATTCCACCCCAGATTATATTAACTTTCTGGAGCTTGGAGATACTGAAAACAAGAAAGGTCTTGTACATAAATTATTGTGTCAGTCAGTGCTTCTCACACAGGCAGTCCTCTCAAATTCCTTTTCATGCCTTTGTAGGTAGTCCTTATATGCTGCTATTTCCACTTTCAAGCTATGCTAGAGGCCAGTGTCATGGTATGTTTCACTGATCATCAACCAGAGTGTAATTTCTTAAGCATAAATGGTTTCAGATCTGTTTCTAAAACTTAATGAAAGCCTTTCAACTGGGACACAGAAATGAACGCTCCATAGGAAAATGCTGTAGAGCTCAATTCTCCTCCTGCGAACAAACCCTGCTCCAAAAACAAACTAACACAAATCACAATCTTTCACGAAGAGCAAATCAACATAGGTTGGGGTAAAGTACTGAACATATCAGTTCAGTCCTTACATCATCTGGACAAAGGAGAAAATATTAAAACAGTTCATGCAGAATCAGGGATGGTTATTGGAGATTTGGTCCATCTGGACAAGCATTTAAAATAGAGATTCTGCTCCCATGATCTAACACTCCAAAAATGTAGGTGCTGAGTATTCCCCTGCCCGATATTAAACCAGGGAGGAACTTGCTCCATGACTGACTGTCATCCTGTCCAAACTCAATGTTGGCAATTATGTGAAAAGAGTAATTGGTGTCGCTTGTTTTCTAAGGTCCAACCCTGCTGTTCTCTTAGGTGAGCTAGGTTTCACACCATGTTGTAGTATTCTGTGATTTGGGAGGGGGGAGTGCACAAAAAAAGAGGGATGATGAAGCCATTCTGTCATATAACTTTCACATCGCAAAAAGTATTGTCAGTCTCCAGCCCAGAAATAAGACTGAACGAAGCTTCCCTGCACTCTGTCCAAAAGAACTCACTCCTCCTTTTTTCAACCTGTGTCCCAAAGTTAATCAAATTCCAGGACCTGATGCCCTGCTTCAGACAACTTGACTCCTCCAGTTATGTTGGACAGGGTCTGTAGTCTAGCCGGAGATGAGAGCTCCCATAGCCCAACATATCTTAAAGAGAGGAAAGCTGTTCTAGTTTAGGCTGAAAATATAATTGATCCAGGTTGCATCATGCCTGTTTTGCCTTTCCTTCCTTTCTTAAAACTTCTGTGGCAATAACGGAGAGCTGTATGCTGAACTTTCTAGAGCCGTGATAGCGAACCTCGGCACTCCAGATGTTCTTGGACTTCAATTCCCAGAAGCCCAAGCCCCTGTGAATCCACACAAATGGGTTTACTGCGATTCATCCGGCCCGCGCTGCCCTTGTTGCTCCCGGAAATGGAAGTAAAACACGCCGTAGAGGCACGTTTTACTTCCGCGTCCGGGAGCAATGACGGGTGCATTTTACTTCTGCTTCCGGGAGCGGCGAGGGCAGCGTGGGGCAGATGAATCACAGTACCCCATTTGTGTGGATTCACAGGGGGCTTAGGCTTCTGGGAATTGAAGTCCAAGAACATCTGGAGTGCCAAGGTTCACCATCATGGCTCCAGAGCCTCTTACTTTGTGTGTTCACTGCAAAATTCTGCAACCTGAACCTGTCACCCATGGTACTAGCAAAAGGGCAGGTCTCCAACATAGATGTTCAAGACCCCTCTTGGCTGAATAAAAAGCTGGGCCCTCAGAATGGCTCACCACATGTTATAAGCTGAAGGGGTCCCTCCCATGAGACCATTAAGGCAAGAATCTAAATTAAGTGAATTGTATCACTCTATATCACTATTATACAGGACTGTGGTGGCTCAAGTGGTTAAGATGCTGAACTTGACGACTGGAAGGTCGGCAGGTCAGCAGTTTGAGACCCAAGTACTGCATGACGGAGTGAACTCATGTCTTTGTCTCAGCTCCTGCCAACCTAGCAGTTCAAAAGCAAGAAATTGCAAGTAGATAAATAGGTACCACTTTGGTGGGAAGGTAAATAGCATTCTGTGCACTCCGGTGTCCAGGCATGCCTGCCACATGTCCACAGAAATGTCTGCAGATGCAGACAGCGCTGCCTGCTATCACTTCCTTTGTACATTTCCATTTCCGTACTTAGGGTGCAAACAGACAAATATTTCTCCTGAGGGTTGGGTTGGGAATGGGCTGGTTCTCTCCTTTTTCCAGAGACCACATGATATACATTCATTGGAAACAACCCACCCAATCAATGCCTATTCACCTCTTTTTGTGTCTCTGTCAATGGCTGCAGTTTGTGTGTGTGTGTGTGTGTGTGTGAGTAGGATTGCTCTGCTTTGCTTCAGTTCCAACATGTGTGATTGCTGGGATCAAACTAAAGCAGCTGGCTTGTGTCCCTTTGGTGAAATTGCTTAATTGTCTTGAGAAATTGAAAACTTCCTTGTAGGAGCTGCTTTTGGAGAGCAAGAGATAGGATGTTTTGCATTTCTTTTTAATTGTTGCTAATGTGTCAGTAATGCTTAGAAAGTGTTTTGCACTGTGTCTGTTAAAAAGAACTAAAATATATATGGAAAGCTTTGGCTCCCTTCCAAAGTTGAGTGGAACAAAAGCTTTCCATTTCTCAAGATCGTTAAGGAGCTTCACCAAAGGGATAGCCAGACAGCTGCTTAACGAACTTGAGAAATAGAAATTTTACTTCCCCAAATATCAGTCTTGATCGTGCTGAAGTGTGGGGTGGTCTATGACATATCACACTCCAAAGCCACTCTGTTTAGCCCAATCTAGACTGATCAAAGCTGGGATAATTCAGCCATCTAGTCACATTCTGAGAGCCTGAAAAGGCCCATTTAGTGCTTCAAGTCCAGCAGATATTAGTCAAAGATGATCTATGATAGATGAATGAAATAAGTGGCTTGAAGGGAAGTAGTGCAACTAACTAGGGTATATCAGGTTCTATTTGTAAAATCTGAAAGCCATCCAATGATTCTGCAATTAGTTTTGTGGTGTGTGTACAAATGGTCTGAAAGTTTCAGGGGAGAAGAAAATACAACTTTTCAGAAATTCGCACCCATTGCAGCAACCTCATTTTAGATGGCAAATCTTAACCAGTTCATGGTAATCCCTTGAATTCCTTGTAACTGAGCATCTATTTAGTCATTTTCTGGTTGTGGTCTTTATATTTTAGGGATCAAAGAGGGGGGAAATTATTTCAAGGAAACCCTTTGATCGTGTGAGCTAAAACTGTGTGGGAAAAGCTAAGAATGGAACGTTTAAATCTAGTTCATTGTTCTCAGCAGCAAACTACAAGAAGAAATCAAAATAGTACACAAGGTTTTGAGTTCCACAAGGCTCTTCATCACAGCATCTAGATCTGAGTACTAGACCTAGACAGAGACAGAACTGCTTTCCATCTTTAAGAACCCCTAGTAGATTCCTGTTGATTACTCGTTTGGAATTGCTGTCTATGATAATGTCCTGAACAGCATGTTAAACAATAATGGGGGCCCGCTGCTATTACTGAGCTGTATGAAATGTATTAAAGTGAGAAAACAGTCCAGAATCTTCCTACCTTGACAGAGTAGGCAAGAGCTACAAAGCCGAAACAGCAGAGGTTCATGTAGATGGTGTTGAAGATGGACCAAGTGATGTAGTCACGCGGGACCACCTCAGGCCTGAGAGTGATGACTGTTGGAGATGGTTCTTGCTTCTTGGACGTCATGGGCAGGTAGTCTTCACGAGGATATGATGTGTCCATAGCTCTAGGTGGAGGGAAATACACCCTTTACCAGTTGTGGCAGTGTGAAGAAGCTAGACAGGCTCACCCTCCTTTATATAGTGTGTGGCTGAAAAAGATATTCACCTCCTTCTATATATAAAACAGGGGAATTACAGTTCTAGTCCAGCTGTGGTGATCAGAAATGCATTGCCAGGGTTGAGAGAAATATTTGGTTTTCAAGGCTGCCCTCCTTCCCTCCCTCCCTTGGACAAGGAGTACTTTTTTCATAATCACAGAGTGGATTTTGGTCTACCTCCCAATCTGAAGAACTGGTCAGTAATTCAGGCACAAACAACTTCAAAGGCAGCCATGGTAGACACGTGTTCAGCAAGCAGCAAGGTGCTACTTACCTCCTTGTGTTACAAGGGCTCTCATATGTGGGAGACTGTCAAGACCAAAGGACAACAGATGTATATTGGACCTGATTGCAACCTACATCTGCAGAAATGTCTCCTAAACTTGTGATTACTCTTTTCGGTTGTTTTGCCTCCTCCTGCACAATCCTTGATCTATATTGCCTGTCCGTCCTCTCACCTATATTGGATGGTTTTTGCCTTTTCAAGTGTGGGGTATAAGATGTAGATGAAGTGATGGGCTGGTGATTAGAGTTCTGCATCTTAAAACGTATGCGTGTGCGCACTAACAAGATTATAGGGAACTCTGCTTTGATGCGACTAATAGTACGAGGAGAGGGGCTTCCCTTAGCTTATGCTCCTCATTTAACTCACTACCTCAAAGCTGTTTTTAGCCCCATTGGTTGTACTTAGGGATGTAAACCATAACCTCATTCATCCCTTTGTGTGCTAAGTATAAAAGTAGGCTAATTTCCCTCTTGCTGTGAGGTGGGTTGTTTTTTGTTTTTGCTTCAGAAAGAATCTGGAGATTTGCCAAGACTAATTTTGCACATTTCGATAAATGTAAAACATTGAAAATGCAGTAGTAATTACTATTTTTATTTTACTTGTTTTATTTTTACCTTTTAAATGGATGGTTGTTTTGCCTTCACATCTCTTGAGTACAGTCAGGGTTTTGATCTCTTACTGGCCCTCGTGTACATAGTCAGTCCTAGGAGAGCTATTACTTTGGACTCTGAATATACAGACATCCCAGCCAGTTTTTTTTCTGCTGCCAAATATGCATATGTCCGTGATGGCGAACCTTGGCACTCCAGATGTTCTTGGATTTCAATTCCCAGAAGCCCAAGCCGCCATGAATCCACCCGAATGGGTTTGCTGTGATTCATCCGGCCTGCGCCACCCTCGTTGCTCCCGGAAGTGGAAGTAAAACATGCCCGTACGGAGGAAGGGTTAACCCAGAAGAGGCTTAACCATATGGGCACGTTTTACTTCCGCTTCCAGGAGCGATGAGGGCGGTGCGACGGGGGCCAGATGAATCGCAGCAAACCCATCCGGGTGGATTCACGGGGGCTTGGGCTTCTGGGAATTGAAGTCCAAGAACATATGAAGTGTCAAGGTTTGCCATCACGGGCATATACTGTTTATGAGTTTTTAAAGTAGACTTGTGCACTGCCTTTGGACAAAATCAGACCAAATTAAATTTATTTGTGAGATTAAGATAAGTGAGGGTTGAGCCTTCAACAGAGCCCAAGATCTTCCCGAGTATTCCAATGACTGAGTTGCTAAGGCAGGTCAAGACTGAGGTCAGTACTCTGTAGTTGCTCTGACAGCCATTCCACAGATCTAGAAGGCGAAGAGAAAGAATTGTGCAGCTGTTCACATAGGTAGGTTGCACCAGGGCTGAAACATTATTAAAGTATTTTGATTTAGTGTACGTGATTTGGAAGGATGGTGGTTATATGCTTTTGGAGAAAAGACTGCACAATTATGGTGCTTCTTGTCTTTCCAGCTCATACGGTAGTTGTTTTTATTCTCTGCATGAGTGGGATTAAACAAAATCTACAGGCATAAGAAACTGCAGTGGCTTAGTGGTTAAGATGCTGAACTTGATGTCTGGAGGATAGGCAGGTCAGCAGTTCGAGACCTGAGTGCTACACGACAGAGTGAGCTGCTATCACTGTCCCAGCTCCTGCCGACCTAGCAGTTTGAAAACAATAAATTGCAAGTAGATAAATAGGTACCACTTCAGTGGGAAGGTAAACAGCATTCCATGCATTCCAGTGTCTAGGCATGCCTGCCACATGTCCACGGAAATGTCTGCAAACGCAGACAGCGCTGGCTCTTCGGATATAAACAGATGAGCACCAAACCCTAGAGTCAGATATGACTGGCTTTTGAGCAAGGGCAACCTTTGCAGATATTTATTTCATATTTGTTATTATTTCAAGATTTATATTGTCGCCCAACTCCAAGGACTCTGGGCGGCTTACAAAAGATTAAAAAAACCAACTACAATAAAAAATGTGGAAATGCACAGATAATAATGTTACAAAGCTGGGAATGGAGTGGGTCAGAATGTCTCCTAAAGGAGACCACCTTGGTCTGTATGCACTTCTTTCAGGCACAGAGAGGGCGAGGTAACTTACAATTATCACATGCATCGTTTGTAGGAACAGTGGCTCAAACTAGGGATGTGCATTTGGGTTCAGAAGTTTTACCTCACACTTTTGGTCTGAGTAATTATCTTAGGCTGGAAAGTGTGCTGAGGGTGAGAGGATGTTCAGGGGGAACGTGTTCAAACCTTAATAACTGCCTCATTTCTGTTATGCAACTACTCAAAATACCAGCGCTTAAGGGTCACACAGAGCAGGAAGAAACTAGCAATGTTCATCACACCAGGCTCAGCTGTATCAGCAGCTGTACTCTAGAGTCCACGTCTCACCCTTACAAACAACAGGGTGAGCTTTCTGGGACATTGTCTTGATAAGAGACACTACCCCAGAGGAAAGACATAACAGAGGGGTCCATGTGGAAACTCTGCAAGCTAAAAAAAAGACCAATCCCTTGTCTTACTGGGCTGAGAACGAGTCTGGCTGAGGAGATCAGGCCAAGATGGCAGTGGGACTTCTGTCATGTCTACCAACTAGTGTTCTCTCAGGGAGGGGACATTGTCAGTCCAAGCCACACTTGCCTGGAACCTTGATTTGTAGAAACACTTATTTTCCTTAAGATCAGGCTACCAGTGCTGGGCTTCCCTGAAGTCCCCTTTAATTAAGCAAGAGAGAATGTCATGCTCTGCTCACAGGACTAAGTATGCCAGCCTTCAGTCTGTCTCTCTTTTATTTTGCTTTTTTCATTATTTCCCCTGTAATTCCAAGATCTGTGAACACAATTCCTACCCACCACAGGCTCTTTGTTGCTCCAGTATTGCCTACCTGTGCTTCCCAGAGCAGCCCTTTGCTTCTGTAATACTGCTGGCTTTCCCTCTTGCCATTCCCACTGTTCAGAGTTCAATCAGTCAGTCAATCAGTCAGTATGCCCATTACAGCCATTTTCTAATACAGTACCTAGGCACTGTAAAATATTTAAAATATTAAATAATTAAAATATTTTGCCTGTTTCTTTAAAAGTGTGGGGGGGAGTGACTATGTAAGATTTGTAGAGACTGCTGTGGCTCATGTGGTTAAGACACTGAACTCACTGACTGGAAGGTCAGAGTTCAATTCCTAGGCACTGCACGACAGAGTGAGCTCCCATCTCTGTCCCAGCTCCTGCCAACCTAGCAGTTCAAAAGCAAGACATTGCAAGTACCTGTAGCTAAATAAGGACCACTTTGGTGGGAAGGTTAACAGTGTTCTGTGTTGGGGCATGCCTGCCACATGTACATGGAAACATCTGTAAACACAGACAGTGCTGGCTCTTTGGCTATAAACAGAGATGAACACTGAACTCTAGAGTCAGATATGACTGGCTTTTGAGCAAGGGCAACCTTTACCTAATTTAAAATTCTACATTCTGAATACAAAAGTCCGTAATTCCCATTTCTGGACTGGAATCCTTAATCTGAATTTTGTTGTTAGCATATAACCCTACCTCCAACTGAGGCCCAGTTTTGCTGTTGTTGTTTTGTGTCTGGAGCAAACAACACAAAACATGATATTGGGGAGAAACCCCTTTCAAACTAATTACTGGAATTTTATTTCTGAAGGTTTTATCTACCTTTGTATAGTTAGTACATAGAGCAACCCATAGAATAAACATGTTTGTCAACAAACAATAAGTAAGGGTCAGGTTACACAAAACTATACTGTATTTCTTCTTTTTACAATTTTATTCCTTTAGCCACACACACCTTTCAGTGTTGCATGCCTGAAAATCAGACAAGCAATCTCTCTGTCAACCGTTATTAACAAAACGAGTTTTTGTAGATCAAACAAGAGACAAAAAGTAAAAACAAAACAAAAAGAAGACAAAAACGTTGTGGCACCTTAAAGACTAACTGCTTTATTTTACTTTTTATTTTATAAAACAAAACATAGAACTTAAAAGCTACAAGCTACTAGCACAAACTTCAAAATAATAATTTTAAAGAAAAAAAGTCCTCCCCCCTCAACGACACTGAGATCAACTGAATCTAGCTATTGAAATGATCTGACAGGCTTCTGTTTACTGCAATCGATCTTGAATGTTGTGTCTCTAGAGACCGAAACCAAGAGCATTCACAATATTGTATTCCTGATTATCATCTATGGATGCAAAAGCTGGTCAATAATGAAAGCTGACAGGGGGGAAATTGAATCATTTGTAATATGGTGCTGAAGGAGAGTTCTGAGGATACCAGAAAGACAAACAAGTCTAGAACAAATCAAGCCTGAACTATCTCTGAATGCAAAAATGATGACACTAAGGTGGTTGTACATTGGGCATCTCATGAGAAGGCAAGACTGTCTGGAAAAGTCAATAATAGTGTGAAAGATGGAAGGCAGCAGGAAAAGAGGAAGACCAAAAATGTGACAGATTGACTCTGTGCGGGAAGCCATGGGCTTGTGTTTGCAGGACAGGATATTTTGGAGATCTCTCATTCATAGGTTCACCAAAAGTCAGAAGTAACATGATGGCACATAACAACATCTCTCATGTGCTACAACAGGAGTGGCCAAACTACAGCCTGTGGGCCGGATCTGGCCCACAATGCCAAATAATCAGTCCCATGCTGCCCATGCCACTCTCAGAAGTGGAAGTAAAATGTGCCCGCTTATGCACAAAATGCTGCAGTAAATGCACCCGCAGCTGTCATAAGCACATTTACGACAGCTGCGGGTGCATTTACGGCAGTGTTTTGCGCATGAGCAGGGGCGTTTTTGCGCATGCAGGGGCACATTTTACTTCAGCTTCCTGTGGGAGGAACCATGTGACTGGCCCAATGAACCACATGACCGGCCTGCGACCCAAAAAGTTTGGCCACCCCTGTACTACAGCCATCATTTTGTTATTTTCCTTGTCTAATTGAATTCCAAAACCTTTGTCTCGTATAATGAACAAAAGGAATAAAACAACATGATGACAGGAAGATGTTAAATAATGAAGTTATCAGAGGCAAAGGGCAGGACTTTAGCTGCAAGAAACTCTCAAAATGCCTAAAAATATAGTTTACCACTGGGTAGGCCAAGTGCCCAACCGAACTGATTCAGCAACCGTTTGTATAACTGTGGCGCCATCGTGTGGCTTCTGGAAGAAGTACAAAAAAGGTTACGCAAAAGGAAAAATCTGATGTCATATACTGTACCTAAAGCAGATGGTGGTGAAACATACTGTCTTTCAGACAGCATTAGGCTACAATTCCCATCAGCTAGTGCTCAGTGCTGGGGGGAGAGTGTCAAGAAATTGATCAAGCTGCCTAAAACATAGCCTGCTTTGTTTTCCTGTATCTTTCTGGAAGGCTGGACTAACTCTGCTGTGGGGCTGAGAGGGAGAGTGTTGTGTTCTAATAGTGTAACCTTCTTCATGTGATAACAATGTATCTTAACAATGTAACCCTTCCTACAAGTAACAATATAGTCGTCAGCTGTATCACTATAAACCCTGTATTAGGACGCGAGCTAATAACCACCAGTGGGCAGCAGCGAGCGTCCAAGCTCTCTTGGTCCATACTCATCAGTAGCCACAGCGCGGAGTTTCCCGCCACTACCTACACCTGGACAAGAAAGGCGTAACCAGCAATGATGTCACGCAGACAATAGCCAACCGGCTATCGTGGAGCCACATTCGAATGTTTACCACTGTATATATATAGAGCTTTGCATCCGCCATTACCTCATGTTCCCTCTGACCACCATGCAATAAACCTGAGTTAAACCAGTCCATGGCTGTTTCCTGTGTCTTGGTTCTCATACACTAAACTGGCGACGAAGGTGGGATTATGGACCCCCAAGGAGCCAGGGCACAGAGCGGTTTCAACATTATCAAACCGCAAGACTGGGAGCTTTTTGAGATGGATTTCCAGGCGGCACTGGTGGAACTCAAAGTCAAAGACGACGAGGAAAGGAAGAGGGCCATCCTCACCCGAATGCTTGGGATGGAAACCAAGCGAACGCTGGTGGGCATTATTGCACCGAAGAAGATGAGTGACTTCAAAGCCGAGGACATCATGAAACTGCTGCGTGAGCGGTTCCGACCCTCGAGGGCAATGTTTCCCGCTCGGAGCGCGTTTTGGAGGCGAGTCCAAGCGCCGGACGAGTCGGTTGAGGCCTTCGTAACAGCCATGAGAATAGCCGCCGCCCCCTGCAGATGGGACAACCTAGAGATGGCCCTAAGGGACGGCGTTCTGTGTGGCCTGAAGGACAAGGAAGTGCAGCACAGCCTGATGAACAAGGAGCCGCCACCCACGCTGGCAGAGGTTGTGGAGGCCGCGGAATCTGCGGAATCCACGAATGCTGGGGTAGACGAAATGCACCAGTGGCGTGAGTGGCGTCCTAGGGCCGGCAAAGCGGAAAATTCGGTGCACGGCAAGTCCGGACAGTCGGTACACGCAACCCGACGAACCTCGAAGTCGTCTACGGAAGGCAGCGACGGTGAGGAGGTCCAGAAGGTCCGAAAAGGCGGACGCCGTTGCGATGGTTGCGGAGCAGCCCATGAGCGCGCGAAGTGCCCATTCAGAAAAGCCGAGTGTTACAACTCCGGCCGTCGGGGGCACATCGCCAAGGCGTGCAGAAAGCGGAAAGAGGACCGGAAGCATTCACAAGACCGTTCGGCCAGACCGGACCGTCCAGCGAGGTCCAAAGATGGCGCCCGGACCACGAGGAGGCAGGACGGCGTGGGCCGCATCTCGGACGACAGCGAGGATGACACCCCCGTGTTCAGCGTGTCCGCGGGACAACCCCATTACTTTGTCGAGGTACTAGTACAAGGGGTCCCTATTAGGATGGAAATTGACTCGGGGTCCTCCTATTCTATAATTCCCCAGAGAGAGTTCTTGAAAATCGACCCCCACGTGCGGCCCAAACTTAAAGCGTTGAGGTCCACGCTACGAGACGTGCAGGGGAACAGCATCCCAGTATTGGGGGTCGGGGAGTTTCGGGTCCGTTTTAAGAGACATTCTGCGGAACTTCCTCTAGTTGTTCTCAAAGGGGGAAATTGTAGCCTCCTCGGGACTCAGTGGTTTCAGCCTTTGGGTTTGTTCATAGGGGGGGTGCATGCCGTGGGGGCGGATCCAATACAAGCGGTGTGCGACGCGCACCCCGCCGTTTTTTAAAAAGGACTGGGAAAGTTCAAGGGACCCCCTGTAGCCTTCGACCTAGACCCGGAGGTCCGCCCGATAAGACTCAAACCACGCAGGGTGCCGTTCGCACTAAAGGACAAAATAGAGGCGGAACTGGACAAACTGGTGGGCCAGGGGATTCTTGTTCCTGTTGATTCCGCGGAGTGGGAAACTCCAATTGTGACAGCACTAAAGGCTAACGGGGAGGTGCGCATTTGCGCTGATTATAAGTGTACAATTAACAAGGCGATCCGCCCTAATGCATACCCGGTGCCGGTGGTCAGCCACCTTCTGGCCAGGCTGAATGGGGGAAAATGTTTCGCTAAGCTCGATTTAGCTCAAGCCTACCAGCAACTCCCTGTAACTCCCGCCACAGCAGCGGCACAAACAATAGTTACACATAAAGGGGCGTTCCAGGTGTCGCGTTTACAGTTCGGCGTGAACTCGGCACCCGGCCTTTTTCAGTCGATTGTGGAACGCCTCCTGAAGGGGCTGGAGGGAGTGTTGTGTTATTTTGATGACGTATTGATAACAGGGGGGAGTGAGGCCGAACTGGCAAGGAGATTGGATAAAGTACTGACTGTGTTCGAGAAAGCGGGGCTGCGACTGAGAAAAGACAAATGCGTTTTTTTCGAAACAGAGGTTGAGTTTTTAGGGTTCCGTGTCACACCCGAGGGAATTAAGCCGTCCAAATCCAAAGTAGCCGCAATCAAGCAGGCTCCTCGCCCCACATCCAAAACCGAACTACAGTCATTCCTGGGGCTCCTAAACTTTTACCATACCTTCCTTCCACGGAAGGCGTCTGTGGCCGAACCGCTCCATCGGTTGCTTAAAAAGGAGGAAACATGGCTGTGGGGTGACGAGCAAGAGAGGGCTTTTAAAGAGTTAAAGCAACTCCTAACATCCGAGGCAATCCTAACTCACTTCGACCCCAAACGGCCAGTGGTCTTAGTTTGTGACGCATCCCCGGTGGGGGTGGGGGCGGTGCTTTGCCACGTGTTGGACGATGGAAGGGAGGCCCCGATAGCGTTTTATTCCAGGTCCATGTCCCAAGCTGAGAGGAATTACGCACAGACCGACAGGGAGGCATTAGCGATAGTAGCGGGCACCAAAAAATTTCACGATTTTCTGTATGGTCGCCCGTTTACGATCGTGACCGATCACAAGCCTCTGTTAGGAATTTTCACTGCAAATAAGCCCACGCCACAGATCCTGTCCCCGAGAATGCTGAGGTGGGCTATCTTCCTCAACGCATACCAACATGAGTTGGAATACCGGCCCGGAAAGGAGATCAGCCATGCAGACGCACTCTCACGGTCTCCTCTGCCTTTGTCGGGTGACCAAAAGGCAGGGGTAGAGAGAGACCACCAGGTATTGTTAATAGAGGTTTTAGATTCACCCCCAATAGTACCAGCCGACATTGCCAGGGCGACTGGCAGGGATAGAACGCTGGAGAAAGTAAGCTCATGGGTACAGAAGGGGTGGCCGGCGTCCTCCCCAAGTACGGAATTCGACCCATTTTTTCGGAAAAAAATAGAGTTGTCCCTAGAGAGGGGGTGCCTTTTGTGGGGTCAACGGGTGGTGGTCCCTACATCCCTGCGACCGAGGGTACTCAAACTGTTGCACGTCAGCCACCCGGGGATCGTCCGTTCCAAGGCGCTGGCGCGGAGTTACTTCTGGTGGCCCCAGCTGGACGCAGACATAGAGTACATGATCGGCACTTGTGAGGCATGCCAGGGCTCCCGACCGGAGGCGGCTCGTCTCCCGCACAGGGAATGGGACGCGGCAAGGGGGCCGTGGTCCAGAGTGCACATAGATTTTGCTGGCCCGTTCCGAGGTACCCTTTTTCTCCTGGTAGTGGATGCGTACTCCAAGTGGCTGGAGGTGATTCCGGTAAAGAGCACGTCCTCCGCCACTACAATTAGCCATCTAAGGAGAGTCTTTTCCACGTTCGGTTTACCCGACACTCTGGTCAGCGATAACGCTAGTTGTTTCACGTCCGCCGAGTTTAGGGCATTCACGGAAGCAAACGCCATTCGGCACATCACATCCGCGCCGTTTCACCCGGCCACGAATGGCCAAGTGGAGCGGCTGGTGCGTACAACAAAGGATGCGCTGCGGCGCATGGGCTCGGGGGACCTGAATCACCAAGTTTGTCAGTTTTTATTAGCGTATAGGGTGACCCCCTTGGCATCCGGTTACTCGCCGGCAGAGCTGCTGATGCGGAGAAAGCTGACCACGATTCTGACCAGATTAGACCCCACGAGGGTCGAGGACAAAGGGAAGAACGTAGGGGTAGCGGTGTCGAAAGGTTTCGCCGCCGGCGATCCTGTGCATTGCAGGAACTACGCCAGCGCAGGGCCAGCCTGGGTACCAGGGAGAGTTGTAGAACAGACGGGACCAGTGTCGTATCGGGTGGAAACGAGCACCGGTCTACTCTGGAGGCGGCATGCAGATCAGCTCCGGAGCCGGGTTCCCAGGAAGCAATCCACGGACGGCATGGAAAATACCTCAGCGTTAGGGTTCTCCTCCACCCGCTTAGCCCAAGGAGGAGACAACGAAGGGCAACAGTCCCAAACAAGGGGGGGAAGCAGCGGTCCCGACTCAGATCCTTTTGATACGCCAGCTCTATCCGATCCCGGGGAAGAGAGTGAGGAGTTTGCGACTGCTGCCCCCGAATTTGATTTTGCGTTACCGAGCCGGGGGGGGGTTTTGGGAGTGTTCCCCCACCCATCCAAGCGAGAAGAGGGGTTTTTCGTTAGCCCCCAGTGCCCCCGGTTCGTCCCAAAGAAAGCACACACCTCCCATAAAAGCCGCAGAACCGCGGCAAGTCACTAACAAGTCTCCCTCTCCAGTTACAGGACAGGAAGCCAGGGGACAAGGAGAAGGTAGCAAACCCGGGGCAGGGCAGCCCGCACCGAGACCCCAGCGTGTTCGAAATAAGCCATCTTGGCTGAGAGACTTCGTCTCATCCTAGGGGGGAGGAGTGTTGTGTTCTAATAGTGTAACCTTCTTCATGTGATAACAATGTATCTTAACAATGTAACCCTTCCTACAAGTAACAATATAGTCGTCAGCTGTATCACTATAAACCCTGTATTAGGACGCGAGCTAATAGGGCAGCAGCGAGCGTCCAAGCTCTCTTGGTCCATACTCATCAGTAGCCACAGCGCGGAGTTTCCCGCCACTACCTACACCTGGACAAGAAAGGCGTAACCAGCAATGATGTCACGCAGACAATAGCCAACCGGCTATCGTGGAGCCACATTCGAATGTTTACCACTGTATATATATAGAGCTTTGCATCCGCCATTACCTCATGTTCCCTCTGACCACCATGCAATAAACCTGAGTTAAACCAGCCCATGGCTGTTTCCTGTGTCTTGGTTCTCATACACTAAAGAGAGGAAAATGCTAGGGAATTCTTCTTTTTCTTTCTTACCCAGGTCAAACTTTAAACTGCCAAAATGAAATTATCTACTTGGCTTTTCACTGGACAAAATTAAATCCTCATAGTCTTTTCTGTCTGCTGGCAGACCAACAAATGAGCAGAATTCTGTATCTCTCCACATTCACAAAGAGTGTTGTTGTCCACCAGCAGCCCCCACTTGAGCATATTGGTCTTACATTTAGGCACTCCAACCCTCAGCCTATTCAGGGCCCTCCAAGTGACATGGGAAGGTTGAGTTCCTCAGTTATACCCTCCTTTAATGTCATTCCTTGTCCAGTGATCTCCTTCCTCCAGCTTCAAATTTGATTTTGTTCTTGCATACCCTCGAGAATATTTGTTCTTATCATAAAGCTATACTTGTATCTGAACCATTGGACATGAGGCATGTATCCATTCAGTGGATTTGGGGGTAATTCTCTTCTTAGTTCTCTCGGCATCGGCTGTTACTTCTCTCCTTAGCTTAGGTGGACTGATACTAACAGGAGGATATACAGGTATATTCTCAACAATACTAAGGAATGAGAATGCATGAACTCAGCACAGCTGGGTTTTCTTCTCTTCATGGAAAGGCTGCTGGAGAAAGTTTTAAAGTTTGCAAATTAGCAAGAGACTGGTACAAGCTGGATTGGGAACATGTTAGAGGAAATATTACTTTCTAGAAGTTAACCAGTCTGGCCAGGTTATCCTGTTATTGTAATAGAGTAGATCATACTGCCAGCAACTCAGAGTCAAGTGTCAGGCAGCAGTTAACTAACGTGACAACCCAGAAGCCTTGGGTGCCAAAGTCCACAGGGAAGGGTGATGGTCCTCAAGTGGATTAAATCCCACTTGAATCCATCTTGATGGAGAGCAGCAGCTACCTGGGCCTGATGCATACCTGTCAAGTTTTGGATTTGGAAATAAGGGAAATTTCCCGGCAAATACGGGATACTTGACAGCTTTGCTTATCCTGTGCTGCCCTCCAATGGTGGCAATAGGGCATTGCAGTCTAATTAATAAGGGATGACGGCAGGAAAGAGGGTAAAATAAGGGGTTTTCCCAGCCAATAAGGGATACTTGACAGCTATGGCCTGATGGGGACTTTGCGTGTCAAAAGGGCTCAGGACCATAAAGTGACTCACAGAACTAGATCAGTGGTACAGGTGTCGTGCTGCCATGTGGAAGTCAGATGAAAGGCCACTGCATTATATTCTCAGGACAGTCATCATGGCTGATTGCCGTGATGATCGCCAATATTCGGATTCAGATACAACAGAAGTTGTTGCTGAGATCTGGAAGTTTCTAGTAGCTGCAACTGTTTTTTTCTTAAGTGACTAAAAATTAATTGCATCATGTTCAAATAAAAAATTGGTTTTTCTCCATTCCTGGATAAGGATCAGAAGAGAATCAAGTTCAAACAGGAAAAGGTATTCAGCTGCCCAAATGTTTTCATCGCTTCAGGAAAACTCTTAGAAAGGGTCATCTGTGTACATTACTTTTCTGGTTCTCTTGATTTGATTTGATTCCTATCCTACGTTTTCTCCCAGTAGAAAAAATCCAGAGAATAGGGCTTTTGCTTTACATATTCTCTTACAGCCGGAAATGCTGCAGTACCTAGATTAAATGGCTCCATGTTTCCTAGCTAATAATAAACCAAATAACAAAGTCAGAATCTTGACTGATCACCAACATCCAACACAAAAGGAACAGTGTTTGGGAACTGGTGAAATGTCTGGTTTGATCCATGGCAGGGCAAAGAGTTCTGGGGGAAATGGGTGGGGGAGAGTAACCACTCTCTTCAGTAGACATGTTATTCCTAAAGAATTACCTAACTATCTGTTAACTTCCAACTTGGCTGTGTCTTTAAAAGAAGAAAAAATAATAAATTAACCCTGCATGGAAGAACCCTGCAAAGCAGAACAAATATTTTAACCCAAGAATCAAAAACAGAATCAAAACAATATGTTTTATTTGGTTAGAATTCACTTTATGTATCATGCTGATCCACATAAACCAAAACGTCCAAATATGGCAATGAAGATGTACTGGCATGGTGAGTGAATTTCAGGTTGGGATGCAAGTTGTTCATCAACAATCTCAGTGGTGTCTAAGACCAAAAACAAATTGTCTATAAACTGTTTGAAAATAATAATGTGATTCAAAAAAGGATTTAAATGCTAGTTGTAAATAAAAGACTTCTCAAAATGTGCCATAAAAAATATTTGCTACTGATGGTGCTATGGGAGATCCCATAGTGACCTCTTGTGTTTGAACATAAAAAGTACTCCCAAACCTAAAGAAATTATTTTCAAAAATAATATCTAGAAGATCCATTAAAAATGTGTAGGGGGTGATGGGTCCGATCTGGACATGAGAGCCTCCTGAACAACCGTCCCTGCACTGTCTAAGGGGATACTGGTGTAAAGGGCCTGAATGTCCATAGATAAAGCACCCCTCCACTGGGAACCTGTAAGCCTTCAATATCAGAGATGAAATGAGTTGTGTTCCTTATATATGACAGAGTATTTCTTGCAAACTTATTAATATGAAAATCAAGAAATTTGGCAATGGGTTCAAATGCAGAATTGATACTGGATATGATGGGTCTTCCTTGAATTAAACCATCGTAGCGTAGTGGCTTATGAATCTTCGGTAATGTGTGAAACAGGGGGATCCGGGGGTATTGATTAAACAAATAATGAAACAACTTGTCAGAAATATAATGCATAGAAACCCCCTCCTGTAAAACAATCTTAATGTCATTCAAAATGTGATTAATAGGATCACCAGACAATTTCCTGTAGCTATTAACCTCTGCTAGCTGCCTGTGAGCTTTAGACACATATTTATAAAGGTCCTGCACAACCACCCTTCCCCACTTATCCGCTGGCTTGATGATAATGGACCTATCCTCAGCAAGATCTCTTAGTGTCCATACTACCAGCAACTCAACGCTGATCATCAGGTGGCAGTTAACTAACCACCCAACCTTGAGGATTAACGGCCTTGGGTAGTGAAGTCCACAGAAAAGGGTGATGGTCTCCCAATGGATTAAACTCCAATTGAATCCATATTGATGAAGGACAGTAGCTTCATCAATACTGGCCTGGAGCTGATGAGGACTTTGCGTGCCAAAAGGGGTCAGGACGAGAAAGGGACTCGCAGAACAGGTATCATGCTGCAATGTGGAAGTCTACTGCATTATGTTGTTCCCAGGACAATCTTCATGGATGATAGCCAATACAGTATTTGGAATCAGATATGGCACTTGAAGAAGAAGGTTCAGTCAAACAGAAACAAGTGTGGTCAAAGCGTGTTACTAATATATAGTCCTGGAAAGATTCTCATCACCAAATGGGAATTTTGAACTGCCATGAAACACATGATAAGATAAATTAAATCACGGGACCAATATAAGAACATAAGAACAGCCTTGCTGGAACAGGCCACAGCCCATCCAGTCCAGCATTCTGTCTCACACAGTGGCTCACCATTTCCTTCAGGGTATTCCCAAGCAGATGCCTTCACCTGCTTAGGATTCCCTGGAAATGATATTGAGAGATATCCTGCCTATCTCTCCAACCCAGAGGTTGTCCTTAAGTATCCATAATTATAACCATTGATACTCTTGTCCTCCATGAACTTGTCTAATCCTTTCTTAAAGCTGTCAAGACTGACAGCTGTCACCACTTCTTCTGGCAGGGAGTTCCATAGACCAGTAATCCTCTGGGTGAAAAAGTACTTTCTCTTATTTGTTTGAGAACTAGTACTCAAAAGTTTCATGGAGTGTCCCCTAGTTCTAGTGTTATGCGATAGGGAAAACAGTTTTTCCTTATCTACTTTGTCCACACCGTGCATGATTTTATAAACTTCAATCAGGTCACCTCTTAGACGTCGTCATTCAAGAGTGAAGAGGCCCAACCGTTGCAGCCTCAGATGGTAAGGAAGGTGTTCCAGTCCCCTAATCATTCTGGTTGCCCTCCTCTGCACTTTTTCCAGCTCCATAATATCCTTCTGGAGGTATGGCGACCAGAACTGTACACAGCATTCCAGATGGGGCCTCACCATAGATTTATAAAGAGGCAAAATGACACTTGCTGACTTATTTTCTATACCCTTCCTAATGATCCCTAACATAGAGTTTGCTTTTTTCACTGCTGAGGCACACTGGGTTGACACCTTCATTGAGTTGTCCACCAGGACACCAAGGTCCCTTTCCTGGTTTGTCGCAGAGAGTTCAGACCCATCAGTTTATAAATGTAATTGGGGTTCTTTGCCCCAACATGCATCACTCTGCACTTACTAATGTTGAAACTCATTTGCCACTGTTTTGCGCACTTCCCCAGTGTCGAGAGATCCCTCTGGAGCTCCTCACAATCTCTCACAGTTTTCACTACCCTGTATAATTTAGTGTCGTCAGCAAATTTGGCTACCTTGCTTTTTACTCCTACCTCTAGATCATTTATGAAGAGGTTGAAAAGCAGGGGTCCCAGTACTGAACCTTGGGGGACGCCACTCTTTACTTCCCTCCAGTTGGAGAAGTGTCCATTTAGTGCTACCCTCTGTTTCCTGTCCCTTAGCCAGTTGCTGATCCAGGACAAGACCTGTCCCTTTATTCCATGACTGGTAAGTTTATTCAAGAGCCTTTGGTGTGGGACCTTGTCAAAAGCCTTCTGAAAGTCCAGATAAACAATGTCAACTGGATCCCCCTTATCCACATGCTTGTTGACACTCTCAAAAAATTCCAACAGATTAGTGAGGCATGATTTGCCCTTGCAAAAGCCATGTTGGCTCTCCTTTAGCAGCGCCTTCTCTTCTATGTGCCTATTAATTCTATCTTTTAGGATGGTTTCCATCACTTTACCTGGGACACATGTCAAACTGACAGGTCGGTAATTCCCTGGATCACCCCTGGATCCTTTTTTGAAAATTGGTGTTACATTCGCTACCTTCCAGTCATCAGGCACAAAGCCTGATTTGAGGAGATCAGCAATTTCATCTTTAAGTTCCCTGAGAACTCGTGGATGGATGCCATCTGGTCCTGGTGATTTGTTAGTGTTTAGTTTAACAAGACATGCAAGGACCTCCTCCCTGGTTATTTCTATCTGGCTTAATTCTTCGGTTTCCCTCCCTACGAAGATAGGCTCTGTTTTGGGCATGTGGCCTCTGTCTTCTTCAGTGAATACGGAAGCAAAGAATTCATTGAGTCTCTCTGCAATCTCTGTTTCCTCTTTAATAACCCCTTGCCTTCCATTGTCATCTAATGGTCCAATGGCCTTCCTAGTTGGGTTCTTACTTCTAATGTACTTAAAGAAGTCTTTGTTATTTCTCTGAGTATTTTTAGCTATACGCTCCTCAAAGTCTTGCTTTGCTTTTCTGATTGTTGCCTTGCATTTGTTCTGCCAGAATTTATGTTTCTGCCTGCTGTCCTCATTCGGACAAGCCTTCCATCTTCTAAATGAGCTTTTCTTGCTCTTGATCACTTCCCAAACAGCTCCTGTAAGCCACATTGGAGTCCTCTTGGACCTGGCAGTGCCCTTTTTCCTTTTGGGTATGCATTCCAATTGAGCCTCTGTTATTGTTTTTGTAAACAGCCTCCATGCCTCTTGGAGTGTTTGGACTCTCTCAATTTTCCCTTTCAGCTTCTTTTTTACTAGTTTCCTCAACTTTGGGAAATTTCCTTTTTGAAAATTTAAGGTCTCTGTGTTAGATTTTATCAGTGACTTGCGGTCTATGATCAAGTTAAACATAATTGAGTTGTGGTCACTGTTCCCTATTGGACCAGTCACATTAACATCTTGCACCAGATCCTGAGTATTACTCAGGATCAAGTCAAGGATTCTTGTACCTCTAGTTGGGTCTTCAACCATCTGTCCCAGGGAAAATCATTTAGCATATCTAGGAACTTTATCTCTTTATCATGTGCTGAACAACAGTTCACCCAGTCTATGTGAGGGTAATTGAAGTCCCCCATTATAACCAGGCTTCCCTTCTTGGATGCCTCCTTTACAACATTCTCCAACTGCCAGTCTCCCTCAAGAGTTTGGGTCGGAGGCCGATAGTATATGCCTACTGTTAGACCATCCTTGAGGCCTGGTACTCTTACCCACAGAGCTTCTAATGGTGACTCCAAATCACCTAGATATTCCAATTCATACGATTTTAACACTTCTTTGACATACAAGGCTTTGACATACAAGGCCACACCACCTCCCATTTGCCCCTTCCTATCCTTCCTGTACAGTTTGTAGCCTGGGATAACTGTATCCCATTGGTTATCATCCGTCCACCAGGTTTCAGTGATACCAATAATATCAATATTCTTATCTATTGCTAAGTATTCCAGCTCCCCTATTTTGTTCCAGAGGCTTCTGGCATTTGTATAGTGTTGTGTATGCATGTTCACTGTACTGATAAGAATGTAACCACTCCATTTACAATGTATCTCAGCTGTAAAGGAACGCGAGCAAGCAGCCCATAGAGGGCAGCTGCGAGCGTTCAGTCTCACATGGTTCACATTGCTCAATCACGGACAGCCGCGGGAAAACCTTCCCCGCATTCAGCAGCAGGAAGAAGAACTACTGAAGAGAGGCGTGCCTGGGCGAGGCCACGCCGGTAGCGGCCAATGAGCTACCGTGCTACAGGATTCAAATGTATAATGCTACTGTATATATAGAGATGTATCACCACCATTACCTCATGCTCCACCGGATCATCATGCAATAAACCTGTGTTAAGCCAACCCTTCGGCTGTTCTGTTGTCTTTGGTCCCGTGGGCAGCCATTATCCCACCTTCGTCGCCAGTTTACTGTATGGGACCAAAGACAACAGAACAGCCGAAGGGTTGGCTTAACACAGGTTTATTGCATGATGATCCGGTGGAGCATGGGGTAATGGTGGTGATACATCTCTATATATACAGTAGCATTATACATTTGAATCCTGTAGCACGGTAGCTCATTGGCCGCTACCGGCGTGGCCTCGCCCAGGCACGCCTCTCTTCAGTAGTTCTTCTTCCTGCTGCTGAATGCGGGGAAGGTTTTCCCGCGGCTGTCCGTGATTGAGCAATGTGAACCATGTGAGACTGAATGCTCGCAGCTGCCCTCTATGGGCTGCTTGCTCGCGTTCCTTTACAGCTGAGATACATTGTAAATGGAGTGGTTACATTCTTATCAGTACAGTGAACATGCATACACAACATATAGGTAAAGGTAAAGGTTTCCCTTGCTCGAAAGCCAGTCGTATCCGACTCTAGGGTGCAGTGCTCATCTCTGTTTCTAAGCCGAAGAGCCAGCGCTGTCTGCTCCTGCAGACGTTCCCGTGGTCATGTGGCAGGCATGACTAGACACCGGAGCGCACGGAACGCTGTTACCTTCCCACCGAAGTGGTCCCTATTTATCTACTTGCAATTTCTTGCTTTCGAACTGCTAGGTTGGCAGGAGCTGGGATGAAGACGGGAGCTCATTTCCGTCCTGCAGTACTCGGGAATCGAACTGCTGACCTTCCGCTTCCCAGTCAGCGTCTTAGCAACTTGAGCCACTGCATTTGTATACAAGCATTTATATATGCTTTCCTGATACAGTCTTTTGAGTCCAGTTGCATTGTTAGACTGCCTCTTGCATCCTTCTGCTAGAATGCTAGTGACTAGCTCCTCGCTCTGCTCAGTAAATTTTGCATCCTCCTCACTACTCAAGTACACACTTTTCCGAACCGGATGCTGCCCAGCTCCTGTCGGCTTTCCCCCAGTTATCAGTTTAAAAGCTGCTCTGCAGCCTTTTTGATGTTGAGTGCCAGCAATCTGGTCCCATCATGGTTCAAATGCAACCCATCCCTCCTGAACAGATTTGGCTTGTCCCAAAATGTTCTCCAGTTCCTGACAAATCTGAAGCCCTCCTCTCGACACCACCGCCTCATCCACGCATTGAGGCTTCTGAGTTCTGCCTGCCTGGTAGGTCCGGCGCGAGGGACAGGCAGTACTTCTGAAAATGCTACCTTGGAAGTCCGGGACTTCAATCTTCTTCCTAACAACCTGAATTTGGCTTCCAGGACAGACCGCTTGGCCTTCCCAACATCATTGGTACCAACGTGTACCAACGTACCATGACAACTGGCTCGTTCCCAATGATAATGATGAATAGGATGCATAGTATCAAAGTGATAATGTTCAAGCACTTGGCTGTTTTGCCATAGCTAGCTGCACCATCAGGATCTCCAGCAACCTTACGATCTCTAGACTAGAAGAGAGAAAGAATTAGCAGTAGAAGCAGCTTTGCAAGGCTGTATATCAACCCTATTGTTTTCTATTTGGTGATCTGAGCATACTGTGGACTGTGCAAAATGAAAATTCCTCCTCCTCAGAATTACTGCATCATATTCTACAACGGGTCTTAGCTTTCTCCATTCTGATGCTAGCCTGCCTCCCCACTCTTCACATCTGCCCGTCAATAACAACCTGATTTCCATGCCTCTCTTTTTGAAGTTTCTTGTCAATTTCCTGCCAAATATATCCCCGAATACCACTTCAGCATCTCTTTTAATAAATAAAAATAAATATATTTTTTAAAAAAGATCAAATAATGTTGCTTAACTCTGGTCATTCCCAAGCCTGGAACATTCTCTTTAAAAGGAATGTATTGCATTACTCACTACCATACAAGGTCAACCTTGTCATTTTATTGCTCCATTTGCAAAAGTAGTTCGCCCTGTCCTTAACATGTTAGCAAAGAAGAAGAAAAGGGGAGGAGAGAGGATCAAAATATTACAGCATAATTTTATTTCAGTCTACTTTCTTAAAGCTCACACTGAAATAAGATTATTAGTCTTTAAAATAATCAATATTTGAGGGGGTTTTCTTCTGTACTGGTTACCAGTTTGCCTCCGGGTGCAATTCAAGGTGCTGGTTTTGACCTTTAAAGCCCTATATGGCAGAGGGTGAGGATACCTGAGAGACCGCATCGTCCCAAGAGTGTCTGCCCGTCCAACCAGAGCAGACTGGCGGGGTTCCCTTGTTGTGCCTTCAGCTAGAGGGGCTCACCTGTCTGGCACACAAAGAAAGGGCCTTCTCCGTGTCTGCACCAGCCCTCTGGAACCTCCTGCCAACAGAATTGATGTTACAGACAGAATTGCTGTCCTTCAGGAAATGTTTGAAGACCTGGCTGGCAGGGCAGGTGTGGGGCCTTAATGGGAATATTAATTTTTCTTCTTTTTTGTGCCAACATGTTGTGACAGAATAACACACTACTTCTTTGGAAATTGTTCTTACCAGGGTGAGGCCCATTTCTCAGGAAATCATCTCCCTATTTTAAAGAAACTGTAATGAAACTGTCTCTGCAGTTTCTCTACCCACAGATGTGGAGAGTCTTAAGACCGCTCATATGTACAGTATTGAATTAGATCTAAGACCCATATTCCCCTTTACCTGGACAAGTGAACCAACCACTTGCACCATGCTTGCTTGGTTTCTCTTTCTCGGTCTCTTTACTTATGCATCATATTTTAGGGTGTAAACTTGAGGGCAGGAACTAATTATTTATAAACTCCTCTGGGATTATTTTGTTTTGGCTGAAGAGTGGGTTAGAAATTCCTTCAGTAAATAAATACTGTACTTGGAAAGATAGTAGGAACAAACAGTCCCAGAAGTATTATGGGAAGCTCAATGCTTTACAAAATAGGCGTGTACACTTTTATAATAGTGATGTCCTATGAAAAATCCAGCAGCTATGCATTCCCCTCCTCACGGAGGTAATATGGTGTATGCTATCTTTGCTGGATTTCTCTTTGTCTGGCAAAAATTTTAAGAAATAGAGGCATCCCTAGGATTTAAGTGAGGGAAGAACCACTGTCTCGGAAAAGAATGTGCACCCCTGAAAATGCAGTCTAGTGTTAGAGAGTCCGGCCAGGACTGTGGAGACCTGGGTTCAAAATTCCCATTTGGTGATGACATTCTTTTTGTGACCAAGACTGTTGCAGTTTCTCGGTCTGGCAGCAAGAACTGAAGGAGGGAGGAGGCTGGCCTAGCAGTAGCTGCTTTGACCTCATGACAGGGGTGGGGGATAGGATAAAGCATTTAATACATGCTATTAAGTTAACAAATGGGACCACATTGGCTTAGTGGTTAAGAAAACTGAACTTGATGACTGGAAGGTCGGCAGGTCAGCTGTTCCGAGACCCAAGTACTGCATAATGGAGTGAACTCCAGCCTCTGTCTCAGCTCCTGCCAATCTAGCAGTTTGAAAGCAAGAAATTGCAAGTAGATAAATAGGTAGTGCTCCGGTGGGAAAGGTACCATCGTTCCATGTGCTCTGGTGTCTAGTCATGCCTGCCACATGACCATGGAAACATCTGGAGACGCAGGCAGCACTGGCTCTTTGGCTGTTAACAGAGATGAGGATCCCACCCTAGAGTCGGATAGACTAGCTTTCGAGAAAGGGCGAGCTTTACCTTGACCTTACTAAGGTAACAACACTTTATTCAATTAATAGTAAAGTATATATGGTGTGGATGGTGTCTTATAGAGGCCCCTTCTCAAGGAAGAGAATACACACAAGTGGCTCACCCTTTTCTTCTCCTGGGCGGGTGCCCTGAGACTGGGCAGCTTGCCCAAACCCACACAGGATGGCTCTTCTCCCAGGAGGCCCGGTAAAGGAAAGCTGCGAGTGAAGCTGGTTGCTGAGGAAGGAGACTTTCCAAGAGCCACAAAAATAAAAAAAAGGCAACACAGTGCCTCCAGGCAGATGAAAGGCCACTGCATTATATTCTCAGGACAGTCTTCATGGCTGATTGCCACGATGATAGCCTAGATCAGGGGTGCCCAAACTACGGCCCATGGGCCGGATCCAGTCCCGGATGCCAAGTCATCCAGACCACGCCACCCTCGTCACTTCCAGAAGCTGAAGTTCAATGTGCCTGTATGGTGCTAGCCAGATGAATTGGTGTTGGGGGCCAGATCTGACCGGCGGGCCATAGTTTGGGCACCCCTGATTTAGCAGAGAAAATAGCAGCTTCAAATCTATCTCATCCTGTTGCAAAACAGATTGCAAGGCACGTTTTACTTCTGCTTCCAGTGGGAGGATCCACGTGACCACCCCGCTGAACCACGTGACTGGCCCACGGCCTGAAAAGTTTGGGCACCCCTGGCCTCGATTCAGATATGGCAGAAGAAGTCCCTCCAGGCAAGAGACAAGACATTTTTGTGGATTTTTTTTTTTTTGGTCTTGTCTAAATTTTTGTCTTGACTTGTTTTTTGTGTTGTCTCTCGCCTCATGGGACTGGGACGAAGAAGGGGTTTAAGATGGGGGCTGGAGGGGGTCAGGTTAGGGCCGTGCCATGATGGCGAACCTTGGCATTCCAGATGTTCTTGGACTTCAATTCCCAGAAACCCCCTGTGAGTCCACATGAATGGGTTTACTGCGATTCATCCGGCCCACGCCCTCGTCAGCATACCCGTCATGGGATTTCCTGTTTTTCGGCGCCGATGTGCACCATTTCCCGCCCGGAGCTGCCAAAACCCCGGAATTTGGCAGCGGGGGGGGGGGGGAGGTACTGCGCATCCCTTCTGCGCAAGTCACCTTCTACGCATGCGTAGAAGGCATTTATGCTTGCGTAGAACCCTTCTACACAAGCGTAAAAGCCTTCTACGCATGTGTAGAAGGCGACTTGCGCAGAACGATTCTGCGCAGGTCCCGTATTGTCGCGGTTGACAGGTACGCTCGTCGCTCCTGGAAGCGGAAGTAAAACGCTCCAGGAGCCAGGGCGAAGAAGGAAGTAGCGGGCAGGGCTGGGGCAGGGAGAGGGAGAGTGGGGGGGGGGGGGGCGCTGGTTTAGGCTCGGGGGAAGAAAGGGGCTGCGAGAGGAGGAGCGGAGCAGAAACGGCAGGGAAGGGAAACGAAAGCCACAGAAGGAGAAGTGCAACTGAAACCCAACGCCGCCCCTTTCTCTTATTTTGGAAGAAACGAAACTGGACAGGGGGGCGGCCGCCTCCCCTTGCCAAGAAGTGTGGCTTGGCACGACTTTGGAAACATTTCGGTCACCACCCACTTGACAATCGAAATGTATAGTAGAAATAGAAACTCTTCTCAGGACAGCTGAGGAGGGAGGGAGCAGAGGTGGGTGACTGGCCTCTAGCTGGGTCTCACGGACGCCATCCTCAATCAACTCGTTAGGTAAAGGTCAAGGTCGCCCTTGCTCGAAAGCCAGCCGTATCCGACTCGGTAGGGTTCAGTGCTCATCTCCGTTTATAGCCAAAGAGCCGGCGCTGTTTGCGTCTGCAGACGTTTCCGTGTGGACATGTGGCAGGCATGACTAGACGCCGGAATGCACGGAACCGCTGTTTGCCTTCCCGCCGAAGTGGTTCCTATTTATCGACTTGCAATTTCTTGCTTTCGAACTGCTAGGTTGGCGGGAGCTGGGGCAGAGATGGAGCTCACTCCGTCACGCAGTACTCGGGTTTCGAACTGCAGACCTGCCAACTTTCCAGTCAAGTCCAGCATCTTAAGCAGATGTGTAATTCCAGAATGTTCATTTTGCATCCCTCTACTCAACCATTTACAGCTCAACAGAACCAAGCTTCACGGTAATCAGTCTAACCCCAATCAGGGATCTTCTGTAATTACTGGCTGTAAATAGCACACTGAAGTCTCACTCTTTATGTCTGACAAAGTGGACTTGATCCATGAAAGCTAACATTAAAATACAGAAGTTAATCTTTAAAATGCCATAATGTCTTTTTGTTCTGTTTACTCACTGATATACATTATATGTAACATTAACGGAGAGGGCCCCGTGCCCTAGAAGACTATTTACCTTCCCACTGAAGTGGTACCTATTTATCTACTTGCAATTTCTTGCTTTCGTACTACTAGGTTGGCAGGAGCTGGGGCAGAGACAGAGCACGTTCCGTTATTCAGCATTTGGGTATTGAACTCCAACCTTCCAGTCTTCAAGTTTAGCGTCTTAACCACTTGAACCACTGCTGTCCCAGTGTGCAGGTTTAGCACATTGTTAATACCCAAATATCTTGGAGAATAGCCTGGATAAGAAGGCAGGGAATTTCCTCTGGCCTCTCTCTTCATTTTAGACCAGTGGTTCTCAACCTTAAACATTTTTTTTTGGCTCCACCTAAGCATCTCTAAAATCTTGATTCCCCTACCCCTACCCCCACCCCCACCCCGGGACAGAATTTTTATTATTCAAAAAGTGAACTATTCACATGGAGGAAGCCTAAAAGGCCATTCACTGTTAATAACTCATTCTCAAGTTGCCCTCCCTTAAAAATAAAATTGTTCCCTTGTGGGGCATATGCCCCACACTGGGAACCATGGTTTTAGACAATTGCTTCTAGCAAGCCACTGGCCCAGTGGATAGGAGGAGTGCTGAAAGGCACCTAGCAGAATTGGATCCCAGCATTCTTAAAGGAAGCAGTAAGATAAAGGTAAATGCCTCTCTTACTCAAAAGCCAGTTGTATCTGATTCTAGGATCGGTGCTCATCTCCATTTACAGCCAGATGCAGTGCTGTCTGTGTCAAGATGTTCCTGTGGTCATGTGGCAAGCATGATGGAATGCTGTTATCTATTTATCTACTTGCAATTGCTTGTAGTAAGACCCTCATTGGAAACTCCTCACAGTATTGGGTAACTACCAACCAGTCTACGTATGTATGCTCTACTCTTGGGCAGGATGCTAGAGTGGGTCTCTGCTCCAGGGATTCCTGGATGTGAGTGACAGATTAGCTAGATCCATTTTAATCTGTCTTCAAGCCTGGTTATGGGATGGCAGCTGCTTTGATCACCTTGGTAGATGACCTATGCTGGGAGCTGGATGAGGGAGTGTATTCCTGGTGGTTCTTGTTGGACTTCTCAGCAGCTTATAAGAACATAAGAACAGCCTTGCTGGAACAGGCAGCAGCCCATCCAGTCCAGCATTCTGTCTCACACAGTGGCTCACCATTTGTTTCAGGGTATTATTCCTTTTTTAAAAATAATAATAATAATTTTAATAAATTTTATTAATGAATAACAATAATTAATGACATAATACAAACAGAAAAATAAAAAAATAACAACAGTAATGAAAATAACTATCACAGAACATACAATCTTCACAAAACAGACTATTTGATTCATGTAACTCATGTACTTTTTTGCTATGTTATCACCATATTTCAATCAAACCACCACCAACAACAATAATCATTTTCAATAAAATTTGGTATATATTATCCGAACTTAATACTATATATACTATTCAAATATAGCCTCATTTAAGGTAAATAAAAAAATTGACAATCACCCGTGATATTTACATAGCTCCCAGAGAATGAGTTTGGTAAATCTTGCTCATTCTCTCTCATTTTTAATGTTGTACCTTTATTTTCAACTCCAAAATGAAACGTACTCAGGCGCTGGAATATAACCATATCTCTTACTTATCGCATGATCAATGAAGCATTTCCAAATTTCGTGAAATTTGTTTTTTTTATTATGCCCTTTCTTTTATTTAACTCCCAAGTTAACTTGTTATTGACTGCCAATGTCCACATTTCTTTATACCAATCTTCTATTTGTATTGTATTTTCATCTTTCCATTTCTTAGCAATGCATTGTCTTGCTGTTGTTGCATAATTGCCAATGAGTCATTTCTATACTTATCCAATTTCAAATTATCAAATTCGGTTATTAATGCTATGCTCGCGTCTAATTTAACATAACTATCAAATATTTCATTTATTTCCTTATTTTATCCCAAAAAGACTTCACTTTTGAGCAATTCCACCACATATGTAAATATGTTCCTGGAGTATCATTACATCTCCAACAATGATTATGCTTTGAGCTGTGTATCTGATGTTATCTATTTGGAGTTAAGTACCATTTCCATATTAATTTATAGTTATGTTATTTTACTCTTACTGATAAGGTACGCATTATTCTGCTCTTCCATTTGCTTTTCCAGCTTCCATTACTAATTTTAATATTCAGTTCCATATGGATTTTAAGATTTCCTGTTGTTTTTCATCATTGTTCAATTTCTTGTACAATTTGCTAATTATTCCCTTATTTGATATTTTTCCTGTTCTTAATTTAGATAGTATGGGAAAATTCTGGGAAAAAGACCCAATCCTTGCTGAGATCCAGCTCAGCAAATGTAAGAAACCAAAAGATCAGAAGGAAAATGACTGCAGTCTGAGAAGATATCTGATGCAAAATTATGTCTGCTGCTGCATCAAGCAAGCAAGTTTTTATTGAACTTACAAGTTCCACAGGATGTATACGAAAGCATACACAGGATGTATACGTCAGCAAAGGTGAGTGGTATTCAGCCAATAATATGACATTCTCTACAGCATAACCATATAGGGAGCATAACCTTTATCTTTTACTAGTACATGCGCTGTAGCTTATATACTGCCAGAATAGGCCCAAAGCCTATTCTCTGTGGCGGTACCCTTGCAAAAGCTGTTACCTGTAAATTCAGCAGTAGATAACATATAACTTCAGCAGTAAAAGGCTGATACCAAAAGCACATAGAATACATGAAGTTGCCAGGCAACTGTTAACTCAGGAAACTTAGACTGCACAGATGCAGAGTCTCTGCATAGAGGCAGGAAGCAATTGCTAGTTCAGGAAACTAAATGCTACACAGCTAATTATTATAAGCTAAATGTTATAATGGATTCCCACAAGATAGTATATCTTCAAATACTGTTAGATTTCTATTTAAATTTGTTACATCCAACTGTTTTTTACACCATTTATTTACTTGAACAGTTTGCAGCCAATTAAGGTTCAATTGTTTAAATAATTCCGCTTTCTTTATGTTGTCATTATAAACCTTCATCCAGTCTTCCAAGTTTTTTACATTATTTTTAATAAATATTTCTTCTAATTTGTTATCTACCCATAATGGGAATGTTCTCATGTCTCTTATCTCTATGATTGGCGAAACGTCTGGAGCTAGTTCTAGTGTTATGTGATAGGGAAAACAGTTTTTCCTTGTCTACTTTGTCCACACCGTGCATGATTTTATAAACTTCAATCAGGTCACCTCTTAGACGCCGTCGTTCAAGAGTGAAGAGACCCAACCGTTGCAGCCTCAGATGGTAAGGAAGGTGTTCCAGTCCCCTAATCATTCTGGTTGCCTTCCTCTGCACTTTTTCCATAATATCCTTCTGGAGGTATGGCGACCAGAACTGTACACAGTATTCCAGATGGGGCCTCACCATAGATTTATAAAGAAGCAAAATGGCAGCTTTTGATACCTTTGAACATGGTATCCTTCTGGGCTGGGCTGGGACTTGAAGGCACTTTTATTGTGACTCCAGTCCTTCCTTGGAGAATCCAGAAAGTGGTGCTGAGGTACTCCTGTCCAACACCATGGCCACTGGCCTGTGGTGTCTCTCAGGTTTCTATTTTGTCACCCATGCTTCCTAATATATACAGTACATGAAACCTCTAGAATAGGTTGTCTGAAATTGTGGGGTTTCAGTATCACCAATTCCCCCCCCCCCCTTCAACCCAACTATATCTCTACTTTCCATCTACATCCAAGGAAACAGCTCTAGATTGGTGTCTTGTGTCAATGACGGAATAGAGGGCCTTCTCTGTGTCCACTCTGGCCCTGTGGAACCTCCTTTCTACTGAACTCCGTCTCCAGGAGGAGCTTTAACCCTTTAGTAGGGGCATGAAGACCTGGCTGGCGCAGCGGGTATGGGTGGTGGTGGGGGAAATAGCCACTGTGGGCTGGCTAGTCTGAGCAGCTGTCTTTTGAAGTTTGGGATGTAGCTTTGGTGGGCTTTTAAAAGAAATTTTAAAGAAACTTTTAAAGATTTTAATTGTTTTTAAATGTTGATTTTATTTTATTTTATTTTGTGCTGTATTGATGTAAGCCACCCAGAGTCGCCTCGGCAAGTAGGGTGGCGTTAGGAATACAATTAAATAAATAGATCATACCTGTCAACCCGCGGTTCTGGAAAAAACGGGACCTGCACAGAGCGGTTCCGCGCAGAGCGGTTCCGCGCAGGTCGCCTTCCACGCATGCGTGGAAGGCTACGGCGCTTGCGCAGCCCCCTATGCAAGCGGCGTAGGCTTGCACGCATGTGTGGAAGGGTTCTACACAAGTGTAATGCATGCATAGAAGGCGACTTGTGCAGAAGGGCTGTGCAGTACTTCCTTTCCCCCGCTGCCAAATTACGGGGTTTGACGTCAATCGGCGCAGGATTACGGGGTAATCCCGGCCAAATCGGGAAGGTTGACAGGTATGAAATAGATAGATAGATGTGTTCGAATAAACTGAAACTTAACCCAGATAAAATGGAGGTGCCCCAAGTTAGTTGATAGGCAGATCAAAGAATAAAGATCCAGCCTTGTGCAGGATGGAGTTACACTCAGTCTAAAAACACAGGTGTGCTGCCTGAGTGTATTACTGGAATTGTCTCTGAACCTGGAAGCTGAGGTTTTAGCAGTGGCCATGTGTGCATTTACACAGTTCAAACTAGTGTGCTAGCTGTGCCTGTTCCTGAAGGGGTCTGATGTGGCCACAGTGACACATGCCCTGAGTACATCTCAGCTGGATTATTGTAAAGGGCTCTACATGGGTGTGGGACAATAAAAGCTAGACTACTAAGGACAAGGGAAGGGGTTAATAGCAGTATAGGAGGGAAAAACTAGCATATGTCAAGAGTTACATCCTGTCTTATGTAACAATAGAAACAAGTATGGTTAAATATGTCATAAGAACGGCCTTGCTGGAGCAGGCCACAGCTCATCCAGTCCAGCATTCTGTCTCACACAGTGGCTCACCATTTGCTCCAGGGTATTACATGTCTGAACATGTAAGAAAAACAGGGTATATATCAAGGGTTCTCAACCTTTCCGCACCTCAGACAGCTGAGTGGGCTGGACTGGTGGTTCCTCCCACCGTAAACACTGCCATAAAATGCATTTTGAACAGCTGTGGGTGCATTTACGACTCATTTTCAGCTGTTTTCAGTGCTTCGACCGCTTCCGGGCCACATGAAATGGCGCTGTGGGCCATTGATAAACTTTCCTGAAGAATGATTGTATTTACAAGGAGTTAGTGATATTTCCTATTTTCCTCTCCAAGCTCTAGAAATGCTTAAAATCATATACTAGTGTCTCTGTGCTATCTTAACCCAGAAAATTGAGGGTTAAACCGTTGGAACTTTGCATAGGCTACTTAGCCAGGCCCTACTAGCCCGCACTCACCATTCATGCACATGGCCAAACTGGGTACGCAGGTAAACGCAAGATTGAGAAATCGCCAGTGGGGCAAGAGCCCCACAAATGTGAAAAAAGGGAAACAACTTCATTTCCCAACATTCTTTGTGCTGTGCCACAGCCAATCAGGCTGAGAGGCGCGACCACAAAAAACATTGAGAAACGCGCCGCAGGGAAAAAAACGCACCACAATCACAAATCACAAACCCATAACTACAAGCCCCAGAGTCCTGTGCGACATGAGCACGCAGAACGCTGAGGAAGCTGGCGCCCGAATTTTTTTTAAAAAAAAACTCACCGCCTCACAAACACCAACCGCCCTTCTTTCCCTCACCAACGGCGCCTGAAGGTCCCGACTGGAGTTTCCCCTTTAATATCAGTAGGTGGGGGGGGGGGGTTGCGACCCCCCTCTCCGCTGGCTCCCCTAGGGTTGGGAGGTTTGTGGGGGCAAAAGGGGTATGTCCCCCCAACACCTCTGGACCCAGGAGACCAGGGAAAGGGGTTCGATTCCCCTCCCCCCCAAAAAAAACACCTCCGTCTTTAAAGAGAAGAAACCAAGCAGTTTCTTCTCTTTAAAAACGGAGGGTTTTTTTAGGAAGGGGGGAATCGATCCACTCTCCCTGGTCTCCTGGGTCCAGAAGGGTTGGGGAGGGCATACCCCTTTTGTCCCCCCCAACCCTCACAGACCCATGGGACCCAAGAGAGGAGATCGATTCCAACCCAACCCCCTGATATTAAAAGGGAAAATCTGATTGGTGTTTCACCTTTAATATCAGTAAGTGGGGTGTGGGAATGTATCTGGATTCTGTCAGGCTGCCTCTGACACATTTTGTAAACAAAAGCCTCTTTGCTTGCTATTCTCCTTATCTCTCCTTATTTGGGTTCTGACTTTCTGATTGATTATGTAGCTTAAGTTTCGTTTCTGCTATACTCTGCTTGAATAAAGAGAAGCCATTATTATGCCTTTGTTCAGCTAAGAGAGCAGTCGTGTGTCTGTTTCCTCTTTATTTCTCTATCTCTGTTCCTCCCTACAAAAAGCCTAATGAAGCTGGCCTTCGCTAGATTTCCTAACTCTTAACTTTCCTCTGTTTAACTGAAGCTGTAAACTGCCTTTAAGGAGACTGATCTTATCTCTAAATGAATCGGATTTCAACAAGTGGTGCTCCGTGGTGAGGCGATTGAATGAAATTCAAAGGAATGCTTTGAAGAGATCTGCTTCAGCGAACAGCAATTAGCATCTAATTAGCACCTCATAATTGCGACCGGACAAGGTCTTCACTCACTCGCGACCAGAGGAAAGGTCATTGGAGCGCTCGAAATTCATCCAATTCTACATTGGGTCCCACACAGGGTGAGTGAAAAAAGAAAAAGAAAAATATTTTTTTTAATTATGGGATGTGTGCTTACTTCGCAAATGCATGAACTTTGTAAAGATATCTCAGATCTTTTGATTAACAATGGGCGAAAGGCTGATGAGAAGAAGATACAGCAGCTGGTTAAAGCTATAGAAAAAATCAGTCCTTGGGTTAAATTTGATGAATGTCTGGACTTAAAACAGTGGAAACAGATCGGGAGAGAAATGCAGAAGCATAATGGAATTTCTGTATCAGTATTATTTACATGGGAGGAAGTTAGAGACTGCCTTCAGAGACTCACTCCAAAGAAAATGTTATTCTCTCAGAGGCTTGATGGCCCCCTCACACAGCTTTTGCCTTCAGCCAAGGGAGGGGCTATGGCAACTGCCACTCCATCATATGAGCAACAACAGCTTAAGCCCCCTGATGGAGGTGGAAATGGAGATGGGACATTATATCCTGCCTTGCAGCAATCAAGCACTTTTAGCCCTACAAAGACACATTTTTCTGCTGCTTTAACTGCAACTGTGCTGGATATGGAACCTGTTGATGTATATCCAGTGAACAGAGAGCCGCTTGCAAATGAGACTGCTGCAATACTGTCTGCCGAGTCTGAAAAACAGCTAGTGCCGGCTGATGGGGAACAAATGGTGGGGACCTCATCACAGATTGAAGCTGTTAATGCATGCAGAGTGGCAGGAAGCAAGGACTGTGTTTCAAAGAGCAGCTTAGGGGATCTCAGCCCCCCCGTGAATCAACCCTCATCACAAAAGCAGGAGAAGCTGAGTAGTAAATTTGATACCTCACATTTGGGCAGGAAGATCCTGCAGAAATGGAAGGATGGCCCAAAGGAGGAACGCACAAAACCCAAGACAAAAAAGGGGTGCAAGTACAAACTAACAGATGCAGTTTGTCATAAGGTTGAGAATCAGATGCTGGAAATGAAAGAAATACAGAGGAAGAGGGGGGTGAACCTTTCCTCGATGGACAGCAGGCTGTTGCAAAAATACAAGGAGTTTTTGGCTGATTTTGAACTGCCCAACCCTCAAACAAAGAGATCCAGAGTGAGCTGTCCCAAGTTTCAAGCATCAGGATTGCAGGGAAAGCAACTTGGACTTCCCTGTGATTTTCTTCTGTGTGAAAATTACTTGCAACTTCTGGAGAATTTGTTCTTTGTGCCTTCACACCTCATCGGCCTGCCTTAATGCAGATGGGTGTGGCTGGAGCATGAAGGAATGTGTGTTTGCCTGAAAAGCTGAAAAGGGGGGTTGTGTGGGATTGTCTTGTGAAGTCAGTGAGACTTAATTTATGGCTTAATTTCAACTTGCCATGCCAAGAACTGTGCTGGAGAGAAGATAGTGTTTCAGAGAGCTTCAATCAAGATTGGGACTTTTAAATTGGACATTTTAATTGGACTAAAAAGAAAAAAAGTTTGTGTGGACTTTAAAGAAGAATTGGCTTTGTTTGCATTATAAAACCTGACAGCCTTTTTAAGAAATTGTCTACCTGCTCATGCTAATGAGATTTGTACTGTATTTGAGTTACCATGCTATGCTGATTATAAGTTATTGAATGCTTCTTTCACTTACACCAGTGGGAGAAGAAAAAATGTAATGCCTTACTCATGTAATTGGGGAAGTGAGAAATGCCTTCTAAAATGCAACCAGACCTCCTTCATGTAAGGAAGAAAAGAAATGTTCATGTCTTGTTTATGCTTAAGTGTTTGCTTATTCTCTTGCAGGAGAAAGACCTGTCTTTGCTTATGTTATGTATTGTCTTATGAAACTGCATATCTCAAGGTACCTTCAGAAGTACATGGAAGAGTACCCTACACATGTAAATGGGTTTGTGATATTGCATTTGTGTTATATATCACTCATGTTTCATGTTTAGTTACATGGTACTAGTAATAACAGGGCATGCTCCTGTTTCTTAGGGGAGTGTCTTCCTAAGCCATTGGTCATTTATTGGCAACAAGGGGATCCTGGGTGTGTGGATTCCTGCTGGAGCGATCCGCCCATGGAGAGAGAAAAAGGTTACTCAGCTCCAGGATGGTGGTTCACCAGTAAACGAAGCATGACATTCAAGAAATACACTAAAGGGCTTTGTTTCTGCTGTCATAGTTCTGGAGTCTGGAATAGTAAATGGAAGCACTGGACTCAAGCAAAAAGGGTTTTGCGGAATGTAGACAATTATACGGGTTGTGATGATTATTTTTGGTTATGGGGTAGTTATAACAGTTCTTATAAGCTTAATTATACCTTGTTTAACACTACTATTGAAGATATATATGATGTGTTTCCTATGTTTACTCCTGATTATTCTGCTATAGATAGTGATTCAATTTGCAATGGATGGCAAATTAAGGATCCCAACATGTGGTTCTTTTTTAATGGAGTTGCCATGAATTTCCATCCAGGACAATATCAATGTACAGCATTGGGTTATTTTACCTTACCCGTACAAGTGCAAATGCCGCTTCAGGCAGATGCACGGCGCCGGAGAGCTGCTGCCGGCCCGATGGGTTCTGGTTGCAATGATGAAGTGATAATCGATGTTCAGCTTTCTGACGGTAGCTCCTGGGGGAGAGCTATAGGGAGTGCTATCACTGGAACACTCACCTTGGGATCATACCCAGGTGTCATTTCCCAGGAGAATAGAAGGTCCATTTTGGGACTCACCTGTAGGCTGGAGAAATCAATCAATGCCACAGGGAGGGTCATACGGGATCTTCAAATGGAAATCACTGAGCTTCATCAAGACCAAATGCAGGACAGACTGGCCATAGATTACCTGTTAGCAAAATCCGGAGGATTTTGTAAACTGGTCGGGAACCAGGGATGTCGGGTAAAATTCCAGGATCTGAATAATACTATTGAGAAAGAACTTCAGAATTTACAGGAGAGCATTACTAACAATGTACGCACTGATGTTAATCTCTTTGATTGGGTGACTTCTTGGTTGCCTGATTTATCTGTCCTTAGACAAGTTTTCTTTTATGGGTTCATTATTATTATCTGCCTTATACCTTTGTGTTTTTGCATTAATTGTATTCCTAATCTTATTTCCATGTGTAACACATGTCCACTGCGTAGAAGGGAGACATCGGGTTTTGCACGACGGCAATTGTACTCAATGAGGTATCACCCTCCGGAACAAAGTACCAGGAGTCAGGAGGGTTACGATGTCCAGGAGGACAGTGATGATGTATATGGAGGAGTAGTTATGGAGTATGGTGACATGCAGGGGTATGATTAGCCGTCTCTCTCTATCTCAAATTTAAATGAAAAAGGAGGACATGTGGGAATGTATCAGGCTGCCTCTGACACATTTTGTAAACAAAAGCCTCTTTGCTTGCTATTCTCCTTATCTCTCCTTATTTGGGTTCTGACTTTCTGATTGATTATGTAGCTTAAGTTTCGTTTCTGCTATACTCTGCTTGAATAAAGAGAAGCCATTATTATGCCTTTGTTCAGCTAAGAGAGCAGTCGTGTGTCTGTTTCCTCTTTATTTCTCTATCTCTGTTCCTCCCTACAAAAAGCCTAATGAAGCTGGCCTTCGCTAGATTTCCTAACTCTTAACTTTCCTCTGTTTAACTGAAGCTGTAAACTGCCTTTAAGGAGACTGATCTTATCTCTAAATGAATCGGATTTCAACAGTGGGGGGTGGCCATCCCCCTCTCTGCTGGCTCACCTGGGGTTGGGAGGTTTGTGGGGACAAAAGGGATCTGTCCCCCCAACCCTTCTGACCCAGTAGACCAGGGAGAGGGGATCGAATCCACACACACCCCAAAAAAACCCCTCCATCTTTAAAGAGAAGAAACCAAGCGGTTTCTTCTCTTTAAAAATGGAGGGTTTTTTTAGGAGGAGGGAATCATAACATGTACCATTTTCCTGTCCATTAAGGTATAGACACACACAAGTTGCCACAATACAGTTGACACTTCTTCACTCCCACTGAAGAGCAGATATGCAGCAAGTTAAGCACTTTTTGATGATGGCAAATATGCTGTTCTAAACCAGATGCCACTATCTTCTCTATCAGTCAAAATGAAAGTGGTTAGTGCTTACTCACTTCTAGAGGGAAATGCTGGCTTCAAGGGCTCAGAATGAATGTCCCCATGTCCAAACATCATTAAAAAGCATTGCCAAAGGACTACATATAATGGAAGTGCATTTTGCCTGCCAGATGGAGCTCAAATGATTCATCTATATTATAGTATTTCATTCTTGTTTTCATCAACATTTCTGTTAAGAAAGATGCTAAAACATCTAACAGCAATGAAGACTAACAAAATCTGAATTGAAATATAACATGAAAGCACAACCATAAAAGACATTGCTGCTGCCACCATCTTCTTCTTCTGTGTTCCGATCAAACCCTGGACTGCCAAAATGAAGCTACTTTCTTGGCTTTGTCATTAGCCCAACTTATGTCCTCATTGATGCATGTTTCTGGCAGAAATTGGCAAACTAGTAAATGAATCGGATTCACACACACACAGCAAGTTGTTGTCTGCCAGCAGCCCCCACTTTAGCATGTTCGTCTTACATTTAGGCATTCCAACTCTCAGCCTATTCAAAGTCCTCCAAGTGACGTAGGGGAGGTTGAGTTCCTCAGCTATATCCTCCTTTAATGTTGTTCCTTGTCCAGTGAGCTCCTTCCTCCATCTTCTAATTTGGTTTTGCCAAATGTTTGTTCTTGCCATAAAGCTCTTCCTGGATCTGAGCCAGTGGACTTGAGTCTCATATCCTCACACCCCAAAAAAACTCCGTCTTTAAAGAGAAGAAACCAAGCGGAATTTAATGTGTTCCTCAGGATTTTGTGTATTACAAAAAATTTGTAACTCAAAATGTGGTTTCCCATAAGAATGCATTGAAAACCAATTAATCCATTCCAGAGGTCAGAAAAAAGCAAAAAAAAAAAAGTCAAAGTGTTCTGCTTTTGTGGATACAGCCACCTCTTCAGATACTGATCTACACCAGGTTGGCACAGGAAATAGATTAGCAAGGTGACAATACACTATCGACATTCCTGTAAGTGATTAACAGTTATAGTCTTGAGTGCATACACATTCTGGTATCAATGATAGTTCATGATTACCACTGCCGCCTCCGTGCAAACCAGCATTTTGGCATGGCAGGTGTAATTGCGCTATTTTTTTGGCTGTCTGGACAGCCTCCACCGCTTCCCACGGTAGCGGGAGGGTATGCAAGCCAGCTCTGGTAAAGTGCTGGGCCCACCCATGTAGGAATCTAATTATAGCATTTAGCTTCCTGTGCTTAGCTCTGGCTTCCTGAGCATAGCATTTGCTTCCTGCCTCTGTGCAGAGAAGTAGCTTCCTGTATTCAATATGCTTTTGGTACCAGCCTTTTACTGCAGGTATATAGTATTGGCTTCGTAACCGCTACCTGCAAGAAAGCCGTCACATATACAGGCCTTAAGCCTGTCAGTGGCAGGATGTAAGCTATTGCACATGTATCAGCTAAGATAAAGGTTATGCTCCCTATATGGCAATGTTGCAGAGAATGTAATATTATTGGCTGAATGCCACTCACCTATGCTTTCGTATACATCCTGTGTAACCTACTCAATAAAATATGTTTGCCCGGTGCTGCAAGCAGATTTCTTTGTGCACCATATTCAGACTGCAGTCATTTCCTTCTGAACTCACGCATGCACTTTGTTGAGCTGGATTCTCCACAAGTGGTGCCCCATGTGAGGCAATCTCACTTCGACCACGCTACGACCCTCAATGCTGCGGCTCCACACTCCTCACCCACAACCGGCAAGTTCTCTAGGACGTCCCTCGCATCCGTTTACGGATCCTGGGTGAGTGAGATGGTCACGTTAGAACATTTAGACAACATGGGCAGTGATCTCTCTTCTCCGCAACAAAAGTATTGTCAGGATCTTAGATACCTTTTGCAGAAAAATGGACATGTAGTATCAACCAAAGAAGTAGAGCAATTAGTAAAGACCATTGATGATGTCTGTCCCTGGGTTCCAGAAGATGGTACCCTAGAACTACAAGTGTGGGACAAAATTGGGACTCAATTTCAAAATCACCCTAGAGTCAGTGTACCTGTGCAACTTCTGTGGTGTAAAATACGAATCTGTTTACAAGGTCTCACCCCGAAAAATATCCTGATGACGCAAAGACCGATGGCATCTCTGCCTCAGATTCTGCCGCCATGTCCGCTACCAAAACCGGGCTCAAAACGGGACTCTGATCCTACGGCACCACCACCTTATGCCACCCCACCAGATCCTCCTGATCTGAATGATAAATAACCTTCTAAACTATACCCCTCACTCCCAACCTCTGATTTGGACTCTCACCCTACGGTTTGCCATTCTCAGGCCTTGGAGGCAGCCGTAGGTAACATTTCCCTTGGATTAGAACCGGTAGTCACATTTCCTGTACTCCGGCGCCCGGGAAATGAACCTGATGTATATGCAACAATCTCCTTTGATACCTCAAAGAATTGAGAAAAGCCATTCGGGAAATATATACCAGAAGTCTGCTAGAACAAATGGCTATGCACAGACTATTGCCGGTAGACCGGAGGTTAATTCTCCGCACCTTCTTACATCCTACCGATGCCATGATCTGTCTTCAAGAATGGAGGGAGGAAGCCCCTAGGCAGGCGACAGCTGTTCTTATGGCCGACATGATCCATGGAGAAGGCGCTTACTCCACCACCACCCAACAATTGGTCATAAACGACGCTGGTCTACGTGTTATTGCTGAGATAGTAATTAAAGCATGGCATAAACTGCCAAATAGGGCTGAACATGGCACAATCTCAGGTTTCGCCGCCATTCAACAAGGTCCCAAAGAACCCTATGCAGATTTTATAGATCGTCTGATCCTAGCTGTGGAAAGACAAATTGAAGATGCAGCAACCAGATGCATGTTAATTAAACAATTGGCTTTTGAAAATGCAAACGCTGGCTGCCGTGCCGCTCTTGCCGCTGTGGCCTCTCGCCCAAATGCAGAATTAACTGAAATGTTAAGGGTCTGTCAAAATGTGGGGATGCACTCCCACAAAGCCCAACTCCTAGCCGCAGCGGTTCAAGTTTCCTCCAACCCCGCTCAAGGGAAAAATTGCTTTGGTTGCGGAAAAGAAGGACATTTTAGTGCACAATGTAGATCCTCCCAAAAACCACCTCCTCGCCCCTCTAAAAAGTGCCCAATCTGTCAAATGGGGTATGATTGGGCAAACCAGTGCCGCTCTAACCCTAATGCTCAATCTGGAAGTCAACAATAGCAGTGGCAGGGAAACCGCACTGCGGGCCATGCCCTGGCCCCGGCCAAACAATAGGGCCCCCAGATGTAGAAGCAGAAGAAATAGCAGAAGAAATAGCGGCCATACAGCAGGAGATAGAGGAGGATTGGGTCATTGCTCACAACATGATCTCACAGTATAGGAAGAATCACCCTCTTAAAGAAGGATTAATAATGACCTTGTCCAAAGACTGTTCCTTTACCACCCCAGGTTTTGTGGAACCCCTTACAATAATGGTGGATGGTGCTGTTCCTCCGAATATGGTGGGGATTATGCTTCCTTGTCCAGAAGCTTTGCCCGCCTCTGTACACGTTACAGCAGGATTAATCACCCCAGACCACCAAGAAATTGTCATTCCTGCATCAGCCTCGCAATCCCTCACTCTTCCCAAGGGACAGCCCATTGGACATTTACATCTACTTCCAAAGGCCCCCCCTGCAAAAAAAACCTTCAGGAGAGGTCGCAACGGCTGCTATGGCTGTTATACAAATCACCGGGGATAGTCCCCGGATGCCGTTGCTCATGGGGGGCCGAAGAGTTTCAGGGCTCATCGATATCGGAGCAGATGTGTCCATCATTGCTAGGCAGGACTGGCCGTTGCAATGGCCTACCCGCCCAACGCAGGAAGTATATGGAGTGGGGGGATATGAACCAGCACAGCAAAGTGTACATCCGATAGTGTTTGAAACTTCTGCAGACCATGCTATCTCTCTAAAGCCATTGATCATGAATATACCTATCACCCTTTGGGGTCGGGACTTCATGTCTCAAATTGGCTGTTCACTGCAGGCAAATTTTTGATAAGGGCCTCCCCAGCAGCGCCGCCACATGCGCTTCCTCTGCAGTGGAAGCCTGGTCCACCTGTTTGGGTAGATCAATGGCCACTGACTCAAGAAAAGCTTCGAGCGGCGGAGGCCCTGGTAAAGGAGCAACTTGATTTAGGACATATATAGCCAACCAATAGTCCCTGGAATTCGCCTATCTTTGTCATCAAAAAGAAATCTGGCAAATGGCGATTGCTGCATGATTTAAGGAAAGTTAATGAACAAATGCAACCTTTTGGTCCTTTGCAATGTGGACTTCCTAATCCCAATATGATCCCCACTAATCATCAGGTGATGGTTATAGACCTTAAAGACTGCTTTTACACCATTCCTCTTGCTCCCGCTGACAGAAAAAAAATTTGCTTTCACCTTGCCAGTGTATAATAATGTCCAGCCAACTCAACGGTTCATGCAGTGTATGTTGCCTCAAGGAATGGCCAATTCGCCCACATTATGCCAGCATTTTGTCAACATAACCCTTGAACCCTTCAGACAATGACACCCAGATGTCCAGGTCTCATTCTCCAGTAGATTTTCACTTTCGTTCCTAAGAACAGCTGCCGGGTCTGCTGGTTACCTACCGCCAACCTCCTGATCCCGAGTGGAAGGGGCCGGCAAAGCTCATCACTTGGGGACGTGGCTACGCAGCAGTAGAGGGAGAAACCAGGCCTATCTGGATTCCTGTCCAGTGTGTGAGACCCTACAAAGACACCAACCATGCCCCTCCGGTTCAGTAGTCAGCTGGTTTTTCTGCCGCTCCTCCTCCTGCCTCTGGTTCCCAGTACAAGAAGGACAGCCTATGGTGGCCCGACGTAGTTGTCTATGTGGAAGGGCTCATCCGGGAGTGTCTTCCGTCCGTCGCTCTAACATAAAGCTTGTGGAATTCCACCAGCGTACTAGCCGTTGTCATAAGGAAGAACGGATCATCACCCACAAAAGGCCCAGTACAAGAGGTGGAACTTCTATAGAAAAGATCTGTGTGAATCTTGGGTCACAATTTGGCAAGTCCCTTAAAGCTGAATACTTACGGCAACAACGGTCAACGGACTCACCAGCGGTCACCATCAGCGATAAACCATCAGGGATCACCTTGGAACAAGGCCACTTGTCAGAAAGGTTTGAATATAATATTTGGTACCGCCTAGCGCAGGCCACAAATCCAAGTGATTTCTGTCTCAAAAACAGCATTCATTCTTATAATTTGCTTAGTACGTGCTTAATTCCAGTATGTTATACTCCCATGAATCTGACATCAGTGGCGGGGGGACTTTTCGGATTTAATGTTTCCAATACTTATGCACATAGCCACACTTGGGGAAGGCTTACCAAGAAACTCCCTTTAGATGCTATCTCTCTTCATACCCCATTAGTAGCTGTCAGTAATGTTAGTAAATGTGCTAAAATTGTTAATTGTAAAACAAGATGCCTACAGATACGACAGGGTTCCCTTAATTGTACTCAAGTAGAAAACTTTCCTTTTAATCGTGATCATGTCATTCTCCCTACTGGATGGTTCTGGTCTTGTGGGGTTAGAACATGGAATTATATACCAGCTAATCTGTCTAGTGTTACATGTTGTCTTTGTCGACTAACGGTGGCCTTGCCCAATCATACTTCTATCCACCCGGAACCTGTGAACCCACCTGATAAAGTCTCTCGACGATGCCGATCGGCTAATCCGGATATTGGCCTATCCCTGGATTGTAACAGTAATGTTAAATTGTTCTCCGAGGCCGAAGTGATAGCCATGGCCATAAGTCTGGTTGGGGTTCCAGGTCTAGCCGCAGATTCTAATATACAGTTATCTCGATTGGCATGTGCTTTTGTAAAGACTATTAACCATACCTCCCAAGCCATTAGCCTCCTCAATCAGGAACAGTCTGGGCTAAGACATGCAATCCTCGATAACAGGGCCGCCATAGACTATCTCCTTCTCCTGCACCACCAAGGTTGTGAGGCAGTTCAGAATATGTGCTGTTTTAATCTTACCGACAACTCAAACAAGGTACAAGATCAACTCGATACCATTCGAGACACTCTTAAGCACATAAAACAGAATGCCTTGCCAGCATGATGGGATGCATTATGGTCTTGGTTGCCTGGGTGGGGGTGGTTAAGACAATTGTTAATTGGTATAGGTGTTGTTCTAGTAAGATGCATAATGTTATGTTGTTGCATTCAATGTGTACCTAATTTAATCACCATGTGTCAAAGATGTTTCCATGCATCTGCAAAGTCTGCAGGACTTACTCAGAATCAGATTCATCAGGCTCGCTATCGAGTCGTTTCCTGTGCTGCAGAGAAGGACGATGAGATTGGTAGTGAAGTTGCCTCTGACTATGTGTACTGTTTGCCTGCTAATGAAGTTGATTTTGAACAGGTGTACGATGAGACCGATGGTGAGATTGAATTTGAGCGTGTGTATAATTGGCAAGCTATGACCCGCAGAAAATAATAAATAAAAGAAAGAGGACTTGTAGGAATCTAATTATAGCATTTAGCTTCCTGTGCTTAGCTCTGGCTTCCTGAGCATAGCATTTGCTTCCTGCCTCTGTGCAGAGAAGTAGCTTCCTGTATTCAATATGCTTTTGGTACCAGCCTTTTACTGCAGGTATATAGTATTGGCTTCGTAACCGCTACCTGCAAGAAAGCCGTCACATATACAGGCCTTAAGCCTGTCAGTGGCAGGATGTAAGCTATTGCGCATGTATCAGCTAAGATAAAGGTTATGCTCCCTATATGGCAATGTTGCAGATAATGTAATATTATTGGCTGAATGCCACTCACCTATGCTTTCGTATACATCCCGTGTAACCTACTCAATAAAATATGTTTGCCCGGTGCTCCAAGCAGACTGTCTTTGTGCACCACATTCAGACTGCAGTCATTTCCCTCTGAACTCACGCATGCACTTTGTTGAGCTGGATTCTCCACACTGACACTCAACTGTGGTTGCTCCCAGTGCTTCATTTTTGGCAGGCGCAACCACCCCATTTTTTTCAGCTGCCTAGGCAGCCTCTGCCACTTCCCACAGTGGCAGGAGTGTATGTAGAGCATTTCTGCTCCTTTTTTTATTTTTTCGTCGCATTTTACCACATTCCCACTGCTAAAACACAGCATTTTTGCACTTCCAGGTTCCACGGTTGGAACCCAGGCACTGCTGAAAGCTCCCCCGCCACCAGAAGTTCAAAAACGCTGCACTTTAGCTGCGGAAACACAATGAAAAATTCCAAAAGTCGAGCAGAAATGCTCTGTATACCCTACTGCCACTATGGAAAATGGTAAAAAAATGGCATGATTGTGCCCACTGCTGCCGCCGAAAATGAAGCACTGGGAGCAACCATACAGCTGAGTGTCGGGAGTGGGTCCAGAACATTACCAGAGCTGGCCACTAGAGGCCGCTGTCTGAAACCCCCCAAATTCTGTTCTTATTGCATGGGGGGGGGGGAGTTACTCAAGGTATTATTTTCTATGGATTTTCATTCACAACTCAAAAATTTCATAATTCAATCCGTTCATAACTCAAGGTTCCACTGTATATGAAATGTGTATTTAATGGATGCCTAGTAGCAGACTGTCTCCATGAACTGGTGTTAACAAGGGACTATTTATTCATGATGTTCAAAACATAGTTATCATATATTTAAGAACTATGAGGCTTTTCCTACATAATTTCTCCACATTTTCAATGTGTAATTCTTTATCATATCACATTATTACTTTCATAGCTTTGTTTATTGCTTTTTCTTAGCAGTATTTACCATTACCAATGAAGTTTATGAGCCTCCTAGTTAGAAGGCTTCTTTTCTCTGCTGAATAATTTCACAAGATAGTTCTTCGGATCAAGCTCCCATCATTTGATCAAATTGATGGAAATCTGTTGGAAACCTTGCATTATTTTATGCCCCAACTGTTCAGCTGTACATAAGGAGAACTTGCAGCAAATGTGACATTGTTTAATTGGACTTTGAAGAGAACTTTTAAAAAGTCCCTGATCAAAGACTGAACAAAGGTAACAGTCTTGGAATAAAAGAAGTCCTATTCTGAACTGGTAAATCTAAATCTATGAATAAACAATGACATCTCACAATATGGTCCTCCAATGATCTTTATTTGCAGCACTGCATTTTAAAATAAGGCTTTAGCATTCAAGTGACTAGGTTTGCCTGACTATACCACAGTATTTAGAATTGCTAGTTCAGGACAAAATAACTCTTAAAGATCTACTCAAGCTGGGGAAATAGTCATTACAATTACAAATATAAATTCAATGTACACAAGTGTCAATTATTGCCCATTGGCAGAAAAAGCCCAAACTTCACATACCCATTGATGCACTCAGTCTGCAGTTATGCTAGGAAAATATTTTTTTGTGCCAGATGATTCATTTTGTTGTTGTTTTTGATGACATGATGCAAATGGGATTGTGAATCACCCCAACCCCTATCTGCAGTCTTTCCCCTTCTTCTCAGGGTTATACTTTTAAAAGACCAGATCCATTCACATCAGTTTCAGCCCCTGGTTACCTGAACCAATACAGAAAAGGGAAGATGAATCTGACACACACACTCTCCCCACATTCCCCCTACAATGGCTGGGAAATACCTAACCCATACCAAACCAAATTGCAAGCTACACACCCATGTCAATCACAACCTTACACACAAAAATATGATTAACAAATACAGTTCCTGTGTGTCTAGAGACAAGACAAAACATAGTGACTCTAATACTGAATACAGAAAAATGAATTTAACTTACCGGTATTTCAGTATATTTCTCACTGACACGAAAACGCACAATAATATAACTGATGGGTTTTCCATTTTGCCTTCTACTACTAGAATAGATTCCGATTTGGAAAATATTGTATAGATCAATCTAGTTTTTTAAATTCATTTTTAAAAGTCATTAATCATTAAATAGTTAAAAATAAATATATCTATGATATATATCTTCTTATTACCTTTTAAAAAAGGAAAACAATTTACTCAGAGTCAGCTCCAAGTGCTGGCACTGAGAATGGCAAAAAAGGTAATAAGATAGCTTTCTCAGTAATAACATCCACACTATGGAACAACTTATTGTGGAGCTGTGTCAGGCCCTCTGGATATACAGTATTTTTAAAAAATCTCAAAATGGAATTGTTTAGAGAGGAATTTAAAGAGCAGTCTCCTGCTGACTGATTGCTTTTTGATTTATTTTAATTTATAACATGTTGCCATCTTCAGTTGGGTTGTGTGTAGTTTTAGTGCAAGGGTAGCCAAACTTTTCACCTGCAGCTCTCATAAATGCAACAGCCGCAAGTGCATTTACAGCAGTGTTTGCAGCAGGTGCGGGTACATTTACGCATGCACGGACACATTTTACAGCTAATGTAAACACATCTGCTTCCACTTCTGGGTGTGGCAAGGACAGTGGTGGGCCACATGGAATGGTGCCTCAGGCCAGCCCCGGCCCCACCCCACAGGCCGTAGTTTGGCAACCCCTGTTTTGGTACTATAGTATTGTACAGTATGTCTTTTGTTTGTTTGTAATAAACTGTTGGAGTGGGAATTTCTTTCTCAGATGGATGGTATATAAATCCACTCAATCAACAACAAAACAATAAGATTTTATTTTATCAAAATTCACTCCAGGCTTTAAAGGGAAACATACAAAAGTTATAACAAATATCAACGTAAGTCTCACTTTTCCCGATTTCTTCCCCTTCTATTTGCCAGGGAATGATGGGGCCAGATGCCATGATCTGTGGGGTGGGTTATGTTGAGTTTCAGGCCAGCTTTTGCACTCTCCTCTTTCACCCCCCATCAAGAGGCTCTTTAGGTCTTCTTCACTTTCTGCCATTAGGATAGTATCATCTGCATATCTCAGGTTGTTGATGTTTCTCCCAGCAGTCTTAATTCCAGTTTGTGCCTCATCCAGCCCTGCATTACACATGATGTACTACTCTGCATATAAATTTAATAAGCAGGGTGACAATATTCAGTCTTGTCATACTCTTTTTCCTATTCTAAACCAATCGGTTGTTCCATATCCTGTCCTGAACAACTGATTGGTTTAGAATAGGAAAAGGAGTATGACAAGGCTGACTGTTACAGCTTCTTGGTTCACAGATTTCTCAGAAGACAGATGAGGTAGTCTGGTATTCCCATCTCTTTAAGGACTTGCCACAGTTTGTTGTGATTCACATAATCAAAGGTTTTGGTGTAGTCAATGAAACAGAAGTAGACATTTTTCTGGTACTCCTTTGCTTTTTCCATGATCCAGCGAATGTTGGAAATTTGGTCTCAGTTCCCCTGCCTCTTTGGAACCCAGCTTGTACTTCTGGAAGTTCTCGATCCATATATTGCCTACCTTGTAAAATCTTGAGCATGACCTTGCTAGCATGTGAGATAAGCACAATTGTATAATTTAAACATTCTTTGGCATTGCCCTTCTTTAAAATTGGAACGTAGACTGACCTTTTCCTATCCTGTGGCTACTACTGCGTTTTCCAAATTTGCTGGCATATTGAGTGCAACACTTTAATTGCATCTTCTTTTAGGACTTTAAATAGCTCAACTGGAATACTATCATGTCCACTAGCTTTGTTTTTAGTAATACGTTCTAGGCCCCACCTAATAATACCTTCTAGATTCCCCCTTTTTTTTGGGGGGGGGGGATTCTAATTGCTGTCTCCTGTATGATGTTATGAACCTCAGTCCATAATTCTTCAGGCACACTGTCTGTCAAGTCTAATCCCTTAAATCTATTCATCACCTCCATGAAGGGATGTTAACAAGGGACTATTCATGATGTTCAAAACATAGTTATACAGTATATTGTGTTTTTCCCCATTAATAAATGTGGGGCTTTCCCTACATAATTTCTCCACCTTTTCAATCTGTGATTCTTTACCTCAGCGGCGCCCAAACTATCCTCCTCAACCCGCCCAGTTTTGTGCCCATTGTGTCTACAATACCATCTAGCCATCTCATTTTTGGCCACCCCTTCTTCTTTTGCGCTCAACATTTCCCAGCATCAAGGCTTTCTCAAGTGAATCCTCTCTTCCCATTTGTTGTATATAAATACACTCAATTAACCAAACAAACAATAAGATTTTATTTTATCAAAATTCACTCCAGGCTTTAAAGGGAAACATACAAAAGTTATAACAAATATCACAGAAAATTAACAAAATATTGGGGGAAATGAAGCTGTGATATTCCTTAAGAGTTACAAGAGTGTAGGAGGTCTGAAACTGAAACCCTGGGACACAGAGGACATCATTCATATATGTTTTGTGTTTTCCAATAAGCATTTTACACTAGAATATTATCCAAATCTCAAACTGGCATTAATAGACAAGCAATGCTATAAAGCTCTAGGAATAAGTGTACATCTTTGATTTTGTCTATATTTTATTTGATTGGTGAATGCATCATTCCTTGCAAATGAAACCAAAGGGAAAATATAACCATAGAACAAAAAGATTTAATAATGCTGAGAAGAATACTTTAGGCATATTACTTAATGGGGAATGAAAGGTTCAGTTCCTGGTTCATGGAAATTATCCATAAATCCCTGTAGACGTAGACGGACGAATCTCATTATAGTAAAAATCATGGTGGTGAAAATAATGAAGAACGTGATGCCCATTATCAGTGCAGCAATATTCAGATACTTGGCTTTCCTGCCGTTCCTATAGGCACCTTCTGGATCTCCCATCACTTTACAATCTCTTGACTTCATAGGAAAAAGGAAAATAAATGATTGCCCGCCCACCCGCCCAGAAAAAAAAATGAGAATTAATAGTGAAATAGTATCTGCAAATGTTTTAAACATCTATTTAACAAATTGAGCATTATACAGTAAGCTATGTTAATTTTTCTATGAGACTACAAAATCAATTCATACTACCAGATACAAAAGAGAAACAGCTAATCAAGAACAATAGCAATTACACATGCATATTGTTCCCTAAGGCACTCCCTGGGTGGTTCACAAGGTAATTAGTATTTTGCCCCCAACATGCTGACTTCAGAAGGATGGAAGGCAGAGTCAACCTTGAGCCCACTGGGATTGAACTCAGATAATGAACAGAGTTTTGGCTGCAGTACTGCAGCTTAACAACTGTACCATGGGGAGCTCTCTAGATAGTGAGCCCCGTTGTGGACATTGAGCCCTGGCCTCCGTCGAGGATGTTGAGCCAGGGCTCTGGCCGCACTAACGTCCAGTTGTGGTGCTGATAGAAGATAATATGTTTACTGGATTGTTCATTGTTTTATTGTTTGAATTTATTTATTGGGAGTTATTGTGCTTTCGATATTTTGTGATGTTCTGTGATACCATGTTAGCTGCCCTGAGTCGCTCTGTGAATAGGGCGGCATACAAGTGGGAATAAATAAATAAATAAATAAATAAATAAATAAATAAATAAATAAATAGTGTATTATGGCATAGATGGGGTACACACAGCCTCCTTGAAGATTGCGATATTTTTGAACCATAATCAGGCGTATCCTGGTAACAGCAATCGTGTGTTGCCGGCTAATCTTTCTCACACTAGGTCAAGTGAAAGGAACTTCAGAGTGAATTCACCTCGTGTGGTGGAGGTGGTTTCATTTGGGCAGGTCGAAGAAGAAGAATTATGGCATAGATCAGTAGTTCTCAGCCTTTTTAAACTGGGGGCTGGGTCACGTTCCCTTAGACAGCTTCAAAGGCCAGATGGCCATTTTGCTCTTCCTCCACCACATGGCACTTCCTGGTGGGGTGGAGGTAATGGTGGGCCACATGAAATGATGGCTCCGGGCCACATCCACCCCATGGGCCACAGGTTGAGAATCCCTGTCATAGATTAAGAATAAGTTTACCTCACTAATCAGCTGGTATACACAAGTTTAACAAGCAGAAAAATCAGGTCTCATGCTATAAGGAGGAATCTGGGTAAAAGGCAGATCCATGAAATTAAAAATGAATAATGGTTTTTATGAGAAAAAAAATATAGTCCTCTGTCCAGTCACGGGTCATTTACAGCAGCGTACACATGCATGTTATGCGTGTTTTACTTCTGCTTCTATCTGTGACTGGCTAGAGGACTATATTTTTTCTCATAAAAATCATGAAATCATTAATTTTTTATTTCATGGATCTGCCTTTTACCCAGACTCATCCTTATAGCATGATACCTGATTTTTCTGCTTGCTAAATCTGTGTATACCAGCTGATTAGTGAGGTAAACTTATCCTTAATGACAACTTTATGACAGCCATGGGTAATTTACAGCAGTGTTATGCACGTGCACATTATGCACACACACATGCACATTTTACCTCCGCTTCCAGGAGCACCATGGGTGCCGTAGGCAGATGAAACGGTGCCATGGGCCATAGTTTGGACACCCCTGGTCTAAAAGGCCCCTTCCAACTTTTTCTGATCCTTGCCAAAATACTGTCAAAGCATTCTCAGTAGCACAAAACCACCAGATCCTCAAAATCTCATGGTTCTTAGAAGCAATCCTTCTCAAAACGACCAACATCTCATACACCCTCATCTATGCCCACTGAGAACACATTGATCCTTGTGTTCATGACTTCACAGTGGTGCAAAAACATGGATCCACATAATTTGGTATCCAACCCAAACTGTGCATGGAAGAGGTCATGATCTCTACGTTGTAGACTATGTTTGCAGATTGGATCTTTAATTTAACAGTGGTTTCAGTTGTGTCCCACCTAAAAATCATGTTACCAATGAGAATCTATGTCTCAGATCCATGTTTTGTGCCACTGTGGCACCATGTGCAAAAGGACATCTGATTTCTGTGTTGTAGTCTGCAGGCAGAAGTGAAATCTGTAACTTAATAGTTGTTTGGCCTGGATCCCAGGTAAAAATCATATAGATCCATAAGAATCTATGCCTTGGATCCATGTTTTTGCATCACTGTGATGATATATGCAGGATTGATAATTTTTGTGCTGTTTTCAGTAGGCCGAGATGGGTTGTATGAACTGATGATAGTTTGCAAAGGATTCCATCTAAAATTCTTAAGAAATCATTAGGATCTATGCTTCAGATCTGTATTTTTGCACCGCTGCTAATCTATGTACCAAGGATCCATGATTTTTCAATTGCAATTTGTGGGCAGATCTGAGATCTATGATTTGGCATTGTTTTGTCAAGGATCCTGTTCCTGCATAAAAATCATTAAGAAACCATGAGGTTTTTGATTTCATGGATCAGCCTTTTATTTTCTTCTCTATAGAATACACCTACATACCAGCCACTACCACAAAGATGTCCATTCAAATTGGCTGAAGATAATTGAGGCTAATATATCTGCTTGCAGCTTATGTAACTGTAACACAAGTAACCTGAGATTTGCAGCTGTTTTAACACGTTATATTGAAGGGTGTTTTTTTTTAAATCTAGCCACATTTGTCTGTATTTAAAAATATCAGAGAGTAAACAAAAAAAACCACGTTGTGGTACTTTAAAGACTAACTGGTGTGTTTTAATGTTAGCTTTCATGGATCAAGTCCACTTCATGAGACATGGGAGTGAAACTTCATGGCATAAATTTATACACATCAGGTTCAGAATGGTTAGCATAATGGGTAAGTTTTTTATATTGAAGGTGGAGATTTTCCAGTCAGCTATTTACAAATCCTAACTTGCAAGTAGTGGTTACTTGCCAATAAAATATACCTTAGCTGTAAAAGGCTGATACCAAAAGCATATTGAAAGCATATTGAATACATGAAGCTACTTCTCTGCACAGAGGCAGGAAGCAAATGCTAGCTCAGGAAGCCAGAGCTAGCCACAGGAAGCTAAATGCTATAATTAGATTCCTACACATGGACTTTGAATCCAAATCAGAAGTCGGGGGGGGGGGGGGTACTGAAGGTTACACTGCCTTCATCTATGATGTTGTACCAGATCTCAAATCTTCCATAGATCTGACTTTACAATGGGAGTTCTCAAGTTGTTGTGTTCTAAAGCATGTGCCTTTAAACAATGTATCTATCCATGTGTATCCAATGTAACCTTTTCCATGTGTAACATTGTAACCTCAGCTGCATCACTGTAACCCTAATAGGACGCGAGCTAGTGACCACTAGATGGCAATAGCGAGCGTCCAAGCTCATTGGTCCAAGACTCACCTAAGAGCAACAGCGCGGGAAGATTCCCGCCACCACCTTCACCTGGACAAGAAGGGCGTGACCTGAAATGAGGTCACGCGGACAGTAGCCAATAGACTGTCAAGGAGCCACATTCAAATGTATAGCCACTGTATATATTGAGCTGTTCGTCCGCCATTACCACATGTTCCCTCTGACCAGCATGTAATAAAGTTGTGTTAAGCCAGCTCTTCGGCTGTCCTGGTGTCTTTGGTCCCATACACTAAATTGGCGACGAAGGTGGGATAATGGCTGCCCACGGGACCAAGACATACGCCGGTTTCGACATCAAGAAACCGCAAGATTGGGAACTCTTCGAAATGGACTTCCAAGGCGCGCTGGTGGAGTTCGAGGTGACGGACGAGGCGAAGAAAAGAGCCATCCTCACCAGAATGCTCGGGCACGACGGCAAAAGGGTATTGATTGACCTCATCGCACCCAAAAAGGCGGCTGAATTCAAGGCAACTGAAGGTGTTGCGAGACCATTTCCGGCCCTCGGTGGCGATGTTTCCCGCTCGGAGCGCGTTTTGGAGGCGAGTCCAAGCGCCTGGAGAGTCGGTCGCCGCCTTCGTAGCGGCCCTGCGTCTGGCTGCCGGCCCATGCAAATGGGAGAACTTGGAAGTCACCCTCAGGGACTGCGTGCTATGCGGCCTGAAGGACGCCGAGATACAGCGCACGCTGATGAATAAGGAGCCGCCCCCCACGTTGCAGGAGGTCCTGAAAGCGGCACAGGCCGCGGAAGCCACGAAGGCCGGGGTGCAAGAGCTCCAGGACTGGCGGCCGAAGGCCGACAAAACAGAGAGTTCGGTGCACGCAGCCCGGCGAATTTCGAAATCGTCCGCCTAAAGCAGCGACGACGAGGACGTCCGGAGGGTCCGGAAGGAGGGCCGGCGCTGCGATGGCTGCGGGGCGGCTCACGACCGTGCCAGGTGTCCCTTCAGAAAAGCCGAGTGCCATAACTGTGGACGACGCGGGCACATTGCCAAAGTCGGCAGACAACGGCGCAAGGACCGGAGGAGCTCGCCCGACCGCGCAGCGAGGCCAGACCGCTCGACGAGACTCATGGAGGGCGGGCGGCCCACAAGGAAGCAGGACGGCGTGGGCCGCATCTCCGACGATAGCGACGCCGCCGCCCCAGTTTTCAGCGTGTCCATGGGACACCCCCGTTACTTTGTTGAGGTACTGGTGCAAGGGGCCCCTGTTAGGATGGAGATTGACTCTGGCTCCTCATATTCCATCATTTCCCAGAGGGAGTTTTTGAGAATTGCCCCCCGCGTACGGCCCAAGCTCAAAGCGTTGAGGTCCACGCTTCGGGACGTGCAAGGGAACAGTATCCCGGTGTTGGGGGTTGGGAAATTCCAGGTCCAGTATAAGCGGCACGCCGCGGAACTCCCCCTAGTCGTTCTTAAGGGGGGTGATTGCAGCCTCCTCAGGACTCAATGGTTTCAGCCCCTGGGTCTGTTCATTGGGGGGGTGCACGCCGTTGGGTCTGACCCAATACAGAAGGTGTGCGACGCGCACCCCAAAGTCTTCAAAAAGGGACTTGGGAAATTCAATGGACCCCCAGTAACTTTCGACCTGGACCCGAAGGTCCGCCCAATAAGACTCAAACCGCGCAGAGTGCCTTTTGCACTAAAGGACAAAATAGAGGCGGAACTGGACAAATTAGTGGGCCAGGGGATTCTTGTTCCTGTTGATTCTGCGGAGTGGGAAACTCCAATTGTCACGGCATTGAAGGCCAATGGGGAGGTTCGCATTTGCGCCGATTATAAGTGCACCATTAATAAGGCAATCCGCCCTAATGCGTATCCGGTGCCGGTGGTCAGCCATTTGCTAGCCAGGTTACATGGGGGAAAGTGTTTCGCTAAGCTCACGCTCGCCCCCGCAGCCGCACCATCGCTCGGGGATGGAACACACCTGCGCCCGCCGCCGCCCCCTCCGAGCCACGCCTGGCTGGAGGGGTGAAAAGAGCCACCGCCACCACCGCGCAGAGAGGCCCCCGCTCGCCCCCGCAGCCGCACCATCGCTCGGGGATCGAGCACACCTGCGCCCGCCGCCGCCCCCTCCGAGCCACGCCTGGCTGGAGGGGTGAAAAGAGCCGCCACCACCACCACGCAGAGACCCACGCTCGCCCCCGCAGACGCACCATCGCTCGGGAATGGAGCACACCTGCGCCCACCGCCGCCCCCTCCGAGCCACGCCTGGCTGGAGGGGTGAAAAGAGCCGCCACCACCACCGCGCAGAGAGACCCACGCTCGCCCCCGCAGCCGCACCATCGCTCGGGGATCGAGCACACCTGCGCCCGCCGCCGCCCCCTCCGAGCCACGCCTGGCTGGAGGGGTGAAAAGAGCCGCCACCACCACCACGCAGAGACCCACGCTCGCCCCCGCAGACGCACCATCGCTCGGGAATGGAGCACACCTGCGCCCACCGCCGCCCCCTCCGAGCCACGCCTGGCTGGAGGGGTGAAAAGAGCCGCCACCACCACCGCGTAGAGAGGCCCCCGCTCGCCCCCGCAGCCGCACCATCGCTCGGGGATCGAGCACACCTGCGCCCGCCGCCGCCCCCTCCGAGCCACGCCTGGCTGGAGGGGTGAAAAAAGCCGCCACCACCACCGCGCAGAGAGGCCCCCACTCGCCCCCGCAGCTGCACCATCGCTGGGAGATCGAGCACACCTGCGCCCACCGCCGCCCCCTCCGAGCTATGCCTGGCTTGAGGGGTGAAAAGAGCCGCCGCCATCACCGAGCAGAGAAGCCCCCGCTCACGCCTGAAGCCACACCATCGTTGGGGGATCGAGCACACCTGCGCCCGCTGCCACCACCCCCACCCCCCGAGCCTCCTTGCGGCTGCCTCTCCCTGGCCCCCTTCACCGGCCAAGGGGATCCAAGGCACCTGGGCTGCTCTCCTCCGACCCCTGCCTCCATGGCTGGGGTCCTCATTATGCTAAAGGACTCTGTCTCTCAGATTCTATTTTTTATGTAAGCGCGGGTTCTTCTCTTACTTAATTGTGTATTTGGGGCTCTTGACTATATGTATTTTGAACATTGTATTTTGTACTTGATTATGCTTTTATTGTATTGTGTTCTGATGTAATTTCTATATCTCTATTATTGTATACTTTTTTGCTGCTGTCTGCTTTCAGATAGCATGCACCTATGTAAACCGCTCTGAGTCTCCTTCGGGCAGAGTGGGGCGGTATACAAAAATAAAGTGGAATGGAAAAAAAAAAGCTCGACCTGGCACAGGCCTATCAGCAACTCATGGTAACCCCTGCCGCAGCTGCTGCACAAACCATAGTCACGCATAAGGGGGCGTTCCAGGTGACGCGCCTCCAATTCGGCGTGAACTCGGCGCCTGGGATTTTCCAGTCGCTCGTGGAACGCCTCCTCAAAGGGCTGGACGGCGTTTTGCCATATTTTGATGATGTATTGATAACAGGGGGGAGTGAGGTTGAGTTGGCTGAAAGGCTAAACAAGGTCCTGGCGGCATTCGAACAGGCAGGGTTGAGGTTGCGAAAAGACAAATGCGTCTTCTTCGCGAAGGAGGTTGAGTTCTTAGGGTTCCGAGTTACACCCGAGGGGATCAAACCATCCAAATCCAAGGTGGCCGCCATCAAGGAAGCCCCTCGCCCCACATCCAAGCCCGAGTTGCAGTCGTTCCTAGGGCTCTTAAATTTCTACCACTCCTTCCTTCCACGGAAGGCTGCGGTGGCTGAGCCGCTTCACAAGTTGCTCAAGAAAGATGCGGCATGGAAGTGGGGCGATGACCAGGAGAGGGCATTCACGGAACTGAAACAACTCCTGGCGTCTGACGCCATTCTGACCCATTTCGACCCCAAACGGCCGGTAGTACTGATTTGTGATGCATCCCCGGTGGGGGTGGGGGCAGTGTTATGCCACGTGTTGGAAAACGGGAGGGAGGCCCCAATAGCGTTTTACTCCAGGTCCCTGTCCCAAGCGGAGAGGAATTACGCCCAGACAGACAGGGAAGCGCTGGCGATAATTGCAGGGACCAAAAAATTTCACGATTTTCTTTATGGCCGCCCTTTCACCATCGTGACTGACCAAAAGCCCCTGCTAGGCATTTTTACCGCAGATAAGCCCACGTCACAGATCCTGTCCCCGAGGATGCTTAGGTGGGCCATTTTTCTCAACGCCTACCAGCACGCGTTGGTGTACCGGCCCGGGAGGGAAATCAGCCATGCGGACGCCCTGTCGAGGTCCCCCCTCCCCCAGACGCACAGCCACGTGGGCGGGGAGGAGCCGGACCGCCAGGTGCTCATGATAGAAGTCTTAGATTCGCCCCCCATAGTACCCGCCGATATCGCTAAAGCAACAAGCAGGGACAGGACGTTGGCGGCGGTTAGCTCCTGGGTACAGAAAGGGTGGCCAGCGTCTGCCCCAGCGGAAGAATTCGCCCCCTTTTTCAGGAAAAAGTTGGAGCTGTCCCTAGAGAGGGGGTGTCTCTTGTGGGGGCAGCGGGTGGTGATTCCCACATCCCTTCGGCCGCGGGTGCTTAAACTGCTGCACGTCAGCCACCCCGGAATTGTGCGCTCCAAGGCGCTGGCCCGTAGTTACTTTTGGTGGCCCCAGTTAGATGCCGACATCGAGCACATGGTCGGCACTTGTGAGAGTTGTCAATGCTCCAGACCGGAAGAGGCCCGTCTTCCCCACAGGGAGTGGGACGCGGCTAAGGGGCCGTGGTCCCGGATACACATAGATTTCGCGGGCCCGTTCCGAGGAACTCTGTTTCTCCTTGTTGTGGACGCTTTCTCCAAGTGGTTGGAGATCATCCCAGTCACGAGCACCTCCTCGGCCGCGACAATTAAGCATTTGCGGAGAATTTTTTCCACGTTCGGCATACCCGACACTCTAATTAGCGATAACGCTAGTTGTTTCACATCCGCTGAGTTCAGGGCATTCACAGAGATTAACGCCATCCGGCACATCACCTCCGCCCCTTTCCATCCGGCCACCAATGGCCAAGTGGAGCGCCTCGTCCGCACCACGAAGGACGCACTGCGGCGCATGGGCCCCGGGGACCTCAACCTGCAAGTGTGTCAGTTTCTGCTAGGGTACAGGGTGACCCCGTTGGCGTCAGGATACTCCCCCGCGGAGCTCTTAATGCGCAGGAAACTGACCACCATTCTCACTAGGCTAGACCCCACGAGAGTAGAAGACAAGGGGAGGAACATCGGGCTAGAGGCCACAAAGAGTTTTAGCGTAGGCGCCCCCGTGCACTGCAGGAACTACGCCAGCGCGGGGCCAGCCTGGGTACCGGGGGTGGTCGTGGAGCAGACCGGTCCCGTGTCGTACCGCGTGGAGACCAACACAGGTCTACTCTGGTGGCGGCACGCAGACCAGCTACGGAACCGGGTCCCGGGAAAGCAGGGCGCTGAAAGCGCGGAGCCGAATTCAGCGTTAGGGTTCTCCCCCACCCGTTTAGCCCAAGGGGGAGGAGAGGGGGGCCCAGAGTCCCCATCAAGGGGGGAGGAGAAGGAATTTGTCCTCGTAGATATCCCGCGGGATCCCCCAGCAGAGTTTAATTTTGAGTTACAGAACCGGGGGGGGGGTTCGGAGTGGTCCCCCACCCATCCAAGCGAGAAGAGGGGTTTTACGTTAGCCCCTGGTGCCCCCGGTTCACCCACAACAGAATCTACCCTTTCCCCTAAAGCTGCAAAACCGCAGCAAGCCACTAACAAGTCTCCCTCTCCCATTACAGGACAAGGGTCCAGGGAACAAGGAAACGGGAGCGGCCCCCGGGGGGGCCAATCCACATCGCGGCCCAAACGCGAGTGCAAGAAACCATCTTGGTTAAGAGACTTCGTCTCATCCTAGGGGGGAGGGATGTTGTGTTCTAAAGCATGTGCCTTTAAACAATGTATCTATCCATGTGTATCCAATGTAACCTTTTCCATGTGTAACATTGTAACCTCAGCTGCATCACTGTAACCCTAATAGGACGCGAGCTAGTGACCACTAGATGGCAATAGCGAGCGTCCAAGCTCATTGGTCCAAGACTCACCTAAGAGCAACAGCGCGGGAAGATTCCCGCCATCACCTTCACCTGGACAAGAAGGGCGTGACCTGAAATGACGTCACGCGGACAGTCGCCAATAGACTGTCAAGGAGCCACATTCAAATGTATAGCCACTGTATATATTGAGCTGTTCGTCCGCCATTACCACATGTTCCCTCTGACCAGCATGTAGTAAAGTTGTGTTAAGCCAGCTCTTCGGCTGTCCTGGTGTCTTTGGTCCCATACACTAAACAAGTATAATATTTTTCACTGTTCCACACGCATGGAAAACAACATGGAGCATTTGGTCAAGAGAGATTTCTTCCAATCACTGGAAGCAATAATAAAATGTCTGCAGAGCAGAACTGATTTCAGTCCTCTTCCCAGCCCTCCGAGGGCTCTATGATTACTGGGCAAGATAAGAACACAAGGAAGGATTCCCTCTCCATTCCAGCCATTACCTCAATTAAGTGCTTTTTGCCTCATTCTCCAGGAAACCCAAAAAGAGATTTCTGGTCGAATGGAAAACCCATCCCATTGTAGATTTATGCTAACAAGTTTTGGGATATTGTGGATTCCACAGGAGTGGTTTTTCCAGCATAGAGGGGAGAAAAGACCACAGCTGTGGTTTTTCTACCAGTCTGATGAGCTGAGAAGTTTAAATATTTAATTTATTGATTGGCTGCATTTATAATCCTGCCCATCGTTCGATGGGAACAAAGCAATCACACTGCTATACCGCTCCATAGCGCTTAGTGCACTCTGGGCCATTCACAAGTTAATTAGCATTTTGGCCCCCAACATGCTGGGTACTCAGTTTACTGACTTTAGGATGGAAGGCTGAGTTAACCTAGAACTCTGGTGAGGATAGAACTCACAACCTTTTGGTTGCAGTATAGCAATTTAATCTGAGAAAGTGGGGTGAATGCAGAGAACTATCTCCCATATATACCATTAAGAAATCATTAGGATCCATGCTTCAGATCTGTATTTTTGCACCACTGAGAATCTATGTGCCAAGGATCCATGATTTTTCAATTCTAATCTGTGGGCAGATATGAGATCTATGTTTTGACATTGCTCCTCAACGTGCACTGAGGAGGACCTTATGTTGGCAATAGGAACTGCTGCTGATGTGGGCAGATGTCATCTAGCCCTTTTTAATTCTATTTTGTTTTAGATGTATATTGTTATTATATGCTGGTGGTGCGTCTGGCACGAATAAATAAATAAGCCACCGGGGATGGGATGGATCACCTTGATAGAGAAGACAAGGGCCGCGAAGCCGAGGCAGCAGAAGTTCATGTAAAAAGTGCTCAACAACGACCACACCACGTAATCTCTGGGTTTAGGGATTTCGACGAACGGCCTTGGCTCCAAGTAGGGGTAGGGGTAGGGATAGGCAGCGATGGGCGCGGCCTGCCCCGGGATTTGGCTGGGCTCCATCACCGAAGTTTCAGTGCTAACATGGCCGCCCGCAACGGCAGGCCCGGGCCGGGTGGAAGCGCGAGCGGGTGCAGCCCGCGCGGGGAAAGCGTCCACCCGACCTCGGCGAGAACCCGACCGTGAGTCGCCGGATTAGGAAGACCCGCCGGCGCGGATCCCAAGCTGTTGCCCTGGAGCGGGAAGGGGGGGAAGGACAGGCTGCTCGGGCGGGCGAGAGGGTCTGGCTCTGGCTTCGATCCTCTCAAGGAAGCCTTTGGGCGGCCCGGTTACGCCCATGTTTGAGTAGGGGAACAAGGGCTGTTAATTTCAGGGGGTGGGAGGTGGGTGGAAATCACACGATCGTGTTTGGCTGTCATGGGTCCAGGTTCTGTAAAGCAGAGGAATGCAGTTTGATGTGAATATGTAATACACCGTTCTCAAAAGATGGTATCAGTAGACTAAAAATGCAGAGCAAAAGCGTCCAACAAATGGAGATGAGGCATTTCAATTTTTTATTTTTTTTTGGCATTGTTTTCAGGATAAAATTCAAAAGGACTGGTGACAGATAAAAATCTAATATAAACAAACTGCACCTAGTGTGCACCTGTGGCATTTCAGTTCCAACACTGCTCTGTCTACATCAAACAATTACTCAAAGGCTGTTGACAAGTTAATACAGTACTGGTTCTGCCATATACCAGGAATCTGAAAAGTTCCCTTTAAAAAATAAAAAAATTACACTATTTAAAGTTCTGCATGGCCGCACCTTATGCCATCTGGGAGAATCTGGTTTTGTAGTCCAGAAAATAACCTTTTTAACCTCTGCCTGAACAATAAGAGAGATATGAGACTTTATTAGTGAGAAAAACATAGACTAGCTGCTGAAGACTAGTCTCTTATAGGAGACCCAAGGGCAGAAATTCACTGTTTAGATTAAAGTTGCTTGCTTTACTTATACTGTACATTAATATCACCCTTGCAGATTTTACAGGATTTGGTGTCATGTGCCAATAAATTCTTTTCAACCCTATGAATGGGGTACACAGAAAGAGCCTCCTCGAAGATTGTGATATTTTTTAATCACAATCCGGCATACCCTGGTAACAGCAACCTTGTGTTGCTGGCTAATCTTTCTCACACTAGGGTCAGGCAAAGGGAACTACAAAATGAACCCACCAAAAGGTGAGTTCATTTTGGCGGTTTCACATCTGGCCTAGACACAGAAGATTTTTTTTTTAAAAAAAAACCCTATTAGTTAGTAACCTCCAAAGGGTTCTGTCATTAAGAACCTTGCCCAGCCATTACTCACTGAAGACAGGGCCTGACCTTATTGAGTCAATCCATCTCATAGGTGGTCTACCTTCCTTCTATCCTGTTACCTTTCCTTTTCCAGCTCTTCTAGTGAGTTGAGACTTCTCGTGACATGCCCAAAGTACAATTATTTTTGGTGGTTTCGAGGTAGTTCAGGCTTGATTTGATCTAGTACTCTTATTTTCTAATGACCCACAGTATCTGGAAAACTCCCAATTTTGTTGTTGTTCAGTCTTTGCGTCCCCATAGCCCACCTCATACCAGGCTCCTCTGCCTTCTGCCATCTACCTTTTATTATGTTGCCTAGGTTTGTCATAGCTTGCATTCCAAGAAGTAAGTATCTTTTTATTTCATGGCTGCAGTCATGCAGTGATCTTAGACTCAAGAAGGTAAAGTCTCACTTTTCCCGATTTCTTCCCCTTCTATTTGCCAGGGAATGATGGGGCCAGATGCCATGATCTGTGGGGTGGGTTATGTTGAGTTTCGGGCCAGCTTTTGCACTCTCCTCTTTCACCCCCATCAAGAGGCTCTTTAGGTCTTCTTCACTTTCTGCCATTAGGATAGTATCATCTGCATATCTCAGGTTGTTGATGTTTCTCCCAGCAGTCTTAATTCCAGCTTGTGCCTCATCCAGCCCTGCATTACACATGATGTACTACTCTGCATATAAATTTAATAAGCAGGGTGACAATATTCAGTCTTGTCATACTCTTTTTCCTATTCTAAACCAATCGGTTGTTCCATATCCTGTCCTGAACAACTGATTGGTTTAGAATAGGAAAAGGAGTATGACAAGGCTGACTGTTGCTTCTTGGTTCACAGATTTCTCAGAAGACAGATGAGGTAGTCTGGTATTCCCATCTCTTTAAGGACTTGCCACAGTTTGTTGTGATTCACATAATCAAAGGTTTTGGTGTAATCAATGAAACAGAAGTAGACATTTTTCTGGTACTCCTTTGCTTTTTCCATGATCCAGCGAATTTTGGAAATTTGGTCTTAGTTCCCCTGCCTCTTTGGAATCCAGCTTGTATTTCTGGAAGTTCTCGATCCATGTATTGCCTAACTTGTAAAATCTTGAGCATGAGCTTGCTAGCGTGTGAGATAAGCACAATTGTATAATTTGAACATTCTTTGGCATTGCCCTTCTTTAAAATTGGAACGAAGACTGACCTTTTCCTATCCTGTGGCTACTACTGTGTTTTCCAAATTTTCTGGCATATTGAGTCCATATTGCAACACTTTAATTGCATCTTCTTTTAGGACTTTAAATAGCTCAACTGGAATACTATCATGTCCACTAGCTTTGTTGTTAGTAATACTTTCTAGGTCCCACCTAATAATACCTTCTAGATCCCCCCTTTTTTTTGGGGGGGGGATTCTAATTGCTGTCACCTGTATGATGTTATGAACCTCAGTCCATAATTCTTCAGGCACTCTGTCTGTCAAGTCAGACATCAATTCATCACCTCCATGAAGGGATGTTAACAAGGGACTATTCATGATGTTCAAAACATAGTTATACAGTATATTGTGTTTTTCCCCATTAATAACTGTGGGGCTTTCCCTACATAATTTCTCCACCTTTTCAATCTGTGATTCTTTACCTCAGCGGCGCCCAAACTATCCTCCTCAACCCGCCCAGTTCTGTGCCCATTGTGTCTACAATACCATCTAGTCATCTCATTTTTGGCCACCCCTTCTTCTTTTGCGCTCAACATTTCCCAGCATCAAGGCTTTCTCAAGTGAATCCTCTCTTCCCATTTGTTGTATATAAATACACTCAATTAACCAAACAAACAATAAGATTTTATTTCAAACAAATTCACTCCAGGCTTCAAAGGAAAACATACAAAAGTTATAACAAATATCACAGAAAATTAACAAAATATTGGGGGAAATGAAGCTGTGATAGTCCTCAAGAGTTACAAGAGTGTAGGAGGTCACAAACTGAAACCTTGGGACACAGAGGACATCATTCATATACATTTTGTGTTTCCCAATAAGCATTTTACACTAATTATCCAAATCTCAAGCTGGCATTAATAGACAAGCAATGCTATATCACTCTAGGAATAAGTGTACAGTACAGTATATCTTTGCATTTGCCTATATATTAATTGATTGGTAGAATGCATCATTCCTTGCAAATGAAACCAAAGGAAAAATATAACCATAGAACAAAAGAATGTAATAATGCTGAGAAGAATACTTTAGGTATATTACTTAGTGGGACATGAAAGGTTCGATTTCTGACTCTTGGATATTATTCATAATTCCCTGTAGATGTAGGCGGACGAATCTGATACTAGTAAAAATTATGGTGGTGAAAATAGTGAAGAACATGACGCCCATTATCAGCGCAGCAATATTCAGATACTTGGCTCTGCTGCCGTTCTTAGAGGCACCTTCTGGATCACCCATCACTTTACAATCTCTTGACTTCACAGGAAAAAGGAACAGAAATGATTGAACCGCCCCCCAGGAAAAAAAAAGAGAGAATTAATAGTGAAATAGTCTCTGCAAATGTTTTTAACATCTATATAACAAATTGAACATTGTAAGCTATGTTGATTAATTTTTCTATGGGATTATAGAATCAATTCATACTACCAGATATAAAAGAAAAGTAGTAAAACAAGAACAATAGCAGTGTCTTGCCTGGGTGGTTCTCAAGGTAATTTGCATTTTGTCCCCAACAAGCTGACCTCAGAAGAATGGAAAGTGGAGTCATCCTTGAGCCCACTGGGGTTGAACTCAGATCATGAGCAGAGTTTTGGCTGCAGAACTTCAGCTTAACAACTGCACCACAGGGACATAGATGGGGTACACAGCTAATCTTTCTCACAGTAAGTCAGGCAAAAGGAACTGCTGAGTGAATTCACAGGGTGGGCTCCAAAAAATTTACTCCCATACTGTGGGCGTGGTATGCTGGGGCGTGGCCAGTGGGAAAGCCCTGCATTGCACCTGAATTAGGACTACTTCATTTCAAAACTTGGATGGCCGGGGCTAGCCAGAATTTCTGCTACTGGTTCTGGCAAACTGGTGCGAACCTGCTGATGCCCACCACTGGGGGAGGGGGCTTCATTTTGTCAATTCACAAGAATTATTACATAGATTAAGGATAAATTTACCTCACCAATCAGTTGGTATAGGCTTAGCAAGCATAAAAATCAGGTATCATTCTATAAAAAATCTGGGTAAAAGGCAGATCCATGAAATAAAAATTAGGTCATGTTTTCATGATTTTTATGATAAATCAAATATAGTCCTCTATTCAATACTAGTTAGACCACATCTAGAATACTGTGTCCAATTTTGGGCACCATACTTTAAGAAAGATGCAAACAAATTAGAGCAGGTACAGAGAAAGGCAACAAGGATGATCAGAGGATTGGAAACAGCCATATGAGAAAAGACTGAAGGAACTGGACATGTTTGGCCTTGAGATTGAGCGGGGATATGATGGCACTCTTCAAATACCTGAAAGAAAATCATGAAGAGGAGGGGCGGGATCTGTTCTTAATCATCTCAGAATATAGAATACAGTACATAATAATGAGCTGAAACGACAGGAAGCCAGATACAGTACAGGCAACATATCAGGAAAAGCTTCTTCAAGACAGCGGAATCAACTGCCTTGAGAGGTGATTAGTGCTCCAACAGTGCTAACATTCAAGGAAGAATTGGACTTCCATCTATCAGGTCTGCTTTGATGTGGATTACTGCATTGAGCAGGGGGTTGAACTCGGTCTAAAATGGGTGCGCAAACTACGGCCCAGGGTCCAGATCCGTACGGGCGTATTTTGCTTCCGCTCCCGGGAGCGACGAAGGCCAGATGAATTTGCATCAGGGGCTGGATCTGGCCCCTGGGCCATCACGACTGGCCCCCTGAACCACGTGACCAGACCACGGCCCAAAAAAGTTTTGGCACCCGTCTAAAAGGCCCCTTCCAACTTTTTCTGATACTTGCCAAAAAACTTGCCAAAGCATTCTGAGTAGCACAAAAGCATCAGATCCTCAAATTTTCATGTTCTTAAAAGGAATTGTCCTCAAAAACCACCAACAGCTCATATGCACCATCTGTGCCAACTGAGAACACACTGATCCTTCTGTGCATGACTTCACAGTAATGCAAAAACATGGATCCACATTAGTCTTACATGGGATCCAACCCAAACTATGCATGGAAGAGGCCATGATCTCTATGTTGTAGCTTGTGGGTGAAGATTGGATTTTTGCTTAACAGGGGTTTTGGTTGTGTTGCATCCCACCTACAAATCATGTTACTGTATGCCTAAAATCCATATTTTGTGCCACTGTGGAACCATGCGCAGAAGGACCTCTGATTTCTGTGTTGTAGTCTGCAGGCAAAAGTGAGACCTGTAACTTAAAAGTCAGATCCCAGGTAAAAATCATATAAATCCATAAGAATCCATGCTTTGGATCAATCTTTTGCATTACTGAAATTATATGCAGGATTGATAATTTTAGTGCTGTTCTCAGTGGACATAGATAGGTTGTGTGAACTGATGGTAGTTTGTGGAAGATTCCACCTAAAATTCTTAAGAAATCATTAGGATCCATGCTTCAGATCTGTATTTTTGCGCCACTAAGAATCTACGTGCCAAGGATCCAGTTTTTCAATTCTAATCTGTGGGCAGCTATGACATCTGTGATTTGACATTGGACTTTATGTTAGCAACAGGAAATGCTGTTGATGTGGCCCGATATTGGGCAGATGTCATCTAGTCCTTTTAAATTCTATTTTGTTTTAGATGTGTATTGTTATTATATGCTGGTGGTGCGTCTGACACGAATAAATAAATAAGCCACCGGGGATGGGATGGATCACCTTGATAGAGAAGACAAAAGCCACGAAGCCGAGGCAGCAGATGTTCATGTAAAAAGTGCTCAACAACGACCACACCACATAATCTCTGAATTTACGGGTTTCGACGATGACCTGCCTCGGCCCAGGGTAGGGGTAGGGGTAGACAGCGATGGGCGCGGCCTGCCCCGGGACTTGGCTGGGCAACATCGCCGAGGTAAGGTTTAAGTGCTAACATGGCCGCCCGCGAGGACAACAACAGCCACAACGGCGGGAGCGCGAGCGGGTGCAGCCCGCGCGGAAAAAAGCACCCACGCGGCCTGGCGAGAACCGAACCGGCGGTCGCCGGGTTAGGAAAGGAAGACCCGGCGCGGCGGTGGAGCCCAAGCGGTTGCCCTGGAGCGGGAAGGTGGGAAAGGAGAAGGCTGCTCCGGCGGGCGAGAGGGTCTGGCTTATCGACCCTCTCTCAAAGAAGCCTTTGGGCGGCCCGGTTGTAAAAACGCCCATCAGGTTTGAGTTGGGAACAAAGGTAAAGGTTTCCCTTGCTCGAAAGCCAGTCGTATCCGACTCTAGGATTCATTGCTCATCTCTGTTTCAAAGCTGTTTCCAGCGCTGTCTGCTTCTGTAGACATTTCCGTGATCATGTGGCAGGCATGACTAGACACCGGAGCGCACGGAACGCTGTTACCTTCCCACCAAAGTGGTCCCTATTTATCTACTTGCAATTTCTTGCTTTCGAACTGCTAGGTTGGCAGGAGCTGGGACAAAGGCGGGAGCTCATTCCGTCCTGCAGTACTCGGGAATCGAACTGTTGACCTTCCGCCTCCCAGTCAGCGTAAATTTCAGGGGGGGGGGGGGAAATCGCACGATCTGTAAAGCAGAGGAATGCAGTGTGATGTAAATATGCAGTACAGTTCTCAAACTGATTGTTGGACCAGTAGACTAAAAGTGCAGGGTAAAACTATATAAATAGAACTTTGGCTACCAAAAAAATAATAATAATGGATGTGCTGCATTCAGTTAAATCAATAGGATCTCTGTTCCCAAAGACAACACTTGTTCTGTAAATTTTGAAGAAAGCCTGGGAAACCCACAGCACAAGACTCTTTGAGAAAACATGGGAAACCCACAGACTCTTTTTAAGAAAGTTGATAGTCTGCCTTTTATCATCTGAATTTATGCCAACACTCTGTATGGTCTGCTTTTGACTTAATGTAAATTGTAATTGCCTAGAGGATAGACTCCTTTGTTCACCTATTATTACAGGTTTTTAAAAATTACTGTAGTTTAACAGCATTCCGTGTGCTCTGGTGTCTAGTCATGCCTGCCACATGACCACGGAAATGTCTGCAGAAGCAGACAGCGCTGGCTCTTTGGCTTTGAAACAGATGAGCACTGAACCCTAGAGTCGGATACAACTGGCTTTCGAGCAAGAGAAACCTTTACCTTTACTAATAATGTACTCAAGTTATCAGAAGCCATATATTGGCTAAATATCAGGGGAAACTTCTTAATTCTTAGAGCAGTACAACAATGGACCAATTATCTCAGGAGGTAGTGAGTGCTGGAGGCAATCAAGAGAGAATTGGACAACCATTTATTAGCTCTGCTTTGATTTGAATTGCTGCATTGAGCAGGGAATATACAGCATAATAGGCTGCTTTCAACTCAATTATTCTATGTTTCTATAGCACACTAGGTACTGTATCTTAAAGACCACTTGTATTACACATAACCTAATAAACATACAGTACACTTTTTAAAAGTAGACCAAATAGCGTTGCTTGAGGTCCATATGCCATTGGATCTGCAAATCACACCAAATGACATACCAGACCTCCTAATGACTATCTCACCTGCTCCAGCCTAGCTGCATAGACAAGCTTGTACCGTAGATGTACATTATACAGGTAGGTTAGGCATTGGTGGTTGATCATATTTTATATCATGAAACCTAACTTGATGGCGGTTGATCATATTTTATATCATGAAACCTAACTTGATGGCCTGTTTTTCTGTCCCAGTTCAATGATACTAACTTGATCCAAAGTCAGTCCATTTCACTTAGGACCAATAGAAACAGTTTAATGTTGTTTTCCCTCCTATGGCAGGGAGGTTATGTGGTTCAAAGAAGCTGAGTCAGGTTCGCCTGATTGGGCAGCATAGAAATTTGAATTATAAATAAATAAATAAGGGCTATGCCGTGTAAAATAGTCCTAGTTTGCGTGCAATGCAGGGCTTTCCTCATGGCCATGCCCATCATACCACTCCCACAGTGTGATAGTAATTTTTTTTTGAGCCCACCACTGGGCAAGGGTAACAGTTTTATCAAGAGAACACACTGGTCATAGTATACACCCTCTTCATGCAACCTAAGAGGCAACTCTACATGTTGATATCACCAGATGGCCAATGCCAAAATCACATTTCTTATGTTCTTTGTAGCCAAAGATGTAGAAGTTCTATACAATGAGACCTAGAGCCAAAATTCAGCCTGCACTCAATATGGCAGCAAATTTTCAAAATGCAACAGTGGCCTCTAGATTGAAAAAGATCAGTTTATGTTCCAATTCCAAAGAATGGTAATATCAAAGAATGTTCACGCTATCCTAGAATTGCACTCATTTTACACGCTAGCAAGGTCATGCTCAAGATCCTACAAACTAGGCTTCAGTAGTACTGTATGTGGATTGAGAACTTGCAGAAGTACAAGCTGGGTTCCGAAGAGGCAGGAGAACTAGAGACCAAATTTCCAACATCTGCTGGATTGTGGAGAAAGCAAGGGAATACTGTACCAGAAAAACATCTGTACTTCTTTCATTGACTACTCTAAAGCCTTTGACTGTGTGGATCACAACAAACTGTAGCAAGCCCTTAAAGAGATGGATGTATCAGACCATTAACTATGCAAAGGCCTTTGACCTTACCTTCTGAGAAATATGTATGCAGGCCAAGAAACAGGACCAGATATGGAACAACTGATTGGTTTAGAATTGGAAGTGGATTATGACAAGGTTGTATATTGTCACCATGCTTATTTAACCTATTTGCAGAGCACAATGTGTTTAATGCAGGGCTGGAGGAATCACAAACTAGAATTAAGATTGCTGGGGGAAATAACAACCTCACATATGCAGAGAGGCGGGGCAAATTCTGTGCTGGGGGGTGGGAGATAACGTATCATATATAAGCAATAATCTATTAGTGTTTAGGAGATACGACTCAGGCATATCTTTGTGACAGAACAAACTTAATTGCAAACACAAGGCATATGTTTATCTTCCAATGGCCTATCAAAACAAAACAAGCTAATGTCCAAACTAAGGTGGATGTGAAAAACTCTGATAGTCAAGAGATTTTCAGCTCTAAAAGAATCTCTTTTCTAATGATGAGCTATTAGTAATACTGTACTGTATATCTAGTATATCTAGAGTGTGTGTGTGTGTGTGTGTGTGTGTGTGTGTGTGTGTGTGTGTGTGTGCGTGTATGTATATCTATATCTATCTATCTATCTCTATATCTATATATCTATATCTATATCTCTATCTCTATATATGAGATTCTATATATATATATATATATATGAGATTCTATATATATATAGTAGAGCTAGCCATCCTTCTGGATTCCCTGTAGAAAAAGTCTCAAAGAAGGAAAAAAGGACTGCCTCAGAGTGAGGTTTCATGCTTAAAATGGAACTCATTTGTGTCAGAATTGACACATGTGAAACTCATTAATATTTTTTACATAGCACACATGTAACTTTGTATTATATGCCTCCAACGTTGGTTATCTGAAACAGTCTTGAGAGTTATTTTAAAACAATATTTGTATCCTGTTAAATTGTACCTCTCTTGTGTATGTTCTCAGGGTGAATTGGTGTATATTGCCTTCTATATACAGTGGTACCTCATACAACAATTTTAATCCGTTCCATGGGGCTCCTTGTTGTACGAAACAATTGCTATATGATGCATGCATCGTATAGCAATTTCCCCTATGGGATGCATCGTACAACGATTTTATTTTTTACTAAGTGGTTTTTCCCATTGAAAAATTGTTGTACGATTTTTTCCATAGGGAAAATTGTTATGCAGGACGCAATTTTTTCCAAAACCTAATTGTTACGCGATTTCGTTGCTATACAGGCGATTGTTATATGAGGTTCCACTGTATTTAGAAATTCATTTACCAAGGAACAATTTCATGTTTCAACACCTGGGGCATGTATGAATATGTCCGTGAACTTTTAAAACAGCACTTCTCAGTGCAAGAGAAAGATAGAACTAAAACCGCAATACACTTAGAATCAGTTTAAAAATAAATGATTTGCAAAGCAATGTAGTCACAAAAATCAACATACAGCTATGAAAATTAAGCAATTTACAAGGCTTCATTATGGATGTGAACATTGATTCATACTTTTTATGACCATACTTTTTATGACCATAATTCAGAGTGTGTGTGTGTGTGTGTGTGTGTGTGCAGGTTTTGAATTTTTAAAAAATAATCTAACCACAACCTGACCCCTCCAGAGGTGCAGCAAAACGAGCTTCTTTTGGTACTTCAAAAACTGATGCAATTATTTTGGATGACCTTTACCACACCCACATACATCATCAATATCCCCTTGACATGGCCAGATTTTTTCTTAGAAAAAGGAGGGTCACATAAGGATGAGCAAAACTATGAGAAGCTTTTTATAGGTTTCAGCATTGTTACCTTTTTTCCAGATCAGTGAAGGAAAGCACTGGCAAGCAGAAGAGCTGCACTGACCCCACTGCAAAACTCAGTTTCTTGACTGACTGCACATGTGGTCAAAAAAGAAAGGATAACAAAAGCCAAAACAAAATATAATAAGTTGGATCTTTATTACAAAGATAAAGAACACATACAAGGCTCTTTATTTCACTTTTAAACTCTTGTTGATTTCTGAAAGAGACCCTCTGAAATAGGAATCATTCAATTAACAAGAGAAAAATGAAAGCTTCAAACACCCCCCCCCCAATTCTTTTGTGTTTCCCTCTTTTGATCAGGCTTTGTTTGACCCATATATATATATATATAAAAAGTTTGCTTGGTGTTTTTTTATTTTTTTAAATCAAATAGTACCCTAAGTCTTACAATGAATGTCTGAAGGGAAGGTGGGGATTTAGACACCTGGGAAGCAGTGGAGCCCCTGCTCAGACTGTGTTTGGTGTTTTCTTGTGAGACTGCTGTTGTGCTGAGCACCTCTCCTGCTGCTGTCTCTCTCTTTCCCTCTCACAGAAATTGAGATCGCTCATCATTATGTTGCTCATGCTCTACCTCCATTTTGGAATCCTTTTTTTCCCCTATGGATTATTTCCTTCCTTGCCTCCATTTTCTTCCTTGATTATTTTTTTTCTTCCTGGATTTAGATCTCCCATTTTATTTATTTTTGCTGCTGCCTGGAGTGACTTGCCTGCTCTCTACTTGGTGGACTGAACTACTCTACTACTACTACCACTACTACTACACTGATGAACTGAGAAGGCATTAAATGGTAGGGGAGAGATAAATCTCTCCGTATTCTAGGACTGAGGTCCCCAAACTGCAGCCTCCGAGCTCTTTGCAATCTTGTTCACTGCTGTCACCCTCCGATCCACATTGTTCTTCCTGCCTCAAGCAGCACCATCTACTGCAGGGGTTTGCAACCTACGGCCCACGAATGGGGGCAAGCTGCCATTCTATCCAACCTGTGACGCTAACCTCGGAAGCGGGCACATTTATAACAGCTGTAAATGTGCCTGCACATGTACAAACGCACCTGCCGTGGTTTGTGGCAGTGTTGATTTGCGGCAGCTTTTGTGACAGGGGGAATCACGACGTGTCCAGCCTGCTTAGCTGTCTGAGGGCAACTGGTCCAGCCCATGGTGTGAAAACCTTGAGAATCCCTGACCTCTCTTTTTCCTCTCTTTTTTCCCCCTACAAAAAAAAAATGCAAGACCCACATTGTCTCTTCTGGTTTCCATGGTTCCTTCTGCCAGACCCTTCCTCACCTTATCCTCCATTTTTGCCATTCTGCTAGCTTTACAAGCCCACATAGCTCAGATACCCATAACCTTTTTCAATTGGAACTACCAGTAATTGGTTAACAAGCCAGTGATCATCTCAGAGACACTTACAAAGAAAATAGGATTTCTAATGTGGTCTACCTTGTTTATTTATCAACCTAAAGAACTTTGCTGTAGACATCTTCAACAGTGTTTGACACCACATACACCTAACTTTTAAAAAGATGGACACTGTGAAATCCAACTAGACTTGCAGATGAATATTTACATGGCATTTTAATGATGTCTGTCCCCAACCTTGACTTGGACATAACACCTCTTGGCTTACAAAAACAAAACAAAACACTAGCCACAAAAATCACACTGATTAAGTAAGTATGCGTAGCTGGATAAAAGGATTTTATAGTAAAATATTGTTCCAAAATAGGATTGCATTCAGGTTAACATTTTTTCCTTGACCTCTGAATGCTTACTTTTGATTAGATTCATCGGTTAGCACTGCTGCTACAGTTTGATTTATGATGTGGCCCTCTTTCAGCTTTGGGGACCACTGCTGTAGAGCAAATTTCGAAAGTACAGTAGAATTGTGTTGGCCAAAGCATCATACTTGTGAACCATGCTGTACTTTCTTGCTTTTGATGCCTGGATCTATACCTATAAATCTGTGTGTTAATCGTTGGAATGTGACAAAGGATGTTACACCAGGCCCCACTAGCCCCGACCGAGCCTCCCTGCACTCACCCGAACCTGGTTCGCAGGTAACTGTCGGGTTGAGAAATGTGGCAGTGGGGCAGGAGCCCCCCGAACGTGAACAAAGAAAAAGGACTTCAATTCCCAGCGTCCTCTGCACTGTGCAACCCCTCAGCCAATGAGGCTGAGGGATACGAGCACAGAGGAGGCTGGGAACACGCGCTGACTTAAAAAAAACACAACGGTGGGAGCCAGAGGGAAAGACTTTGAAAGACGCAGCTGGAGGGAGCCAGGAAAAGATAAGTGTTAGGTAAGGGTTAGGGGGTGGGTGAGGGAGGCAATGAAAGGTGCTGGGTCCAGAAGGGTTGGGGGGACAGACCCCTTTTGTCCGCCCCCCCAACCCTACCAAACCCAGGGGACCAGGGAGAGGAGATCGAATACACCCCTCTCCCAAACACTCCGTTTTAAAAGAGAAGAAACCACTTGGTTTCTTCTCTTTAAAAACGGAGTGTTTTTTGGGGGGGGAGGGGGAATGATCCCCTCTCTGCTGGGTCCCCTGGCTCTGGAAGGGTTGGGGGGACAGACTCCTTTTGTACCCCCAACCCTACTAAACCAAGGGGACCAGGGAGAGGAGATTGAATACACCCCCCTCCCAAACACTCTGTTTTAAAAGAGAAGAAAGAGCTTGGTTTCTTCTCTTTAATAACGGGGTGTCCTGTGGGGGGAGGGAATCCCCTCTCTGCAGGGTCCCCTGGCTCTGGAAGGGTTGGGGGGACAATACACACACACTCTGCTTCTCTCTCTCTCTCTCTCTCTCTCACACACACACACACACACCACTCCTGCCTTGCCAGGAATTTTTAATGTGTGTGTTGGTGGTTAGAGTGGTATTGTATGGGTAGTGGTGGTTGTGCACACTCAAAACCACCCCTAACCACCAACACACCTCTTTTTTACATAAATTACCAAAAAGAATTATCCTTCACAACACAATTTAAAACAGCCCGGCTCTTTACTAACATTAAGAAAAAAAACCTTCAAAAACAATTTAAAACAGCCCGGCACCGCCGGGCAAAATCTGCTAGTATGTTTCTAAGAATATAGTTTGCAAGTCCATCACAAATCTGTACTGCCGACCAATATCAATGCTTATGCATATGCCTATAGGATGCATAAAGCAAACAGGCCAGAAGCCACATGTTATGGTCTGTCACATGTTTGATCCAGCCCTTGTCCACAGGCCAAATAAAAAAGCCCAGTAAGTTGATTAGAGATGTGAAAGCCCGGAAAAAACCCGGGGGGAGGGGGGTGGAACGGTTTTTTTTCTTTTTTTCTGAAGCCTTTTTTGGGTTTTTTCTCAAAAAACTGGAAAACTTGAAAAAATAAAAATTATATTATGGAATGTTTTATTTTAACATGATGAATAAAATATTTTAAGATAAGGCCTGGTTCAAATATTTTATAAATCATTTCTTAAAAAATTGTATATCGAATTATTTTCAATTTTTCCAAAAATTTCCGTTTCCCCTGGGAAAAAAAGCAGGTTTTTTTTCCGAGCTTCAAAATTTCTGGAAATTTTAAATCTCTAAAGTTCATCTAAAGCCTAATATGTTACCATACATGACTGGGGTATTGCATTTGGCTTAGCAATTTATAAACAAATGCTTTAAAGCAGTTCTCTACCTTTTAATGCTGGGGGGTCGGGTCACGCTCCCTCAGACAGCCTGAGGCCAGACAGCCATTTTGCCCTTCTTTCATCACATGGCACTTCCTGGTGGGGTGGAGGTGGGGTGAAATAGTGCCATGGGCTGCATCCAGCCCACGAGCCACAGGTTGAGAATCCCTACTTTAAAGTAAAGCATTTTGCATCTTTACTACATTCTCTGGCTTGCTTTCCCTTTATCACTTTCACTTCTTCTGCTGCTCCCTGCTGTGCTTTTCTGCATTCTTTCCTATTTTGAAGGACAGATAAACAGCTTTTCATTCCACACACCCTTTATTATTATTATTATTATTATTATTATTATTATTATTATTATTATTATTATTATTATTATTATTATTATTATTATTATATTTAAACTTATATACCGCTTTCCTTTGTCAACGACAAACTCATTAACCCCTTCCTGGTTAATGCTGAGTTTCTTGGATCAAACATCCTGCTACTGATTTTTCATTATTTCAACATTCATGTTGCTCAAAAAGGAAGTGACACTTCCTGCCCCTTCCCTTCCTGCAACACTTTTATGTTCTGGTGGAGATGAGAGGCTGTCTTTGAAAATAAAGAAATATTGGAAGTTTACCTTCATCTTGTGTCACTGGCCCAGTTTCAGTCAGTACCTTGAGGATGGAGCAGTACCATTGACTTATGGATTATGAATAATGAGGAATCCTTAGTTGCATGTAGCTCACACATGCATGGGTAGACTGTGATTACCTGTTACTTGGATACATGACATTCTGTGTCTAGATGAATGCTAGAATGGCTAACAAAACATAACTACGGTACCTGTATAATGGTGTGAGGTTTAAATGTAGAGCCATTGTGCTTATCACAGTGTGTTACTAAGAATATAAGAACTCAGCTCTCCGACCAAGGCCTATCTGCTGCAGCATTGTCTTCATAGTGAAGATAACGGTCACCCTTGCCCAAAAGCCAGTCGTATCCGACTCTAGGGTTCAGTGCTCATCTCTGTTAATAGCCAAAGAGCCAGCGCAGTCTGTTTCTGAAGACGACTTCGTAAGGGCCAAACAAATGCCTATAATAATAAAAGCAAAGGTTTTTGGGTTTTTTAAAAAAATAATTTTAAAAATTATTAATACAAAATAAAGACAAAACATTAAAATAAGAAAAAAACAAAGACAGCCGCAGCAGCAGCAACAACAGTGTTGCCAAAAATGGGCAAATCACAGCTCATGTGGCTGTGGGTACCGAAAGGAATTTCACTCACCAAAATTAGAGGAGAAAAAAAGCTTTTATTAAAAATACTATTCACTCTATAATCTATTAAAAATACTTTTGCAAAAGGGTCCCTTTCCTTCCATCCTCCTCCAAGATTTGAGTAAAGAAAGAAAAGACAAAGGCAGCCAGGGGCAAGAGCACTTTTATAAACCATATACAAGTACACTGTTGTCACCTCATCCCCAGCTCTATCCCTTTGAAGTCCAGTTAAATGGCAGGGCCATCTCCTTTGACTGCTGGCTCATTAAGCATTATCCTATCCCCCCTCCTTTGAAACAGATCAATTAAAATTAACATATACAAATGCTTCCAGGTTAGTGACTCTTAGCACATACCCGGAAGCATGGGGAGGGGTCAAGGGGGACATTTTATCCCTTAGTTTCAGCTACAACAGTAACAACACTATACCATAATACGGTACTATGTGCACCCTTCACCCAGCAGGACAGCATAAATACTTCTTTACTCTATTCACTCTATAATTATTTAATTTATAATTCTCCCCTTTCCAGAATGATGTTCTGTATATTCTTGTCCTGGATTTATTCATTTCCCTTTTACTAAAACATAGTCCAAAAACTCCTCTCCATATTTCACTATAATTCAATTCCTTTATCATTCCTTTTTTGCTATTATTTTTGATGTTAGCTTCATTTATTGCTATCTTCCATATTTCCCTATAAAGGTAAAGGTTTCCCTTGCTCGAAAGCCAGTCATATCCGACTCTAGGGTTCAGTGCTCATCTCTGTTTCAAAGCCGGAGTCTGCGTTGTCTGCTTCCGCAGACGTTTCTGTGGTCATGTGGCAGGCATGCTGTTACCTTCCCACCAAAGTGGTCCCTACTTGCAATTTCTTGCTTTCAAACTGCTGGGTTGGCATGAGCTGGGGCAAAGACGGGAGCTCATTCCATCCTGCAGTACTCGGGAATCGAACTGCTGACCTTCTGCCTCCCAATCAGTGTCTTAGCAACTTGAGCCACTATACTACTCTTCTAATTCAATTTTACATTCAGTTTTCCATGGTTTCTGGGACATTATCAAATTTAAAATCCCACAACTAAACAGGTGGTTAGATGTATGCTGTAACTTACAGAACCAACTTTGTGTTTGTGATGTTTTCCAGGTCACAGAACAGGGTGGATAACAGGTCGTTCTTACCATCCTCAATTATATCACTAGCAGATGTGTAATGCCAGAATGATTATTTTGCATCCATCCACCAACCATTTATAACTCAAGAGAAACCAAGTTCATGGTAATAAATCTAAACCTAATCAGGGATCTTCTGTTATTCTAGTTGTAAATAGCCACATTCATCTTCTGTTAGTATTACTTGTAATAGTTATCTGTTATGTTAGCCAATCATTGTCTATCTCTGTACTTGATATGTATAAAATAATGCCATGAAGCCTTGCTCTTGTCTGATGAAGTGGACTTGATCCACAAAAGCTAACATTAAAATACAGGAGTTAGGCTTTAAGATGCCATGAGGTTTTTGTCTTTTGTTTGTTTACTCTCTGATAAAACAAAGGAGGCAAATTCTACTTTCAATCCATTTCAATTACAGTAATGTAGTCTCATTTCAAGCCTTGGTTGACATAGTAAGAACATGTCAAGAAGAGTCCAGTCCTATCTGTTCTACTGTACCTCTCGGCAGCTTTCCATACCATTGACGAAATAGATGCCTGAACTATTTGGTACATGTATAGTATTGTGGTTGTTACATGGTGCCAAGTTCTAACGAATAGCAAATCCATGATCATTAACAGCCCTGCTCAGGGTTTATACATTTAAGGTCATGGCTTCTTTTATCGAGTCATTCCATTTCAAATTTTATCTTCTTCTCCTGTTTTCTTTTCTTTGCAATATTACGGTCTTTTTCACTGAGCCTTGTCTTCCTCTAAGGATGAAAAATATTTGAAAAATACTGTACAGTAATACCTCATACAAAGTCCGCTTCATACAACATCGGATTCATACAACATCGCCTAATTCCTTGAAAAAAGTTGCCTCATACAAAGTCGTGCGACGTTGTATGAGGCATTGGGGTTTTTCCCAGGTTGCATTGTGCCTGGGCAGTATAAAAGTCAGGACACATGTGTGCATTGCTCTTGTGGGTTTTGCACGAGGCAAAGAGTGTTTAGGAGTGGTTTTGAGCGTGATTTTGGATTTTTTCGAATTTTTTCATCAGAATTTTTAGAAGCATTCCTGGTATTTTTGCAGCATTCTTCAGGTTCTTGGACAATCAGGGTTGTTTGACAAGTTTTTGTAATGTTTTTAGCCTTTAGACAATGATTTCTTAAAGTTCTGTCAGTTTCCTGTCTGTTTCCTTGACTTTGCCCTGAAGTCTGTGCTGTTACAGTACAATGTCTCTCTATGGAAATGACGTTGTATGAGGCATCGCAGCAAGGATTTGGACGTTGTATGAGGCATTGCGACTAGGATTTTGCATGCCTCATACAAGGTCCAAATCAGTATAAAGTCCAAACTTGTGGAACCAAGCTTGGACGTTGTATAAGGTATCACTGTACTGTATTCCGAAACTGGACTAGAATGCTGTATCCAGGTTATTGACAGCAGCTGATATCAGGAACAAATGACTCCTTTTCTACAGCAGTTTCATTAGCTACCAAATAGTTTTTGAAGTTGATTCAAAGCAGTGGCAATCGTCTTTCATACTTAACTAGTTTTAAAACTATCTTCTCCCAAATTGTCCTTTATGAAGATCTGCAGGAAAGGTTTTCCCTCATGACATCTCAGCATCAGAGGCAGGATGGCAACGGAAGAGGGCCTTCTCAGTTGCAGTGTCCAAGCTTTGGAGCAAGGTGCCCTAGGAAATCAATTCAGTTCCTCCTCTACCTGTCTATGGATGGTGAAAACGTTTCTAAACCAATTGGCTTTTAACTGACACATTGATGTTCACTATTATATTGCAAGAGCAAGTAATCTGTGGCTTTCTAAATATTGTTGGGAGTCAGAATCCACTGCCCCATCCAGCATGGCTAATGAACTAGGTTTATTTTAGTGTACATTTTCATGGAGTACAATCAATTTCTACCGGCATACATCTTATTTTGGGAAAATAAAAGCAGATAAAATGTTTTTAGCTGATCAGACTAGGGTTGAAACTTAAAGGCTAGATAGAGATTTTCTGACTAATTATGATTTATAAACATTCTCCCCTCTGAATTACTGGCTTTCAAAGCTCCAAGATAGCATGTATCTCATAGCAGTGAACTCAGCATTAGTTCTACATTGTGAAGTACAGTACTTCCTATTTCTTATCCTAAACCAGCCTGGCTTACTGGACAACCTCACCTCTTGTGCTATAAATTTATTTCTATATGGTCTCATTAGTATTGCCACTCTGATATATTCACAATATACCATAAACAAAGGCAGAATGTTTCTTTCCATCCTTTTCCCTCATATCTATACCTATAAATCTGTGCGTTAACCGTTGGAATGTGACAAAGGATCGTGCACCATGCCCCACTAGCCCCGACCAAGCATTCGTGCTCTTGCCCGACTGGGGTTCGCAGGTAACTGTCGGGTTAAGAAATGTGACAGTGGGGCAGGAGACCCACGAATGCAGTCAAAGAAAACAAACTTCAAGTCCCAGCATTCCTTGTGCTGCGCCGCAGCCAATCAGGCTGAGCGACGCGAGCAAAAGGAACATTCAGAAAAGCGCCATGGCCAATAAAAAAACAAGCCACAGGGAAAAAAAGCCGCTGCACAAACAGTAAACACAAATCAAAAACTACAAGCCCGAGTCCTGTGCGCCATAAGCGCCCAGAACGCTGAGAAGTCCGCCGCATGAAAAATAAAAAACAAACAAGCGGCCTGAAGCACCGCTGGGGTTCCCAAGGCCTGGCCACCAAGGCCAGGCCGCGGGAAGGGAAGCCACCCTCAACACTGCCTGAAGCGGCGCTGGGGTTCCCGCGGCCCGGCACCAAGGTCAGGCTGCGGGAAGGGAAGCCCACCCCCCAACACTGCCTGAAGCGGTGCTGGGGTTCCCATGGCCCAGCCACCGAGGCCAGGCCACGGGAAGGGAAGACCACCCCCCAACGCCGCCTGAAGTGGCGCTGGGGTTCCCACGGCCTGGCCACCAAGGCCAGGCAGTGGGAAGGGAAGCCCACCCCCCAACGCCACCTGAAGCAGCGCTGGGGTTCCCGCGGCCCGTCCACCGAGGCCAGGCCGCGGGAAGGGAAGCCCACCCCCCAACGCCACCTGAAGCGGCGCTGGGGTTCCCGCGGCCTGGCCTCGGTGGCCGGGCCGCAGGAAGGGAAGCCCACCCCACACACAACTCAAAAAAACACACCAAAATTAAAAATAACCATAAAAAACAAAAATAACAAAAAACTCAAGCACAAACACCAACTAATAAACAAAACCACTAACAAAACACCTAACTAGAAAACTAAAAAACCACAAATCACAAAAACAAACAAGAAAAAATAGAGAAAACCAGAAATAACCAAACCTAAAACTAAACCAGAACAAACAATAACAAAAATAAACACCTCCGAGACCACCACCACTAAACCTTCAAAAAACAAACACCCTAAATAAATAAAACCAGCCAACTCACCAGCACACGTCCTCCCTCCACGACGTCCGGAACAGAAATGAACAAACAAAGACGACTTACCGGAAGAAGCACCACCCAGAGGCCAGAAGAGAAAAAACACCTAAAATGAAACCAAAACCCCTAGCACCTGCAGGGCACAATCGTAAAAACAACTCAAAAAGACTCAACAGCCCCACCCAGAGGCCACAAGAGTAAAAACAAGTCAAAAACATAACAAAATATCACAATTTCACACAAAACACAAAACCTAACCAAAATAAAAACTTTTCTAAAATCCTGTGTTGAGTTTTAACTAAAATAAAGACCCAAAACATCTAAACACAGTTTAAAAACATTGAATGTAAAAAAATATGTACTTTCACATTTTTAAAATTATTACCTACGTTAACACTATTAAAATAAAATACACATAATAAAACATTATTTGGTTAAATTAAAAAAATGAAAAAATATAGCATCCTTTGTTCTTTTTAAAATCCACACAAAAAACACCAAAAAAACTGATCACAGTTTATAACAGCCCGTGTGTATAAATAAACATTTTTAAAAGGACAATTACAGACTAACCTCTTCTTTACAAACATTAAAAAAAAACCTTCCAACACAATTTAAAACAGCCCAGCACCGCCAGGCAAACTCTGCTAGTGATGTATAAATCTATAAACCTCTTGCTGTACCCTTTTAGTCCTCCCCTCTCCTTGTCCCCAAACATTTCATACGGGGAAGATGTATCACTTAGCCCCTTGATCAATTTCTTCCTCTTCATGTGCAATATCCAATTCCAAATATTGGCTATCATGTCCTGAGAACAGTATAATGTAGTGTCTTTCCATTTGCCTTCTGCATTGCATGTGACACCTGTACCACAGATCCAGCTCTGGAAGTCACTTTCTGGCCCTGAGCCCTTTTGGCACACAAAGTCCTCATCAGCTCCAGGCCAGTATTGATGAAGCTGCTGCCCTCCAACATGGATTCAAGTGGGATTTAATCCATTTGGGAACCATCACCCTTCCCTGTGGACTTCACCACCCAAGGTCGTAGTTCTCAGGGTTGTCAGGTTAGCTAACTGCCGCCTGATGATTGGCATTGAGTCGCTGGTAGTAGGATCTACTCTATTACCATTGATCAATTCAGTTTCCCTCATTTGAATTCACTGTTCTTACAAAACTGAGAGAGTTGTTAGAAGTTCTTGCACACAATGCAAGAAACCTTGAGTTAATGTACCTCAAAGTTGTCTGTCCTTCCTCAAAATCTCCAACAAGGTTCCTTTCCAAATCACAGCTCCCCCTTCCCATTTGGGTTTGACTGTGTTGTACTGCAGCTGTTGGGGCTCTCCTCAACAGCAAAATGGTCCCTTCTCACTATTCCTAGCCAGAGAGCTGTTCTTGTATAACTGAAGGAGAGAAGAGAACTGGTCCTGCATCCCTCCTGCATTTACCTACTTGTCTGATCAGATTTGTTTTATAACAGCAAACATTAAGCAGGTGGACATAATTATCCAAGACAACATGTTTTCACTTATGTGGCAGGTACCATTAATTTGGTTTCTATGGCAGCAACATGTCTGACACACCCATGGCAAAACAGCAGATAATTAAATTTGCTCTTCAGTTATGTCCACACTGTTAAACCCACATTTAAATGGATGTGTTGTTTGGGAAGATGGCTGCATACCTGTCAGCCGCGGCTCCGTCAAATCCAGGACCTGCGCAAAACGGTTCTGCACAGGTCGCCTTCTACGCATGCGTAGAAGGGTTTTACGCTTGCATAGCCCCCTTCTATGCATGTGTAGCCTTCTACGCATGCGTAGAAGGCAACCTGCGCAGAAGGGCTGCGCAGTACGTTTCCCCCGCTGCCAAATTCCGGGGTTTCGGCAGCGCGGGGCAGGAAATGGCGCAAATTGGTGCTGAAAACCGGAAAATCCCGGCCAATCTGGGAAGGTTGACAGGTATGGATGGCTGTCAGGGTGGGAAGGAGGCATTCAATGATAGCTATGGGAGCTCTCATGGGGGGAATGAATAAGGTCTTAAAATGCTCACATGAATTCTACATAATGACTAGCTTTGCAGCACATTTCAAAAATATGTTATCCATACAGCTGGAATACTTTGAGTTAGTTGGGGTTTGTCCCCCTGGAGGGGTGTGTTAGTGGCATTAAACAGATTCAAGAATAAAACATACACTTACACTTTATTAAATTGTATTAAAGAGTAATACAGTACTACAAACGAAGCCAAATTCTACAATCATCTTTTACTACAAAAGCATACACAAGATATAGAACTGAAGAGTCATGACTTATCGGCCTGAGGCAGAGAAAGTGTTTGAAAACCCTTCTGTCACTGTGATCTCATGTGGACCAACAAGTCTTCTCAAATCTTCTCCCACAAGCCACACCAGGGTTTTTTGTTTGTTGGGGGGGGGGGGTATCTGTTGCATTCAACAGAAGAGAAAGGTTGCTGTTGAAGTCAAGGAGCAAGGATAAAGCAGAAAGACCATCTGAAATGTGTAAACCTTAAATTTGAAATGACATAGTTCAGAGGAGGACACAACACAGAAGGAATTCCTGTCCATCTCTATCTTGGGAAAGCTAAGAATGATCTTATCACAAAGACCTTTCTAGACTCTTAAGGTAAGGGCTGCTCTTTGGCAGACAACTACACATCTCTTTCCTCAAAAATCACATAATTACGAGAGATTATCCAGCAGAAGTCTTTGTGAAACAAATGAAGGCAAATAAAGGAGGTAGTGTCTAACGAGAGAAGTCTCTTTGCAGCAATTTTAATGGAGCATTATTTTATTTTATTTATTTCTCAAACTTATATAGCCACCCCGCTCACCAGAGCAACTCTGGGCGGCTCACCGTGTTAACATCCCAATACTGGTAAAGATGACAATTATTATGATAATGTAGATAACGAAAGCCAGGATACAAAGTGTCAGGGCTGTGATGTTCAGAATCCTGGCAGTAGATCCATAGCTGGTGGCTCCACTGTGGTCACCAACCATTTTGCGATCTCTGGCCTGTTAAGACAGAAGAGAAAGATCAGTTCTGGCTTTAGCATCAGATGGGAATGGGTAGGAGAAAAAGAACCCTATAGTAATACTCACATTCCTCCCTGCAAATCTTCCTCATAGTGTGGGCAAGAGAAAGCAGTTTCACTTACCAGTGATAATTTTCGTTCTTCGAGTATATAGTTTGCGAATACACACTATTGGGTTATGCGCCTGCGCGGAATACTGATCGGAGGCTTTAAAGCTGATTGGCTAAAAGTTTTGGTGGTAAGACCGCCCACCGTACCGCCCACCCTTAGGCACGAGTCCGCCATTTTACCTCAGTTCTATACTTAAGCATAGCACAGGATAAACCAATTGATCTCATCCGTGCAGCTCAAGAGGGGAGGCAGGGTGGGTAGTGTGTATTCACAAACTATATACTTGAAGAACGAAAGTTATCACTGGTAAATGAAACCGAACTTTCTCCTTTGTATAGTTTGTGAATCCCCACTATTGGGAGATTAGCAAGCTCACACTTATTTGGTCGGTGGGCAGTCGGATGAGATGATCCCACGATGAAGATGACAGTCAGGCAGGATGGGTCCTCGGGAATGAGACTGGAGCCCTCTGGCAAGGACGACACGACCAAGTCTGGCGTCCGCAGTGGCTCTGGTGTCAATCCTGCAGTGTTGGACAAATGTAGAAGGTCTGGACCAGGTGGCAGCCTTACAGATGTCCTCAAGCGGGGTGCCCTCCAAAAAGGCAGTGGAGGTAGCAACCGCTCTTGTAGAATGTGCCCTGACATGTGGTGGAGGTGGCAACGAAGCAGACTCGTAGGCCAGGTAGATGGTTGACGTAATCCATTTGGAGAACCTCTGGGAAGATATGGGTTCATCTTTAGACTTTCCCCCATAGGCAACAAACAGACGTTGTGATTTTCGGAACTCACGCATCCTGCTGGTGTAAAACAATAAAGCTCGCTTCACATCCAGCGTGTGCCAAGTCCTTTCTTGGGCGTTGCTGGGGTTCTGGAAGAAGGTTGGTAATGAGATAGTCTGCGCCATATGAAATTGGGAGACTACCTTTGGTAGGAAGGTGATGTCTGCGTGGAGCACCACACGGTCATTGAAAAACTTGAGAAATGGTGCATCTGCCCACAGAGCAACCAGTTCACCAGCTCATCTGGCAGACATGATGGCCACGAGAAATGCAGTCTTCCAAGTAAGTTGACGCACATCCGCGGTATCCATAGGCTCGAAAGGAGTCCTGGTGAGAGCGTTCAGAACAGTAGACAATGACCATTGTGCGGTTGGAGTCTTGACCGGCGGAAAAGCATTCCATAATCCCTTGAGGAAATGCTTCACCGTTTGGTCACAGAAGGCACCGGCTGCAGGTGAACCAGCTGGAGAGTGGGCTACTACCGCTGCCAGGTGGACCCTTATGGAGGTGATACTGAAGCCCGACTCCGCCAAATGGAGGAGGTAGGCCATGATGTCTTGTAGTCCCACTTGTGGAGAAGACCCTTGGTGGGATTCCAGGAAGGCACGAAAACGCCTGTATTTGGAGGCATAGGACTTCCTCGTAGAGGGGCGCCTTGCTAACTCCAAGATCCTGGACAGTCTGGGATTATCCTCCACGCGGTGAGGTGGAGGCTGGGCAAGTCCGAGTGGTGGAGTTGACCATGCTCCATTTGGAGGAGAGTCGGTGAGTCCGGCAGTGTGCGAGACTGCGGCGACATGTGTAACAAGTGGATACCAGGGCTGGCATGGCCACGCTGGGGTGATGAGGATTGCATTCGCCCGCTGTTGGTACATCCTGGTAAGGACCTTCTGAACCAGAGGAAATGGGGGAAAGGCGTAGAGGTAGTCCAGATCCCACCGTTTCATGAAGGCATCGCCCTCGGAGTTTAGTCCGATGCCTGCCCTGGAACAGTACTTGTGACATTTCCTATTGGACTCTGACGCAAAGAGATCGATGCTCGGGATCCCCCATGCCCTGCAAAGGGACTGAAAAACCACGCTGTCCAGCTCCCACTCGTGGGTTGTCGAGGTGAGTCGGCTGAGGTGGTCGGCCAGCACATTCAGCTTGCCCTGGATGTGTACTCCAATTGGGAAGATGTGTCGCTCCAGGCACCATTCCCAAAGTTGTACTGCCAGATAAAGCAACGTTGTGGACCTTGTCCCTCCTTGCCTGTTGAGATACGCAACCGCTATGGTGTTGTTGGATGCTATCTGAACTACATTGCCTGTGAGCAGAGCCTCGAAGGAACGTAGGGCCTTCCATATGGCCAGCAGTTCCAGATAGTTGATATGGTGCACCATCTTGTGAGGAGACCACACGTTGTTGACCGTCAAAGTCCCACAAGCAGCTCCCCAGCCGAAGTTGCTTGCGTCGGTCAGAACTTGAAAAGATGGTTGTGGGGGGGGGGGGTAAAAGTTCTTCCCCGTGGCCACATTGATAGGTGTCGTCCACCACACCAGCTGGTCAACCAGTTCCGGAGACAGAGCCAACCGTTTGGACTGGCTCTCCATGAGCGGATCGAACTCTAGGGACCAAAACTTCAACTTGGCATGAGGAATCACTGCCGTGGTTGAGGCCATCAAGCCCAGTAGTCTCTGAGCCTTCCTGGCTCTGATGAAGGGCTTGTTCCTGAAATCGCTTACCACCTGTGCAATGTCCAGTAAGCGTTTCTGAGGGGCAAAAGCCCTGGTAGCTAGCAAGTCCAGTACCGCTCCAATGTACTCCACTCGCTGTGAAGGTTCCAACTTTGATTTGGTAAAGTTGATCCTGAGGCCAAGACTCTCCATGAGATGTACGGTAAATTCCATGTCCCGAACGGCTGATGATCTGGTGGGAGAGACTATCAACCAGTCGTCGATGTACGGGAAGACTCTGATCACCTTCTGGTGAAGGAAGGCAGCCACCGGAGCCATGCATTTGGTGAAGACCCTGGGTGCTGTGGGCAGACCGAACGGTAGACAATCGTACTGATAGACAGAGTTTCCTATCCTGAAACGCAGGAACCGTCTGTGGTCCTCGAGGATGCTGATGTGAAAATAAGCATCCTTGAGGTCTATTACCGTGAACCAATCCCGTTTGTTGATGAGTTGGAGGACAGTCTGGAGGGTCACCATCCGGAACTTCCTGGTGTGGATGCACGTTGAGGAGACGCAAGTCCAGAATCGGGCGGAGGCCTCCGTCCTTCTTCTGGACAACAAAGTACCTCGAGTAGAAACTGTTGCCCCAATTGGTGGATGGTACCATCTCGATGGCATCTTTGGAGAGAAGGATTGCAACTTCTTCCTCCAGATGGTGGGACGAGGTGGTGAAGCAGTGTTTTCCTACCCGAGGCATCCGGTCGAACTCGATGGCGTAGCCAGCGGACAAGATCTTCAAGACCCACCGGTCGTTCGTGACGCCGGACCACACCTGGAGGAAGTTCCGGAGGGGGAGGTGCGAGAGTTGGAGTGAGAGAGCCTTGGCCTGCGCGACTTCAAACCCGGGACTTGGATTTGGAGTCGGTACGTTTACCCTGGCTGTATGGCTGGTAACGTTGCTTATGTTGGCGCCTTTGCTTTTAAAAGGTAGTCCTGGGTTGATCACCCGATCCACCTTGTTGCTGTGGATTCCCCCGATACCGCTGAGTAAAGGGTTGGAATCTTGGCTTCATTGGCTGAGCCGGCGTGGCGAGCCCCAGAAATTTGGCCATCGAGTTGGTCTGCCTCAACTCGTTGAGCACCTTGCCAGTGTCTTGGCCAAAAAGACCTTGGCCATCGAAAGGGAACTCCTCGATGAGCTTCTTCATCAAGTCATTGAGGGAGGTTCCCCTGAGCCAGGTGTGGCGCCGCAGGAGGATGGCGGAAGACATATCCTTGGCAGCATAGCCATTGATATGTCTTGCCATCCTCATCTGTTGTTCCACCAGAAAGTCCCCTTCCTCGGCCAGCGAGTCGAGTTCTTTCTGGAGGTCGGCCGGTAGTCTCACGGCGAGGGTCTTTGCATGCTCCTACAGATGAGACTGATACAAGCCCATGGCGGCCGAGTAGTTCACAGCTCTGAGGAATAGTGAACTGGTGGCGTAGAACTTATGACCCACCGCGTCCAACTTCTTCCCCTCCAGAGTTGAAGGTACTGAAAACCCACTAACGGCTGTCTTATGTTGGAAAGCCTTCACAACTAGAGAGTTCGGTAGTGGGTGCGCCTGGAGAAACTCGACGTTCTCGTCCAAGACTGTACATTCCGTTGAGCCTGGACGAAACGGAGTTGGCCGAAACGGGCTTTTTCCATGTTGCCTTCGCTGACGTCAACATGGACAGAAGCATAGTGATGTGGACTGGACGGATGGCCTTTTTGTCCAATTTGGCCGTCATCTGGTCCTCACCCTCCAAAGGCGGTTGGTCCACTCGCTGGTTCAACACCGTGCCCAGCCAGGTCAGCATAGTGGTAAGAGACCTTTGATCCTCACCACGCGGTGGGTCGACTGCACCGATCGCCTGGTCGGGCGTCTTCTCCGCGTTGACATCCCCTTCCTCCTCCTCCGAGGACGCACTGGAATCATTGGAGGATGAGGGGGGGACTCTCAAAACTACATCGGGACAGCGCCAGTACGGCTTGGGCAGATCGATGGGCTGAGCGCTCGTCACGTCAACATCTGGACCGCGCCAAGACGATATGGGTGGGCCAGCAAAGCGACTGCTTGACCCTCGAGAGGGTGGCAGAGCGACAGCAGTGCCAGGGTCCCTGGGGCTTACGGTAGTCGGTCCCGGAGCCGCAGAGGCCGCAGGAACCATGGCCTTAAACTGATGAATGAAAGATTTTGCCATGGCCTCAAACATCCCTCTGAACAAGTCCATCTGGGATATGTCAACACCCGCCGGCTGGGGCGAAATGGTGGGAGCCGAAACGGTGCCAGGTAGAACTGGAGACAAAACGGTGGCCGGGATGGTGGCCGCCAGCTCGTCAATGGACGGAGTCCGAGGTCTCGGCGAGAGCGAGAGTTGCCTAGCGGGGAGACATCCCCTTTCACGAGGCAGTGAAGGCAAACACAAGGGGCAAGCTGGAGCCCCAGCCCTGCGGCCCTTGTTCAGTGATTCAGACGATGAACGACCACCCCACGCTGCAGACCCTGGCGAGGGACATCTTGCAATGGAGAAAGGTGGTGAGGGCCCAGGAGATACCGGAGGCCGAGGAGTCGGCGGAAGCGACCGACGCTCGTCCGTTTTGTGCTTCCTTTTCTTGTCGCCATTCTTGTCCTTTTCTTGCGAACAAGAAGAGAGGACGAAGACAAGTGAGTTGCCCGTTCAGGAGGAGGCGCACTCATCGCGGTGGAAGTTGAAGGCGCACCAGCCGGAGCGAGGGCAAATTCCATTAAGTGCGCTTTCAGTCTGTTACTGACTTTGGTGCACTTCCCCGAGGCAGAAAAGACACTGGCTGTGCCCGTCCGATGCCGGGAATTTCTTCAAGCAGGTACAGCACTGCTTGAAGGCCGCAGCCATGAAAAAATTCTTCCAGAGGAAGGGATATCAGAACATAGAACGTTCGCGAAGGTGAAGAAAACCCCAAAGGGCCGGCCAGCCGCCACCCCCTTGAGAGGGGAATCGGTGACCTGAGCGGACGGTAGCTGAGTCCTCAAAAGGAGAAGAAACAGCACTGGGGTGGCAATCCTGCCCAGAGGACAAGTTTGCCGGCAAAAATTGAGAATTAGTGTCTTTTCACAAGAAATCGACCAAAAAATTGAGGAAGCTCTCAACGATCGTCCTGCTGCTGAGGCGGAAAGAAGAGAACTGAGGTAAAATAGCAGACTCACGCCTTAGGGTGGGCGGTACGGTGGGCGGTCTTACCACCAAAACTTTTAGCCAATCAGCTTTAAAGCCTCCGATCAGTGTTCTGCGCAGGTGCCTAACCCAATAGTGGGGATTCACAAACTATACGAAGGAGAAGTTGTGTTATCCCAAAATGTGAATATAGTATCACAGCTAAGATCAGCATGAAAAGGTATATCTGAGCATGAAGAAACTTTCCCTCCAAAAGCATATCCTGATTTTTAGGAAAATCTACTATTTACACCAGGATAGGAGCTAGATTAAATTTAATGATGTGAAGTTACCTGTTTCTTACTACTGTTTCCCCCATCCACAGAACAGACTGTTTGCAAAACAAATAAGGAGAAGAGATAATAGTCTTCTTTGAAGAAAAAAATGCATATTCTAGCCTCCTTGGAAAATAGCAATTTGCAAGTAACATTTTATTGATTTGGCTCAGATAATATTCTAGCTCTGTAGTCTTTTCTCTTTTTAACCCCCCCCCCCCTTAACACAATTCCTTAAACAAAAACTTGGTTCAAAAATTCTTTCCCCCTTTTTTTTAACACCTACATACCCCTGAAACTTTTTTAAAAAATAAAGATAATTAGAAATTATTTTTAAAAAAATTTTTAATTAAAAAAACCCACATTTTTATAAGGAAATAATGGTGGGTGGGTGTTGGGAAAAGTGGCCTCTAAGTTTCAGATGGGCACAAGAGTATTACTATGATTGTTGCTTGGATCACTGTCTGATCCAGAAAATGATGTATATTTTATTTAATTATAGATCCTTCATGCCCTCCTCATCAGTCTTGTTGTTTCAGCCCTCCTACACCACTGCAAGTTCAATTCAGGCACTTTGAAAAGAAGAATTGGTGAAAACCAGATGTTACAGTTGGCCTGTAACTAGAGCTGAAAGAACCTGAGTGATACAGAGAGGTGACTGAAACAATTTGTCTATGAAATCAGGCTTCAAAGAAATCCCACACTTAATTCCTGAAGAGTAATCACCAAACACAAATCATGCTGAAACATCAAATGGATTTACATATCTGCCACTTGAGAACAACCATCTCAAGTATCGATTTCCATGTGTGAATCCTCCAGGGCTGATCGACCACCATGGATATTATCAAAACCACTAGAGTGTTGTCTTTTAATTTGGTAACTTCATAGGTTCATGGCCTTGCCACAAAAACATTCCCCTATAGAGCAAGCCTCTGCACACGTGTAAACCTGTCTTAGAGGAAAACAAGACAAACTCTGCCTGCAGATGTTCTCTGCTACAAACCAGAGATATCAGGTCCATCTGAACAGCTGCTGCCAAAGGACAAGTTCACTCAGCCAAGAACTACCAATTAGAAAGCCAGTCTCCATCCTTTGGGTTGCCCACTCTCATTTACACTATTAAGATCCACCAGCATCAGGCACGCGGAGTTGACCTCTTTTACCAGGTAAGGAGGCAGTGAATAAGCTAAGACAGTGAAGGTAAACCTTGGCACTCCAGCTGTTCTTGAACTTCAATTCCTAGAAGCCCTGATCAGCAAGTGCTGACTTGGGCTTCTGGTAACTGAAGTCCAAGAACAGCTGGAGTGCCAAGGTTCACCATCACCAAGATAAGATATCCTTTGCTGAGTGCAGAAGAGAATTCCCATACCCTCCTCCTTCAGTTTGACTCCATTGCTTGAACGTCTCTTCTTCCAATTTGGAATTGGAGGAGGGGCTTTTGTCTCCTCAAAGCCTAGGCAGGGGTGCCCAAACTTTTTGGGCCGTGGGCTGGTCATGTGGTCCAGATGGGGCCTCACCATAGATTTATAAAGAGGCAAAATGACGCTTGCTGACTTATTTTCTATACCCTTCCTAATGGTCCCTAGCATTGAGTTTGCCCCAACGTGCATCAATTTGAGACCGCGGGCCCAAGACTCAGCTCTGGAAGCACCGGGGAGAATCGGTTCCCCCAGGGCCAGGGCCTTCCCTTGCCAGGCCTTTCCCAGGATCGGGGGTCCTCCTCACCTTGATGGAATACACGAGGGCCACGAAGCCGAGGCAGCAGAAGTTCAGGTAGATGGTGGAGAAGACGGACCAAGCCAGGTGGTCGCGGGAGGAACTCACGTAGACCGTCGGCGTCGAGGAGGGCATGTGGATGGCGGTGGCGGTGGCGTCGAAGAGCGGAGAGTCCGTGGCGTGGCTCATCACCATCGGCTCAAGCTCGTTCTCTTCTTTCAGCTCCTCGTAGCACGGCAAGGATCCGCCACTGCCCTGGACGGACTCGGGGAGGTGAAGAAGATGGCTGGCCATCTTCTTGGCGGGCGCGCTGGCTTCCCTGTGGGCAGGATCGTAGCCACCAGGATTCGAGAATTATTATTATTAATTTTTTTTTTGGGGGGGGGGGATTTTTAGGAGGGCCAACAATGTCTCTCTCTCTCACACACACACACACACACACACAGGAATCCCGGGGTGGTTAGGGGGCGGGCGGGCTGTTAGCTCAGGAGGGTTTTCGGGGGCCCTGCCCACCCTGGCTACGCCACGGCCCTGCCCACAGGGGCGACGACTTCTTTCCCCAATCCCCTTCCTGGCGAGGAATGTCTGTCTGGGCTTTTGGCGGGAAGAAGAGGCGGGCGGCCCGCCCGCATCATTTCGAGGAGTTGGAAACTGGCGGCCCCGCTCTAAGTTCGGGGAAAGGGCTGGACTGGGCAACAGTCCCAGCTTCTCCGGAAACTTCTGCCACACCCCCTACCCCCCCCCCCCTATGCATTGTTTATTTTTTAAAATTATTTTTAATTAAGTTTTAATTTTTATGCACACAACAAAAAAGAAAAATAATATTCAATTAAAATACATACAAAAATATCAACTAATGTCTATTGGTATGCAAACTTACATATACAATATTGCGATGTGCATTGTTTAAAGCGGAGGTGTCGGGACTCTTCTCGGGAAGACGAGTTGAAATGTTTGGCAGCGGTGAGGAGAGGCCCGCCCGACACTCCCTCTTTTCCTTGCCAATTTGCCCAGTTTTATTCGTTGCGCATCAACGTCGCATTCCCTCGCCCAAATATACTAACATCGTTTGCAATGACACTTATATATAGCACTTAGAGCCGTGATGGCGAACTTTTGGCACTCCAGGTGTTCCTGAACTTCAATTCCCATAAGCCCAAGCACCCTGTGAATCCACACGAATGGGTTTACTGCGATTCATCCGGCCCACGCTGCCCTCGTCGCTCCCGGAAGCGGAAGTAAAACACACCCATACGGTTAAGGCTCTTCCAGGTTAACCCTTCCTCTGTCACCACATCCCCAGTGCCCCACACCTGCTTTGCCAACCAAGTTTTTAGTTCTTTCCTGAAGGACAGCAACTCTGTCTGGAGTCATAGCTCAATTGGCAGGAGGTTCCATAGGACCAGAGCAGACACAGAGAAGGCCCTCTGTGGCACAATAAGAGAGCCTCTCCGGTCCGCTCTGGTGGGATGGACAGATGTTCTCGTTGTGATGCGGTCTCTTAAGTATCCTGGCCCACTACCATGTAGGGCTTTAAAGGTAATTACCAGCACCTTGAATTGCACCCGGAGGCATACCGATAACCAGTGCAGCTCCCGAAGCAGTGGCAAGGCATGAGCATAACATCCTCACCCCATCGCCACCTGGGCAGCCACATTCTGGACCAGTTGCAGCCACCGAATGGTCATCAAGGGCAGCCCCATGTAGAGTGCATTACAATAGTCCAGTCTGGAGGTGACCAGAGCATGTGTGACCATGTCCTTTGAGAATAATTTATTTATGTATCCATCTTGTGGAACCAATTCTGGACATTGTATGAGGTATCACTGATCCAGCTCTGCTAGTCACTTTCTGGTACTGAGCCCTTTTGGCATGCAAAGTCCACAGCCTCAGGCCAGTGTTGATGAAGCTGCTGCCCTCCATCAAGATGGATTCAAGTGGGATTTAATCCACTTGGGGAACATCACCCTTCCCTGTGGACTTCACTAAGGCTGCTAGTCCTCAGGGTTGTCAAGGTTAGTTAACTGCTGCCTGACCCTAGGCATTGAGTCACTGGCAGTATGGTCTACTCTCGTGATGGTTAACCTTGGCACTCCAGGTGTTCTTGGACTTCAATTACCAGAAGCCCAAGTCAGCACTCCTGCCAAGGTTCGCCATCACTGGTTGACTCTATTACCATAGCAGGATAACCTGGCCAGACTCTCTCTCTTCTGTCTAAACCAGCAATTTTTTTTAAAAAAAAACCCAGCAACGTATTCTTTTACTACAACCCCCCAAAAGTCTGTGCATTAGCTATATTAATTATGTCTTGTGGGAGATGCAGTCCAAGAACATCTGGGACTTTGAAGTAAAGAACTACTTATTTTTACAACTGAAGATGGGGGAGGTTTTGTCCCCATTTGCATCTGGTCCCCAAAGAATCCTGGGTTAATGATTAATGCTGCAATTCTTGGCTCAAGAGTAAAGGACTTCAGTTAACCAGAATCTAGCAGCAGTCTGGTGCCCTCCATATTGCTTCGGTTCCAATTCTCATGATCTCCCAGCCAGGATGAGAGTGTACTGCTTGCTATGAGGAATGAATCCTGCTAATATTGTAGTAGATAAATAGGGACCACTTTGGTGGAAAGGTAAACAGTGTTCCGTGTGCTCCAGTGTCTAGTCATGCCTGCCACATGATCACGGAAACGTCTGAAAACACAGACAGCGCTGGCTCTTTAGCTAGGAAACAGATATGAGCACTGAACCCTAGAGTCGGATACGACTGGCTTTCGAGCAAGGGTGACCTTTACCTTTACCATGTGTAGAACAGGAGACTGGCTGGCTGAAATATCTGTATTTCCTGTCAGGCCATCAGGCAACTTCAATAGCTTTGTCAAAAATAAACCAACAAGTGAAGCTTTGGCCAGTATATGAAGATATACAAATGGGAGGGAGCAAAGACCCTTCACTTATTGTTTTCCTGTTCATCTTCAGCTGTTAAAAGCAAAGAGCCCTGTCATAAAATAAAACTGGCAAAAAAAGGTGTATAATCCTTGTAAAGAGAAATTACTGTTCCAAATAAGGGAGAATGGTATTGTTTTTAAAGGAGCTGTCAACACAGAAGAAGCCAGGATGAGGTTAAGTTATCCCTTCTCTAACCCCTAAAATGGGCCTCTGTTCTGTGGAGAACTCATTTTGTGAGAAACAGAAACTGTAACTTCCAGACTTCTTTTTTGGCTTTGCAATCTTGCAATAAAAGTGGAAGAAGTCTAGTTCCCTCTAGAGTTTGATAACTGCATAAACACATTGTTTTTTTTATTACAGTAAATACACTGTTGCTCACCGAATCATTTGCCTCTTCACCTACTACAACCATCCCCCCTTCCCTCACTGCATTTGTGCATGTGTGCACAAGCACATGCGTGTGCACACACATGTGGAATATTTGATCCTTCCTGTTGGTTCCCCTGAGTGAATCCTCTTGTGCCTTGCTGCTGCTAATCATGAAGATATACAATGGGGAGGGAGCAAAGACCCTTCACTTATTGTTTTCTTGTTCATCTTCAGCTGTTAAAAGGACAGAGCCCTGTCATAAAATAAAACTGGCAAAAAAAAATCTTATAATGCAATTGTATGGTTTCAATCTTATACCCACTTACATGGGAAAATAGGTCCTGCTAAACTCAGTACAGTAATACCTCATACAAAGTCCACTTCATACAACATCGGATTCATACAACATCGCCTAATTCCTTGAAAAAAGTTGCCTCATACAAAGTCGTGTGACGTTGTATGAGGCATTGGGGTTTTCCCAGATTGCATTGTGCCTGGGCATTATAAAAGGCAGGACACATGCGTGCATTGCTCTTGTGGGTTTTGCATGAGGCAAAGAGTGTTTAGGAGTGGTTTTGAGCGCGATTTTGGTTTTTTTGAATTTTTTCGTCAGAATTTTTAGAAGCATTCCTGGGATTTTTGCAGCATTCTTCAGGTTCTTGGACAATCAGGGCTGTTTGACAAGTTTTTGTAATGCATTTAGCCTTTAGACAATGATTTCTAAAAGTTCTGTCAGTTTCCTGTCTGTTTCCTTGACTTTGCCCTGAAGTCTGTGCTGTTACAGTACAATGTATCTCTATGGAAACGATGTTGTATGAGGCATCTCGGTAAGGATTTGGACGTTGTATGAGGCATCGCGGCTAGGATTTGGACGTTGTATGAGGCATTGCGGCAAGGATTTGGACGTTGTATGAGGCATCGTGGCTAGGATTTTGCATGCCTCATACAAAGTCCAAATCCGTATAAAGTCCAAACTTGTGGAACCAATTCTGGACATTGTATGAGGTATCACTGTACTTACTTCTGACTAGATGAGTATTACTCCACTCTTCTTTTATTTGTTCATAATATGTTAATAAGTCTCACCTGACTTAAAGTGACTGCAACAGAGTTTTCAAGGTATGTGAGTCATTTAATGACTGGTTTTGCCATCACCATCCTCCAGTGAGTTTCCTTGACAAAGTGGGAATTTCAACCCAGGTCTCCTGAGCCATAGCCCATCACTCTATCCACTATTTAGGCTCTACTGCTTGTATTAGCTCCAAAGCATTTCAATGAAGCCCAATTGGACATTTTCAACTAACTATAGAAAGGTTCTAATCCTGTTCTCAAAAATGGTCTAGGTCAGTGAATCCCAACGTGGGGCCCAGGCCCCACAGGGGGACTTCAGTTACCAGAAGCCTAATTCAGTACATTAGATGATCAGTGCTTTGAGGAATTGACTTAGGCTTCTGGAAATTGAAGTCCAGCCAGCATAGCCAAATAGTAAGGTATGGTAGGCTTTGAGGTCTAAAACATCTGAAAGACCAAAAATCTTTCCCGATCCTGGTGTAGATCATAGTCACATGATACAAAAGAAGGTAATGTACAGTTGGAACCCACAACCCTCATCTGTGTAATAATAATGCCAATAGCAATAACAACATAGGTTAGGATTAGAGAAGGGACAAACAGATCATTTCAATTGTGTTATAAAAGACCAACAATTCACAGTTTGGATTCAATCAACAAATAAACTTACAGTTGATCAGTTGAGGTCAGGCCCTTTCATGTTTTTTACCTGGGTTCCAGAATGCTGAGAGATTAATTCCAAATTTCACACCCTTCATGGATAAATTATTTAGGGGCTATTTTGCCCCAGACACACCCGGTAACTTGGACTTGCGATACTACTCGAAGAGCAGGTGGCAGTCGTGGCCAGGAGGGTTTTTGTACAACTTCGTGTGATTCGCCAGTTGTGCCCGCACCGGGACTCCTTGCTCATGGTCATGCATCTGCTAGCACAAGAAGGAGGGCCTTCTCTGTGTTTGCACCGGCCCTATGGAACCTCCTGCCAACAGAGTTACAGCTGCAGATGGAATTGCTGCCCTTCAGTAAATAACTGAAAACCTGACTGGCAGGGCAGGTGTGGGGCACCGATGGAGGGGTGACCCCTGCCTGCTGGCATATATAATTAAGATTTTTCTCTCTCTTTTAATGGATGGGGTGAGTGGGTAAATTATGTAGAATTTTTAATGGTTTTTTTAGCTAAGACGCTGACTGGGAGGCGGGAGGTCAGCAGTTCGATTCCTGAGTACTGCAGGACGGAATGAGCTCCCGTCTTTGTCCCAGCTTTTGCCAGCCTAGCAGTTCGAAAGCAAGAAATTGCAAGTAGATAAATAGGGACCACTTCGGTAGGAAGGTAACAGCGTTCTGTGCGCTCCGGTGTCTAGTCATGCCTGCTACATGACCACGGAAATGTCTACAGAAGCAGACAGTGCTGGCTCTTCGGCTTTGAAACAGAGATGAGCACTGAACCCTAGAGTTGGATACGACTGGCTTTCAAGCAAGGGAAACATTTACCTTTACCTTTAAGGATTTTTAGTTAGTTTTTTAATGTTACTTTTGATTGTTGTTAGCCGCCCAGTCGTTGCCGAGTTGGGCAGCAATAGAAATTTGAAGAATAAATAAAGAAAAGTTCCTCAGGGGTTTTCCCCCTTCCAACTCACTGGTGGAACTGTCATGGGAAAAGTAAACTTGATCTGCAGGCATTAACTCTATGGTATGAGGTTCAATGTTGTCACATGCTTATTTTCTAGCTCCAGAAACTGATATAGAGGTAGCTAAAGAAGTCCCTTCAAGAATTTGTCACCTGATCTACACAAAAGAAAAGGGAAGGGCAGTTCCATCACCAAAACAAGCTAAGCCATTTAAATTTTTACTACTCTAAAACTTTGTGCCCTGGTGAAAGAATTTTCACAAATCAAAACGAGGGTGGTCAAAGATGATATGGAAACACTCAAAATGGCTCAGATATTCAGTGGGAGGAATTTTCTGCTGGCTTGTAATAATGGCATTGGCAAAAAACCAAAAGGAATACTTTCTTTTCACGCTGCAGAAGAGACTCTGCGGTTTGATTACTTGGATTTGATATTTAATGGTGAGTATACACACATTGTGGACTGTGGTGGCTCAGTGGTTAAGATGCTGAACTTGACGACTGGAAAGTCAGCAGGCCAGCGGGTCAAGACCCGAGTGCTGCATGATGGAGTGAGCTTCCGTCTCTGTCCCAGCTCCTACCAATCTAGCAGTTCAAAAGCAAGAAACTGCAAGTAGATTAATAGGTACCACTTTGGTGGGAAGGTAAACAGTGTTCCGTGCACTCCAGTGTCTAGTCATACTTGCCACATGTCCACAAAACCGTCTGCAGACACAGACAGTGCTAGCTTTTTGGCTATAAATGGAGACGAGCACCAAACCCTAGAGTTGGATACAACTGGCTTTTGAGCAAGGGGAACCTTTGCCTTTACCTTTATCTATGCAGTGGCTCAAGTGGCTAAGACACTGATTGGGAGGCAGAAGGTCAGCAGTTAGATTCCCGAGTACTGCAGGACGGAATGAGCTCCCGTCTTTGTCCCAGCTCCTGCCAGCCTAGCAGTTCGAAAGGAAGAAATTGCAAGTAGATAAATAGGGACCACTTTGGTAGGAAGGTAACAGCGTCATGCCTGCCACATGACCACGGAAACGTCTACAGAAGCAGACAGCGATGGCTCTTCGGCTTTGAAACAGAGATGAGCACTGAACCCTAGAGTCAGATACAACTGGCTTTCGAGCAAGGGAAACTTTTATCTATACACACATTGCCTCACAGTTTACAGACCTGGCCAGTTTCTGAGGAAAGTCTTGTTACCAGTCAGGTCCTATACAGTATTTCCCTTAGTGACTTTTTAAACATTGTTTTTAATTGTGCCTTTAATTCAGTTTTAATATTTGATCTTTTCTGTTTTGATTGTACTCTTTCCGCAGTGGTATTGTGATCCAGCTTGAACCTTCTCTTTGAGAGAGAAAAGCAGATTAAAAATTGAATGAGTGCACAAGTAGTATATAATATTACGCCTACACTATTGCTAGGGTGTATTAACCATGCAGTTAATTTTAATGGGTGAGCTGAAAATCATAGCTGGTCTCAAAATAATTGGGCAAGTCCTGAGATGAGTAAGGAGAGTAGTTGTGTGCTTGTCAAAATGCAAGTCAAAAAGTATCTTAAAACACCATAGATAAACAGTGTACTGATCTGCATTAGAAAGAGGTATATATGGTCTTTTCTCAGAATACACATGTGAACTAGAACAGGAGTGGGCAGAAAGTAGAATAGAACGCACTGATGTACGTTCTCTGGGTGATCAGCAGCGGATCAACAAGGATTTCTGATTTTTTGTAATCTGTTTATTGCATAATTTGCATTACTTTACCTCTTCTGGCCTGAGTGACAAATTTGCATCTGGTTCCAACTGGTGATTTCAAGGTTCTGTTTAAAAGACTAAACTAGCTCCTATAAACAGACTCCTGAACAGAACATAAGAAGGAAAGCCACCATGAAAAAAAGCAAGTGAAAACTAACAAAGCAAACTGGTTGTATTAATGAGAAAGATCCATTCAGAGCCTCCTCGAAGATTGTGGTATTTTTGAATCACAATCAGGTGTACTCTGGTAATGGCAACCTTGTGTTGCCAGCTAATCTGTCTCACAGGCGAAAGGAACTGTCAGGCGAAAGGAACTGTAGAATGAACTCACCAACAGGAGCCTTCATTTTAGCAGCTTCATGTCTGGCCTAGACATGGAAGAAGAAGAAGCAAAACTTTCAAAAAATAATAATAATTCCAAATGCTTTTATTGTATTATGGTGCCACCTGGTGTCCTTATTTTGTTTCACATCTATAAAACAAAGAAAGAAAAAAGCGTGTGGCACCTTAAAATTAACTGATATATTTTAATGTGAACTAAAATTAATTTTATTTAAATTAAAAATTTTAATTGTTCGATTCTACACCACCCATTCGGCCTAGGCTGACTCAGGGCAGTTCACAATCAAAGATAAAAGATAAAAGATAATTAAAACTAATTAAAACTACCCACCCCCTAAAAAAGGGTGCAGGGAATGAAGGAACTGTGTGGGAAGGAGTTATCCTCTATACCAACCATCCAATGGAGGTTACCCTTCCACCTGCACCCCAAACTTGGCCAGCCAGCCAGGTTTTGAGTTCTTTTCTGAAGCATACCTGTCAAGTATCCCGGGATTTCTCATATTTCCGCGCCGATTTTCTTCCTTTCCCGCCCAGAGCTGCCGCTACCCCATAATTTGGCAGCGGGGGGGGGGGGGAGGAGTTACTGAGCATCCCTTCTGCACAGGTCCTTTCTATGCATGTGTAGAACCCTTCTACGCATGCATAGAACCCTTCTACGCATGCATAGAACCCTTCTACGCATGCATAGAAGGCTTCTGTGCAGAAGGGGATGCGTAGAAGCCTTCTATGCATGCGTAAAAGCCTTCTACGCATGTGTAGAATGGACCTGCGCAGAAACATTCTGCGCAGGTCCAGTAATCTCCGGAGCTGCGCTTGAAAGGTATGTTCTGAAGGGCAGCAATTCCATCTAGAGACATAACTGTTGGCAGGAGGTTCCAGAGGGCCGTTGTGGACACGGAGAAGGCCCTCTTCCTTGTGTCAGGGAGACGAGCCCCTTTGGCTGGTGGAACAATTAGAGAGCCCCTCCGGTCCACTCTGGTTGGACGGACAGACGTCCTTAGGGCGATGCGGTCTCTAAGATACCCTGGCCCACTACCAAAAGCTCTCATTAAAATATGGCAAGTAGTTTTTCATGCTTTCTCAAGGATTGTTGCTTTTCCATGTTGAGGGGGCTTTTGTGGTTTGATGAGGCTATGGGCTATGCCATGTAGGGCCACCCAAGATGGATAAGCCATAGCAGAGAACATAGACTAAATGCAATCCACTGGAGAAGGAAGTTGCAAACCACTCCAGTATTCTCAACAAGAAAACTATTGACAGCACCAAAAAGCTAAATGATATGGCACCAGAAGATGGGACTTGTGGCTAGGGGCGGGCTGTGAACTAGTTTGTTTGTTTTTTGTCATTACTTCTCTACAATAAGGGTTTGTGTTTGATTTTTTTATTTAGAAAAAACACATTTGGTATTTCATGGTTTCCCCGTGCCCGGTTGGGCATGGGATGGCCGGGTAGAGGCCTCTTGAGTGAGAAGGCTCCTAGCGGTGGCCTCTGTGGGCAGCCATATCAAGGGGGGTGAATAAATTATAGGGCTATAGGGTTTGATTCACCCAATTAACGTGACCTGACCAGCGGCTCTGCCAGACCGGCAGAACGCTATCTCCTGCATCTCCTGTGTATAATTAGGCAAACATTCTTCCCCCTGGCTTGGCGCTAATCTCGGGCGCAAACAGGGACCATGTTTGTCCAGCCAGTAAGCCCGAAACAATAGGGCTTCCCCTGTCAAATGTTTGCCCGTCATAATTGACTTCCCCTGAAGAGTTTCCCCAATTAACCTGAGTAAACAGGTAACTTGATTGAATCACTGGTGACGTTTTTTTCTACCTGCCTTCTGATCTATAAAAGGTGTATGCATTTTCCCAATAAACACTGATCTGATCCTGCTTCCTTGCCTCGTATTGTCATTGATCAGTCTCCTCCGGGACGTAACGCCGCCCTAGCGGCCAGACATCGCTACATCTGGTGACCCCGACGTGATTCTACTCGTGAGTAAAGGACCCCGGAGAGGTCTACTCGTGAGTAGCGAACCACGCGGTCCGGTTCTACGCTCGAACCGCGACCTGTCACCCCGGAGGATAGCGCAGCACTCCGACCGGCAGCCAGCCGATCGGAGAAGTGGCCTGCGGCGAGGCATTCCAGAGAGGCATTCCTACAGCTTGCTCCCGCTTTCGAGGAAGGTTGCCACAGAGGGAAACGCGTTCCGCTCAGGGCAGGCTGTGAGCCCCTGACAGCGCAGAGGCCGTTAGAAGGGCCCGTGGCGGAATGTCCACGCTCCGAGGTCTACCCCAGACACTAGACGCCCGAACCTATTGCCTGACAAGACGCGTCGACTCGTCCCGAGGAGGAAACTTCCGGAGACCCAACTGCAGGTAATATGGGGACTTGTTCTCACAGACCAAGTCCGTCCGCTAGCCAAAAAACTCGAGAGGAGGAGTTTAAGATCCTGGCCAGGGTATTTAAATTACGATTTCACAGCAAGGAATTAGTGAGAATTTTGGCGTACCTCGGGGAACACTGCCTACTTTACCCAGAAGTAGGTACGTTAACCCTGAAGCTCTGGGATCAGATAGGAGACTGCATTCAGCAACCCCCGAAAGCCCCAGGAGGGATAGTTAGTACATGGAGGAAGTGTAGGAGACTCTTAGAGCAGATCGAACCAGTCCGGATAGAGGCCAAAGAACCCCCGTTAGTTGAGCCATCAAGCAAGCCAGTCGGACCGACTGCGCCCACGGCGCTCTATCCGTCAATTAGCTATCAGCAGAGTAGCGTAGGGAGCCTTCCCGCGGTGACAGCTGCAGACGTCACCGAAGGAATGCAAGGAATGAGAAGCGCAGGCGCTTCTCTGACAGCTCCAGGTTCCCTAGCCGCGAAGAGTGCCCTTCAGCGCACAGCTGAGATAGAGCTAAAAAAGGGGGAATTGTCAGCAGAAGAGCTAGCTGAGCTTAGACAGATTTGTCCAATCCGCATGGAGATGGACGCGCTCACGGGCGCACAGCAGGTAGTACACTCCCCAGTCCCATACAAGCCTCTCATGGCTTTACGGAAAGCAATTTCAGAGACAGGGCTCCAAAGTCGTTTTACGAGGGGCACGCTTCGGCAAGTGTGCGAGACCACCATGTGGATTCCTCATGATTGGAAAGCCGTCATGAGGATGATGCTAACCCCTAGCCAGTACATGATTTGGGACAGCGAGTTTCGCCTAGAGGCTCAAACTCGGGCTGCTAGGATGGGAGGCGCGGTGCTTCCTGAGCAATTGTATGGCTCTGGTAACTATGAGCCCATCAACGCTCAGATTAACTTGCCTCTCGCCACCCTAGAAATGTCAGCCGAGGCTGCCTATAGGGCATACTTCAAGGTCCCAGCATCTGGCAAAACGGCAAAAAATTACACCGCCATTAAGCAGGGAGCCCAGGAGCCCTACATGGACTTCATCAATCGCCTGGAGGAGGCAATTAGCAGGCAGATTGAGAATGAGCAAGCCCAGGAAGAGCTCATGATCAAGCTAGCAAAGGACAACGCCAACCTGGACTGCCGTAAAATCTTGCAGTCCATGGGCAATCGCCCCGACATAACCTTAACGGACATGATCCGAGCATGTTCCGACGTTGGCACAGACTCTTACAAGATGGGTCTGCTAGCGGCAGCGGTGCAGGGGGGAAAAGACCTCAGGGTAACAGCAAGACCAGAGGGGCATGCCACTCCTGTGGCAAGGTCGGACACTTCGCTAGGGAGTGCCGATTCAAGGGAGGAGGACAAAAGTCCGGCCGTCCCAAGGCTCCGAACACCCCCTGCCCGAAGTGCAAGAAAGGCTATCATTGGGCCAGGTTTTGTCCGAGTTCGGGAAACCGGAATCCGGGCACGTCTCTGGCCCCAGTCCAAACAGAGGCTTCCTTCAACCAGATCCAGAACTCCCCAGAATCAGACTAGGTTCCAAACACATTCCAGGCACTGCGAGGGCACAGGCCAGCCCCAAGGGTAGCACAGGGCTAGAATTGGCTTGCCAGGCGGACGTTACATGCGATCTGCCAGGCACAGTCTATCTAGTCGATTCTCAGTACATGGGACCCCTACCTAGAGGCTTCATAGGCTTAGTTTTGCCCCGTAGTGTAGCTGGAGCACGTGGAATTTTCATAATTCCAGGAGTCATTGACTCGAATTTTTCAGGCGTTCTCCAGGTCCAACTTTGGACACACCTGCCCCAAGTTATCCACAAGGGAGAGACCTTAGCGCAACTGATCATGGTTCCTTGTCACTCGCCAGCAGGCAGCCCGAGAAGGCTCGGTGACAGCTCAGAGCCCGGTTCAGCAGACCGCTCGAGCGCGAGTGAGGCAGTGCAAGGATACCAGGTCTTAGCGACAGTGGAGACCAACATTGAGTGGAAGCAGCGCCCCGTTATCGAGGTATTTTTGAACAAAAGAGTGTTCTCAGGGTTACTCGATACCGGAGCGGATGTGACCGTGATAAGCAGAAGCCAGTGGCCAAAGGAGTGGGCCATTGAGCCGGTCTCCGATGTGTGGGGGGTAGGTGGCGTTCAGGAAGCGTTTAGGAGCCGAGAGTGGGTAGAAGTCACAATCCCAAGGGCTGACGGCACAGCGGTGATTCGGCCGCACATTCTTGACGTGCACGTCAATCTTTGGGGGCGAGACATTCTCCAGCAGTACAGTGCCACCCTTACCTTCGGGTAATGGCGTTGCCACTTAAATGGCTCACCGATACTCCGGTCTGGGTAGAACAATGGCCAGTAGTGGGAGAGAAATTAGTTGCCCTCAAGCAGCTAGTGAAAGAACAGCTAGACGCAGGACACATAGAACAGTCCACGAGTCCCTGGAATTCGCCAATTTTTGTGATTAAGAAAAAGTTGGGGAAGTGGCGACTCCTCCACGATCTCAGAGAGATCAATAAATGCATTCAGCCGATGGGTCCGCTTCAATGCGGTATCCCAAATCCTAATATGATTCCCGAGGGGTGGGAGATTCTAGTCGTAGATCTCAAGGATTGCTTTTATACAATCCCCTTAGACCCCAGGGACCGGGAAAGGTTCGCCTTTACGGTGCCAGTTGTGAACCACAGCGAGCCCACGCAGCGTTACGCGTGGAAATATTTGCCACAGGGCATGCTCAATTCGCCCACCCTGTGCCAAATATATGTTCACAATGCGCTGGCAAAGTTCCGAAGCCTTTACCCTAAAGCTATTGTGTGTCACTTCATGGACGATATTTTAGTAGCGTTGCCGCAACTCGGTAGCGCAATGTTTTCTGACCTCCAGGCCAGCCTGGGGAACAAAGGTTTACTCATTGCCCCGGAAAAGGTGCAGAAGACCGAACCCTTTTCATACTTGGGTCATCGGCTTCTCCGCTCTTTTGCAGCACCGGTTTTACCCCAGATAGCTTTACAGGATTCAGTTACCCTTGTAGAGTTGCAGCAAGTTTTAGGAAACATCAATTGGGCCAGACCGTATTTTCGTTTGGATACGGATCTTCTGAAACCGCTCTTCTCGCTGCTAACTTTAGGTAAGCAGCCGGCAGACCGGATAAAAATTTCTCGAGACGCGCGCTTGGCGCTCGAGAAAGTGAACCAAGCTCTCAGCCAGAGGTGGGTGGATAGGATCGCCCAGGGGCCATATGCCCCGATCCTGAATTTGTACATCGTACGGTCAGGATCCATGTTCACCGGGGCGCTAGGCGTAGACTCAGAGAAGGGAGCGAAAATTGTGGAGTGGGTCTACTTGCCTAACACATCATCACGGAACATTGTTCCGCCCCAAGAGTTGGTTTCCGCGGTGATTTACCGCGGCAGGCTGAGAGCTAGGGACATTTCAGGAAATGAACCGCACGGAGCCGCTCTATATTGCCCACATTAGAAGTCACCAAGACCTACCGGGTCCGATTTCCGCGGGCAATAGCAGAGCGGCCGCGGCCGCAAAGGAAATTCAGCAACGTTCCGTTTTGGGAGTTTTTACCACTCCGATCCAAAGTCATGCCTTTTTCCACCAAAATGCCAAGGCACTCGCCCGACAGTTCAATCTGCCACTCTCTCAAGCCCAAGGTATAGTCCGCTCTTGCCAGCATTGTGCAGGGGTGCCGGGGGGGCCCTCGTGGGGGGTCAACCCACGGGGGACAGAGGCCAATCAGGTATGGCAGATGGACGTCACGCATGTGCCGCAGTTTGGTAGATGGCAATACATGCATGTCTGTATTGATACTTTTTCCCAGTTCGTTTGGGCCACGGCGCAGAAAGGGGAGACTGCCTCCCACGTGGAGCAGCACCTCCTTTCCTGCATCGCGGCGATGGGCAAGCCGCGGCACGTGAAAACAGACAACGCCCCGTCCTACTGCTCCAAGCAGTTGGCCGCCTTCATGGCCACATGGGACATCAAGCATACATTTGGGATTCCCTACAATCCGCAAGGGCAGGCGATTGTAGAACGGGTCAATCGGACGCTAAAGTCCTACATTGACAAACAAACAGAAAGGGGGGAGCCACCAGCCCTCCCCAAATCACAGGGACAGGCACAGTTTTGCTTAAATAAGGTATTGTTCACTTACAATCACCTTAATGTCTTCTCGGACTGTACGCCGCAGGAGAAGCATTTCCGCCGTTCGGAAGCTCTCCCGCGACCTATGGTCCGGTACCGAGTGCCACCGGATCCTTCTTGGAGGGGCCCGGTGCCGCTCATAACATGGGGGAGAGGGTATGCTGCAGTTATGTCCCCTACAGGTGTCGTTTGGATTCCAGCTCGGTGCGTCAAGCCCTACTTGGAACCACATGGCGTGGACACAGACCGACCAGAGCCCGAGCCCGGAGATGGAGGACCTCACTCTGACCGAGGGGACCCGCCGGGAGAGACCGCGGTCGCGGACGACACCACCGAAGATAACCTGGGGGATGGTCAAGACCCTCTGCCATGATGCCCAGCATGCCATCCAGCGCGAGGAAAAGGAGCTGACACCAGAGAGCTTCGTGGTTGCGGTTTTCGCCCAGATCCATGCCAACTCCATGGCAGTCATCACCATCCTGACCCTCACCCTGCTTTTGGGGGGAGGCGTTCAGGCCGCCTCACTGGAGGCCAGCGATTTAATGCCGGGCGGAGACCTCTCTGCCCGCATGCAGTACAACATTTGGGAAAGGTTGGCAAGCCTTGTCAACCAGTCCGACTTTTGCCTCAGACAGGACGTCGGTTCTGCTTCAATCCTCAGCACCTGCCTCATCCCGGTGTGTCATTCTCCAGGCGCGCACCCCCGGGATGGGGACTGGCTGGTGAAGCGATTCTTCAGCCCGTACATCCCAGCGGCTTCCTCGGAATATGCCCGTTGGGAGATGCGGCTAACCATGACTTTACCGGCTGATGCGGCCACTCTCCACACTCCTCGAGTGGCGGTCAGCCCGAACTCTACCTGTGGCCGAATTTACGGTTGCTCCGGAATCGGCCGAACCCGGCGCCGATGCCTCGATGTGGGCAGCGGCAATTGGACTTGCAGTGACCCAGTGCCACGCGGCACACCATATGCGCATATCACCCTACCATCTGGGTGGTTTTTCACTTGTAACCAGTATACGTTTAACTACATTCCTGCTAATATTACAGATGCTATTTGTTGTATTAGCCGCTTGACACTCTTGCTCCCCACTAAGGATATGATTGCCCCAAGCCCCAATGTTCCTATTGTTTCCAATGTATCCAATGTCCCTTCACTCATATGGCACACTCGCACCACCACGTTAGACAGCTCATGTGAAAGCAGCTTCAGGGTAATGAGACCCGCCGAGTATCTCTCCTTGGCAGTCAGCATCTTTGGCGTGCCAGGCTTAGCCGTCGGCAACGCAAAGAGGATTGGTCGCTTGGCTTGCGGTTTAGCAAAGGCCATCAACCATACCTCCTCAGCGATAGCGCTCCTCAATCAGGAGCAGGCGGAACTTCGCCATGCCATTCTCGATAATCGAGCGGCTATCGACTACCTCCTACTGCTTCACCACTTGGGCTGCGAGTCTTTTCATGGTATGTACTGCTTTAATCTTACGGACAACTCTCGCAAGATTCAAAGCCAGATCGAAGATCTTCACTCTATAGTGGCTGGCATCACAGAAGGCTCTGCATGGGGGGCATGGTGGAGCTCACTATGGAAATGGATGTGGTCGTGGATCCCATGGGGGTGGCTTCAGACGGTAATCAAGGTAGTGGTGGGGGTAGTCATACTAGGCATTACAGTCTGCTGTCTTGTTCAATGTATTCCCTCACTCATCTCAAGATGCCGCCGGAGAAGGAAACCCCGTGACATCATTCCAGACCAACAGCTGGTGCCACTTCTGCGCAGGGTCGCTGGTCAGGCTCTTAATATAAATAAGTAAGGGGAGATATGGTTTCCCCGTGCCCGGTTGGGCATGGGATGGCCGGGTAGAGGCCTCTTGAGTGAGAAGGCTCCTAGCGGTGGCCTCTGTGGGCAGCCATATCAAGGGGGGTGAATAAATTATAGGGCTATAGGGTTTGATTCACCCAATTAACGTGACCTGACCAGCGGCTCTGCCAGACCGGCAGAACGCTATCTCCTGCATCTCCTGTGTATAATTAGGCAAACATTCTTCCCCCTGGCTTGGCGCTAATCTCGGGCGCAAACAGGGACCATGTTTGTCCAGCCAGTAAGCCCGAAACAATAGGGCTTCCCCTGTCAAATGTTTGCCCGTCATAATTGACTTCCCCTGAAGAGTTTCCCCAATTAACCTGAGTAAACAGGTAACTTGATTGAATCACTGGTGACGGTTTTTTCTACCTGCCTTCTGATCTATAAAAGGTGTATGCATTTTCCCAATAAACACTGATCTGATCCTGCTTCCTTGCCTCGTATTGTCATTGATCAGTCTCCTCCGGGACGTAACGCCGCCCTAGCGGCCAGACATCGCTACAGTATTTCTTTCTTCTTCTTTTTTAATGGTTAGCTTTTGGAATAGCTGTGCCTCCTGATTAAGCGTTCATCCCATTCCATCTGTGTCCATGTATTGTTTGGGTCATCTTTATTTAATTGGGCATTTGTTTCATTTGGCTTGCTTTGACTTTGGGGTCTGGCACGAAAGAAAATCACAGCCAGTTAAAGAAGAAAAAAGAAAAAGTGGACATGATTTTGAGATCTGCTCCTTGACAGATTTAGATGAAACACATGTGGCCTCCAAACAGAGATTGGAAAAGTTACTTTTTTAGACTACGGTTTCCAGAATCCCTCAGCAGCAGGGTCACTGTTCAGTCTGGTTGAAAGATTCAGGAAACCATAGCCTCAGAAAGTAAGTTTTCCAAGATCTGCACCTGTCTTTCTGTGTTGTCCATTAAACTTGGAGTGCTGAATTCATGCTTTGCACAGATGTTGGTAATTTCATGTATGTGTTTACAAGATTCAGTGTCAATCCCAGAACAGGGCATTCCTCCAGCCACTGTTGGGATGTCAGACATGCCTGCCACTGATTGTCTGCCATGAGGTTCATTTTTCCAGTGCTCTGACATGTGTTCTTGCTGTGTCATTGCTCTGGAAACATAATTTATGACAATCTGTAATGCTATATCACGGAGTACTTCACCTCCCTTATTGCCTCCGCTGATAATCGCCCAGCCACCCTGTTTCGGGTGACTAGGTCCCTCCTGGGTAGGGCGGGGCCTGTGCCTGGTTGGCAGGGATCGGCTGAGGACTTTGCTGACCATCTGGTGGAGAAAATCGATCAGATTCGCTCGGGGTTCAAACTTGGCGTGGACGGGGAGGGTCCGGGGGGAGCCAGTACGCAGTCTTGCAGTGTTACCTGGGATCGGTTTGATCCAGTTGCCCCGGATGAAGTGGACAGGCTCCTTGAGGCGGTCCGTGCCACTAATTGTCCATTGGATCCCTGTCCCGCCTGGCTGGTAAAAGCCTCTAAGACGGTGACAGGTGGCTGGGTCGGGGCTATAATTAACGCGTCTTTTCGAGAGGGGATGTTTCCTGCACTGCTGAAACATGCTCTGGTGCGCCCCCTCCTGAAGAAGCCTTCCCTCGATCCAGCAATCTTAACCAACTACAGACCTGTCTCCAACCTTCCTTTTTTGGGGAAGGTTCTGGAGAAGGCAGTGGTACGTCAGCTGCAGGGGGTACTGGATGAAGCGGAATATCTGGACCCATTCCAGTCAGGATTCAGACCTGGATATGGTACTGAGACTGCATTGGTCGTGCTGATGGATGATCTCTGGTGAGAGCGGGATGGCGGTCATCCGTCCGTCCTTGCTCTTCTTGACCTCTCAGCGGCCTTCGATACCATTAACTACGGTATCCTTCTGGAACGGCTCCGAGGATTGGGGATCCAGGGCACGGTGTGGTCCTGGTTTTCCTCATTTCTGAGGGGCCGGACCCAGTCAGTGTGGTTGGAGAGTGAGAGGTCGAGTCCTAGGCTCCTAAAATATGGGGTGCCTCAGGGCTCGGTACTCTCTCCTCTCCTATTTAACATCTACATGAAGCCGCTGGGTGAGATCATCCGTTCCCACGGGGTGCGGTACCACCAGTACGCGGATGACACACAGTTGTACATCTCGGCCCGTGGGGACCCCAGTGATGCAGTCAAAGTCCTTTCCAGCTGTCTGGAGGCTGTTGGGGTCTGGATGGGGGCAAATGGGCTACAGCTGAATCCTAGCAAGACTGAGTGGCTATGGACAGGGGGTCCTGTGTTATCCTGGGAGCTACCATCTTTGGTTTTGGATGGGGCTGTTTTGCCCCAGACCAACCCGGTGCGCAACTTGGGGGTCCTCCTGGATTCGCGGCTGCTGCTAGAAGAACAGGTGGCGGCTGTGGCCAGGAGGGCCTTCGCCCAACTTCGGGTGATTCGCCAGTTGTGCCCGCTCCTGGACCGGGACTCTTTGCTTATGGTCACTCATGCTCTGGTGACCTCCAGACTAGACTACTGTAATGCGCTCTACATGGGGCTGCCCTTGATGACCATTCGGAGGCTGCAGCTGGTCCAGAATGCCGCGGCCCGGGTGGTGATGGGGTGTGGACGTTATGCCCATGCCTCACCACTGCTGCGGGAGCTGCACTGGTTACCAGTTTGTCTCCGGGTGCAATTCAAGGTGCTGGTTTTGACCTTTAAAGCCCTACATGGTAGTGGGCCAGGGTATCTTAGTGACCGCATCGCCCTAAGGACGTCTGTCCGTCCAACCAGAGCGGACCGGAGGGACTCTCTAATTGTGCCATCAGCCAGGGGGGCTCGCCTCTCTGGCACAAGGAGGAGGGCCTTCTCCGTGTCCGCACCGGCCCTTTGGAACCTCCTGCCTGTGGAACTGCGTCTCCAGACAGAGTTGTTGCCCTTTAGGAAGGAACTAAAGACCTGGCTGGCGGGCCAAGTTTGGGGTGCGGGTGGGGATGGGGGTACCGTTGGGTGGTTGGTATAGAGAAGTGTGCCTTCCCCCAAGGTCCCTTCGGTTCTTGCGCACCTTTTAGGGGTGGGTTTTTTAACTTTTAACTTTGTTTTATCATGTGTCTTTTATGTATTTACTGTCCGCTATGTAAACCGCCCTGAGTTGGGTTGTACCTGAGTGGGCGGTATATAAGCATGAAAAATAAATAAATAATAAATAAATATAACACATCTGGTGCATTGTACAAGATTTAAACAATGTTTCCAAGTTGTGCTGTTCTTGGGAGTGTTGCTCATCATCAGGTAAGCCTGGCAGACACAAGTGGAAGGGGGTGCTCACCAAGGGTTCCTGAACAAATTGCCTCAGCAAAACTTGAAATTAACCTGATAAGATTGTGGAGACAATCTGCTAAGATCCTAACAATAAACTTGCAGAGGTTTTCTTCTGATTAAAGGGAAGTTGGGTTGTGTTTAAGAGAACAGTTCATTTGAATGGAATATGAAACACACTCCTTTTTACTTCCTTCACTGTCCCACACAGACACACTACTAATTAACAGAGGATTGTTAAGAAGAAAAAGCTGTTATTGAAGTTGGAATTCATTCTACAACTCTGCTTGAGGAAATGATGGTTGTCAAGAGAACAGTTAGACCAGTCTTCCCCAACGTTGTGCCCTCCTGATGTTTTGAACTATAGGTCATATCATCCTTACTTATTCTCTATGTTGGCTACAGCTTGTAGAAGAGTTGAGTGAAAGGCTGAGGGAGATAATGGTCATTAAGCCACAGCAAGCAAGAATCAGCAACTCATAGTAATGACATTTTTATTATTTCATATTTATTCTATAATAACTGTAATAGTAGTAGTAGCAACAACAATTACAGTTATAGAATAAATATGAAATAATAAAAATGTCCTTACTATGAGTTGCTGATTCTTGCTTGCTGTGGCTTAATGACCTCAGCAACATTATTATTATTATTATTATTATTATTATTATTATTATTATTATTATTATTATTATTATTATTATTATTATTATTATTATTATTATTATTAATAATAATAATAATAATAATATAGAAAATCAGTTCTGATTTATTGTAACCCTTTCCAAGATTATTTGGGTATGGAATATTCTGAAGTAGTTTAACATTCTCCTCTTCTAGGGGCTTTCTGTAGTTGCCCATGGTGGCTCTTTCCTTATACGTGGGGAATCAAATTCACAAGCTTGGTACTCCACCTCACGGAAAGCTTAGACTAGAACCGCCAAACCTTTTAACTACAGCAGGAGTTCTCAACCTTTTAAAGCCAGGGGCTGGGTCATGCTCCCTCAGACAGCTTCATGGGCCAGATGGCCATTTTGCCCTTCCTCCACCACATGACACTAGCTGGTGTGGTGGAGGTGGTGGGGAGCCACATGAAATGGTGCTGTGGCCCACAGTTTGAGAATACCTGGTCTACAGACATATCAGAAAGAAAGAAAAAACACTGCAGCACTTTAAAGACTAACTGCTATATTTTTAATGTGAGCCTTCATGAATAAAGGATGCAAAAATTACTGAGCAGAGCAAGGAACTAGTTACCAGCACTCTAGCAGAAGGATGCAAGAGGCAGTCTAACAATGCAACTGGACTCAAAAGACTGTATCAGGAAAGCATATATAAATGCTTGTATACAAATGCCAGAAGCCTCCGGAACAAAAAAGGGGAGCTGGAATACTTAGCAACAGATAAGAATATTGATATTATTGGTATCACTGAAACATGGTGGACGGATGATAACCAATGGGATACAGTTATCCCAGGCTACAAACTGTACAGGAAGGATAGAAAGGGGCAAATGGGAGGTGGTGTGGCCTTGTATGTCAAAGAAGTGATAAAATCGTATGAATTGGAATATCTAGGTGATTTGGAGTCACCATTAGAAGCTCTGTGGGTAAGAGTACCAGGCCACAAGGATGGTCTAACAGTAGGCATATACTATCGGCCTCCGACCCAAACTCTTGAGGGAGACTGGCAGTTGGAGAATGTTGTAAAGGAGGCATCCAAGAAGGGAAGCCTGGTTATAATGGGGGACTTCAATTACCCTCACATAGACTGGGTGAACTGTTGTTCAGCACATGATAAAGAGATAAAGTTCCTAGATATGCTAAATGATTGTTCCCTGGGACAGATGGTTGAAGACCCAACTAGAGGTACAAGAATCCTTGACTTGATCCTGAGTAATACTCAGGATCTGGTGCAAGATGTTAATGTGACTGATTCAATAGGGAACAGTGACCACAACTCAATTATGTTTAACTTGATCATAGACTGCAAGTCACTGATAAAATCTAACACAGAGACCTTAAATTTTCAAAAAGGAAATTTCCCAAAGATGAGGAAACTAGTAAAAAAGAAGCTGAAAGGGAAAATTGAGAGAGTCCAAACACTCCAAGAGGCATGGAGGCTGTTTACAAAAACAATAACAGAGGCCCAATTGGAATGCATACCCAAAAGGAAAAAGGGCACTGCCAGGTCCAAGAGGACTCCGATGTGGCTTACAGGAGCTGTTCGGGAAGTGATCAAGAGCAAGAAAAGCTCATTTAGAAGATGGAAGGCTTGTCCAAATGAGGACAGCAGGCAGAAACATAAAATCTGGCAGAACAAATGCAAGGCAACAATCAGGAAAGCAAAGCAAGACTTTGAGGAGCGTATAGCTAAAAATACTCAGAGAAATAACAAAGACTTCTTTAAGTACATTAGAAGTAAGAACCCAACTAGGAAGGCCATTGGACCATTAGATGACAATGGAAGGCAAGGGGTTATTAAAGAGGAAACAGAGATTGCAGAGAGACTTAATGAATTCTTTGCTTCAGTATTCACTGAAGAAGACAGAGACCACATGCCCAAAACAGAGCCTATCTTCGTAGGGAGGGAAACCGAAGAATTAAGCCAGATAGAAATAACCAGGGAGGAGGTCCTTGCATGTCTTGTTAAGCTAAACACTAACAAATCACCAGGACCAGATGGCATCCATCCACGAGTTCTCAGGGAACGTAAAGATGAAATTGCTGATCTCCTAGCCAAAATATATATTTCCCTCAAATCAGGCTTTGTGCCTGATGACTGGAACGTAGCGAATGTAACGCCAATTTTCAAAAAAGGATCCAGGGGTGATCCAGGAAATTACCGACCTGTCAGTTTGACATGTGTCCCAGGTAAAGTGATGGAAACCATCCTAAAAGATAGAATTAATAGGCACATAGAAGAGAAGGCGCTGCTAAAGGAGAGCCAACATGGCTTTTACAAGGGCAAATCATGCCTCACTAATCTGTTGGAATTTTTTGAGAGTGTCAACAAGCATGTGGATAAGGGGGATCCAGTTGACATTGTTTATCTGGACTTTCAGAAGGCTTTTGACAAGGTCCCACACCAAAGGCTCTTGAATAAACTTACCAGTCATGGAATAAAGGGACAGGTCTTGTCCTGGCTCAGCAACTGGCTAAGGGACAGGAAACAGAGGGTAGCACTAAATGGACACTTTTCCAAGTGGAGGGAAGTAAAGAGTGGGGTCCCCCAAGGTTCAGTACTGGGACCCCTGCTTTTCAACCTCTTCATAAATGATCTAGAGGTAGGAGTAAAAAGCAAGGTAGCCAAATTTGCTGACGACACTAAATTATACAGGGTAGTGAAAACTGTGAGAGATTGTGAGGAGCTCCAGAGGGATCTCTTGACACTGGGGGAGTGGGCAAAACAGTGGCAAATGAGCTTCAACATTAGTAAGTGCAGAGTGATGCATGTTGGGCCAAAAAAAACCAATTACATTTATAAACTGATGGGGTCTGAACTCTCTGCGACAAATCAGGAAAGGGACCTTGGTGTCCTGGTGGACAACTCAATGAAGATGTCAACCCAGTGTGCCTCAGCAGTGAAAAAAGCAAACTCAATGCTAGGGATCATTAGGAAGGGTATAGAAAATAAGTCAGGAAGTGTCATTTTGCCTCTTTATAAATCTATGGTGAGGCCCCATCTGGAATACTGTGTACAGTTCTGGTCGCCATACCTCCAGAAGGATATTATGGAGTTGGAGAAAGTACAGAGGAGGGCAACCAGAATGATTAGGGGACTGGAACACCTTCCTTACCATCTGAGGCTGCAACGGTTGGGCCTTTTCACTCTTGAACGACGGCGTCTAAGAGGTGACCTGATTGAAGTTTATAAAATCATGCACGGTGTGGACAAAGTAGATAAGGAAAAACTGTTTTCCCTATCGCACAACACTAGAACTAGGGGACACTCGATGAAACTTTTGGGTACTAGTTCCCAAACAAATAAGAGAAAGTACTTTTTCACCCAGAGGATCACTGATCTATGGAACTCCCTGCCAGAAGAAGTGGTGACAGCTGTCAGTCTTGACAGCTTTAAGAAAGGATTAGACAAGTTCATGGAGGACAAGGGTATCAATGGCTATAATTATGGATACTTAAGGACAACCTCGGGGTTGGAGAGATAGGCAGGATATCTCTCAATGCCATTTCCAGGGAATCCTAAGCAGGTGAAGGCATCTCCTTGGGAATACCCTGAAGGAAATGGTGAGCCACTGTGTGAGACAGAATGCTGGACTGGATGGGCTATGGCCTGTTCCAGCAAGGCTGTTCTTATGTTCTTATGTTCTAAAGTCCACTTCATCAGATATAAAAAATATATCAGTTAGTTTTTAAAGTGCTGCAGTGATTTTGATTTTTTTTTTCTTCTGATATGCCCGAACCACAGACTAACACGGTTACTACAGTACTGTATTCCAAAAAAATCAACTGTCTACAGTTACTCCTAATGTCCAGCAGGGAGCACTTAATGCTCAGTAACTGAGCAATTAGAAGACCTTGAGCTATATATAAGATGACAAGTGGCTAAAAGGACTGTTTGCGCCATTGCCTCTAAGGAAGAGTGGCTATATTTTTGGATCATATTTTTACAGAAATTGTGAAGCTGATCTAGTAGTCTGTTAATTCAGGTATTAATACAACGTTGTTCCTGATTTTTTGAAAGCAAAACAAAGCAATCATACTTTTGTACCACCCCATAGCACTTAGTGCACTCAGGGTGGTTCACAAGTTACAGTAATTAGCATTTTGCCCACAACATGCTGGGTACTCATTTTGCCAACCTCAGTGGGGTGGAAGGGTGGGTCAACCTTGATCCCTGGTTAGGATCGGACTCACACCTTTTGGTTGCAGTACAACAGTTTAACCACTGCACCAGCAGAGCTCCTAATTTTATTTTCCCATAGAACCCTACAGGTAGATAGTCTATTAAAGCTAGAACAACAATCCAGTAGTAATATTAATCATTCCATTGCATATATAACGTGAATAATTTCACCCCTGCAAACTGGAACTGAAGCAGTCCCTTTGTAATATGTCCTCTTTTATGGGAGTTCTTATGAGACTGAGAATTCCCTTTGACCAGCTCCTGCAGAAAAGCATTGTTCACAAAAAGGTTGCTGCTGAGGAGGAGGGCAGGAGATGTATAGCCAGATGAATGCAACTGGACTATAGCTGCCATCAGCTTTAGCTAGCATTTGTTGTTGTTGTTCAGTCGCACAGTCGACTCCGACCCTTTGCGACCCCATGGACCATTATCCTCCAGGCGCCTCTGTCCTCCACCATCCCCCTCAGCCCTCCCAGCTCTGTGCCCATTGTGTCTACAATACCATCTAGCCATCTCATCCTTGGCCTCCCCCTTCTTCTTTTGCCCTCCACCTTTCCCAACATCAGTGCCTTCTCAAGTGAATCCTCCCTTTGTTCTCCTCGCTGTCCAGGGGACTCTCAAAACCCTCCTCCAACACCACATTTCAAAGGCATCTATTCTTCTGCGTTCAGCCTTCCTAATTGTCCAGCTCTCACATCCATACATTACTACTGGGAAAACCATTGCTTTGACTATTCTAATTTTTGTTTGCAATGTGATGTCTCTGCTTTTAACTATGTTCCCCAGGTTTCTCATCGCTTGTCTCCCAAGAATCAGTCGCCTTTTTATTTCATGGCTACAATCCCCATCTGCAGTGATCTTTGATCCTAAGAAAGTAAAATCTGTCGCTGCTTCTACCTCTTCCCCGTCTATTTTCCAGGAACTGATTGGGCCTGTTGCCATTATCTTGGTTTTCTTGATACTGAGTCTCAAGCCAGCTTTTGCACTTTCCTCCTTCAGCCCAATCAAGAGGTTCTTTAGGTCTTCCTCACTTTCTGCCATTAGGGTGGTATCGTCTGCATATCTCAGATTATTGATGTTTCTCCCAGCGATTTTAATCCCATATTGTGATTCCTCCATCCCTGCACTGCGCATTATGTGCTCTGTGTATAGGTTGAATAAGCATGGTGACAAAATGCAGCCTTGTCTTACTCCTTTTCCTATTCCAAACCACTCTGTTATTCCATGTTCTGTCCTAACTGTTGCTTCTTGGTTCATGTACAGATTTCTCAGGAGGCATATGAGGTGCTCTGGTATTCCTATCTCTTTAATTACTTGCCACATCTTGTTGTGATCCACACAGTCAAATGCCTTAGTGTAGTCAATAAAACAAAAGTAAACTTGTTTCTGGTATTCCTTTGTTTTCTCCATGATCCAGCGTATGTTGGCGATGTGGTCTCTAGTCCCCCTGCCTCTTCTGAAACCAGGCTGCACCTCTGATAATTCTCTCTCCACATACTGCTGAAGTCTATCCTGTATTATCTTGAGCATCACCTTGCTGGCATGTGGGATGAGCGCGATTGTTCGATAATTTGAACATTCTTTGGCATTGCCCTTTTTTGGGATTGGGACGTATACTGATCTTTTCCAATCCTGCGGCCACTGTTTTGTTTTCCAAATCTGCTGGCATATTGAATGCAGTAATTTGACGCCATCATCTTTTAGCGCTTTGAAAAATTCAACTGGGATACCATCATCTCCACTAGCTTTGTTGTTTGCAGTGCTCTTTAGGGCCTTTATGACTTCGCTCTCCAGGATGTCTGGCTCAAGTTCAATTTCTTCATCATTGTGATTATCAGGAGTGTTGAGGTCCTTTTTGTAAAGTTCCTCCGTGTACTCTTTCCATCTTTTCTTAATTTCTTCTGCATCAGCTAGCTCCTTTCCGTCTTTGTCCCTTATCATGGTCATTTTTGCTTTAAATGTTCCCTTGATTTCCCCGATTTTTTTGAAAAGATCTCTGGTTCTGCCTCTTTTGTTGTTTTCCTCCATTTCTCTGCACTGTTCTTTTAGGTAGTTTTCCTTATCTCTCCTTGCTTTTCTTTGAAATTCTGTGTTCAAATGATTGTAGTTTTTCCTTTCTCCTTTGACTTTTGCGTTCCTTCTTTCCTCTGCTATTTTAAGAGCCTCATCAGACAACCACTTTGCTTTCTTACTCTTTTCTTTTGGTATGGTTTTCTTTGCTGCTTCCTGCATGATGTTCCTGATCTCCGTCCATAATTCTTCTGGTACTCTGTCTACCGAGTCTAAGCCATTAAATCTGTTCATCACCTCCACCGTGTATTCTTTAGGGATGCTGTCTAGGTGATATCTTTCTGGTCTCCGTGTTTTCCCTATTTTCTTTAGTCTAAGCCTGAATTTTGCGATCAGTAGGTTGTGATCTGAGCCACAGTCTGCTCCAGGTCTTGTTTTTGCTGACTGTATGGAGGTTCTCCATCTTTGGCTGCAGAGTATGTAGTCAATCTGGTTTCGGTGTTGGCCATCTGGTGATGTCCATGTGTAAAGTCGCCTCTTGTGTTGCTGGAAGAGAGTGTTTGCTATGACCAGTGCGTTCTCTTGGCAGAACTCTATCAATCTTTGCCCTGCTTCATTCTGTGTTCCAAGACCAAATTTGCCTGTTATTCCCTCCACTTTTTGATTTCCTACTTTGGCATTCCAGTCTCCTAATATAATTTGGACATCATTTCTTGGTGTCTGTTCTATGAGGTGTTGTAAGTCCTCATAGAACTGGTCCATTGTGGCTTCATCTGCACCAGTGGTTGGTGCGTATATTTGGATCACAGTGACATTGAAAGGTTTGCCTTGAAATCTGACTGACATCATTCTGTCATTTTTGAGATTGTATCCAATTACTGCTTTTCTCACTCTTTTATTGACAATTATGGCTACTCCATTTCTTCTAAGATTTTCTTGCCCACAATAGTAGATATGATAGTTTCCAGAGCTGAATTCACCCATCCCTGTCCATTTTAGCTCACTGATGCCCAAGATGGCAATGCTTATTCTTTCCATCTCATTTTTTTACCACTTCCAGTTTTCCTTGATTCATAGACCTCACATTCCATGTCCCTATGCAGTATTGTTCCCTGCAACACTGTATTTCTCCTCCCCCTTTCGTATCCCTCCCCCTTTTCAGATCTGCTGTGCTGAGCATCCCTTTGTTTTGGTCCATAGGGTTCTCTTGGCAAACTTTGTGGCGTGCCTTGCCGATCTCTACGCCAGTCTTTTCCCATCACACATGTTATCACAGTTTAAACAGTTTTAAAACAAAGTATTATCATGCACAATATCACAGTTTATCACATAGTATCAAAGTAAAAGTTGAACTAATTAATGAAAGGGAAAGAAAGAAAGAAAGAAAAAGTCCACTATATCAAGTCTCTATGTAAGTCAGTTTCTTGTACAGTCACTATGTCAGTTGCCATAAGCCATCTATGTTTAGTCAACTATATTATTTCAGTTTGATTACTTATCCTTTGCATGCACACAGCAGCTCTTGCCTCCCTTCGGCCGCATGGAGTCGGTCAAAGGCGCCGGCTCAGGCCTCGCTGTGATGGTGGTTGTGGATGGTATCTCCTGGGGGTGGTCAGGGGTCTCCGGAGGTGTCCTTCTCTCTGGCCCCAGGTCTTTGGATGGGGAGGGAGGGACAGGATCCTTTACTCACCTCCCCTGTGGGCCTCTCTGGATGGCAAATGGGCAGTAGAGCTGGGCCTTCCTGAAGCCTTTTCTTCCTCTCCAGGCCCAGGTCTTTGGATGGGGAGGGAGGGGCAAGATCTTTTACTCACATCCCCTGTGGGACTCTCTGGATGGAATGAGCAGTAGTGCTGGGCCTTCCTGATTCCTTTTCTTCCTCTCCAGGCCCAGGTCTTTGGATGGGGAGGGAGGGGCAGGATCCTTTACACACCTCCCCTGTGGGCCTCTCTGCATGGAATGAGCAGTAGTGCTGGGCCTTCCTGATTCCTTTTCTTCCTCTCCAGGCCCAGGTCTTTGGATGGGGAGGGAGGGGCAGGATCCTTTACTCCCCTCCCCTGTGGGCCTCTCTGCATGGAATGAGCAGTAGTGCTGGGCCTTCCTGATTCCTTTTCTTCCTCTCCAGGCCCAGGTCTTTGGCTAGCATAGCCAATGGCAAAGGGTGATGGGAGTTGTTATCCAACAACAGTGGGAGCATGGGCACATTCACCTTCACTTATAAGGCCTTTTCCTAAAGCTGCTTGGGTATGTCCAGTTATACACACAGCTTCACACACATTGCCTACATTTGGTGTGCGATAACCAGAGCTGGCAGGGCAGGATGGCTTTTTGGTGTGTAATGCCAGCCGGGCTGCTCTCCGCTGAATGGATATAGGAAACAAACAGTTTTTTTTAAAAGCAGCTTTCCCAAGCTCTGCCTGCAAGACAAGCTTTACTTAACAAGCACAAGGGTGGTGTTATTCCAAGCGACCTCTCTCTCGGTTTCAAGTAACACACCACTACAGGTGGAATGAGAGGAAGGGGTTTGCTGTCCTTCTTCAACATTTATCCACCAGAAAGATAAATGAGAAGACACAACCTGTCTGAGCAGGACAGGTTGGAAATATTTGCTCCCCACCATCATCCATTCAATTCAAGTCTGGTCAATTATTTTGGCAACTGATGTAAAAAAAAATCCCCCAACAGACCCTATTACTTCGCAAGCAATAAAAACCGAACAATAAATTGAAAACCTAAGTTTGCCAATCTTTCCTTAGCTACTGAGTCAGTCATTTTACACTACCCAATGTAAGGGTAGTGTAAGAGAAAGTACTTTTTCACCCAGAGGATCACTGGTCTATGGAACTCCCTGCCAGAAGAAGTGGTGACAGTTGTCAGTCATGACAGCTTTAAGAAAGGATTAGACAAGTTCATGGAGGACAAGGGGATCAATGGCTATAATTATGGATACCTAAGAACAACCTCCGGGTTGGAGAGATAGGCAGGATATCTCTCAATACTATTTCCAGGGAATCCTAAGCAGGTGAAGGCATCTGCTTGGGAATACCCTGAAGCAAATGGTGAGCTACTGTGTGAGACAGAAAATTCTGGACTGGATGGGCTGTGGCCTGTTCCAGCAAGGCTGTTCTTATGTTCTTAAGGCCAGTCTTAGCACACTTGGCAACTCATTTCCAGGGAACCTAAAGCTCAGAAGACACAAGAAACCTCTTATTCCAGCTCTTCCAGTTTGGAGGAAGCCCTGTCTCACTCCCATTTTCCCCCCTAGCCAACACCTTCCCAAAGCTAAGAGTGGCTCAAACATTAAAACAAACCAAATCAGTATTACTGCCCATCAGTATCTTCTTTACATGCCAAACCAGAAATTGGCTTTTAATTATATTCTGTTTAATCAGGCTTTTATGGTTATTCTCTCCCTCCTTGTTTAATCTGGAAGCTTCTTATGGGAGAAACTGCACCCAGTTGTGAAAGGTATAACTAACCTCTGCCCATATTGGGAGACGAGCTTGACAAATGTTTTTGCTAATGAGTGGCTGATGGGGAACTGTGTCTCTGGCTTTGAATGGGAAAAACACCATAGATCAGGGGTGTCCAACTTTTTGCGCTGTGGACCAGTCACATGGTTTAGTGGGTCAGTCATATGGTCCCTCCCGCAGTAAAACACATCCGTGGCTGTCGTAAATGCGTTTGCGACAGCCACGGGAGCATTTATGCCAGATTTATGTGCATACGTGTGCATGTTTCACTTCATCTTCTGGTAGCGGTGTGGGCAAGCTGATTTGGTGCTGCAGGCTGGATCCGGCCCACAGGCTGTAGTTTGACCATCCCTGCCATAGATGTAGGGGATATCACACTTAGCGAATTTTTGTCTTAAAAAACAACAACGCATTTAAACCTATACCATATATGTAATTTTTATGCTGCCCAATAGTGTTTAAAAATAATTGTTTGAAAATGCTTTTTAAAAATGTATAAGGAAAACAAACACAAATGAAAGCAATCGCATTGCAGCACCTTAAAGATTAATGGATTTATTTTGACATGAGCTTCCATGGATTACAGTTGACTTTCTCAGAACACAGAGTGAAAATTTTAGCAACAGTTTTAGATACAAATAAATGTTGTAGGTTTGGGGACCCTCTGAAGATGAATATATGCATATAAAATGAAATGTCAAAGTGACAATCACATTATTAACTGCAGAAATTATTTTGCAAGTGTAAATTACATAAATAATTACATAAATAACTGTTTGATATAGGCTGTCTTTGGGATTTAAAAATGCTGAACAAAAAAAGAGGCTTATATTTTTTTATGAATTAACTCCTCAGGAGTGTCAAGAAAACAGTTTATTTATATGTATGTTTGGTGAGCTAAGAATCCTTCATTTTTTCTTAGATCTTCAGTCAAATTCTGGAACTCATGGATGGAATTTACCCCCGGCTGTCTCCCTCTCCAGTCTCTTTTATCATGTCTTTTATCTGCAGCTTTCAGATCAATACAACTTTCAGATCAATATAAGAATGTCCTGGGCAATTGAATGGTCAGATTTGTGACCATTTATTCTCTTGCACAGAGATTTCTCTGTTTGCCTATGTAAAATGCAAGGGTGTAATGCTGGCAGAGGATGGTACAGATCACATAAGCAGATGAAAAAGTAAAAGAGTGCAGTCCATCAACCATCTTCCATATTGGAATCAGTCTTTATATGCAAATACTCAACTTTAATAAAAAGTTTACCTAAAACTGTTCTTTACAAGATTAATTGTTTTTAAGTTTACGGACAACAGTTACTTCACCGCCATCATTCTTTAAGTATCTCACAGTGCCCCTTTAATTCCAGACAATGTGGTGTTGGCAATGTGGACATGTTGCTGGACAGTTTCCTTCGGTGCTCACCTCTGAAGGTCCTTCAGGTGCCCAGCTTGACAGGGGATGGACTCAATGATCCAAAGGATCCCTTCCAGTTCTGTAGTTATGAGATCATGATGATGATCATGATGATGATCGCCGCGCGAAGCCATCCCTCCCCGCCCCCTGCCACCGGGCGGGGAGGTTAAAAGGGCTCCCTGGCCGAGGGAGCCGAAGGACGCCGCAGCCGCCGCGTGAAGCCGTCCCTCCCCGCCCCCTGCCCACGGGGCGGGGAGGTTTAAAAGGGCTCCCTGGCCAAGGGAGCCGAAGGCCGCCGCAGCCGCCGCGTGAAGCCGTCCCTCCCCACCCCCTGCCACCGGGCGGGGAGGTTAAAAGGGCTCCCTGGTCGAGGGAGCCGAAGGACGCCGCAGCCGCCATGCGAAGCCGTCCCTCTCCGCCCCCTGCCACCGGGCGGGGAGGTTAAAAGGGCTCCCTGGCCGAGGGAGCCGAAGGACGCCGCAGCCGCTGCGCGAAGCCGTCCCTCCCCGCCCCCTGCCACCGGGCGGGGAGGTTAAAAGGGCTCCCTGGCCGAGGGAGCCGAAGGACGCCGCCGCCGCCGCGCGAAGCCGTCCCTCTCCGCCCCCTGCCACCGGGCGGGGAGGTTAAAAGGGCTCCCTGGCCGAGGGAGCCGAAGGCCGCCGCAGCCGCCGCGCGAAGCCGTCCCTCCCCGCCCCCTGCCACCGGGCGGGGAGGTTAAAAGGGCTCCCTGGCCGAGGGAGCCGAAGGACGCCGCAGCTGCCGCGCGAAGCCATCCCTCCCCGCCCCCTGCCACCGGGCGGGGAGGTTTAAAAGGGCTCCCTGGCCGAGGGAGCCGAAGGACGCCGCAGCCGCTGCGCGAAGCCGTCCCTCCCCGCCCCTGCCACCGGGCGGGGAGGTTAAAAGGTTAAAAGGGCTCCCTGGCCGAGGGAGCCGAAGGATGCCGCAGCCGCCGCGCGAAGCAGTCCCTCCCCGCCCCCTGCCACCGGGTGGGGAGGTTAAAAGGGCTCCCTGGCCGAGAGGCCCTTCGGCTGCACCACCTGGTCGGCGTTCCGGCCCCGCCCTCCACCCCTCGCCAGGACTTAAAAGGCGAGGGGGTCTGCCGGGCGAGTCCACCACCGCAGCGCTCCCGGCCCCGGTGGGGGCGAAGAGGCCCTCCGGCCACACCACCGGCCGGTGTTCCGGGCCCCGCCCTCCACCCTTCGCCAGGACTTAAAAGGCGAAGGGGTCTGCCGGGCGAATCCTCCACGCAGCGCTCCTGGCCCCGGTGGGGGTGAAGAGGCCTTCCAGCCATGCCACCGGCTGGCGTCCCAGGGCCCTGTCCCCCCCTTCATAAGACTCTGGAGGCAGGGTTTTTTGTGGGTGGCTTCAGGTGAATTGTTTTCTTTTTTTCGGATGTGTGCTGATATTTTGTATTTTGTGGATTGTTTTGCTTAATATTGTAATTTGTATTATTGTACTTATGTGAAACACTGTATTGATTATTGTATTTTGAACACTGTATCTTGTATCGTATATGTAAACCCCTTGAGTTGTCCTGGGGTCATTTATATGTTGTTAGCCGCTCTGAGTCGGCCATGTGTTGAGTAGGGCTGGATACAAATTGAAGTATAAAATAAAATAAAATAAAAATAAATAAATGATAATTAATTTTTAGTTAAAGTTAAAAACATTTACATCTACTGGTCGCAGTCAAATTGCTAGTCCTATCTAAAGTAAACCCATTGGATCAATGGGATTTGCACATGTTTTGACTCACCCTTCTGTAGGTGGCTCAATAGATCTCTCTTCTTCCTTTTTGTATGACTCTGCTCAGAATCCTACTAGCTATTTACACACACATAGGGGAAATCACATAACCCATGTGGTGAAACTCCTCTTAATTACCAAAGTGTTTGTCACATTCTAGGAACACAACTAGGAAAGCAACTGACATCTAGTTATTTTTTTGGCATTTTGTTGCCATAATATAAATGATTTTGTGCATGTATAAGTCACCAATAAGTCACCAATAAGATTTTGACTAGGGTTAGTGAACTCCTTGAACCCAGTACAGTATCTTCTTTCTTCAGTTGCTTCCTGTAAAATCCATTCCTTCTGCTAAATGTACTTATTCATTTGTTTTCATAATCAGGGACGATACAGTTTCTTTCAGAATATAACATTCTATTAAGAGATGATGAGAAAAACAATGAAATGGTAATTGTTGCTGGAAATAGCTAGAGGTTAATTCCTGCTTTGTTGTTTCAGGGAACATAGCAGAAAGATTTGAACAGAGATGAGAGAGAGGGGGGGGGGGCAACAGTGCATTTGATTGTAGAGGGCACATTTGTAAAGAATTTCCTGAATCCTGGAGAGGTGGCTATACAATATAGGCATGTTACATTGAATCATCAAAAAAAAATATGGCCATCTACATATGCATCTGCTTATTTAATGCTTCTGATAAAATGGGCTACAGCTCACAAAGGTAAAGGTTGCCCTTACTCAAAAGCCAGTCGTATCTGACTCTAGGGTTCAGTGCTCATCTATGTTTACAGCCAAAAAGCCAGAGCTGTCTGCATTTTGCACACGTTTCCGTGGACATGTGGCAGGCATGACTAGTGCACTGAATGCTGTTTACCTTCCCACCAAAGTGGTACCTATTTATCTACTTGCAATTTCTTGCTTTCAAACTGCTAGGTTGGCTGGAGCTGGAACAGAGGTTGGAGCTCACTCCGTTGTGCAGTACTCGGGTCTCAATATTTTATATTTATTTATTTATTATTTACACTTATATCCCGCCCCTCTAGGGGAAAAAAATCATCCCTACTCAGAGTGGCTAACATCATGAAACCAGTCATAAAGTTAAAAATTACGCACAATAAAACTCCCAACAAAATTGTCATCACACATTACAATACGGCAATCCAGGACCCTTAAAACCTTCCAGTCATCAAGTTCAGCGTCTTAACCACTAAGCCACCAGTCCCTAAACAGCCCACAAGAGCTTGTGCCAAATCAGATCAGCCCATTTAATATATAAATATATATATTATATAAAGATGCCAAAAAGACTTTACTCTTTATTTTGCTGCAACAAACATAATATTGCTATCCTTCTTAGATTGTTTATTGATTTTATTAAAATTATTTTTAGGCCATCTTGAAGGTTAGAATCCTTTTGAGCATGCAAATAGCAGATAAATCCCGTGAATGCTCAAAAACAAATAGAGCAATGACAAATCAGTTTCAGTCAAAACCCAGCTCATGAACATATCTTTGCTGCATCCTAGTCCTACACAGAGAGTCTGCCATCCCATCATTGCAAGAAAAGGAAGCATCAGAAACTATCTTGAGCTATAGAACAGGGATTCTCAACCTGCGGCCTCTGGGCCAGATGTGTCCTACAGCACCATTTCATGTGCCCCCCCCCCCCCCCCACTGTCTCCACCACACCAGGAAGTGCCATGTGGTGGAGGAAGGGCAAAATGGCCATCCGGCCCCCAAAGCTGTCTGAGGGAGCGTGACCTGGCTCACGGCTTAAAAAGGTTGAGAACTCCTGCTCTAAAAGGTGGAATCATGGGGTTTTAGAGGATTGCCTGTCTCCTGGAATGTTTATGGACAGCTGGCACATAACTTGCTGAATATGTGATGGGAGGCAGATTAAACTCAAATGCACAATCAGTGGGTAGATCAATCAGTTCAATGCTGGTGATTGGATGTAACCTGGCATCTTCCACAGGGCTTACTATCAAGTGAATGAGCCTCTGTTCCAGATTAGAATGTGTTGTGTTGTTGAAACTTGGTTACTATGGCCAAAATTAGATGGGTTGGTTGAGTTGAGCACTTGGCATGCCCTTTTCACGTATAAAGGCTGTGAGGGTGGGGGTGGGATCTAGTATTTACGTCAGGAGTGCCCAAACTTTCAGGCCGTGGGCCGATCACATGTTTCAGGAAGCCAGTCACTAAGGCCTGGGAGCCGGATGCGTCCCCCAATGCCAATTCAACCTGGAAGCGAAAGTACATGGGCTTCGCAGGCTGGATGAATTGGCATCAGGGGCCGCGCCAGTTTGGGCACCCCTGCTTTACATGAAAAGAAATTGGGGGAGAAAATCATATCACTTCCCATATCTTACAGTGCCGAGTTCTGCTGCTCAAGTAATTTTTCCCAACAACTTTCTTTGTTACTAAGCAGAAATAAGACATTTTAAAAATTTATTCAGTAAGAAGCCTTTTATATAGCTTTTCATTTTAGAAAGGGGGTTACTGTAAAAACATTAAAACCAGTTCCTAAAAATAAATATAGCAACTGAACATGGGATTCCTACAGATCAACCAAGTCCTTGGTTGTACAATATTTTTGCTAGCTCACTAGAAGTAGCCAAGTTTGGAGATACAATAAAGGTATCACCCAAGTTTGAACTTCATTCCTGAAAAGTAATAAAACTGGTGGATAATTGCCTAACAACAATTCATTACAAGAACAGTGGTAACTGGTAAGTTTAAGGATCCCTGGGCAAATGTCCAGGTCTTTAATTAACAAGTCTTTATATATACAGATAATGGCAAAATGTAGCTAGGGATAAGGAGGGGGTTGCTGTTCTTTTTTGCATGCTCATTTTCTGATTTAAAAAAGGTCCATCACTCCTTTACTTTCCAGATATATGAGGCAGACATCATAAATCCGCTGCAGCTGTCCATTATGACTACTCAGGTTTCACACAAGTGAAGCCATAATAACTAATTTTGCATCAGGGGCAAAAAAAATTAAATCACATCCTGTCCCATACTTTAGTCTCCACCAGGAGACTACCCTGTTTCCCCGAAAATAAGACATACCCATAAAATAAGCCATAGCAGGATTTCTAAGTATTTGCGCAATATAAGCCATACATCGAAAATAAGACATAGTGATAGGCGTGGCTATGCAGCATACCATGTTGTACCATACTTAATAAAAATAATACATCCCCTGAAAATAAGCCATAGTGTGTTTTCTTGAGGAAAAATAAATATAAGACAGTGTCTTATTTTCGGGGAAACACGGTAGTTGCTATCTCTCTCTGTGTGTGTTTGTGATATGCCCACAAATTGGAGCTGACTTACTGTATAATGAGCCTAATTGATTTTTCAAGGGAAGTGAGATATTTAAGGTGTGGGTTTATCAGTTCTAACTGCCCCCCCCCCCGCACCCTGTGAATTTCAATGGCCAAGCAGGGTTTTGAACCCAGGTTTTCTGAGTTCAAGTCCACAATTCTATCAACTACACCACACTGGGGTACTGCATGTTTATTGTGTAACAAATAAAAAAGGAAAGAGAAGACCTAGCCACTTATTTAATATGGCAGGTTCATCCAGGTAGAAGACTTAATAGGGCTACAGAACTGTGTCCTTCTCATAATGGCCCGAGCCGGCATACTGGGGATTGTAGAAGCATATTAGACATTATATGCTTTGCACTGCTCACGTTCCCATACCTTAAGACAAATGCCTCACTAGCTTTGACCTTATTATGGCTCTGACTCCGAAGTGCACAGCTGGACTATGTTTTAACTCATCCTCACCAGGCTGCATTAGAGTTTCTCTTTACCAAAAAGAAGAGATAAAAGGTTGACGGGAAGCTTAGAGGCCAAGCAATCCTTAATGGGATAGAACACAGATCATTCACTGTACCTCACAATGACTCAAGGAACACCCCTGTGTGCCTACAGATTCAAACATCTCAGAGAATAAATAAAACAAAACAAAACAAAAATACTGTAGACTGTTATTTCTCAATGCGAGTTTTTGTGGATCAAGTCCACTTCATCAGACCAGATTCAGAGCATACCTGTCAAGTATCCTGTTTTGGCTGGGATTTCCCGTAATTCACCGCTCTGTCACGCTTCTTCCCGCCGTCATCCCATATTTGAATGCCCAGGAAAGGGGTTACTGCACATGCGCGCGCTGCCTATGATGGGCATGCATGCGCAGTAACCCTGTTCCTGGCTGAAGGGGTTTCTGCACATGAATGCAGGGATTTCTGCGCATGCACGCAGGAGTTACTGTGCATGCGTGTCGCTGCCTCTGGCGTCAGAGGCAGCAGTGCGCATGCACCAGCGCCCAGAAACCTTCCCGTATTTGGACACTGGCAACTTGACAGGTATGATTCAGAGTAGCTCTCACTGATCAGTAAGTTGTAACTAGAGTAGGCCCACTGTATCAATAACACTTATGGTGGTTGACTCACTATTTCTTTGAGCCTACTCTCATTCCATCTTATTACACTAAGCAGCAGGAATTCAGCCACTGTTTTGTGGCTTAAATTTCATAGCTGCAGAAATGGAAATAAGTACTGTATCATGTACCTGATTGGAATGCAAGATACAGCTTTAGTCAAGCTACCTTTTAGGTGCACGGATTCTTATTAATGGCATCTCCACTTATGTATGCTCCACATCTACTGATGCTTTCCTCTCCTTGTGTGGATTCCATTTATCACTACAGGTGGTGCCTCAGAAGGCAGAAGTGACAAAGTCAACTCTTTTCAGAAATGATTCTTAGCTGACAGTAAACATGTCCTCATGAACGGGGGGAAATTGTAAGAAGCTCTGTTGTCGGTATATTATAATATGATTTTATTGGTATATTTAGGCTATCCAGACTTCAAGGTTGCAGTAAGGCTCTTAGCAACTGCATAGTAGGCAGCTGTTAAATTATCCTGGCATACATGAAAATGACATATGCTTATGTGTGTGGGGAGGCTGGGGATTCACCTGCTAGATTTTTGCTTGATATGATACAAATCTGTCAAGAAAAGGTTGCTGGCAGCCTTAGGGCTGGCCTGTCATGTTTTACTTTCCGGAATCCGGTTGGAATTTGAAACTTGAGGCATATTTAAAAATGATAAATTTATTGTGAGTTTGTTCTGCTGCAAGAATGATTGCCCCATGGAAGTTGTCACTGTTGGATTTGCATGAGACTAGAAGGCAGGCCATGAGGGCAAGGAGCTTTGACATACAGAGATACACCATAAATCTGAAATAAATATGTGGACTGTTAAGGTACCACCATTCTTTTGGTTTTTGTTGTACATATTATTTCTCCACTCTAGGAAAACTTTATATTAATCTTTCTCCCATAGGCAAGGTAAGGTGTTCCAGGCCTGACAGCATTTCCATTTTCCTTTTCTATATCTTTTCCACTGATGTAATATCTTTGCAGAGAGACAGTGATCAAAATTGTACAATGTGTGGGGACATTGCAGATTTGTATAAAGGAGCTGGAATGCTGGACACTTAATTTTCATTTAAAACCCTCATCTTGCCATAAATATTTGTCACAGCCAGTGCATACTGAGTCAATATTTTAATTGAACTCTTCAGCCTCTGTACATTTTCTTGGTAAGCAGAACCAGAGAAGCTATAGATCAATACCATGTGAATTATTAGAATACATGTGCTTCATAGCTATACTATCCTGGGATACCATTGCAAGATAAAAGTTTTAATACAAATATCAATAATCGTAATTATTATAATTATTTTTAAAACAGCTCTTAGAGACACCATGGTGAAATGACTTCTTGGCCCCCTAAGCACTTCCCCGAATGAAGGAATCGGGGCCACTGGGGTGGCCGTTTACGTCCCGGAGGAGACTGATCAAGTGACGACACGAGGCAAACGGAGCGAGATCAGATCAGTACTTTATTGAGAAAAGGCAACATCATTTATAGGGGAAAAAGAGCAACGGTGGCAGGCAGTCATCTGACTGGAAAATTACCTCACCCACGTACCCGGGTTAATGGGGAACACCTCAAAGGGAAGTTAATTAACTGGGGCAAACATGGACTTAGGAGTCTCATTGTCTTGGGGATTAGGCAGGGACAAACATGGCTTATTTGCGCCAGGGATCTCCCCCGAGCCGGGAGATGAGTTGCACTTAATATTTGACAGGAGTTAGCTATCTGCTCACTCGGCAGAGTCGTAGGTCAGGTCACGGTAATTGGGTGAATCAAACCCTATACTTTATTCACCCCCCTTAATTTGGCGGCCGCAGAAACCACATGCAAGGGAGCGTCTCTCACCGCGGTGGTTCCTAGCGGGCCGTTCCATGCCCTATGGGGCATGGGGAATCCGCATCTCCCCTTTATTTTCTATTTAAGGACCTGACTGGCGACCTTGCGCAAGAGCGGCATCAGCTGTTGAGCGGGCCTGACGTCACGGGATTTCTCTCTGGGGCGGCACTTGGAGATCAGCGAGGGAATACACTGAGCAAAACAACAGAGCGTAATGCCTAGTATGGCTATCCCCACCACTACCTTAAGCACCGTTTGCAGCCACCCCCAGGGGATCCATGACCACATCCAATTCCACAGGGAACTCCACCAAGCTCCCCACGCGGAGCCTTCTGTAATGCCTGCAACTATGGTGTGGAGATCCGTGATCTGGCTTTGGATCTTACGGGAGTTATCAGTGAGATTGAAACAACACATTCCATGAAAAGATTCGCAGCCCAAGTGGTGCAGCAAGAGGAGGTAGTCAATGGCCGCTCGATTGTCGAGAACGGCACGGCGGAGTTCCGCCTGCTCCTGATTGAGGAGCGCTATCGCTATGGAGGTATGGTTAATGGCTTTAGCCAAACCGCAAGCCAAGCGGCCAATCCTCCGTGCGTTGCCGACGGCCAAGCCTGGCACGCCGACAAGGCTGACTGCTAGAGACACATACTCAGCGGGACTCATTACCCTAAAGCTGCTGTCACAAGAGCTGTCTAACTGGGTTGTGCGTGTGTGCCGTATGAGTGGGGAAACATCAACATTTGGTACATTTGTGTCATTTGCACTTGGGGCAACCATGTCCTTAGTAGGAAGTAACAGTGTCAAATGACTGATACAGCACATTGAGTCCGACAGATTCGCAGGGATATAGTTCCATGTGAACTGGTTGCAGGTGAAAAACCACCCTGAAGGTAGGGTGACATGAGCGTACAGCGAAATGAGTGTCTCTGGTTTACTACAAGTCCAGTTGCCGCTGCCGGGGTCAAGGCAGCGGCGCCGAGTCGGACCACCTGAGGTGCAGCCGGTCATTCGGGTGCAAGCAGCGTCTGGGCTGACCGCCACTCGAGGGGTATGAAGAGTGGCCGCGTCAGCCGGCAAGGTTGGTGCAAGTCGCAATCCCCCCCAGCGTGCATATGCTGAGAAGGTGGTGGGAGTGTGCGGGCCAAAGAATGCCTTCAACAACCAGTCGCCATCCTTGGTGCGCGCGTCCAGAGTGTGGCACACGGGGATGAGACAGGTGCTGAGGATAGATGCAGAACCAATGTCCTGCTGTAAGCAAAAATCGGACTGGTTGACGAGACCCGCCAACCTTTCCCACAAGTTGTACTGCATTCGTGTAGAAAGATCTTCACCAGGCGGCAAACCGTTGGCCTGGATTGGAATAGCCTGAACGCCTCCCCCCAAAAATAGGGAAAGGGCCAGGATGATGGTAATCGCCACTGTGCTGGCATGAATCTGGGCAAAAACTGCAGCTGTGAGGTTCTCCGGTGTTGGCTCCTTCTCCTCGCGTTGGAGGGCGTCCTGGGCGTCACAGCAAAGAGCCTTGACCATCCCCCAGGTGATCTTGGGCATCGGCGGCCGTTTCCTCCGGCGGATCTTCCCGGTCAGTGCGAGGGTCTTCATCTCCGGGATCGGATTCGGGCCGGTCCGGTTCCACGCCATGCGGTTCCAAATGGGGCTTGACACACCGGGCTGGAATCCAAACGACACCTGTAGGAGACATAACTGCAGCATACCCTCTTCCCCAGGTTATGAGCGGCACCGGGCCCCTCCAAGAAGGGTCTGGTGGCACTCGGTACCGGACCATAGGTCGCGGGAGAGCTTCCGAACGGCGGAAATGCCTCTCCTGCGGCGTACAATCCGAAAAAACATTAAGGTGATTGTAAGTGAACGATACCTTGTTGAGACAGAACTGAGCTTCTCCCTGTGACTTGGGGAGGGCTGGTGGCTCCCCCCTTTCTGTTTGTTTGTCAATATAGGACTTTAGCATCCGATTGACCCGCTCTACAATCGCTTGCCCTTGCGGATTGTAGGGAATCCCAAATGTATGCTTGATGTCCCATGTGGCCATGAAGGCGGCCAACTGCCTAGAGCAGTAGGACGGGGCGTTATCTGTTTTCACGTGCCGTGGTTTGCCCATGGCAGCAATGCAGGAAAGGAGGTGCTGCTCCACATGGGTAGCTGTCTCCCCCTTCTGTGCCGTGGCCCAAACGAACTGGGAAAAAGTATCTATGCAAACGTGCACATACTGCCATCTCCCAAATTGTGGCACATGCGTGACATCCATCTGCCACACCTGATTAGCCTCTGTCCCTCGTGGGTTGACCCCCCACGAGGGCCCCCCCGGTGCCCCTGCACAATGCTGGCAAGAGCGAACTATGCCTTGGGCTTGAGAAAGTGGCAGATTGAACTGTCTGGCGAGTGCCTTGGCGTTCTGGTGAAAAAAGGCATGACTTTGGATTGGAGTAGTAAAAACTCCCAAAACTGAACGTTGCTGAACTTCCTTTGCGGCCGCGGCCGCTCTGCTATTGCCCGCGGAAATCGGACCCGGTAGGTCTTGGTGACTTCTAATGTGGGCAATATAGAGCGGCTCCGTGTGGTTACGCAAATGAAATTGAGCAGTGAGAAACAGACTGAGCAAATTTTTGTCTATCGCGGGAGTGATATAAGCTCCCGGTAGACTGTGAAGCAAATTCCTTACATACAGACTGTCAGTAATGATATTTAAGCGTTCCTGGGCGAAGGTGCGCAAGGCAAGGTTCACGGCTGCCAACTCTGCCCGCTGAGCGGACTTCTGTGGGAGAGTTAGCAGCGTGTGCCAAGCTTCGCCCTCCAGCCAGGTCAAAACACCATAGGTGCGACCACCATCAGAAAAAACTGTTCTGGCCCCCTGAAGTGGGACCAGCGAGAGCAATTCGAACAAGCTGACTGTTCCTGTCTGAAGTGAGACAAGTCTGGGGTCTTTGGGCAAATGATATGCTAAACTGCCGGTGAAACCTTCCAAAGCTATCGGGAGCGAGTCACCTAGCTGCATTAACTGATGAATTTGTTCCTTGGTGAACGGAACCACAATTTTGGCCAAATCATTTCCTGAAATGTCCCTAGCTCTCAGCCTGCCGCGGTAAATCACCGCGGAAACCAGCTCCTGGGGCGGAACGATGTTCCGTGAAGATGTATTAGGCAAGTACACCCATTCCACAATTTTCGCCCCCTTCTCTGAGTCTACTCCTAGCGCCCCAGTGAACATGGATCCTGACCGTACGATGTACAAATTCAGGACCGGGGCATATGGCCCCTGGGCGATCCTATCCACCCACCTCTGGCTGAGAGCTTGGTTCACTTTCTCGAGCGCCAAGCGCGCGTCTCGAGAGATTTTTATCCGGTCTGCCGGCTGCTTACCTAAAGTTAGCAGCGAGAAGAGCGGTTTTAGAAGATCCGTATCCAATCGGAAGTACGGTCTGGCCCAATTAATGTTTCCTAAAATCTGCTGTAATTCTACGAGGGTGACTGAGTCCTGTAGATTTATCTGAGGCAAAACCGGCGCTGCAAAAGAGCGGAGAAGCCGATGGCCCAAGTATGAGAAGGGCTCGGTTCTCTGCACTTTCTCAGGGGCAATGAGTAAACCTTTGTCCCCCAGGCTGGCCTGGAGGTCAGAAAACACTGTGCTGCCAAGCTGCGGCAACGCTACTAAAATATCATCCATAAAGTGACAAACTATGGCTTGTGGGTAGAGGTTTCGAAACCCTGCCAGTGCGTCATGAACGTAAATTTGGCACAGAGTGGGCGAATTGAGCATGCCCTGTGGCAAAAATTTCCACGCGTAACGGAGCGTGGGCTCACTGTGGTTCACGACCGGCACCGTAAAGGCGAACCTCTCCCGGTCCCTGGGGTCTAAGGGGATTGTATAGAAGCAATCCTTGAGATCTACGACTAGAATCTCCCACCCCTCGGGAATCATATTAGGATTAGGGATGCCGCATTGAAGCGGACCCATCGGCTGAATACATTTATTGATCTCTCTGAGATCGTGGAGGAGTCGCCACTTCCCCGACTTCTTCTTAATAACAAAAATTGGCGAGTTCCAGGGACTCGTGGACTGCTCTATATGTCCTGCGTCTAGCTGTTCTTTCACTAGCTGCTTGAGAGCAACTAATTTCTCTCCCACTACCGGCCATTGTTCTACCCAGACCGGAGTATCGGTGAGCCATTTAAGTGGCAACGCCATTACCCGAAGGTAAGGGTGGCACCGTACTGCTGGAGAATGTCTCGCCCCCAAAGGTTGACGTGCACGTCAAGAATGTGCGGCCGAATTACCGCTGTGCCCTCAGCCTTTGGGATTGTGACCTCTACCCACTCTCGGCTCCTAAACGCTTCCTGAACTCCACCTACCCCCCACACATCGGAGACCGGCTCAATGGCCCACTCCCTAGGCCACTGACTCCTGCTTACCACGTTCACATCCGCTCCGGTATCGAGTAACCCTGAGAACACTCTTTTGTTCAAAAATACCTCGATAACGGGGCGCTGCTTCCACTCAATGTTGGTCTCCACTGTCGCTAAGACCTGGTATCCTTGCACTGCCTCACTTGCGCTGTCACTGAGCCTTCCCTGGCTGCCTGCTGATGAGTGACAAGGAACCATGATCAGTTGCGCTAAGGTGTCTCCCTTATGGATTGTTTGGGGCAGGTGTGTCCAAAGCTGGACCTGGAGAACGCCTGAAAAATTCGAGTCAATGACTCCTGGAATTATGAAAATTCCACGTGCACCAGCTACACTACGGGGCAAAACTAAACCTAAAAAGCCTCTGGGCAGGGGACCCATGTACTGGAAATCGACCAGATAGACTGTACCTGGCAGATCGCATGTAATGTCCGCCTGGCAAGCCAATTCTAGCCCTGTACTACCCTTGGGGCTGGCCTGTGCCCTCGCAGTGCCTGGAATGTGCCTAGAACCTAGTCTAGTTCTGGGGAGTTCTGGATCTGGGTGAAGGAAGCCTCTGTTTGGACTGGGGCCAGAGACGTGCCCGGATTCCGGTTTCCCGAACTTGGACAAAACCTGGCCCAATGATAGCCTTTCTTGCACTTCGGGCAGAGGGTGTTCGGAGCCTTGGAATGGCTGGACTTTTGTCCGCCTCCCTTGGATCGGCACTCCCTAGCGAAGTGGCCGACCTTGCCACAAGTGTGACATGCCCCTTTGGTCTTTCCTCCATTAGGATGAGATCTTCTACCCCCTTGCACGGCTGCCGCTAGCAGACCCATTTTGTAGGAATCTGTGCCAACGTCAGCACATGCTCGGATCATGTCCGTTAAGGTCAAGTCAGGACGATTGCCTAGCGACTGCAAAACTTTACGGCAGTCCAAATTGGCATTGTCCTTGGCTAGCTTAATCATGAGCTCTTGCTGGGCTTACTCATTATCAATCTGCCTGGTGATTGCTTCTTCCAGGCGATTGATGAAGTCCATGTAGGGCTCCTGGGCTCCCTGCTTGATCGCAGTGTAATTTTTGGCCGTTTTGCCAGTCGCTGGGACCTTGAAGTATGCCCTATAGGCGGCTTCGGCCGACATCTCTAGGGTGGCTAGAGGCAAGGCGATCTGTGCCTGGATGGATTCAAAGGCACCAGAACCGTATAGCTGTTCAGCAATTACCGCGCCTCCCATCCTGGCGGCTCTGGCCTGAGCCTCGAGCCGATACTCGCTGTCCCAGATCATGTACTGGCTAGGGGTTAGCATCATCCTCATGACGGCTTTCCAATCATGGGGAATCCACATGGTGGTTTCGCACGCCTGCTGGAGCGTGCCCCTGGTAAAACGGCTTTGGAGCCCTGTCTCTGAGATTGCTTTCCGCAAAGCCATGAGAAGCTTGTACGGGACTGGGGAATGGACGATTTGTTGAGCGCCTGTGAGCGCGTCCATCTCCATTCGGATTGGACATATCTGTCTAAGCTCAGCTAGTTCTTCCGCTGACAATTCCCCCTTTTTAAGTTCTATCTCGGCTGTGCACTGAAGGGCACTCTTCACGACTAGGGAGCTTGGAGCTGTCAGAGAAGCGCCTGCGCTTCTCATTCCTTGCGTTCCTTCGGTGACGTCTGCAGCTGTCACCGCGGGAAGGCTCCCTGCGCTACTATGCTGATAGCTGATTGACGGATAGAGTGCCGTGGGCGCAGTCGGCTCGACTGGCCTGCCTGATGACTTTTCTAACGGGGGTTCATTGGCCTCTATCCGGACTGGCTCGATCTGTTCTAAGAGCTTCCTACACTTCCTCCAAGTACGAACTATCCCTCCTGGAGCTTTGGGGGGCTGCTGAATGCAGTCTCCTATCTGATCCCAGAGCTGCAGGGTTAACGTACCTACTTCTGGGTAAAGTAGGCAGTGTTCCCTGAGGTACGCCAAAAGTCTCGCTAGCTCCCTGCTGTGAAATCGTAACTGAAATACCCTGGCCAGGATTCTGAACTCTTCCTCACGAGTTCTTTGGCTAGCGGACGGACTTGGTCCATGAGAACAAGTCCCCATATTACCTGCGATGGTCCTCTGGAGTTTCCCCCTCGGGACGAAGATCGACGCGTCTTTGCAGGCAACAGGTTCGGGCGTCGGGTGTCTGGGGTAGACCTCGGAGCGTGGACCTTCTGCCACGGGCCCTCGGCGGCCTCTGCGCTGTCAGGGGCTCACAGCCTGCCCTGAGCGGAACGCGTTTTTCCCTTTGCGCAAGCCTCCCCGAAAGCTGGGAGCAAGCTGTAGGAATGCCTCCTTAGAATGCCTCGCCGCTGGCCGTCTCTCTGTCCGGCTGGCTGCCGACCAGAGCGCCGCGCTGTCCTCCGGGGTGACAGGTCGCAGTTCAAGCGCAGAACCGGACCGTGTGGATCGTTACTCGCGAGTAGACCTCTCCGGGGTCCCTTTACTCACGAGTAAATCACGTCGGGGTCACCAGATGAAGGAATCGGGGCCACTGGGGTGGCCGTTTACGTCCCGGAGGAGACTGATCAAGTGACGACACGAGGCAAACGGAGCGAGATCAGATCAGTACTTTATTGAGAAAAGGCAACATCATTTATAGGGAAAAAAGAGCAACGGTGGCAGGCAGTCATCTGACTGGAAAATTACCTCACCCACGTACCCGGGTTAATGGGGAACACCTCAAAGGGAAGTTAATTAACTGGGGCAAACATGGACTTAGGAGTCTCATTGTCTTGGGGATTAGGCAGGGACAAACATGGCTTATTTGCGCCAGGGATCTCCCCCGAGCCGGGAGATGAGTTGCACTTAATATTTGACAGGAGTTAGCTATCTGCTCACTCGGCAGAGTCGTAGGTCAGGTCACGGTAATTGGGTGAATCAAACCCTATACTTTATTCACCCCCCTTAATTTGGCGGCCGCAGAAACCACATGCAAGGGAGCGTCTCTCACCGCGGTGGTTCCTAGCGGGCCGTTCCATGCCCTATGGGGCATGGGGAATCCGCACCCGAAACAAGAACAAAGCCATTGTAAGAGAGATCCAGGAGGCAAAAAGATGTATTGCTTCACACAGTGCATAAGCTAAAATATAAAATTTACTATGGTGGAGATAGCCATCACCAAGGAAACAAAATAACAGAGAATATACCATTATGAACATGGCAACATTCCAGGTAAGTAGGTCACATAAAAAGGCTCTCTTTTTCTCTCTAGTACTGCAGTGGCTCAAGTGGCTAAAACGCTGACTGGGAGGCGGAAGGTCAGTAGTTCAATTCCGAGTACTGCATGACGGAATGAGCTTCCTTCTTTGTCCCAGCTCCTGCCAACCTAGCAGTTTGAAAGCAAGACATTGCAAGTAGATAAATAGGGACCACTTCGGTGGGAAGGTAACAGCGCTCCATGCGCTCTGGTGTCTAATCATGCCTGCCACATGACCACGGAAATGTCTGCAGAAGCAGACAGCGTTGGCTCTTCGGCTTTGAAACAGAGATGAGCACTGAACCCTAGAGTCAGATATGACTAGCTTTCGAGCAAGGGAAACCTTTACCTTTACCTTACCTCAAATCAATGAAGTTTCCATCTGACCTACAGTTGGTGGTCATTGTATTTTTCCCCCTCCAACAAATGTGTTTCCCCCTCTGCAATGAAGCATGTGCACTGTGTTAGCATTTTGGTATTTCTGTGGTGTTTTATAGCTGATTTATATTGTTTATACTGTTTCACTGTCCTGAGACTATACAGTGAAATGCAGGCTACAAACTGAAGCAGCTTCTTAACATGCACATTTAAATAAAAGCAATTGCTCACTAGAGCCAACAGCTTGGCTTTAGGATCAGAGGAAGCATGCTAGGGAAGCATCACCAGACCAGGGCTATTCCTTCTGGGCTTCCTGGGGTTATCTTGTTGGCCCCCATGAACAACAGCATTCTGCACCAGACATAGCTTGACAAAGTTACCATGCCCACTGGCCTTGGGCTGGAGGACTCTCAACACTGTAGTCCAAAAAGCAACTTTTCCCCCAAGCTCTAAGAATAGAAGGTCTTGTTCGGTAAGGGCTTCTCTTACAACCAATACAACTAATCTTATTCCATAAAATGGGAAGTATTAACTGGGAAAGACATGTACATCATACATGCACCCTCTTCTGCAAGTCAGGACTGGCTCCTTTTTAAGGGCAGATTTTGTAGAATAAACTTTTTTTTGCATCTATTGTATCTATACCTATAAAATGGTGTGTTAACTGTTGGAATGTGATAAAGGATGTTGCACCAGGCCCCACTAGCCCCGCCCGAGCCTTTGTGCACTCGCCAGAACGGGGTTCGCAGGTAACTGTCAGGTTGAAATTTTCGGCCCGGGGGCAGGAGCCCCCTGGACGCAAACAAAGAAAGGGAACTTCAATTCCCAACGTTCCTTGCACCACGCTGCCCCAGAGCCGATCAGGCTGAACGGTGCAGCAAAAGGAATGTTCGGAAACGCGCCGCGGCTAATAAAAAAAAAGCCGCAGAAAAAATCCGCTCCAGTAACCAAACACGTGCAGCCAAAACTACAAGCCCCAGCATCCTGCGCGCCATGAGCACGCAGAACGCTGAGGCAGCCAGCGCGCGAAAAGTAAAAGAATAAAAAAACGCCACCGCTGCGCTTCGTTCCCATGGGCCACCCAGCATGGCCTGTGAAAACGAAAGGCACCCCCACCACCGCTGCGCTTCGTTCCCACGGGCCACCCAGCATGGCCCATGGAAACGAAAGGCACCCCCGTCGCCGCTGCACTTCGTTCCCATGGGCCACCCAGCATGGTTCGTGAAAATGAAAGGCACCCCCGCCGCTGCTGCGCTTCATTCCCATGGGCTACCCAGCATGGCCCATGGAAACGAAAGGCAACCCCCGCGGCTGCTGCGCTTCGTTCCCACGGGCCACCCAGCATGGCCCATGGAAACGAAAGGCACCCCCGCTGCCGCTGCGGTTCATTCCCACAGGCCACCCAGCATGGCCCGTGAAAACGAAAGGCCCCCACCTAAAAAAGTAAGTACAAAAACACAAACCAAAAACACTCAAAAACACAAATCAAAAATAGAAAAAGCAAACGCAAAAACAGCCAAAAATAAACAATAAAAAACACACAGACCCCCCCCTAAAAAAACCCCTCAACCCCCCAAAAAACAAACAAACAGAGATCCTACCAAGAGACGTCTTGACTTCATGACGACCGGAACTCAAATGAGCAAAGAAAGGAAACACTTACCGGAAGCACCCAGAGGACAGAAGAGAGGAATTGTAGAGAGGAAGCAAAGCTCACCACCCCCACCCAGAGGCCACAAGAGAAAAAACATTCAAAAATATTTAAAAATAAAAGATTAATTCCCAAACAAATCAAATAAGTTAGCCAAAAATTCAAAAATATTCACACTAATCTCAAAAAAACCAAAAAACACAAAAAACACTTTTCACTCAAAAAAAACCCAAAACACCAAAAGAAAAAGTAAAAAATGCGTAAAAATAAAGATAAAAAAACAAAATAAAATTTTAAATTTTAAAAAAATAATTTAAAATAAAAAATTAAAATAAAATTTGCATAAACAAAAAACAAAAAACTTCAAAAACCAATTTAAAGAGCCCGGCACTAAGGAAGACAGCACACAAAAAATAAAAATAAAACACACACTGGGAGCGCAAGTCTGCCACAGGCCACAAAACCACAAAACCTTTCAACACCATTTAAAACAGCCCAGCACCATTTGTACAAGAAAAAAAATGAAACCCTTTACTATCCAACACAATTTAAAACAGCCCGGCACCTCAGGGTAAAATATGCTAGTAATATATAAAACTCCTTTCAGAAACTTTTAGTTTTGACAGGAACTGAAACCCAAGGCTTCTCTTAGTTTCTTTTTCTAATTCTATAATATTAATGATTTTTGTTTCTTTTGCACCAAAGGTGAGCAATTGCCAGAGGTACAAGGGCCACACACACTCATTTTGGAGTTTGGATGGCTGCAGTGACTCTTGTGCCCCACAAATATATTTTCCCCCTTTAATTGGAAGAAACCTCCTTGGCATCCCCCCAGTAGCATTTTTTTAAAATTAATTTTTTGGAGAAAGAAGGTCTTGTGGGTGTTGGGAGAGGTCCAAAACACGGCAAATACCCTCCAACACACACACATCCCATGCATCTTTAGGGCTAAAATGGGACTTTTTGAGCAAAATATTAAGGAAACTAATTTATTTGGGCCCAAGAAGCGACAGATTTTGCCCACTGCTACTTTATACCAAAAGCAAATCAGCTTAATGCACTATGAACTTTCCCTTCTCATCAAATGTACCGTATTTTCCGGCGTATAAGACGACTGGGCGTATAAGACGACCCCCAACTTTTCCAGTTAAAATATAGAGTTTGGAATATACTTGCCGTATAAGACTACCTCTCTTCCAATGCACACCAAATAAAAATTAACCCACACTCAACCCGAAGACACCCAGCCCTCCGAGTCGAATGGGCAGGTTCTGGTGGAGAGCCAATCCACGCTCACATTCTCCTCCTCGAGGTACAGGAAGATGTGTGCAGCTTGCTTCCCCTTGCTTCATACTCCCCACACAGAGCAGGGACTCGGCCGCGGCACCCCCCACCATATGCGCCGGACATATGAAGCAAGGGGAAACAAGCTGCAGTTAAGTACCTGTCCTATAAGACGACCCCCAACTTTGGCACAGATTTTTCGGGGTTAAAAAGTAGTCTTATACGCCAGAAAATACAGTAATTTAACTAGGGAGTTAAGACAGAAGGAAAAAAAATACCACAGAATTTTGTGGAAGGGAGAAGATTCTACTCAAGGCTGCTTGCCTCCTGTCAGCTCCCAATTTTCTGCCATATAAATCAATAGAAAAACTGCATTTAAAAAGTGTAGACATCTCCATTGTTTCCAGTAATATCTCAAAAAATGAAAGAGAGAGAGAAGAACAGAATATTATGATGGGAGGATGCATTAAAGACTGCTTGCTTCTGCCGGGTTCTGATTTTCCACTTGTTAAATCAGTCTTTCTTTCTTTTCTTTCTTTGAGGAATCCCTGTTGTTTTCAGCAAAATCTCGTAAATGATTAACTAATAGCAAAAAAATCTAATTAAAAATTAATCAAGAAATAATTAAAACAGAGTGGGAGAATACCCCAGATGGGTGGCAGGCAAGCAAGCAAGCAACCAATCCTTCTGTAGACTGACTGATAAACAACAGCCTTGGTGTTCCATCCTTCTGGATTGTTCTTTTCAGTGGCATTCTATGTTGCAATGGTGGGCCAGAAATGGCCCGCTGGGTTACGGAGTGACTGGACACAAGGAAGGCACGTAGGCAAAGATGAGGTGAAAGTCCAGCCTTTATTGATCAGAAGGCTCGAATCTTTATACCCTGCCTAGCTCGACTGCGTGCATAGGTTGCGTGCGGGCGTTACAGGAAAACTGCAAGTCTGCACCTTGAGATTACACAGGTTGCTCATCAGGGGTGACCTCACCGGGGGGGAAGTTCCTTATCTATCTAATTTACTACCGGGGGATATGCATTATCTATTGCTATCGGGAGTAAACATGTGCCTAGGTTGACTCTTGGACTCAGAGCCTTTGCGGATACAAGATTGCCCATTACATGCTTATTGAGTTTATCACCCAGTGATCTTTTGCCCTCTATTGTCCGAGCTGCCTGCCAAGTCAGCGATCGGTGAATTAAACTATGGCTATTAATCCGCTCCCCAATTTCTGTCCCTTCGGAACCAGGGCTCCAAGGGGTGTTCACCTGAACCGTAGCTCTGTCAGGGACAGCATGCCAATTGTGTCCACGGATCCCACAATTCTAGATGTCCCAGCACCACCACTGATGTAGCTTAGATACCAACACATAATTTATTGGGAAAAGATTCTTGCAGGATGAACCAGTGAGATGGTTATAGTGTGACCATGGCTGGAGGGGCGAAACGGCTGCTCAGCATGGGAAATGTTGGCCTGTTGAATGAATTACCCTTAACAGATGTGTACCCAAGGTATTTTGCCACCTGTGATACTCAGTTAATCCATAAAGGTCAGGATGGCTTCCCCTTTCCCCTTTTGCTTACGGAAACAGATGGGACGGTCATTTTAATCCTATTCTCACAGTGTAGTTGAGACAGCATCCTCTGCTATAGAGGCGGCGGCAAGGCAGGCTGTCCTGGAGCACAGAATTCTACCCTCCAACATAGAACAGCTGTAGTGGGCTGTTACTGCTGTGCCCACCTCCCAGCTCCAAATGGTATGTGTCACTACCTCACTCTGTTTGATGGTAAGGCCTGCCCCCCTGTTCTTCGCTCTGCAGTAGAGAATTCCAGATCAGGATGGGGAAAAGCAATACCTTTCCTGCCAAACCTTGCTCATCATTTTTACAATTGCGACAACATTCAAGCAGTTTGGTATATTATATATATTGCCTTCAGGTGTTTTAATAGAAAAGCAATTTTTAACCAATTTGATAACTTTTCCAATCCTGTGTGCTGAACACTTTTTATTTATGTGTGTTTTTAATTTGCTTTAAGGATATTTAAGTTGTTTTAACAAATTATTTTGATATTGTTACGTTTCATTGTGTTCTGGTATTTTAATTTGTTTTGATTTTAGTTAGATTGCTTTGTAATAAATTGTGAGCTGTTTCAACCCCTTAATTGGGAGAAAGGCAGAATACAAAATAAATAATTAAACAAACAAACAGCATAATGTGGCTCCATGGGAAGAGGAGTAGCACTGGTTAAATGCCTGATTTGAAGCACAGTTGAAGTCTATTGTCCCAGCAGTCATTGGTTCCTCACCTTCACCAACATATTCATTTTATACATTACAACCTTTTTTCTTTCTCACATTCAGTGATAAAATATTCATGTCATAGCAAAGTGCTAAGAATGCACAGAAACACAATCTTTTTGTAGAAAATGTAGTTGGAGTTGCTGTAAACACAGTAAATTACCTACAAGAGAATTAGAATATACTTGGTCCATTTTTTTTTTTGCCTTGTTATGCTGACATAACACCAATACAGTAGTATAATTTTGGGAGGCCAGTTGTCTTCAATTATTAATTTTCCATTGCCATTATTTGTTGTTGTTTAATATCTACATGAAGCCGTTGGGAGAGGTTATTAGGAGATTCGGGGTTCAGTGTCTCCAATATGTGGATGACACCCAACTCTATCTCTACTTTTCATCATCTGCAGTTGATGGTTTCCGGCGTCTTGATGAGTGTCTGGACTCAATAATGGAATGAACAAAAACTGAAACTGAACCCTGACAAGACTGAGGTTTTGGCATTTGAGGGTCCAGAGCAACGGCAACCTTGTATTGCCGGCTAATTTTTCTCACACTAGGTCAGGCGAAAGGAACTGCAGAATGAATTCATCAAAAGGTGTCTTAATTTTGGCAGTTTCACTTCTGACCTACAGGGCCACCATCAGAAATTTCTGGGCCCCATACTGAGCAATCCTATTGCTTCCCCCCCCCCCACACACAAACACATGTCAGGGGCCGGCGGCAGCAGGGCCCCTGTCAGCTCCGGACCCTATACGGCAGTACTGGTAGTACTGCCGTGATGGCGGCCCTGCTGACCTAGACATGGAAGAAGAAGAAGAAGCATGAATTGTAATATAAAGATTATGGGCAACAGATTAAGACTTTACTATTATGTAACGATGTAATTCTTGCATCTTGCTTTATCTAACTATTGAATTTAACAAAAATGCAATTCCTTGGATAACGGAAGCTCCATTTTAACTCCTTTGCCCATAGGAACAAAGCTCCCATTGCAGTCAAATCATCCTAAGCAGGAAAACCACTGTACTGAGTTGAAGAAGCACATTGGTGCTAAGGAGGCAAAACAAAAATTTGGTGTGTCATGTACAATCTAGAAGTAATTCTGAGTGTGAATTGTATCAAAAGCAACAATTTTCATCAAAATCTTCTCCATACTTCTGCAGAAATCCTTTTGTCATCAGTCTCATATTGTAACATTCCACTTTTCTTACTGCACCATTCTTCACCCTGAAGTCCTACTGGCACTCAACGTCTTTCTTGCCTCATGATTGTTTGGTCCAAATCTCGTTCCTTTGAAGTGCTTCTGTGACTTCTGTCTCTTCTCTTGCAACTTCTTTTCACACTCCAGCTTCAACTGCTGGCACCCATTCAATTTCCTCCCAGGTCGCTAGCTCATTCATCAAGAACAATTTTGCAACATAAGTGAGGTGAAGAGGTAGTAGTCTTTGTTGGGTTGCAGGGAGCATCTGATGGTTGGCTGTGGAGCATGTTGTGGCATTGATCCCTTTTCCAGTTCAACAACCTTGACATCTCAATCTCTATCTCCTTCTCTTGCACTGTCCTCCTCCTGCGTGTCACTGTCTTCCTGCTCTTTGTTGAACTCAGGTTGTGAAGGCATTGGCATTGCTGTGCCTAGGAGGGGTTCAACATAGTGCTCTTTTCCTTCAGAGACATCTAAGAATCTTTCTTTTGCCAGCTGCCCTTTGTTCATTGAAATGAACCCCATATCTTATGCTGATTTCACCTAATTTATGTTCATTATTTTATAGCTTTTGCTGCCAGGGGTATAGCCAGGCAAAATAGTCTGTTCTATTTTAGAATCCAGTTTGTGCCTTTGCTGTTTTGATATGTAGGCATAAGTGAGGCTTCCAAAGACTCTAATGTGTTCTGCACTTGGCACTTTGCCACATTATAATTCAAATGTTTTGTGGTGCCTTTTGGTTGGTAATATCTTCTGCAGATACTGTACGTTGCAGGCAAGATTGCATCACTCCCAAGGTGTGTTGGGCAGCTCTGCATCTGCAAGCATGCATCTTGCCATCTGCAACAAAAATCTCAGCTTCTTTTCAACCATTCCTTTGTGCATCTCCAAGCTGTACCATTTGAGAGCAGATCTTGAGGAAGGACTGGAATCACTAAAGGGAGGAAGGGCAAACCCCTAAACTTGATAGCCATCTCATAAGTATACTGCAGTTTATGATATGAAAGGCCACAGAAAGATCCAGGAGGACCAGCAGCTTTATATTCTAGTCTGCTTCTTTCAAGAAATCATCTCACAGAGTGACCAATGCTTGTTCAGTTCCACAGCAAGGCCTAAACCCCAATTGAAATGGATCTAGTCCCGTGATGGCAAACCTTGGCACTCCAGATGTTCTTGGACTTCAATTCCTAGAAGCCCAAGCACCCTGTGAATCCACACAAATGGGTTTACTGCGATTCATCCAGCCTGCTCGGCCCTCATCGCTCCTGGAAGCGGAAGTAAAACTAAATTTGGTTGCTTTGGAATGGGCCTTATAATGGTCTCTTTTAAGCAAGGAAGCGGTGTCTAGTCATGCCTGCCACATGACCACGGAAATGTCTGCAGAAGCAGACAGCGCTGGCTCTTCGGCTTAGAAACAGAGATGAGCACTGCACCCTAGAGTCGGATACGACTGGCTTTCGAGCAAGGGAAACCTTTACCTTTACTAAATAGCCCTACTGTAGAGACATATGTGACAGGAAGGTCGGAGTTTGATTCCCAAGTACTGCATGATGGAGTGAGCTCCCTTCTCTGTCCCAGCGCCTGCCAACCCATGCCTGTCAAGTATCCTGGATTTTAATTTTAATTTAATTTAATAGTCATATTTATATATGCCGCCCACTCAGGCAGAACCCGACTCAGGGCGGCATTACAACAAGTTCTAAAAACACATAAAAACACTTTAAAAGACCCATATCCCACCCACTTTAAAAGACCCATATCCCACCCACCCATCCCACCCACTATAAAAAGAAGAAGAGAGAGTTCTTAATGGTTTACATAAGCCAGCAGGCGGGGACCGTGTTCCCATTCGGGCCCCACACCTGCCCTGCCAGCCAGGTCTTCAATCCCTTCCTGAAGGGCAGCAATTCTCTTTGAAGTCTTAGATCTGTTGTCAGGAGGTTCCAGAGAGTTGGTGCGGACACGGAGAAGGCCCTCCTTCGGGTGCTGGATAGATGTGCACCCCTAGCTGATGGCACTATTAGAGAGCCTCTCCGGTCCACTCTGGTTGGACGGGCAGACACTCTTGGGATGATGCGGTCTCTAAGGTATCCTGGCCCTCTGTCATATAGGGTTTTAAAGGTCAAAACCAGCACCTTGAATTGCACCTGGAGACAAACTGGTAACCAGTGCAGCTCCCGAAGTAGCGGTGAGGCATGGGCATATCGCCCACATCCCATCACCACCTGGACTGCCACATTCTGGACCAGCTGCAGCCTCCGAATGGTCATCAAGGGCAGCCCCATGTAGAGCGCATTACAATAATCTAGTCGGGAAGTGACCAGAGTGTGGGTGACCATAAGCAAGGAGCCCCGGTCCAGGAGCGTGCGCAACTGGCGAATCACCCAAAGTTGGGCAAAAGCCCTCCTGGCCACAGCCACTAACTGTTCTTCTAGCAGCAGCCGCGAGTCCAGAAGGACCCCCAAGTTGCGCACTGGGTATGTCTGGGGCAAAACAGCCCCATCCAGTACCAAAGATGGTAGCTCCCTGGATAACATGGGGCCCCTTATCCACAGCCACTCTGTCTTGCTGGGATTCAGCCGAAGCCCATTGGCCCCCATCCAGACCCCAATGGCCTCCAGGCATCCGGATAGGATTTCAACAGCATCACTGGGGTCCCCACGGGCCGAGATGTACAACTGGGTGTCATCCGCGTACTGATGGTACCGCACCCCGTGGGAACGAATGATCTCACCCAGTGGCTTCATGTAGATGTTAAATAGGAGAGGAGAGAGCACCGAGCCCTGAGGCACCTCATACTTGAGGAGCCTAGGGCTGGACCTCTCACTCTCTAACCACATCGACTGGGTACGGCACCCCAGAAAAGAGGAAAACCAGGACAACACGGTGCCCTGGATCCCCAGTCCTTTGAGCCGTTCCAGAAGGATACTGTGGTCGACGGTATCAAAGGCCGCTGAGAGGTCAAGAAGAGCAAGGACGGATGGATAACCCCCATCCCACTCCCACCAGAGATAATCCATCAGTGGGACCAATGCCGTCTCTGTACCATACCCGGGCCTGAATCCTGATTGAAAGGGGTCTAGATAATCCGCTTCCTCCAGGACACCCTGCAGCTGGCGCGCCCCCGCCTTCTCCAAAACCTTACCCAGAAAGGGCAGGTTGGAAACTGGCCTGTAGTTGTTAAGGATAGCTGGGTCAAGGGATATTTTCTTCAGGAGGGGGCACATTAAAGCATGTTTTAGTGGTGCAGGAAATACCCCCTCCCATAATGAAGCATTTATTATCGCCCCGACCCAGCCACCTGTCACCACCTTGGAGGCTTTCACCAACCAGGTGGGACAGGGGTCCAAAGGACATGTAGTGGCACGCACAGCTGCAAGGAGCCTGTCCACTTCACCAGGGACAACAGGATTGGCTGGGAAATCCTGTATTTTGGCACGTGTTCCTCCCCTTTCCCGGTGCCGTCCCATAGTTAGAACACTGGGGAAAGGGGTTACTGTGCACATGCGCAGAACCCATCTGCACATGTGCAAACATGTTCTGCGCATGCACAAAGGAGTTTTTGCTGCGCATGCGCATTCAGGACAAAGCAGGTCCCGTCATTTCCGGAGCGGCGCTTGACGGGTATGTGCCAACCTAGCAGTTTGAAAGCAAGAAATTGCAAATAGATAAATAGGGACCACTTTGGTGGGAAGGTAAACAGCATTCTGTACACTCCAATGTTGAGGCATGCCTGCCATGTGTCCACAGAAACGTGTGCAGATGCAGACAGCACTGGTTCTTTGCAGTGTGCAGATGCACACTGTGTGCAGATGCAGTGTGCAGATGCACACGTGTGCAGATGCAGACAGCACTAGGGTTCAGATGAGCACTGAACCCTAGATCTAGATACAATTGGCTTTCGAGCAAGGGTGACCTAGAGACATATTGGTGATGTACCTGGTCCATTCCTTAGTAAACTCCTTTGTTGATTTTAAAAGCTACAATGGCCAAGGACATAGAGAGGAGATGGTGCCTTGCAGCATTCAAGTGCCTTGAAAAAAGGAGTTAATAACAAACCACAACTCTCTTTAGCTGGTGGGAGATTTAGTTTTGGGGGAGAAAAATCACAATACTTAGAAAACAACAGACCTGAAAAATACTGATTTCCTCTGAGCCAAGCAACTATATCTGGTCTTATAACCTACTGGGGAATTTTGACTACTGTAGTCCTCTTAGTTAGCAGAGTATGAAGTAGAAAACAACAACAGCAACAGAAAACATAAAGAGGTTAGTCCAGTTTCATCGCTGCCTCCCTCCTTGGTTTCCCCCATGCAAACGAGTAAAAAACTAGTATGATAAAAATCACTCCAAATGCATTTAAAGTAGGGGAAAGAGTCTTTAATTACAGTTACCATTTGTCGTTACAGTCAGAAGAAAAATATGAGGGGAAATTGTGTCCCTACCACTTGGAGAAGACTCCCATGCTTGTTGCTTGGTTAGAGGTCAGAGGAAGAAAGAGCAATGAACAAAACAATGGAAGCAAGAAGGTTTGCCTCAATTGCCATAGGCAGGAAACACCTTTCTTTACTAATCAAGTTAGGGGCAAAGACAATCACATTTAAGCTGTAAGGCTTCCTCTCATGGATGCCCAGTGTTAGTACATGCAAGACTGTTATTATTCCAACATGCCATCCCCTTTTTTTCTTCAGATGCTCTTGGTCTGTAGCTTGCCCAAAATGACACAATCTGACTGTTCCACAGCAAGGCCTGAAACTCCCGACCTCTGGCTCTGAGGTGCCCCAGCTTACTGAAGTATCAAGAAGAATACACCAAGTTGAGAGAGGCTACTCTTTATGGTCTCATGGGTATTATATGCCATGGTTTCAAGTATTACAGTATGAGTCGGCAACCTACGGCCCATGGGCTGGATCTGGTCCATGGCGCTAAATCATCTGGCATGCTGCCTTTGCTGCCAGAAGCGGCAGAAACAGACATAAATGCATCTGCATCTGTCGTAAACACATTTACAATGGTCGTAAACATGTTTACAACAGCTGTAAATGCAGTTGCAGCTGTTGTAAACATGTTTATGACAGTCGTAGATGTGTTTTAAGGCAGTGTTTACCACCAGCCCGCCCCCCCTCAATTGTCTGAGGGAGTGTGACCAGGTCCCCGACTTAAAAAAGTTGCCGACCCCTATATTAAGAACATAAGAACAGCCTTGCTGGAACAGGCCACAGCCCATCCAGTCCAGCATTCTGTCTCACACAGTGGCTCACCATTTGCTTCAGGGTATTCCCAAGGAGATGCCTTCACCTGCTTAGGATTCCCTGGAAATGGCATTGAGAGATATCCTGCCTATCTCTCCAACCGGAGGTTGTCCTTAGGTAGCCATAATTATAGCCATTGATACACTTGTCCTCCATGAACTTGTCTAATCCTTTCTTAAAGCTGTCAAGACTGACAGCTGTCACCACTTCTTCTGGCAGGGAGTTCCATAGACCAGTAATCCTCTGGGTGAAAAAGTACTTTCTCTTATTTGTTTGAGAACTAGTACCCAAAAGTTTCATCGAGTGTCCCCTAGTTATAGTGTTGTGTGATAGGGAAAACAGTTTTTCCTTATCTACTTTGTCCACACCGTGCATGATTTTATAAACTTCAATCAGGTCACCTCTTAGACGCCGTCGTTCAAGAGTGAAAAGGCCCAACCGTTGCAGCCTCGGATGGTAAGGAAGGTGTTCCAGTCCCCTAATCATTCTGGTTGCCCTCCTCTGTACTTTCTCCAACTCCATAATATCCTTCTGGAGGTATGGCGACCAGAACTGTACACAATATTCCAGATGGGGCCTCACCATAGATTTATAAAGAGGCAAAATGACACTTGCTGACTTATTTTCTATACCCTTCCTAATGATCCCTAACATTGAGTTTGCTTTTTTCACTGCTGAGGCACACTGGGTTGACATCTTCATTGAGCTGTCCACCAGGACACCAAGGTCCCTTTCCTGGTTTGTCGCAGAGAGTTCAGACCCCATCAGTTTATAAATGTAATTGGGGTTTTTTGCCCCAACATGCATCACTCTGCACTTACTGATGTTGAAGCTCATTTGCCACTGTTTTGCCCACTCCCCCAGTGTCAAGAGATCCCTCTGGAGCTTTTCACAATCTCTCACAGTTTTCACTACCCTGTATAATTTAGTGTCGTCAGCAAATTTGGCTACCTTGCTTTTTACTCCTACCTCTAGATCATTTATGAAGAGGTTGAAAAGCAGGGGTCCCAGTACTGAACCTTGGGGGACCCCACTCTTTACTTCCCTCCACTTGGAGAAGTGTCCATTTAGTGCTACCCTCTGTTTCCTGTCCCTTAGCCAGTTGCTGATCCAGGACAAGACCTGTCCCTTTATTCCATGACTGGTAAGTTTATTCAAGAGCCTTTGGTGTGGGACCTTGTCAAAAGCCTTCTGAAAGTCCAGATAAACAATGTCAACTGGATCCCCCTTATCCACATGCTTGTTGACACTCTCAAAAAATTCCAACAGATTAGTGAGGCATGATTTGCCCTTGTAAAAGCCATGTTGGCTCTCCTTTAGCAGCGCCTTCTCTTCTATGTACCTATTAATTCTATCTTTTAGGATGGTTTCCATCACTTTACCTGGGACACATGTCAAACTGACAGGTCGGTAATTTCCTGGATCACCCCTGGATCCTTTTTTGAAAATTGGTGTTACATTCGCTACCTTCCAGTCATCAGGCACAAAGCCTGATTTGAGGGAAATATTATATATTTTGGCTAGGAGATCAGCAATTTCGTCTTTAAGTTCCCTGAGAACTCGTGGATGGATGCCATCTGGTCCTGGTGATTTGTTAGTGTTTAGCTTAACAAGATATGCAAGGACCTCCTCCCTGGTTATTTCTATCTTGGTTAATTCTTCGCTTTCCCTCCCTATGAAGATAGGCTCTGTTTTGGGCATGTGGCCTCTGTCTTCTTCAGTGAATACTGAAGCAAAGAATTCATTGAGTCTCTCTGCAATCTCTGTTTCCTCTTTAATAACCCCTTGCCTTCCATTGTCATCTAATGGTCCAATGGCCTTCCTAGTTGGGTTCTTACTTCTAATGTACTTAAAGAAGTCTTTGTTATTTCTCTGAGTATTTTTAGCTATACGCTCCTCAAAGTCTTGCTTTGCTTTCCTGATTGTTGCCTTGCATTTGTTCTGCCAGAATTTATGTTTCTGCCTGCTGTCCTCATTCGGACAAGCCTTCCATCTTCTAAATGAGCTTCTCTTGCTCTTGATCACTTCCCGAACAGCTCCTGTAAGCCACATCGGAGTCCTCTTGGACCTGGCAGTGCCCTTTTTCCTTTTGGGTATGCATTCCAATTAGAACATCATGTATCATCATGTATTAGAACATCATGTATCATGTATATTAGAACATCATGTATCAACACCTGCAAGGGAATAAAGTTTTCCTAACTGCAACTGGATAAATAGGAACTGCTTCAGCGGGAAAGGTAAGTTTTCCCTATGTGTCTAGTCATACCTGCCGCATGACCATGGAAACGTTTGCAGATTCAGACAGTGCTGGCTCTTTGGCTGTAAACAGAGATGAGCACCGCCCCCTAGAGCCAGACATGACTGGCTTTCGAGCAAGGGAGACCTCAAGGTTCCTAACAATGCTGAGAATTGAATACCTGTCAACCTTCCCGGATTGGCTGGGATTTGCCATTTTTGGTGCCGATTTTCGCTATTTCCCGCCTGGATCTGCCGAAACCCCGGAATTTGGCAGCCGGGAGGGGGGGGGGAGAGGCATTACTGCGCATCCCTTCTGTGCAGCTCGCTTCTACGCTTGCGTAGAAACCTTCTACGCATGCGTAGAAACGAGCTGCGCAGAACGGTTCTGCGCAAGTCGCTTTTACGCATGCATTAAAAGCGACCTGCGCAGAACCGTTCTGCGCAGGTCCCGGATTGTCCGGAGCCACGTTTGACAGGTATGGAATTGCAGTCCATGATCTGGAAGGCACCCAGCTAGTAAAATGGCCAACCATAACAAGAAAGGACCAAAAGGGGGGGGAAAGGGGTGGGGCTGGAGCATTACTCTTCTAAGGCGATGGGCATTTATGCTGTAAAAATAACAATATTTGAAGTTAACATCAGATATTTGAATTTGACATCAAAAGACAGGGCCAGCAAAGCGATTTTCCTTAGGATTTCAAAGCTTTGGCCCCTGACATTTCTCAAGCTCTTCCTGGACCCAAATGGTCAGCTCGCCAGGGGGGGACCTACACAGAGGACAAGATCCTCAGCCCTGAAGGAGCACCACAGAGAAGAGTGGAATGCAGTTTTTAGGCTCATTTGGTAGGTAGGCGTGTGTTTGTGTCTAGCACAGGGGTGCCAAAACTTTTCGGGCCATGGGCCAGTCACATGGTTTAGGGGTGCTTTAACTATGGCCTGGGGGCCAGATACGGCCCCCGACACCAATTCATCGGCCCATGCCACCCTTGTTACTCCCAGAAGCGGAACTAAACGGGTGCATTTTATTTCCGGTTCTGGGAGCAACGAGGGTGGTGTGGGCCAGATGAATTAGCATCGGGGCACGGATCCGGCCCCCAGGGCCGTAGTTTGGACACCCCTAATCTAGCACCTGCTCTTGCTTGCCATAAAGTGAGCCCGCCCACCTGTGGCCTCCCCCTCCTTCCCCGTCTTGAAGCGTCCTCGCTTATAAGCTTCCTATGATTGGGAAGGTACCATTTGGAAAAAAAGGGGGGTGTATCTCTTCTATGCTATTACAATTAGTGTTACAAAAAAGGCACAAGACACGAACCAGTTCCCTTCCTCATGACACAGAAGCCACTTTTTTCTCTCTCCCACTCTCCGGAGCCGATGAGCTCGAGAACACCCACCCTCCTCCTCTCGCTAGGCGAGTCCCCCCCCCCCCTCGCCGGTCAGGTCGAGGCATCCACAGAGCCCGCTCTCCCCCAGGTGGATGTTTGCACGTTGGCGTGGAGATGAAACGCCGCTGGCAGGCAGCCGAGCCCTCGCTTGGGTTGCCGCCTCCGGAGCCGGGGATTGGCTGGCGGGAGAATTCCATGCTCTCCGATTGGTTGCGGCGCGACGGTTCCGCCTATAGCCTAGCCGGCCCCTGTTCCAGGCTCGGTTGCGTCGCAGCGTGGTGGGGATGCTGCTGCTGCTGCTCGCCCGGAGGAGCCCAGGCGCTGCCGGCGGCGCAGCAACTACAGCGGGGGAGGCGATGGTGCTGCCCGAGCCCCGCTGGCAGCCGCGCACGCAGCAGGGCGGGCGTCGCAAGAAGAGCGGCTGCCGCGACGACTCTTGCCTTTGGTCGTGCTGCTGCCGCTGCCAGGGCTCCTCGGCATCCCTGAAGAGGACCATGTAAAGCAACTGCGCGGCTCCCCCTCCATTCATTATTGCCTGCCGAAGGAGGAGGCGACGGGGCGGCCGTGGCTGAACAGAGGAGGAGGAGGAGGAGGAGGAGGAGGAGACGCGCTAAGAGGGGAGGGGGGACACCCCACGGACGCCAAGGCCGCCCCCGTTCCCCCCCCGCCCGCCCTTCCTTCCCCACGAGCCCCCCCCCCCGAAGATGCCTCGCCACGGTTGCCCGGCTGCTTTCCTCCTTCCCTGCCGGGCGCTGCTGGCGGAAGGCGGCTGGGCTCCGCTCCGCGGCCCATAGCGCTAGCTAGCAGCCCCCCCCCCCTTTCCTCCCCCTTCGATCCCCGTTTTCTACTGTGCCGGGGGGCGGGAGGGGGCGAAGTTTGCGCGCCCTGCCCGGAGCCACCAAAGTTACCCGTGCTGTTGCTGCTGCTGCTGCTGTTGCTGTTGCTGCTGCAGGTGACGACGGGCGAGGCCCTCGGTGGGCGGGGAGCGGCGGGAAAAGCTAGCGGGGCCCAGATGAGCTGCCAGGGGGGAGCTTGGCGGCCGGGTTAGGCGCCAGATCCTGCTGCACCGCCGCCTCCCCGGACATCCCTGCCGCCGCCTCTTCCTCCTCCTCTGCTGCCGCTGCCTCAGTGCCTCCCGTCGCTCACCCGCCAGGGGCCAGGCCGACCCCCCCCGGGGATGCTGCCTGAAGGATGCTGTGGTTCCCGGTGAAGAAGATCCGGAAGCAGTTCAAGCTGCTGCTGCTCCTGGTTCTGCTCACCTTCGCGGTGTGGTTCACCTACCTGCACATCAGCCTGGTGCGCCAAGGCAAGGCGCTGCGCCTCCACTTCGCCTATGGCCGGGGTAAGCCCAGCACCTCCTTGGGTGCCCCTGCCTCTCTCTCCCCTCCGGAGAGACTGGGTGGGAAAGGGGTCCTGGGTCGAGCCAGATCCCTTTGTTTACCTTCCCCACCGTCGGAATCGATCCGGCCATTTCTTGGTTTCCGCCTCCCCCAGTCTGTGGGTCTGCATCCCACCTAGGTAAAAAAAAAAGGGGGTGCTTTTCAACTTCGGGGAGACTGGTATGTCGTGGTTTCCGACATACCAGTCTTAATGAAGTCTTAATGAAGTTGAAATCAGGTGTAAAAAAAGGGGTGGTTGCAGAATAACAGGGCGTTCGACCCGTGTCAATGAGTGAGGAATAGATAGATGTCTGCTCTGAATAGACAACTTTGAACACATGCTCCTTGTTCCTTTCGACTCTAAAGCTTGCACATCTCTCATGACTAAACGTCTGAGGGATTGTCGATCTGTGGGCAAAAAACCGATTTAGGTGCAAAAATATGTACTTCAGAATAAAAAAAAGATTATTTGGATGAGGCTCGTAGGCAATTGTCAGATACTGTACCAGTTTCTATAGGAAACTTAATTGCAATCCAACATCTCGAATCACTTCTGTTATAAAGGTCATTGTGCGAGAGGGGCTCGCACTTCAGTACATTAAAGAAACGACATATAAATTTTTGATCAATGACCATCCCAGGGTACCCCTATTTCATTTTCAGTTTCACGTGATATTTTTGCACCTTGTTCCTTTAGAGCAGGGGTGACCAAACTTTTCAGGCTGTGGGCCAGTCACGTGGTTCAGGGGGCTGGTCATTATGGCCCCGGGGGCAGGATCCGGCACCCAACGGCGATTCATCCAGCCCGTGAAGCCCTCGTCATTCCCGGAAGTGGAAGTAAAACGCGCCCATATGGATTAGGTTCATATGGGCAAGGGCTTTGCGGGCCAGATGAATTGGCGTCGGGAGCTGTAGTTTGGGCACCCCTGCTTTAGAGTACCATCTCTTCATCACGTTCCTCATTTCTGTATTTTATGTGCAGAGATCGCCAGGTCTAGAAAGTTCTTCCTAGTGGTCCCTCTCTTCGCTGCTCTTTCAGAGATTTCTTTGCCCTGATGGAATATTATTTGGAACAGACTCAGCAGACTTTATGCTCTGTCTTCTGTCTTGCAGCTTTGAATATCAGTTTCACCAGCTCCACAACTCAGCATAAACCCAATCATATAATGAGATTTTACTTCTGGGTGACCATGCACAAGATCAGGTTGATGTCTGGTATGATAGGAAATAATTTGGTCAGTTTCTCCTATTTTTTGTGTGATTGTGAGCTGTTTGCAGTTCCTGGCAGTTAAAGGGCACCTCTTGAAGAGAATACAATCTGCTCACATTAGTTTGCAGGGTTTTCATGAGTTTAGCAGTTTCTTCTGTAACTTCTGAAGAAGTAAGTGTGTGAGTGAGTGAGAAAGAGAGCACATGCACTGCTATTCATGAACCTAATCTGTGATTATATGAATTGATCTCTGTCCAAGGATGGTTGCCAAAGTTCTTGACTTTGCCAAGCCGTTGATCTCTTAAAGGGCTCACATTTTTCCAGTTACTCAAAATATATCCCCACTTTTCCCTAGCTGGCAAGTAGAAAAATGAAGCTGTGCAAACCTATCACTGGTCATGTTTACTAAGAAGTAAGCCCTAGTGTGTTCAGCAGTACAGTATTTACTACCCATGAGTATACCTAAGATTTCAACCTCAGTCTTGGGTAGTCTGAATTCAGGGAAAAACATACAGAAGCGCCTCTATGTGGTTAGCCTGCTTTCCAAGCTCAGGTCAGGCACTAGATTGCCAACTGTTCGGACCTTCCTGGTCTTTAGCCTTTGTGGCAAAGTGTTTGCAGCTGCTGCTCAATATTTCTTTAGAGTGGGGCTGTGTAATCCAAGTGCACAGAGCTTCCACTGTATATCTTTGGGTGGGTGGGTGGGAGTCAAAGTACTGTATGTGGAAAATCTGACGTACTCTAACCTAGTCCATTGCTGAATTTTGCCCAAGCTTTTCCTTAGGAACATAGGAACAATTTGTTTCTTTTTTTGGGAGGACTTGACTGTTGAGAATGTGTCTCCTACTTTGCTACTTGTCAACTGGCTCGTGAAGCTACATGGAAGAAACTGCATGAGGGAAAAAATAATGAACGGCTTGGGGAACTCTTTGGTTTAGAAACTTAGCCTTGGATTTATGCTAGAATGGGAGTCTTCACCATTGTTACACATTTGTCCACAGCTTGCACAATGTAGTGAATTTGTATTGTTTATACTTTATTCTGGAATTGTTAAATGTATATGCAACAGAGTCAACATTAAACAAGCTGATTTTGCATTGGCTAAACATATAGATCAATGCTTTGAAAAACTTTGCACGGAACTTCTGATTCTTTAGAATCTTCCAAAATGGCATGTCTAATAATGTATATAAAATTACATGGGTCAGAAACATTATTTGATTTTTACAATGAAAGCCGAGTTTTGTTGCTTTCCACAGAGTCCAGCAGAGATGTTGCGTTAATCTAAAAGTTGTTCAGAATGCACTTAGAATATCACTGAGACACTGAACCATCTTTGTGCACAAATCATGAGTGTGTTTTGTACCCGAGTGACTTTTTTATCCGGCTGGCATTCAATTTTATGACCTTATTGCAATGGGAAAAGTGATGTATCTGCTTGCAGCACCTGAGATCTCGGAGCACAAGGTACAAAAGATGTGACTGTGAACCATGAGCTGTATTATAAGAACGGAATAATATCACGGATGATAATGGAAATAGATTTAAGCATATTACAGGAAACTATAAATGGTTCTTGCTTTCTGTTGCATTCAGCTCTATTTTAGAAGTTAAATTTATATGAGAAAATAAAGAAAAGGTGAGGTATTCGAGGTTGTTCTTTCTGAAGAATAATTTCTTTCCTTCCATAAGAGGAAAATATATGATAGTTTAATACCTTTATTAAGCCAATTTATTACTAATATTTACTGGATACTATGCAAGGTTAGAGCTAGTGTGAACAGTAGTTACACCGTTAGGCTAAGATTTGTGAAATCCAAGCACTTGTCCATAAAATCCTTGGATCACCTTATGCTATTTACTCTTCCTCCACCTGAACTACCTCACAAGTTTGTTGTAAGGGCGAAAAGAAGAGGCATGTATACTAACTTCAGATTATTAGGGGAAGAGTGGATATAAAACATGTGGTCAATAATTTTTTCATCAGGCTAGCTGGTAAAGGAAGCAGAAAGATGAAGCTTGAAGTTTAACCTTGCTCACGATCATAAAGTGGAAGGAATTATGGAGGTGCTGCAGATGTTCAAATCAGGCTCTGCCAATTACTTAGTTGGCTTCAACCAGGGTGGATTGGGTTTAAATCAAATCAATTTAAATCACAATTTAAATCATTAGATGGCAAGACTAGATTTAAATTGTTGTTTTCTATGTAAAGACTCATTCTTGCTGGTATAATCTTGGTTTTAATTATGCATGTTTAACCTTGGCAGTCTGTTCTACACATGGAAGACTTAAAATACTGTCCTCTGTAGCTCACTCATCTTCCTCTTCATTTTCTTGTTTGTTCATAATCTAGAAAGAAAAACAAGTTTTCTTGGTTTATCAGGTCCCAAACAATTTCTCAGTTTGGAATGAATGCTGTGTATACATTTCCTAATGTATAGATTATTTCTGCAAGGAACACATTATTTTCTGTTGTTATTCAAGTACATACAACTGGATAATTGTGGACATTAATCTACCCATCAAGACTTAAGTTAATAACTTTACCCTCTAGAACTGTTGTACATTCTCCATTTCTCTGTCATACATTTTGCCCAGTAGTTTCCCTGCAACATCTGCTGTACTGGGGACTGTATCCTGGTCTTAGTGAATGAACCATATTAATGAAGTGGTGGGCTTTCAACTAGAGTTTGTTGCGTAAACAAACTCGGTAGTTTTTCATCAATTAACCTTTTCCAATTTGCTGATTATCACGAACCTATCTATGGTGGTGATTAGATGATCAGCTTTTTTCTTTCTTTTAGGTCAGGGGTGCCCAAACTATGGCCCATGGGCCAGATCTGGCCCCTGACGCCAATTCATCCAGCCCACGCTGCCCTTGTCGCTTCCGGAAGCAGAACTAAAACGTGCACATACAGGCACATTTTACTTCTGCTTCCAGGAGCAACACGTGTTTTACTTCTGCTTCTGGGAGCGATGAGGGCAGCGTGGGCTGGATGAATTGGTAGTTTGGGCACCCCTGGTTTAAGCAGAGAAAATGGCAGCTTAAAAATGTCTCATCCTGTTACAAAACAGATGCAAGGCACATTTTACTTATGCTTCTGGTGGGACGTGGGAGGAACCACATGACTGGCTCGCTGAACCACACAACTGGCCCACTGAACCACGTGACCGGCCTACGGCCCAAAAAGTTTGGGCACCCCTGTTTTAGGTGATACTCTGTGTATGTATGATGTGACCGAAACAATATCCTGGATAATTCTGAAATTGTAGAGCAGGAAGATGGTGATCTTGAAAGTGGATAGTCTTCAGAATCTTTTATGTTGATTATAGATTCCCTAAACAAACAAGTCATAAGAACATAAGAACAGCCTTGCTGGAACAGGCCACAGGAGCCCATCCAGTCCAGCATTCTGTCTCACACAGTGGCTCACCATTTCCTTCAGGGTATTCCCAAGGAGATGCCTTCCCCTGCTTAGGATTCCCTGGAAATGGCATTATTTGCTGTTAATTTATACCATTTCTGCTTATTTAGAATCATTGGATCACAGAATAATTGAGTTATCTAGACCCCTTTCAATCAGGGTTCAGGCCCGGGTATGGAACGGAGACGGCATTGGTCGCGCTGATGGATGATCTCTGGCGGGAGCGGGACGGGGGTTGTCCATCCGTCCTTGCTCTTCTTGACCTCTCAGTGGCCTTCGATACCGTCGGCCACGGTATCCTTCTGGAACGGCTCGAAGGACTGGGGATCCAGGGCACTGTGTTGTCCTGGTTTTCCTCTTTTCTGGAGGGCCGTACCCAGTCGGTGTGGTTAGAGAGTGAGAGGTCCAGCCCTAGGCCCCTCAAGTATGGGGTGCCTCAGGGCTCTGTGCTCTCTCCTCTCTTATTTAACATCTACATGAAGCCACTGGGTGAGATCATTCGTTCCCACGGGGTGCGGTACCATCAGTACGCGGATGATACTCAGCTGTACATCTCGGCCCGTGGGGACCCCAGTGATGCTGTTGAAATCCTATCCAGATGCCTGGAGGCCATTGGGGTCTGGATGGGGGTCAATGGGCTTCGGCTGAATCCCGGCAAGACAGAGTGGCTGTGGATAGGGGGCCCCGTGTTATCCAGGGAGTTACCACCTTTGGTACTGGATGGGGCTGCAGACCCAGTGCGCAACTTGGGGGTCCTTCTGGACTCACGGCTGCTGCTAGAAGAACAAGTAGCGGCTGTGGCCAGGAGGGCTTTTGCCCAACTTCGGGTGATTCGCCAATTGCGCACGCTCCTGGACCGGGGCTCCTTGCTTATGGTCACCCATGCTCTGGTTACTTCCCGACTAGATTATTGTAATGCGCTCTACATGGGGCTGCCCTTGACGACCATTTGGAGGCTGCAGCTGGTCCAGAATGCGGCGGCCCGGGTGGTGATGGGGTGTGGGCGATATGCCCATGCCTCACCGCTACTTCGGGAGCTGCACTGGTTACCAGTTTGTCTCCGGGTGCAATTTAAGGTGCTGGTTTTGACCTTTAAAGCCCTATATGGCAGGGGGCCAGGATACCTTAGAGACCGCATCGTCCCAAGAGTGTCTGCCCGTCCAACCAGAGCGGACCGGAGGGGCTCTCTAATAGTGCCATCAACTAGGGGTGCACATTTGTCTAGCACCCGAAGGAGGGCCTTCTCCGTGTCCGCACCAACTCTCTGGAACCTCCTGCCAATAGACCTAAGACTCCAAAGTGAACTGCTGCCCTTCAGGAAAGGAGTGAAGACCTGGCTGGCGGGGCAGGTGTGGGGCCCGAATGGGACTATGGTGCCCGCCTGCTGGCTTTTATAAGAACTCTCTCTTCTTTCCTTTTGTATAGTAGGTGGATGGGGTTGGGTGGGATATGGGTTTTTAAATGGGGTGGGATGTGGGTTTTATAATGTTTTTTATGTATTTTTAGAATTGTTGTAATGCCGCCCTGAGTCGGGTTCTGCCTGAGTGGGCGGCATATACAAATATGACTATAAATAAATAAAAATAAATAAAAAATAAAAATAGAAGAAGCCTTTTAAGCCAACAGGTCCAACCCCCTGCTTAATGCAGGACTCTGAATCAAAGCAGATCTGACAGATGGTTTCTCTCTAATTCTCTTTCAAGTTAGAGTGTTCACCACCTCTCAAAGCAGTTGGTTCCTCTGTCTTACTACTCTAACCATTAATTTAGTATTACTCATTGTATTCATTGCCACTTGGTACTGTGCAAAACAAATTTGCTTGTTTTAATTCTTTATTCTTTCATAATACAGTACCTGTATCAAAATTACTGTCGCATGCAGTAATAATAATAACAAATATAATTTTGCTTAATCATGACAGTTCTCAAGGCACTCTTTAAGAAATATAAATTAAACCAAAACGTTTACCAACTTGAAGATGCTATCTGCTAAAACATATTCCTTTTGTCGTCTTTATGTCACCACTTGTTGTGATGTGGTTTCATTTGGGCCACAAGGTATTGCATTTACTTGTTACACTGCTTGCATTATGCACGTGTACCTGCTTTACCCGCAGAGAACTTCATTAAAATATTTCCAAACTTGGTCTCTTTTAGGGCCCCTCCAGGGAAAGAATATGATAAACCTCATGCAATTCAAAAACGATCCAAAGACTTGAGGAATATTCCGCTCAGAAAGTTTAACTTTTACTGCTTGCCTTTTATCCTAACACTTAGCTTCTTGTGCAGATCTATTCTATTCCCAACAATCTTCTGTTCATTCAATTTTTTGAAACTTAGTATTTAAAGAGGTTAATTCTGTTCACATATATTTGTAAAGGGACAATGGAATTAAGGTATTTTCCTCAATTCTGTACAGTTTATTTTATGTTTATTTTATAACATTTTTGTTGTGAAGGAGAGGGATTTGATCTTTGCTAATACTAATTCACAGTTGTGAGAACTATAAAACAAAGCATGTATGTGATCATATCTTCTAGATTTAAAAATTGTCTAATAATCTTACAGAAACCTTTGGAAAAACATGACATTGTGCACGGATTAATGGAATTCATTTGCTAAAAATGTAAACATTGCATAATTATACAGCCTCCTGCTACATAATTAAAAACAAATCCTTATTTCATAATGAATACTATTTGGACTATAATGTATCTTAGATAGAAATCTATCTCTAGATAGAATTTTCCTCAAAAAGCATTTTATTAAAAGATCCAATTTAAATTTTAAAAATCCATTTTAATATCATTGATTTTTATTCATATTTCAGTTAATCAAATGATAATTATAACTTTAGAGTATTAGATTTGGTTATTCTTTTTTCTCCCACTAGTAAAGTGGAATTACTTTAGATGAACTCTATTGTGATCCACACGTGAACTGGGCTTATTCCTCTGCTAAAAGGAGGATGCATGAATGTTTCATGGAACTGCTCCCCCCAATTGGGAATGGAAGTTGTTAAACCAACAAGGATTTTACAGCAGAAATCATAGATTTAAACACTGAGCTTATTCCTGAGATGAAATAGTTAATGTTCTAGCAGAATTCTGAACAAACTGTTTGTTGAGTAGCTTAGTGAATGAATGCTTATTTAAATGATTTTTTATACAGGATGTTTGGATGAATTTTAACCACTAGCAATTCTTTGGCAATTCTGCTCCTTTGCCTAGGTGTAGCTGTGATGATAGTGCTATGAAAATACCCTGTGCAAGGTGTATCAGGATGAGACTTGTTTTGATGTCTACTAGTCCCAATCGTGTTATATAACTATTTTATTCACTTAAACATGTTCTTAGCACTGTACTTTCAAAGGCAGTTAAATTGTGGTCCCAGGGCCTCATCTAATTGGTCTTGGACCTTCAGCTGAGACAAAAATAGCTCTGCCAATTCTGGTGCATTAATTGTTCTGATGACCATGTGATGGAAATTCAACACTTTTGGTTCTATTCCTTTTCTCAACCTTCTGTTTCAGTATGCCTAAATCTTGAGATCTTCCACAGAGGTCTTTTTCTCATTTTTTCCAAAGTTTGATTCCTATCCAGATGCGATGTCTATCATTATGTTCCTAGTCTCATTCAGAAATGCTGGACCTAAACACTGTCCATAATTCTATTTTGTAACTGCTGGCACAGCAGGAGTGATGCCACTATTAGTGGCAGATTGCTGCAAATTAAAGAGTCCCTGCTTAAATTTTGGGCTGCACATGACTTTGTCTCATTATGTGTTAATTGTGCCCAAAGCTGAAGCAGGAACTCTTTAATTGCGACAATTGGTCAATGCCAGTGATGTTATTTCCTCTACAATCTAAAATGTCTGGGTGTAAAAGGTATTGATCTTTTCTTTGCTGCTGCAGGCTGTAGGGAGAGAGTTTTCATAGAGAAAAATAACTATTTGGCTATTCACTGAACTGTCATGGTCTGATGACCCATCAGATGTGTGACCTAATTTGGCTGCTATCTTGGTTGGCAGCAGCAAAATGTCTTCACCCAAATAATATAAATTCCAAGGTATGTATGTAATAATGTTATATGTGATCAGACCCTGATGCTTTTAAAGATAATGTGTCAATTAAACCTGGCTTGGATGAATGTTACATCTGACTTTTGTTTTTCTACCAGATGATTCTAGAGCTCCATGGTCTTGAGGGTTGTTGGACAAGAAGACAAATTCAGAGAGGCCCTTCCCTCAGTGAGCCTGCCTTCTGCCTGTTAGTTGCTATTCTATTCTCTTTATAACCACCTGCTTGTTCGTCAGGCACAGATCCAGTGAAAAAGTGAATGGTGACATCTGTTGCTCTTCCATTTCATTTAAAACATTGCCAGGACCAGACTGAGAACTAAGCAAACAAGCAGGTTGAAGTCATGAAGAATAACAAGTCTAGGATGCCTTTGTGTGTGTCTACAGATGCCCAGCCTGGCCAAACCTTAACATTGTCCTGTCTAATATTGTTACCTGGGTCTTTCAACCATTGCATGGAAAGGTTCTACTCTGCTTTCATGCTATGCGGGCTGTCTGGAGTTCTAGAAGCATGTGAAACTACCTTTAGTGATACGGATAAAAAAAAAAAGTAGAGGAGAAGAGAAAATTAAAAAAAATTGCAAGAGATGGAAAAGGTATACTTTTCCATTGCTCTGGGTGAACTGAGTACCCAGCATGTTGGGGGTAAAATGCTGATTATTTTGGGAACCACCCAGCAATTGCACTAAGTGCTGTGGGGTGGTATATAAGTGTAATTGATATTGCTATCTTTCCAGTTTCTGGATCAGATGCAAATTACAGACCAGAATAGCACAAAACTCTACCAATGTTATTAGTTTGATTTGTTTTGAAGATTTTGTCACAGCTGGTAGCCTTACCTTGTACTTTGTGACCTCCAAACTGGCCCAAAAAAGTACATGGGTTTGAATTGAGGTGGGCAAAGACAGAGCCCTTCTAGACTTTAAACCACATGTCTCAGCTCCTACTGAGAAAATAGGCAGTGGTTTAGGGAGTGTCTGGCTTTGCTTTCTTTTCCCCTCCATCTTGTTTTAATGAATCTTTTCTCATGAGATAAACAGAGAATTCCTGAACTTGGATGTTGTTGCACACATTTCATCAATGGAAGTTATGTAAGTTGGCCTGTCCCACTATCTTTATCTTTCCCCATCAACTTTATAGGAACCATTTGTGGAAAAATCTACTGCTGAGATCTTACTGGGGATGTACTAAAACGAAGGACCTGTGTCTGGACTGGATCGTATCATGCTGCAGCTGAGGACTCCACTGAATGTTCCTCCATACAAGCAGTCACCTCTTTTTAGAAAACAAAATATAAACACAAATGATCAACAATTTCCTGACAATACAAAATTGCTCATTTATGCGGACGGCATAGCAATGGCTGTACAAGGATCAAGCTTTGATGAGGTAGATGAAACCAATTGAAGCCTAATCCAAGCAAGATGGTGTATGCTTTCCACCTTTGAAACCAAGAGGCAATGGTTGAATTTAATGTGATGTGGCAAGGGAACCGATTACAGCATTGTTCAGTGCCAAAATACCTTGGTGTGACCCTTCACAGCACACACTCTTTTAAGCAGCACTGCCTGAATACCAAAGCCAAAGTTATTACAAGGAACAACATAATCAGGAAACTCACAAAATATAAATGGGGAACTTAACCATGCATGTTGTGTACATCAGCTTTAGCCCTGAGCATCTTCATGACAGATTACAGTATATTGCTCTAGTACAGAGTGCATCCACACACACAAAGCAAGTCGACATCGCTGTTAATGAAACCATCCATATAGTGACAGGATACCTCAAACCTACACCAGTTGAGAAAATATACCCTCTTGTTAGTATTACTCCACCTAAGATAAGGAGAGAAGTAGCAGCAGACACCAAAAGAACTAAGCATGAGAATGACCCTCTGAATGGATATGAGACTCAAGTCCGCTTGCTCAGATCCAGGAAGAGCTTTATGGCAAGAACAAACATTCTTGAGTGTACACAAGAGCAAAACCAAATTAGAAGATGGAGGAAGGAGCTCACTGGGCAAGAAACAACATTAAAGGAGGGTATAGCTGAGGAACTCAACCTCCCCTACGTCACTTGGAGGACTTTGAGTAGGCTGAGGGTTGGAATGCCTAAATGTAAGACGAACATGCTAAAATGGGGCCTGCTGGCAGACAACAACATGCTGTGTGAGTGTGAATCCGATTCATTTACTGGTTTGCCAATTTCTGCCAGAAACATGCATCAATGAGGACATAAGTTGGGCCAATGACAAAGCTAAGAAAGTAGCTTCATTTGGCAGTCCAGGGTTTGATCGGGACACACAAGAAGAAGATGGTGGCAGCAGCAGCAATGTCTTTTATGGTTGTGCTTTCATGTTATATTTTAATTCAGATTTTGTTAGTCTTCATTGCTGTTAAGATTATGTTTTAGCATCTTTCTTAACAGAAATGTTGATGAAATGAAATAGATAGAAAAAAGAATGAAATACTATAATATAGATGAATCATTTGAGCTCCATCTGGCAGGCAAAATGCACTTCCATTATATGTAGTCCTTTGGCAATGCTTTTTAATGATCTGTTTGGACATGGGGACATTCATTCTGAGCCCTTGAAGCCAGCATTTCCCTCTAGAAGTGAGTAAGCACTATCCACTTTCATTTTGACTGATAGAGAAGATAGTGGCTTCCGTTTTAGAACAGCTTACTTATCTGCCATCATCAAAAAGTGCTTAACTTGCTGCATATCTGCTCTTCAGTGGGAGTGAAGAAGTGTCAACTGTATTGTGGCAACTTGTGTGTGTCTATACCTTAATGGACAGGAAAATGGTACATGTTATGGGATGTACTAAAGCAGTGGTTCCCATCCTTTGGTTTTGGATGTCAATTCCCAGAAGCCCAAGTCGATTCCCCAGAGCACTGATCAGCCAATGTACTGACTTAGGCTTCTGGGGATTGAAGTCTCCCTGTAGGCTGTGTGCCCTATGTTAAGAACCACTGTACTATAGCTCTAATGGTGGTTTGTGTAACTGATACTACTAGGACTCTCATTTGAACTGTTGCTGTGGCTTTGTTGCAGATGGCATAGGCCGATACTATTCTTACACGTTTTTAGCACATCCTGCTCTTAAGCATGGAAATATTTGAGAGGAAGCTAGTGAGAAAGGTTTGTTATGAGAAATATTGTTAGGAAGATGTGAACACTGTCTATCTAATCTGACCCCTGATACGGTGGTTTAAAAAGGAAAAAAGCAACCCTCAGAACAGTACTTGAGTCTATGAGGAAGTACTGTACCACAACCCGATTGAACGTAATCGTAATGCAACTGCATGATTGCACACTTGCACGTAGCTCAGGTGTGGTGCCTCCTCTTTTGTAGCAAAGTCAGTTGACCTCATTTGTACATAATTTTTAAAATTATAATTCTATGTGCATTCAAGTCAACTCCAACTTAAAAGAGTGATCTCCAAAATGTCCTATCCTCAACAGCCCTGCTCAGGTCTTAGGATCATACCTGTCAACCCACGGCTCCGGAAAAATGGGACCTGCGCACATCGCTTGTGTGCAGGTCGCGTTCCACACATGCGTGGAAAGGTTTTACCCCTTCCCCGCATGTGCGGAAGCGCTACGCCGCTTGCACAGCCCTTACGCAAGCGATATAGTGCTTCCGCACATGCGTGGAAGGGGTAAAACCCTTCCGCGCATGCGCGGAAAGCGTTTCCCCCGCTGCCAAATTACGGGGTTTCGGCAGCGAGGGCCGGGTTATGACGTCAATCAACGTCAATTTACGGGGTAATCCCGGCCAAATTGGGAAGGTTGACAGGTATGCTTAGGATACAATATATTTCACACAAGGTTTAATAAGTGTCTCTCCAATTGTATGAGCTTCACCATTATGTGCAATGCAGTAACTTGTGAAAATATGGTTCTGTTGCATTTTCATTTTTACTTTTAACAATTGTCATTTGAAGTTTAGATTTTTTTCCCCAGGGACTCAAGTTGTTTCTTTTAAGAAATGACTATCTTTTTTCTTTATAATTAGTGTATTTTGTTTCAAAGTGCCTAGGAAATTTAGCTGGAGACTTTGAACTGTTGACTAGAATTTTATTACATAAAACACATATTGCATCAGGGGCATCTGTTTTTCCAATACACGTAAAGCCTCAATTTAAATAACTTTTACCGTATTATTTTTTTTGGTGCACTCTTAGATGAAACCTGCTTGTCATTATTACATTTCGATGAAACTGTAATTTGCTGTCTATCCACAGATGTGTCAGAAGAGATGTTTGGAGGACGGTGAAAGGTCACAGAAACTAGAGTCAAAAGATAGATTTTTTAAGACTTTAAAAAAACCAGACTTGCTTTAAAGAAAGTAATGGAGTGAGAGTCCTCCAGAAAAGAGGACTTTTTGCCATATATTTCCAAGAAAATCCATGTGGATACTCTGTTGTGGAGTGCCTCATGAGTCAATTATCTCCACATGTTATTTATAAAAATAAATAAATAAATAATAAATTTAACATCTATGTAAACTGGAGGTGGGGATCATCCAGATATTAGGAGTTTGTAGTCATCAATATGCTGATGCACAATTCTTTATTTATAGCTTCTGTAATGGGTGCCTTGAGGACTGTCTCGCCTTGATAATGGAATGGACATGGGCAAACAAATTGAAACGGAATCCTGGCAAGACAGAGAGGACCTGCTCTGTTTTTGCAAACAAATGGTATCTCGTGTTAGCTAGTTTAATCTTCCTATTGCTCTCCCCCCTAGTAATATTGTGTTTTCCAGTAAGTTCTACTCACGTATTGCAAACTAACAGCTGTGGTTTCCTTTATTGAGGCAGTCTATCTCATGTCAAGTCTTCCTCTCTTCCTACTGCCCCTTCTTTTTCTCAGCAATATTGTATTTTATGTTCAGTTCTGTATTTTCATTTTATGTTCATGGTTGAATAACCTCAGTTTATTAATTTTTGTCCTAGTGAGAGTTCAGGCTTAACTTGATTGAGCAAACACTTATTTGCCTTTCTGGTTGTCTGTGATATCTGTAAGGCTCTCTTCCAACATTGCATTTTGAATAAGTTGATTTTCCTTTGTCTTTACTGTCTTTCTTTCCATGGTATGGATGATTTTGACCTTGGTTTCAGTCTTTGCTAACTTGGAGCCCCCCTTGTGTTTTAATTTGAAAAGGCGAGGAGACATCTTTTGCAAAACATGTAAACAGAGCTTTTACACTTACATAGTTTTTCTTCCTCAGAGCTTTTGGAAATTGTAACATAGCTTTCTTGTTTGCATTCTGGTGTGTGTGTGTGTGTATTTCTCTGTTGTATGTGCTGCATTCGCTCATACCTTTGCTTCACCATTTCATTAAGTCCAAAAAAGCACTTCAAAGTATTTTGGCATAGAGGGACTACAGCCACCTCCAAGTTGTTCTTTTTCTGCTCTCTCCAGCAACAAGAGTACAGATCATCTGCTCATCTTCTAGGATAATTTAGCACTGGGTGATTCTACATTAGGAGGTTTCTGTTGGAATTTGTATGTAGTGTTTATATATTTGAACTTCTATCTTAAAAAACAAGAAATTCAATTGATAAAAATATTCTTTAATCCACTATTATTTACACTTGTCAAAACAACAACAACACCCTTGATAATTACTTTGTGCTTGAGTAAGAAGTGGTTAATTGATGAAAAAAAGAGTCAGCTTCTGGGATTTTCCCTTGTCTTGGATCTCTTTGCTGAGTGGTAGTGAGCACAAGAGGATATCCTTAGATGGTCTTGACATCTGCCATTTGCGTTGTCAACATTCAGGCTGTGTATAGTTTGCTGTGTATAGTTTGGCATCTCCCCCCCCCCCCCCCCCCCCCGTTGGCAGCACGGGCACAATATTCTGCAGCAATATCAGGCCATTTCCTAGCATTTTGAATCATAGATATAGAAATACAGTACTGTACCATATGCCACATTTATAAACTTGGGATTTTTAAAAAAAGAATTGAATTCTTTTAACAGGCCTACTGTAGTTACAAGTCACTACTAGATTTCAGTTACAGTGTTGCTATTACATCAATCATGATACCATTTTTAGGAAGTATGCAAAAGTCAAAATATAAACTTAACATCAAACAGCATACAAATACATTGAAAATCAGGATTACCTCTGGATTCTTCAATTTGCCCAAGTCTACTTAAGAAGCTCGCCTTGTTGGCTGGAAGGCTGGCAAGCCGGCAGTTCGAGACTCAGATATTTCATGACAGATTGAACGCCCGTCTCTGTCCCAGCTCTTGGGGACATGAAAAGAGGCTTATTTGGGTGTTCCCTGAGCGGAGTTTCTTCTACAAAAATCCTTTCAACGTAGAATAATTTCTGACACAAAATTATTATCCCTGGAGGTACAATGAGGAATCACGCTACCGACCTTTTCGTTCCAACCTACTGAGCTATCCAGCCAGCTAGCACAGAGCAAGGAAATGTTAAGTCTTTCTGTTACTGGTTTCTTAAAATACAAGTACAGTGGAACCTCATACAACAATCACCCCGTACAACAATGTAATCGCTTAACAATTAGGTTTTTTGGGAGAATGGCATCCCACATAACAATTTTCGTACAACAATTTTTCAATGGGAAAAACCACTTAGCAAAAAAATAATAATTGTTGTGCGATGCATCCCATAGGGAAAATTGCTAAACGATGCATGTATTGTATAGCAATTGTTTTGTACAACAATGAGCCCTGTGGAATGGATTAAAATCGTTGTATGATTTTATGAAAACTGTTTTCCCTATCGCATAACACTAGAACTAGGGGACACTCCATGAAATTTTTGGGTACTAGTTCTCAAACAAATAAGAGAAAGTACTTTTTCACCCAGAGGATTACTGGTCTATGGAACTCCCTGCCAGAAGAAGTGGTGACAGCTGTCAGTCTTGACAGCTTTAAGAAAGGATTAGACAAGTTCATGGAGGACAAGAGTATCAATGGCTATAATTATGGATACTTAAGGACAACCTCCGGGTTGGAGAGATAGGCAGGATATCTCTCAATATCATTTCCAGGGAATCCTAAGCAGGTGAAGGCACCTGCTTGGGAATACCCTGAAGGAAATGGTGAGCCACTGTGTGAGACAGAATGCTGGACTGGATGGGCTGTGGCCTGTTCCAGCAAGGCTGTTCTTATGTTCTTATGAGGTACCACTGTACTGTACATTAATCAGGTAACATTCTTCAAGTTGTTAGCAAGGACTTGAATGAAGATTTTTTGGTAAATTGGTTATTCTGGTGGCATATTACATGTGGTTTAAGTGGCTAGAAAGGAAATAAGAGTATAATTAATTGTCATGGTAGTGGCAGAATCATTGGGCCTATATTGTTTGGTTAACATTTACAAGCAATCAGTACTTTGATACTCGATGGGTTATACAGATGGCAACCACATTCTTAAGGAGGAAATGGGGATAGAAAAGCGAGAAGGAAGGAGTACGTAAGGGATAAGAGAAAACAACCATAGTATATACAGATTTTTATATACAGTATAGTGCATTCAAAGGGGTTTAGAATAAATACATTAGGTGGAGAGAAAATGAGAATTAAAACCTGGCAAACATAAATTTGTCAACCTGAGAGTCTCTTTGGGATTCTTGCAGTTGCAAGTATAAATATCTTTGCTGTCATGATGGCTGTCATGTGCATTCTTCAGGCAGGTCAGAGTGGCATATGTTGAAGATCCCCTGGGGCATTGGCACTCAAATATCTTGTGCTTTCTTTTCCGCCCAGACAATAGTGAGAGCAGTTGTGTTTACAGGCTTTCATAGGAATGGCTCAGACAAGAATATGTTGGTAATATTCACAACTGGTGAGAAAATGTTAGGTGTGTTCTTCAACTGACCAAATCTGCTAATTAAACCGAGTATGAAATGAGTTTCCGCTAGGTGATAAAACTTAATTCCAATCTTTTTGAAGAAGAGTATCTGAGGGCAGCAGACCAAAGACACCTGTAGGATGTCCCAATTCACTAGCTGAGAGAGGTCTGTAAGCCCATAATTTGCTTCTGGCAAACAGCAGTTGAATATAAATCAGGGGTGGCCAAACTACGGGCTGCGGCACCATTTCATGTGGCCCGTCACCGCCCTCGCTGCTACTGGAAGCAGAAACAGGCGTGTTTACAACACCCATAAAATGCACCCGTGCCTGCATAAATGTGCTCACGCCTGCAGTAGATGCTGCCATAAACCCCCCCGCGGCTGTTGTAAATGTGTTTACGACAGCCGCGGACATGTTTTACGGCAGTGTTTATGGTGGGAGGAATCATGTGACCAGCCTAGCCTGCTCAACCATGTGACCGGCCTGTGGCACGAAAAGTTTGAGAACTCTTGCTATAAATGAACAGCCACAGATATGCTGTTCCTTCTTCTCCCCATTCATGTTGCCCATATTTGTTGCAGCCTATCTTGTGTCAGTGCTCTTCTCGAAAGACTAGAAATATCAACCATTGTAGCAGGATAATGTGTCTTTTCAGATGAGGATCAAATAGTTCTTTAAAGCCACAAGGTATGGCAGTAAGATTTTTAGCCACTTTTTGGAAAGGGAAAGAAAAGTTAAAAGGCACAATGTTATGGAGAGAGTGTTTTCTCGTTAGGAGTGAGACAGAAAGACATGGGTGGTGGCTGCAATGCTATTGTGCTTGTATTGCTCTGGTGGAGGAAGAAGAGCTGTGCACTGTTATGGCTGCAAAGTGTGGGCTTTTCCTTCCTTTTTCATCTTTGCTAAAAGCACGGTGACCTGGGTAGATCCCACTGAGCTTTACTGAAAATGCAGCACACCACTATGCCTTCTGCTGGAAAAGAAAGGCAGGAGGACACGGGAATGGTACTAGTGGTTAGAGGGACTGTGAAAGGGAGGCGGAAAAGTGGGTTGGAAGATGGATGGCTGTTCCCTAAATCAAATGTTGATGCACCACCATGCAACTCTCCAGACATTGTTGGGTTACAAGCCGCATACACCCATGCCATCAGGGCCAATGTTTTGGGATGATAGAAGTGATCGTCATTTATCTGGAGGGCTGTAGGTTGTCCATGTATATCCTAAATGATAGTGATGATGCTGAAATATTTTACTAGTTAGTGTTCTGAGCTGGGCTATTCTCTCTTGCAAGCAGCCTAGGACCTGGCAGTTGTTCACATTGTGTGCTCAGGAGTGCAGTGCCTAAGTTGCTCTCATTGTTTGTGGGTAGCTGGCCTGGTGTTGATGCCAGCTGATGAAAGGCTAACCTTCTTCTGACCTCTGGTTCTGGAGGAAGATGCCAGTGACCATCTGGTGCACCAACTGGGTGGCTTAGTTGTACAGTTGTGGCTGGCAGAGATCAGTCATCAGCTGGCTAAAGTAGCAGAGAGGGAAGATAGTTAGATCTGGCATTCCTTTAATTTAATCCTAATAGCCTGGAAGAAGGAAGTGACCTCTGTGAAGGTTGTGTGTGTGTGTGTGTCCTATTTCAAGCTGGCGAACTGAAACACAGTTCATAGCCTTTTTCACATTTTGACTGTTTTTTTGATACAGTTTCTCAAACGATCATTTTCTGTCTGCCAGACAACCTTGAGTTGTTAAAGATACATTTATTCCTAATTCTTTTAAAAGTTGTGGTTGTTGGGTACCTATTGGGCAAGATCTTAAAAAGTTCTTTTCACTTTGTCCATCTTCCATTCTTCCCTCCCTTTGACCCTTTGGTTGCTGAATAGCAACCTTTATCCAACATTTCCTTTTGCTGTTTTCAATGCCTAGTCAAAAAAGCAGAAATCTTTTTTCTCTGTAAGAAAACAGAATAGTAATGGAAAGAAAGAATTACAGTACCATATATACTCGAGTATAAGACAACCCAAATATAAACCGAGGTACCTAATTTTGACCTGAAAACCCAGGAAAATAGATTGACCCGAGTATAGGCCGAGGGTGGGAAATGCAGCAGCTAATAGTGAGTTTCAGCAATCAAAATACAGTTGTACCTCATACAATGATTTTAATCTGTTCCATGGGGCTCATTGTTATACGAAACAATTGCTATATGATACATGCATCGTATAGTGATTTTCGCTATGGGATGCATCGTACAACGATTTTATGCTAATTGGTTTTTCCTATTGAAAAATTGTTGTATAATTTTTTCCATAGGGAAAATTGTTATGCAGGACACCATTTCCCCCAAAAAACCTAATTGTTATGCAATTTCATTGCTATACGGGGCAATTGTTGTATGATGTTCCACTGTACATGAAAATATGGTAAAATTAGTTGGCACATCTCAATCCGGCATGGTCTTGGGAACCTCATGGTCACTGACCCGAGTGTAAGCCATGTCCCCGTTTTGGGGCTCATTTTTGAGGCTAAAAAACTCAGCTTATACTTGAGTATATACGGTACCTAGTAACTGCAATAATATCAAGTAGAATATGACAGCAAATATGGAATTGAAGTCAGAGATAGAGAGTCATGAATTAGAGCAGGGGTGCCCAAACTTTTCGGGTTGTGGGCTGGTCATATGGATCAGGGGGCCGATCACTATGGCCCATGGGCCGGATCCAGCCCCTGGCGCCAATTCATCCGGCCCACAAGCCCTCATTGTTCCCGGAAGCTTCTGAGAGCAACAAGGGCTTTGCGGACTGGATTAATTGGCACCGGTGTGTGTGTGGGTGGATCTAGCCCATGAGCCATACTTTGGGCACCCCTGCATTAGAACATGAGAACAACTGCAGCCTTTCCACTAAAATTTAAGAAGACAAACATATTTTGTAGCCTGCCTTGTCTAAAAATAGTGCTTGTCTCGTTTTATTTAAAAATATTGAAACCATCATTGCACATCCATCCACAAGAATTAGTAGAGGACATTTTTTACCACTCCATCATCTCCGCATAGATTTATATCAAACATTTTGTATGTGTTCTCTGTGGTAGTTTGATTGGAGAGATTTCTTATGTAAGATAAATCACTACGAAAATCCTACTTTAAACCATTGTTTTATCTTAAGATGTTTCAAGATGTGTGCAGTAATTGTTCTTTTAAGCAATCAATTCAATACATCAATTGGACTGCAGTGGCTCAAGTGGCTAAGACGCTGACTGGGAGGCAGAAGGTCAGCAGTTCGATTCCCGAGTACTGCAAGGCAGAACGAGCTCCCGTCTTTGTCCCAGCTCCTGCCAACCTAGCAGTTCGAAAGCAAGAAATTGCAAGTAGATAAATAGGGACTACATCGGTGGGAAGGTAACAGTGTTCCGTGCACTCCGGTGTCTAGTCATGCCTGCCACATGACCACAGAAACGTCTGCAGAAGCAGACAGCACTGGCTCTTTGGCTTTGAAACAGATGAGCACTGAACCCTAGAGTCAGGTACGACTGGCTTTCGAGCAAGGGAAACCTTTATCTTAAGATGTTTCAAGATGTGTGCAGTAATTGTTCTTTTAAGCAATAAAATCAATACATCAATAGACTAAGGTTTTCTCTGTAATGAGAGCTAAAATATATTGATTTGTTTTAAGAAGATTCTAAAATAACCACATAATGGTCTTCAAAGGACGATAGTTGTGTTCTTATTTTCTCTGTAATATCTGTACACCAAGCTCCATTTTACTAACTGCTTGAGCCTTGAGGTTGGGTGATGCACTGCTTTCAGACAGTTTAAACTTTTTTTAAAAAAAGCTTTCATGAAAGCTGGGATGGGGTGGACTAGAAGCTGTCCTGGCACTGTTTTTTTAGAAAATGTTCAGATTCTTCGTCTTGTTTTTTTGTGAGTCACATGGATGGGTTAACTCTGCATCTGTGCAGACAGTCTTCAAAATCTTCCAGAATTCAAAGAGAGCCATTGGACTCTTCCCTCCCTCCTCTCAGTGTGTGTTCCGTGCTCAATGGTTCCCCTTAGTTCCCTTTTTGCCATTGTAGACACAACGCCTCCAATCATCCAGAGCATTCCTCTCAGTGTCAAACAAAAATTCAGCAAACTGTAAATAGTTATATCTTACATTTGCTGTTCTTCTGTTTCTTTAAAAAAAATCTTTATTATTTCCCCAGTTTATGGCCTCTTTAGGGTGGTTTTGGGGGGTGGCTTAAATGAGAAAAGAGGATTAACTTGAGAAAGCCTTGATGCTGGGGAAGGTTGAGGGCAAGGGAAGAAGGGGATGGCCAAAGATGAGATGGTTTGTTTTTTTGTGTGGTCACAATAAGCAGAGGGCTAGATGGGCTGAGGAGGATGGTGGAGGACAGAGGTGTGTCCCTGGGCGGGAAGCAGCCTGCCCATCAACTTCCCTCTCAGCTGCGCTGTTTTGAACCCGGCCTCGAAAGAGTGAGGTGGAAGGGGAAGCTGTCAGGCTGCTATTTGTCCGGTGTGGCACATCCTTGGGCGGGAAGCAGCTTGCCTGCCAACATCCCTCTTCGCCTCACTGTTTCGAAGCTGTGCTCGAAACAGTGTGGCAAAGGGGGAAGCTGACAGGCTGCTTTCAGTCCAGGGTGGCGCATCCCTGGTCGGGAAGCAGCCTGCCTGCTAATATCCCTCTCTGCCTCGCTGTTTCAAATCCGGGCTCGAAACAGCAAGGCGGAGGGGGGAGCTGACAGGCCGCTTTCCATCCAGGGTGGTGCATCCTCGGGTGGGAAGCAGCCTGCCTGTCAACTTCCCTCTCCGCTGTGCTGTTGTGAAGCTGGTCTCAAAACAGTGAGGCAGAGGGGGAAGCTGACAGGCCGCTTTCGTCCAGGGTGGTGCGTTCCCAGGTGGGAAGCAGCCTGCCTGCCAACTTACCTCTCCGCCTTGCTGTTTCAAAGCCGGGCTCAAAACAGCGATGTGGAGGAGGAAGTTGACAGGCCACTTTCCGTCCGGTGTGGGAGGGGAAGAAGGCGGGAGGGAAGGCAGGAATGAAGTGGGGACAGAGGAAGGGTAGGGATGGATGAGGGAGGGAAGGAAGGAGGCAAGGGGGAAAGGAAGGAAGATGGGCAAGAGGGAGAAAGAGGGTTACTCACGCCATCTCTGCCTCCGCCCAGGAGGTTGCTTCGTCCTTCAGTCTAGGCAGTGGTGGCGGTTGGGGGCACTTGCGCATTAGGGCCTGCGTGCTGGGCGCCAGGGCAGTCGGTGTTGGTTCGTGCCTGTGCGTGCCGGATATCCCGCCTCCACGTTCGGGTCCTCCTGCCTGATTGGCTGAGGCATGTCGCGGAGGACGCTGGAACTCATAGTTTTTTCCCGTGGTTGTGGGGCGTAAGCCCCAATCTAGGCCCCCGGACCCTCGTGGCGCTGTTCTCAGGGACAAAAGGTAGGTGTGCATGGCGTATGACAGGATAGGCTCAATGGGTGTGGAAATGCATTCCGCACACGCATGGCCACACCCCTTCTTTATAGGTATAGATGGAATAGCAATATCATCAGCCATACTTGGGGCTCCAAGTTCCAATTGGAATGAAGCCCATTGCCTCTCCATGACTCTGTTTCAGGCATTTTGAATCCATATATGATATTGGGACAAGACTTTAAATACTGTACCTAAAAATGTGCCCATATTTTGAAATCAAAACCATCTATACTGTGGCATACTCAATGGCAAAGTCAGCTTCCAAGGAACTCTTCTAGATTGATTCAATACCAAAAAGTCCTAAGAATAGCTATTTCTTTTTTTTACAATCTTATTTCTAGAGATTGACAGAAATTTACAACAAACACATCTTCATGTAGAACACTGTGTTTCGAAAGACTTATAATTTATAGGATACATATTTCCACATTTCAGTATGTTAAACTCACAGGAACTTCTTCCTACTTGCCCTGGGAACAGCATCTTCTAATTTGAAGTCTTAGCTTTTGGCCTATTCATTGTCCCAAGAGTTTTTACAAAATGCATGGTTCCAGTGGCAGTGTTTACAATCGGCCCACATAGCAATGAAATCATATAACAATTAGGTTTTGGGGCGAAATGGCATCCCGCATAACAATTTCCCCTATGGAAAAAATCGTACAACAATTTTTCAATGGGAAAAAACACTTAGCAAAAAAAATCATTGTACGATGCATCCCTTAGGGAAAATCGCGATATGATGCATGCATCGTATAGCAATTGTTTTGTACAACAATGAGCCCCATGGAACAGATTAAAATCATTGTATGAGGTACCACTGTACCGTATTTGCTGGCATATAAGACACACTCCTTCCCTCAAAAAAAAACCAGTGCGTCTTATATGCTGGTAACAGCCCCTGGTGTGGTTTGGTGGTTAGCTGCTGGTAATCACTATGAGCCAGGCAAAGGGCAACTTCCAAAGGAGCTCTTGCTTGGCCGATCCCATTTCCCCCGCCTCCTGATGGTCAGTAGTGATGGTTGAGATCAGCTGGGCAAGAGGCTCCTAAAGGAGCAATTATGCCCAGGCCAAATTTATTTATTTATGAATTTATATCCCGCCCTCCTGATGAAAAACATCACTCAGGGCGGCTAACAACATATATAAAGTACAATACGACAACAGATAAAACAACAGCTGCTAAAAAATAACAAACCCAACCCACTAAAAACAACATTAAAAACACATAAAACTAATCAGATTATGACTAAAAAAACACCCTTGCCCTCCCCCCACCCAGCATAAAATGGCAGAAAACAAACAGAGATATTAAACAGCGAGGAGCAGGATCCCTCAACAGGCTAAATAAGCCATTGGGCTTGTACAGAAGAGTTACACATGCCCCAAACCTGCTGGCATAGCCAGGTCTTCAACATTTTTCAAATCCCGGGCGATACCCCCCATTGCCTCCTGAAAGACTGAAGGGATCCTTCTTTTCCTCCACCTTACCACCAAACAAGAAGAGTGGGATGAGGGGAAAAGAAATGGACTTAAAAGATTCTTCTTTTCCCCTCACCCGACCACCAAGCAAGGAGAATGGGGTGGGGAAAAAACAAAATGGGCTTAAAAAATCCTTCTTTTTCCCTTACCCCACCACCAAGCAAGGACAGTGGAATGGGGGGTGGGGCAAGCTGAAAAGATCCTTCTTTCCCCCCTCCCACATTTCTTTGCTCCTGAAGTTAATTTTGGAAATTCATGAAAAAATGTAGAAAATTATTTTTCCCTTTAAAATGTGTATAAAAATGACGTGCATCTTATACTCCAATGCATCTTACACACCAGCTTAAATCAAGCTAAATATTATGAAAAACTTTATCACATGCATTTAATATTTAATAATACATGTACAATGTGTAGCCTTCACCTTGTGACCTTGTTCTCCTATCCATACCTCTCTAAACAAACCTATCTGTTCATTATCTTATCTCCTATTTCCAAAACGTTGAATATTCCTGACTAGGTTCACATGTCCAATAAAGTGAGAAAAAACAATTTGAGGCAAAGCACAAGGATAGAGTAATCCACATGTCTTGATACTCTGTTTCTGTCCACTTTATAAGTAATTGAAACTGAAAAATTCAACTGCAAAATTAATGTCCTCATTCAAAAGATCCAAACTGAATTTATTCAAATATCTTCAAAATCATTAATGTAATGGAAACCTTCAATCATCTCAAATATCACTATCTTCAAAATCAATTCTTCGGAGTGAAAACTTCAAATACAACTTTCTTCAGATGATTGCAATGTATGATGATTGCATGATGCAATGATTGCAATGTATGATGAATAGAACATCGAATTCTTCTGATTAAAAGGATCCTAATAACAAGAAAAATGTCTATTACCTTATATTATTTCGTTATAACATTGTGACTAGGAGGTTTATGATGCAATAATATAAAGTAATAGACATTTTTCTTGTTATTAGGATCCTTTCAATCAGGATGTGTGTTTGAAGTTTTCACTCCGAAGAATAACATTTTGTAGAATACAAACAATAAGATAGATATTTATACCATGGTACTATCTCAGGTCATAATCTTTGTATGTAATTTTGGATTGTATTTATTTTTCGAAATCCTGAAGAAGAAATTTTGGAAAAGCCTTAGATTTCCGGAACGGCTTTGATGATTGAAGGTTTCCATGACATTGATGATTTTGAAGATAGTGATATTTGGATGATTGAAGGTTTACATTACATTAATGATTTTGAAGATAGTGATATTTGAGATGATTGAAGGTTTCCATAACATTGATGATATTGAAGATATTTGAATAAATTCAGTTTGGATCTTTTGAATGAGGACATGAATTTTGCAGTTTCAATCTATACCTATAAATCTGAGCGTTAACCGTTGGAATGTGACAAAGGATCCTGCACCAGGCCATACTAGCCCGTACCAAGCATTCGTGCATTTGCAGGCAACTGTCGGGTTGAGAAATGTGACAGTGGGGCAGGAGACCCACGAACGCACTCAAAGAAAAAGGACTTCAATTCCCAACGTTCCTTGCACCGCCCCACAGCCAATCAGGCTGAGAGGCGCGAGCAAAAAGAACTTTGGGAAATGCATCACGGCCAATCGAAATCGAGCCGCATTAAAAAAAAACTGCCGCACAAACGCAAACCACAAACTGAAAACTACAAGTCCCAGTGTCCTGCGCGCCATGAGCGTGCCGAACGCTGAGAAAGCTGGCACACGAAAAATAAACTTACAAAAAGCAATGGAAGCGCAAGTCCCCAGCAAGCAGACACAGCGCCTCTCAGCCACGCAAAATAAAAGGCACAAAATGCCACCGCGAGACACCCACCGTCCTTCTTTCCCGGAGCAATGGGGGGGGGGAGAGGGACTCCCTCTCCTCCACACTACCCCGCCGAAGACACGGCGAGACCACCACTGGCCTCAAGGAAAGTTGAGCCGGGGTGGAAAACCCCCCCAGAAAAAACGGAGTGGGGGTTCAAGGGGGGGGGGAAGGTACTGGAGCATTCCCCCCCTTGAAAGCGAACCAATTCCCCAGGAAGACAAGGCAGCGAACGAGGCTCCAGTCACTGCCTTTACTTCCCGAGGAAGTGTTTCGCTTTCAGGGGGGGGGATGCACCAGTACCTCCCACCCCCCATTGAAAGCCAAACAATTCCCCAGGAAGCAAGGGCAGTGAACGGGCCTCCGGTCGTTGCCTTCGCCTCCCGGAGGTACTCACCCGGGCGCAGCACACACATACTGGGCTGCACATTTAAAACTTGCCAAGTGTGTGTGTGCGCGCAGACCAAAACAACCCCTAAACACCAACATCACCAAAAAGAAAACAACAAAAATGAACACCAAAACTATTACAAAATAATAAAACAAAAATAAATCAATAATTTAAAAAAACATTAATAAACAAAAATAAATAAACCACAATATACACAAACAAAATCTAAACCACAAACAAAACACCTAACTACAACACGAAAAACACAAACAAGCAACAAAATAAAACAAATTAAACAACCAGAAATAAACAAACTAATTTAACCAAACTAAAAATAAACCAACACACAAAAGACCAAACAGAAACACCTCCCAGCCCACCAACACAAAAAAACAAACAAAGAAAAACCCCAGAAGAAAGAAAACCAGACAACTTACCAGCATGTCCCCCCTCCATGACATCCGGAACAGAAATGAAGAACCAAAGACGACTTACCGGAAGAAGCACCACCCAGAGGCCAGAAGAGAAAAAACACCTGAAATGAAACCAAAAACCCTAGCAGCCCCACCTGCAGGGCACAATAGTAAAAACAACTCAAAAACACTCAACAGCCCCACCTAGAGGCCACAAGAGTAAAAACAAGTCAAAAACAACACAAAATCACAATTTTACACAAATCACAAATATGTTTCAAAAAAATAACATAAAAGGATTTCTAAAATCCTGTGTTTAGTTGTAACTCAAATAAAAATCCAAAAAATCTAAACAGTTTTAAAACATTGAATGTAAAAAACATGTACTTTCAAATTTTTAAAATTATTACCTACGATACAACCATTAAAAAAGGTCACATACTAAAATATTATTTGGTTAAATAGAAAATTTAGAAAAATTATATAATCCTTTGTTCTCTTTCTAATTCACAAAAAAACCAAACAAACTGATCACAGTTTATAACAGCCCGGCATCGTAACAAAAATTAACGTATATGTTAAACCAAATATTCAAAAACACATTAGAAAAGTTACAAAATACAAGTTGTTATTACTGTAAAGTATCACAACAATACAATCTATTTAACAAATGAAAACATAAAGGAATTGTGCACAAATAAAATTTTTAAAAAGAACAATTACAGACTAACCTCTTTTTTACAAACATTACCAAAAAATAAAACCTTCCAACACAATTTAAAACAGCCCGGCAACCCGGGCAAACTATGGTAGTTACTTATAAAGTGGACAGAAACAGAGTATCAAGACAAGTGGGGTTACTCTATCCTTGTGCTTTGCCTCAAACGGTTTTTCCTCACTTTATTGGATTACTTCACCGTTTGGCCATCTCTAGGTTCACATGTCAGCTTGTCATTTATAGTAATACTCCATAGTTCTTTGTTCATAGTTATTTATTCAGAAATAAATGTACATTTTACAGTTCTTAGTTCTTAATAATTTCATGGCTGTTACCATAATAACAATCAGATCCTTCTTATGCTCATGCTTCTTATGCGACATTTATATCTCCCAATTCCATTAGCAGTGCAGTCCTAAGACATATTTGTAACTACTGATAATATCTTATTAATTTCATCAAAAACTTTTGTCCCTAGAGTCGGATACGACTGGCTTTTGAGCAAGGGTGACCTTTACCTTTACCACTTCCATAATGTTTTGTAACAATGTTCCTTAATTCTTACTGACATTTTTTTTCAAATTCTTTGATTCCATATTCTATTCCATTCTGCTTCTCTAATTTTAATCTTTAAATCTAGCTCCCATGTTTCTCTCATTAATTTCTGAGCTATTCCATATTCCATTAAGAGTTTATAAGTCTTGCTGTCTAGTCACTTTATTGAGGTTGTTTTTTGTTCTAATTGATTTATCAGTTCTTCAAACATTGTCAATTCCCTACCTTGATTATATTTCTTTAGCCAGTCCTCATTCCATTTCTCCATCTGTAACCTTTCAAACCCATTTAACTTTAGTGGTATATATAATGTATATCCTTTCCCTTTCATCCCTATTCCTGATTTTCCATTCCTTTACAGTTCTTAACTCTCTTCCTTCCATCGCCTCTATATCTTCTGTTTTCAATTAAATTGGGAAATTTTCTAGATCTTAAGGAAGGGAGAATGGGAGGCTTGGAAAGGCCTTTGAAATCTCATGGAGCCACTACTTCTTATTGATTAGCAAAATGGGCTAGTAGTCAGGTCCACCATTATGTGTTGTTGTTTTTTCAGTGCAAGGAAAGAAAAGACGAATGAAAATTGTGCTTGGTGGTGTAATAATCCTTCCCTGGTAATCTGGTTGTGTATGGAGAGGAGATACCTTGGGGAAGTAGTACTAATAACACTCCCCCCCAAAAAAACAACAACAACTTTTTTTTTGTTGTTTTCCTATAGCTGAAACGAGAAGCATCTGAACATACTACAGTACCATCTTTCCCCAAAATGTGCCTGGCCCTTGGAGTAATATTACTACTTCAGGGGCCGGGCTAAGAAGTATTGCTCTGGAAAGAGATGGTGGTTGTGGGTCAGCTGAACACTCAGTCTTCTACTGCTTGGGCTGGGCAACGTTTGTTGATCTGTAAAATAAAATGCCAGCTGTGGCAGGCCTTGCAGAACTGATGAGACCTGGTATGGATTCCCCATGCCCATCTGGCATGGAAACGGCCCTTGCAGAGGCCACTTAGGTGAGAAGGCTCCCGGCCGTGGTTTCTGTGGGCAGAGAAATTAAGGGGGGTGGATTAATGATAGGGTTTGATTCACCCAATTAATGACCTGACCGACGGTTCCGCTGAGAGGGCATTTCCCCAGACTCAGTTACCCATTAAGGTAATCACTCATCTCCGAGTCAAGCCTTATCCCTGGTGCAAATAGAAGCCATGTTTACCCCAGTCTAATCCTTGGACAATGGTGTTTCCCCTGTCAATGTTTGTCCCAGTTAATTAACTTCCCCAAAGAGAGACTCCCAATTAACCCGAGTAAACAGGTGATGTGATTTTCTGTCAGATGACGGTTTTGCCACCGTTGCGCTTTTTCTCCTATATATGTTGAAGTTTTCCCTCAATAAACTACTGATCTGATCTCGCTCCATACTGCCTCGTATCGTTTCTTGATCAGTCTCCTCCGGGACCTCCGGCCCTCTGCGGCCCCGATTCCTACAACCTGGCATTCTCTTGGGGTCTAGGAGCGGATTTTATTCCCATCAATAATCTGCATTGTAAGAAATAAATTTACCCTGGATATATCAAAATGGGGCTAGCATTCTTCCCTCCAGAAAGGGTGCCGTAGAAAGGACATGGTGCTGATAGTTCTTCCAGCACTGTTGTGAATGTTGGAGATATAATTTATTTTTGATTTTATAAAGCTGATGGGCTTTTGCTGCAGTGAAACACTGTCTCATTTCCTCCCCGTTATGGTTCACTTTGCTGATCTTGGATCAGCCAGAAGGAGGATGTACAGAAAGGTTAATTAGTTGTTAAATTAGGTAGCTCTAAGCAGATGCACTTTATATAGACACAGTTTGGACATGTGTTAGAGTCTCCTGCTGTCAAATGAATAGTTTCTGAAAAAGTTATGATATCAGGCAGAAAAGCTGGGCTTGCCTGAGGAATGGGTTTGCACTGTTCTAGAACTTTTTTATTTTACGTTGCACAATGAGTTTACATCCTCTGCAAGTGTGCTTATGCACCATGGTGTGTTTATTTTGCTGTACGCGAAACATAGTGGAAATGCCATTCCACGCTGCACATTTGGGAGTGTTGGATCCTGACTAGAACAGCATTATGTTCCTGATAATATAAAGCTCTTTCTTATCTTCTACAAGTAGATAATTACCCATCTCTGTCTAATTTAACAAATAATGAGGCCATTACGGTGTTCTTCAGACTGTAACGTGCACCAAGTCAAATGGGGTGGAAACTATAGCACACGGCAGTTTAAAAAAAATACAATTTTAAAAATAAAATTAATCTTAATAGCCGCCCAGACTTGCTTTGTGAGTGGGGTGGCATACAAGTATAATAATAATAATAACAACAAATTATGATGATGATGATGATGATGATGATGATGATGATGATGATGATGATGATGATGATGATGATTATTATTATTATTATTATTATTATTATTATTATTATTATTATTATTATTATTATTATTATTATTATTATTATTATTATTATTATTATTATTATTATTATTATTATTATTATTATTTTCTAGCTGGAGATTTTCTTGGCAGGGGCTTCACTGAGGGGAGTGATTTAGTAGTTTAGCAGATAGTAAATAAAACAAAAAAGTCAAGAAACATTGTGGCACCTTAAAGCCTAACAGCTATATTTTAATGTTAGCTTGTGTGATCAAGTGCACAGTGTGAATGTGGAGAGACACAGAATCCGGCTCTTTGCTGGTCTGCCGATTGCTGATGCACCAATGAGGACCTGGGTTTGGGCAACTCCAAAGCAAAGAAAGTGGCTTCATTTTGGCAGTCCAGTGTTTGATCTGTACACGGAAGAAGAAGAAGAAAATCAAGTCCACTTCGCCAGACATAAGAGTGAGACTTCATGGCATTAATGTATGCAATTTATATATTTTATGTTACTGCAGAGTCAAACAGGAGACAAGCTTTATTTGTGATAAGACGTGAACAGCAGTTTTAATAGGTTCAGCGGCAGAATACTAATGTCCTGGTTCGTCAGCAGTGGGGTGAAGGGGCATGGATTTAGGGAGGGGAGATCTTCCAACATGAATGAATGAGAGGGTTTTGAGCTTTAGTTGTTGAAATGCAGAAAAATGTAATGAAGGACTGGCCTAGACATTATATATAGATATAGATGAAGCAGCAGCTAGATATATTGTGAGTAGGGGACAAACTGAGAAGTTGCATTTGTTTTTGTAGTATGAAGCTACTGTTGGCAGAAGAATGGTATCTAGTCTGCAGTGAACACACAACTGTCTCTCCTGACTTTCTCTTGTAAACATGGGAAGGTGCCATATAAGAATGAAGAGGCCATCTGACCTAGGAATGGGGAAAATGTGACCTATGAACCATATGCAGTCTCAGGTTAACAACCCCCCCCCCCCCCCAATGTATGGCCATACATTAACTTCTGGCTCTCATCTCTCCTCACTTCACCACTGTGCGATGGCTTTAGTGAAAACTATAGAATAATTCAGAAATATAATGGCCCTGAGTATTGCAAGGCATCTCTACAATATGAAGGATGAAGAGATGATAGAAAGTGTTCCCTGTGTGCATGTTTACTTCACAACTGCCAGCAGTCTCTGCCTCAACTAATGCTAGATGCCTTCTTCAGTAGGAAATTGGCATCATTTTTGACAGTTTCTTGACTGCCCACTGGGCATTGGGTAGCTGCTGAATACTGAACTGTCAATCACGTTACTAAATGGGTCTGCTCTTGCTGTGTGAAAATATGAGTTGTATCAGTTGTTAATATTGTCTGCCTTGTTGCCATGCAGAAAAAGGTGTTGTTACCTTACGACTCACTTGAAAGATACGTGTAGTTCAGAAGTGTTGGGCAGCACTATAGTTCCGTTAGAAAATCACGTTCCTCGTAACTGAGAATGTAGCTACACTAACAACAAGGAGTGAACTAGTGTGAACCACTTTGAAATGATCAGTCTTGATTAAAACAATTAATCAAGCCTGACCATTCACATGAAAATGGATCAGTATTGTGAATGGCTTAATAAGTGTGCCACTTCTGATACTGGCAGATTAATAATTTCCTCTGCTCTGCGGAGGGCAAAAGGAATGAAATTTTTGTTTGTTTGACTGTTTAAGATTATTGTTCATGCACTCTGACATTTTAAAAAAAGCTATCTTTTTTGCCTTTTCTTAAAGAGTTGATTGAGATACAGTACTGCTTGCAACTGAAGCTACCACTGTGTATTAGACTGTGGTTGGTTTCTCAACCAGTAAGGCAAATAAAATATTATATATATTTTAAAAATCTGATATAGTGCCATACCTGTCAACCGTGGCTCCAGACAATACGGGACCTGTGCAGAACGGTTCTGCGCAAGTCGCCTTCTACGCAAGCGTAGAAGGGTTCTACGCAAGCGTAAAAGGATTCTACGCAAGCGTAAAAGGGTTCCACGCAAGCGTAAAAGCCTTCTACGCATGTGTAGAAGGTGACTTGCGCAGAAGGGATGCGCAGTACCTCTTTCCCCCGCTGCCAAATTCCGGGGTTTTGGCAGCTCTGGGCAGGAAATGGCGCAAATCGGCGCCGAAAAACGGGAAATCCCAGCCAATCTGGGAAGGTTGACAGGTATGTATAGTGCATCAACAATAGTCATAAACAATAAAAAGAGTTCTTCCACTCTTTCTCTTTCTGTCTGCCATGTTAAGGGAAGTGATTAATTTGCCAATGTCTGGAAGTGGCTCGCTTGTTAAACCACTTCACAATATTGGCACATTCAGAATAGACTTGCTTTGAATCAACCAATCACATATGCTGGAATCAATCCAAATAAGAGTGGTTCACCCACACCAAGTACAGTGGAACCTCGTATAACGAAAATAATTGGTTCCACAAGGCACTTCGTTAAAAGATTTTTTTTGTTGTATGATGCATGCAACGAAATTCCCTATGGGATGCATTGTGCAACGAAAATCTCTATGGGAAAAATCATTCAACAAAAATCTTTATGGGGAAAATTGTACAAAGAAAAATATTCTATTTCCCATAGAGATTTTCCTTGTACGATACATTTTTCCTCCAAATTCTCTTTGTTGTACGCTTTTTTTGTTGTATGATGCATTCGTTATATGAGGTTCCACTGTACAGTAAAACCCCGATTTATGTAAAAAGGCAATTCCATAGGTTTTTATGTAATACATTTTTTACGTAAATCAAAGCAAACCCATAGGAAAATGAATTTTTACATAAAACGAAGCAAACTCATAGGGAAAATATATTTTTTATGTACAGTGAATCGAAGCAAACCCATAGCAAGATTTTTTTAATGTAAAATGAAGCAAACCCATAGGAACTCTGGGGAAATTGTGTTACATAAATTGGGACATTTACGTAAATCATGATGCGGTTTCTGCAGAAAAGCAATACGTAAGTCCAATTTTATGTAAAACGAGGCATATGTAAGTCAGGGTATTACTGTAGTAGAAGCTCCTTGACAGGAGATAGAAAGCTGTGGGTAGGAACACTTTAGGGGTGAGCTGTTATGCTCTAAGAAAGGCAATGTTTGCTTGTCATCTCTCAGAGTGTACCAACCCAATCCTGCAGCACTCCAAACATCAGGCTAAACAGCCTGCCTAGTAGGCCTTTAACTTATCCAAACCAGTAGAAGGCTTGGGGATTGGTTGCAGATGCTTTGCTTAAAACTATAGCAAGCATGTTATCAGCTTACCACTGAATATTAGCTCTCTGGGCCCCTGGAAAAATATCTCTTGCATTGACTCTTTTTATAGGAAGAGGGTTGGTAGCAGTGTCGGATCGCACCTGTCTCCACAGGGGGTGGGGGCAGAAATTCCCCATGGCCACGCCCATTTCCTTCCCTGCACCCTGCTGAATCTCTTCCTGGATCTCCCTTCCAGGTACGACCTCCATCCTCCGGCACACCAACAAACAATCTACGGGGCAAGGTGTGGGTCTGGGGAGGGGTCCCCCAACTACTTCCCCTCCCAACTCCAACCCCCCACCCCCACCCCAAGAAAAAACCTCTCTCCGGGGTGGAAACTCCTCTTCCCTCCAGCCTCTGCTCCCCCTCCTCTTTCCTCCTTGTGGGGAGAGAGAAAAGGGACAGACCGGATGGGAGGCTTTTCAGGAAGGGACCATTTCCTTTTCCCTCCAACCTGTGCTCCCCCTCCACGTTCCTCCTTTACTGTCTTGAGGGAACGTCTTGAGGGAACTCAGCCCTCCAATGCTTCTAAGAGCATGTTGGTTCCTGCTTCTGGAGTTCAATTCTCAGGTACTGCATGACAGAGTGAGCTCCCGTCCCTATGCCAATGCCTGTCAACCTAGTAGTTTGAAAGCAAAAAATTGCAAGTACTGTAGATAAATAGGGACCACTTTGGTGGGAAAGGTCGCCCTTGCTCAAAAGCCAGTCCTATCTGACTCTAGGGTGCAGTGCTCATCTCCATTTACAGCCAAAGAGCCAGGGCTGTCTGTGTTTGCAGATGTTTTCATGGCCATGTGACAGGCATGACTAGATCACATGGCCACCCCCAACAACCCACAGATTTGGCTACACCCACAGATTTGGCCCCACCCACAGAGGTAGCCCCACCCACAGTGTAGTAGCAATATTTTTTTATGCCCATCACTGGTTGGTAGGTAAATTACTAAAGGGTGATCAGGTCAAGTGATGTACATAATAGGCACAGAATATATTGTGCCAAATTATAATTTGTGAAACAACTAAGGTTTCTCTTGCAGAAGAAAAACCTCCTTGTACCACCATATATCTTCAAAAGATGGAATCCTCCTTCTTTTGGACCAGCTTTCTGCCTGTTCTACATAATTCAGAATTATGTTCTACATAATTCAGAACCCGTTGTTGCTTGTTAAGATTAGGACAACAGTGAGTGAGTGAATGTCTTTCTATGCCTTGTTTCTATGCCTGTGTGGTTTTGAAGGAAATGAAAAAAGGGTAAATGTGACCGTCTCATCTGTTGCTTGCCTCTGACATCTCTTGCTGCTCTTACTTGGAGGTCAATTTTACTCCAACCCCAGAAAATAATGTGGCTTCTATTGATTGTTTAGCTATTACAAGAATATCCAAGAGGTCAGATTCAAATTTTACAGTAGTCTCCTTTGCTTTCCCTTTAGGCCATGGATGTGGAAGATGCTAGGGATGCTCCTTTTTTCTCCCTCAAAAAAAAATACTCTATGGCATCTGAAAACTTAAACCTTAATGTGCCTTTGTATGGCATGATTTAATGTGGGAGCAGGGAAATCCTTGGCCCTATATGTGCTACACAGCACTAGTTCCCAACCAGTGAAAGATGGCTCCCATAGCTAGGTTTGTTAGAGGATCCTAAACTGTCATAATAGTTTAATTGCTTTGGTTAGTTAAGGTTTTCTTGTTCTTAGGAGAGACCAAGAGTGATAGATACATGATTGTGAACAGTGAGCTAGGATTGTGAAGTATTCTGCCTTAGCGTTCTGTGTAATTATATTATGTCCTTGACTGTGTCATTTCTGATGCATGGCATATCTCTCTGTTGTGTCATTTCTTCAGTTTTATCTCTCTAATTTAGAAGGTTACATTTATCTTATTCAAGTATTTTAATGTTTTACATTTCCAAACTTAATTGCTCCTTAATTTAGACTACAGTGTATCTCAAGGGTGCCTATATCAGTAACAGATTTATCACTTTCTTTTTATCACTCCTATTAATTTGTTAATAAACAATGTTGTTTTTATATTAATCTGCAGTACAGAAAAGATAAAGTAATATTTCAGTTCTGTATAATTACAGTGTTTGTATAGCTAGTTGATTTTCAGATTGTTTTGTTATGCATCTGACCTGTTTTGTTTTTGAATAACAAGATTACCACAGAAAGTGCCTCCTTGAAGATTGTGGTATTTTTGAACCATAATTGGGCATGCCCTGGTAACTGCAACTTTGTGTTGCCACTGCCAGCTAATCCTTCTCACATTGGGTCAGGCAGAAGGAACTGCAGAAGAACTCACCAAAAGGTGTCTTCATTTTGGCAGTTTCACAGCTGGCCTAGACATGGAAGAAGAACCAGAGCATTTACTTTCTGCTTCATACAAATTGGTAAAATAAAATATGTTATTTCTTTATTTCCTTTCAAATTCTTAAAATAATGACAGTATCACTACATATGTATAAAATCAATATATTTGAACATGATCTTTTAAGCTGTGGGTTACACCTCGCCGCTATACTTCTGCTGATAGCACCCTCCTGCCAAATCTGTTATAGAGAGTAGGGAAGATTACTGCCTCAATCCTCATTCAACTGACCAAAATATTTCTCAAATCAAATATACTGCTCAAAAAAAAATTTAAGGACACACAAAAATAAGGCATCCCACGATCTGAATGACTGAAATACTGTATTCCTATTGTTGTTCACATACTGCAGTCGAATGTGCTGACAACAAAATCACACAAAACTTAACAATGGGAATCAAATTCATCAACCCATGGAGGTCTGGACTTGGAGTTACACTCAAAGTGACAGTGGAAGAAATCACTACAGGCTGACCCAACTGTGATGTAATGTCCTTAAATCAAGTCAAAATGAGGCTCAGTAGTGTGTGTGGCCTCCACGTGCCTGTATGACCTCCTTACAACTCCTGGATAGTCTGTGGTGCAACGTGGTATCAGTGGATGGAGCGAGACATGATGTCCCAGATGTGCTCAATTGGATTCAGGTCTGGGGAATGGGCGGGCCAGTCCATAGCATCAATGCCTTCATCTTGCAGGAACCGCTGACACACTCCAGCCACATGAGGTCTAGCATTGTCATGCATTAGGAGGAACCCAGGGCCAACCGCACCAGCATATGGGGTCTCAAGGGGTCTGAGGATCTCATCTTGGTACTTAATGGCAGTCAGGCTATCTCCGGCGAGCACATGGAGGGCTGTGCGGTCCTCCAGGGAAATGCCATCCCACACCATTACTGACCCACTGCCAAACCGGTCATGCTGGAGGATGTTGCAGGCAGCATAACGTTCTCCATGGTGTCTCCAGACCCTGACACTTCTGTCACTTGTGCTCAGTGTGAACCTGCATTCATCTGTGAACAGCACAGAGCACCACTGGCGAACCTGCCAATCTTGGTGTACTCTGGTAAATGCCAAATGTCTTCACGGTGTTGGGCTGAGAGCACAACCCCCACCTATGGTCGTCAGGCCCTCATACCACCCTCATGGAGTCTGTTCCTGACCGTTTGAGCAGACACATGCACATTGGTGGCCTGCTGGAAGTCATTTTGCAGGTCTCTGGCAGTGCTCCACCTGTTCCTCTTGCACAAAGGCGGAGGTAGTGGTCCTGCTGCTGAGTTGTTGCCCTCCTACGGCTTCCTCCACGTCTCCTGATGTACTGGGCTGTCTCCTGGTAGCACCTCCATCCTCTGGACACAACGCTGGCAGACACAGCCAACCTTCGAGCCACAGCTCGCATTGATGTGCCATCCTGGATGAGCTGCACTACCTGAGCCACTTGTGTGGGTTGTAGGCTCCATCTCATGCTACCACTGGAGTGAAGGCACCACCAGCGTTCAACAGTGACCAAACCATCAGCCGCAAAGGAACTGAGAAGTGGTCTGTGGTCACCTCATGCTGAACCACACCTTTATTGGGGATGCCTTGCTAATTGCCTCTGATGTCCACCTGTTGTCTCTTCCATTTGCACAACAGCATGTGGAATTGATTGTCAATCACTGTTGCTACCAGGGTGGACAGTTTAATTTCACGGAAGTGTGATTGACTTGGGGTTATATTGTGTTGTGGTGTTTCCTTTATTTTTTTGAGCAGCATATATAGATTGGCCTTCCATTTGCCTTCCACATTGCAGTGTGACACCCTTACCACTGATCCACTTCTACGAATCATTTTCTGGTCCTGAGCCCTTTTGGCATGCAAAGTCCTCCTCGGCTCAGATCAGTATTGATGAAACTGCTGCCCTCCATCAAGAGATATTCATGTGGAATTTGATCCACTTGGGGACTATTACCTTTTCCTGTGAATTTTAACATGTTTTAATACCTGTAGACCTATCTGTGTCTTTTGTATAGTTTGCTTATGTTCCTTACTCATTAGAGTTGCATCCTAAGGCAATGGAAAAGAGAGAATGGGTTATCTGAGGAGAAGAGCTCTGGCAGTCTCAAGAACAGCTTTCCTGCTAAATAGCACTCAGCTGTTCTTGAATCCAGCCCTTTGAATGTGGCTCCATTTGGCAATATTGTTGGGAATATGTTTAATCAGTGATTGCTCCCTGACTTTCTTTTCCCTGAGATGAATTAAAACCTCTTTCCCCCACCCCTGTAACTTGTTTTAATCCTGTTGTGAGCCGTCCTGAGTTGGGTTCGCCTGATTGGGCGGCATAGAAATTTGAATTATAAATAAATAAATAAATAAATAAATATATATAAATAAATAAACTTCTTAGAACACTTGCAATGAGTACTCCATCTTAATCCAGTTTACAGCAGACTTGTGGTGGCCAGTTAGCTTGTTTGCTCATGTCTCAGTTTACAACAGTTATGGGGTGCGGTTAGAATGTGCATTCCTATATTGGAGATGCAACAAATGCTCCTGATACAGTGGGCTATCTTACTTTAAGAGACCTCTTAGTCTTAGGAGTGGCATAGAACATGCTGTTGCCATAGAATGTTTATAATCAACACAGGTGTCTTTAGTGAAATGAAAGCTGTTGTAAAACAGAATTACTTCTTGGGATTAATAAACAGATATTCAGTGAATACTGTATAACTTTGAATGAGTTCAGTTCTCCAGGGCTGGATGAATTGCATCCAAGAGTATTGAAGGGACTGGCTGAAAAGTCACTGTTTATCATTTTCTTGAAATCTTGGAGGATGGGTGAAGTCCCAGATGATTAGAGGAGGGCTAATTTATTTTTAAAAATGGTAGCATCTGGGGGCTGCAATCCATGCAGCCAGACATTAGTCTGGAGAAGATTATAAAGCAATCACTCTGTAAGTACCTTGAAAACAATGCAGCAATAACTAGGAGCCAACACAGATTTGTCAAGAACAAATCCTGCCAGACCAATCTTACCTCCTTTTTTATTGGGTAATTGGTGGAGATGCTGTAGACATAATAGAGCTTGACTTCAGGAAAGCTTTCAACAAAGTGCCCCATGGTATTCTGATTAGTAAACTAACTAGGTGTGGGCTGGATAGCATTCGTGTCAGGTGGATATACAGTTGGTTACTGAATCAAACTTAGATAGTGCTTATTAATGACTCCTCTTTAAGTTGAGAGGGGGTTACAAGTAGAGTACCACAAGCTTAGTCCTGGGACTTGTGCTCTTCAACATTTTCATAAATCACTTGGATGAGGGAGTACAGGGAATACTTACTGTGGATGTCACAAAACTAGGTGGAACAGCTAATACCTTGGAAGACAGAAGCAGAATTCAAAAAGATCTTGATAAGCATGAGCACTGGACTGGAAACAATAAATTTAACAGGGATGTTACCTAAAAAATTGAACTCCATGCCTCAGAGCCGAAGGCATCCAAGCCATGGAGTCAGAACTTACAGTACTTTCTTTAAATTTGGGGATCCTTTCACGGGCGGAAACCTGGACAGGAAAGCCACAGACAAATTGTTTGATACAAATTAGAGAAGTTTACTTAGAAAAAAAAAATAAGAAAATAATAAGCAATAACAATGCAGACATTTGCCCCTTCCCGAAGGTGCCATTTCAAAAGAGCAAAAGATCTGCACAAGACCTAGGCAGATGGGCAAAGCCAGGAGTGAGGTGAGGTCTGAATGCAGAGTTCAGTTTTTTATAATGTTCCATGTGGCAGAGTCAGCAAGGCCAGCTAACTATTGCAGATCATTACAGGTAAAGTGTGACAGTTTAAGTTATACTGTACAAAGGAGGACAAAAGGGAAAATGTGTGGCTATTCAAAGAAGATAAATACACAATCACAAAAGAAACAGCGACTTTTGGAGTTTCTCAGGTCCCTGCATCCTCTTCTTGATGAGCCCTCATCAGTAGAGTGATAAGTCAAACAATAGAAAGACATCAGCAAATATCTGGAGAGATAGGCAGGAGAAGAAGTATTCAGCTAGTTTCCTTGAGATTATCAGATTTCCTCCTTGGCAGTGCAGGGTGACTCCTTTTAATATTGTATTCTGCATTGATTTAATATCAAAAAATGTCCTTTAGTGATAAGTCTTCAATTGACTCTTCCTTGAAATGAGGAGACATGATGAACCAGCATTAATATTATAGTTAGACACAACCAGATATTATTCCATAGAAAGTACCTATACATTCCTATCTTAAAGGAAATCAACTTTATATTTGAAGAAAAGAGCTGAGCCTCAAGCTTAAACTATTTCATTGGCCAGCAGGAGAGACAGGCAGCTAACCAACTTCCTGAGGTGAGATTAACAGGAAGGAGCAGCAGCTGTGCGGCTCGGGCGGCTGCAAGACGACCGCTGCCACTGCCGCCCTTACCGGACGCTCCTTCAGCCATCCAGCCTGGAGGGAGCAGCAGCTGTGCAGCCCTGGCGGCTATAGATAGATAGGTGTTTTTATTTGTATACCGCCTTAATCGACCCAATGGGTGACTCAAGGCGGTTCACATGCATTTCAATATACAATATAACAAAAGATAAAAATACAGTATTACAGAACACAGTAGAAAGCACAATATAATATCTACAGTGTATCAAAAACTAAGCACAAAATACAATACAATAGGTACACCAGTGGCAGCTGCAAAATATTTTTAAACACACGGGGGGGGGGGGGGGGGGCAAGGACATGATGTTACTTCCGGCATGATGTTACTTCCAGCGTCCAGCGCTGCAGGGACTGCTCCAGCTCTCCCGCAGAGGAGACAAATGTTCATAAGAAATATAAAGTGTCCACAAAACATAAGTTCCCAACCATAGGACACACAAAACATATTGTACAAGTCCTAACTGCTCACGTCCAACAAAGCCGGGCGGGGCCAGCAGGACGATGTCGGCAGGCCACAGGTGCCTCTCCTCCTGAGCCGATGGCGTGGGCGTCGGGAGGCGGGAGGCGAGAGGTGGCGGGGTCCTCTCGCAGGTGGTGTGGGGTCCTCGCTGGCCACAGCGGCTGCGCATCTTCTACCCCTCTGGCCGGGCGGGGCCAGGAGGGCGATGTCAGCTAGCCACAGGTGCCTCTCCTCCCGAGCCGATGGTGTGGGCATTGGGAGGCGAGAGGCGGCAGGGTCCTCATGCAGGCGGCGGGCTATAAGATCTCCACCACCACAGCTGCCCTTACCGGACATCTCATTGACCAGGTGGCTTGGAGGGAGCAGCAGCTGTGCGGCTCGGGCAGCTACAAGGCCGCCGCTGCCACCCTTACTGGACGCTCCCTCAGCCAGCTGGCCTGGAGGGAGCAGCAGCTGTGTGGCTCGGGTGCCAGGACCATCTCACCACTGGCGCCAGTGGCCCCGCCTCTGGCCGGGGCTCAAAAGGCCGATGCAGTGGCAGGACTTCACCACCAACCTTGGATTCCTGAGGCCGCTGCAGCAATAGGTGCCAGGACCACCCACCACCGGCGCCCTGGGCCCCGCCCCTGGCCGGGGTTCAAAAGGTCACTGCAGCGGCGGGTGGTAGGACTTTGCCGCCGTCTCCCCTGGACTTACTTACCACCGCCTCCGGACTTACTTGCGGCTAGGACAGAGAGGCCGCTGCAATATTGTGACATGGTATTGTTGCATTGAATACTGTATTTTGTTTAGATTGAATACTGTATAATTATTGTGTATTGAGTATATTGTATACAGTATTTGTATTGTTATACATATATTGTATGATTATTGTGTGAGCCGCCCTGAGTCGGGGTTCCTGATTGGGCAGCATACAAATGTGAAAATTAAATTAAATTAAATTATGTCAAAGGTGACTCCAAGTTCAACCACGTTTTAGTGTTTAATTCCTAAATGAATTTTAGAAGGAATTAAAGATTCCACTAATTTCCAGGCACCACCTGAGTGTATTGCTGTGCATTTTCATGCATGCTAGATTCCCATTTTTGTCGTGTGTTTGTGCAATGCCCAAGTTTACATGTGTAGACTATTGAAGAAGGCCCAAGGGTCAATGAAAAAAGAGGGGGGGAGCATAAGAAATCTTAATTAATGTTAGATTAAAATATGTGTGGGGGAACCCAGTTTTAATCTAACGGGGATAAATGCAAAGGTATATACTTAGGAAGAAGAAATAAAATGCACAGTTACAAGAGGGAGGGTACATGGGTCAGTGATACTACGCACAAGAAGGATCTTGGAGTTGTTGAAGGTCACAAATGGAGTATGAGTCAACAATGTGATGCAGCTGTACAATGCTGTTTTAGACTGTACTATCAGGGGTACCTGGCGTTGCCCGGATGGGGCCCAACCTAGGCCGAGGAGAGACCTGGGCCCATTCCCCCTGGCCTGCACCCCTGCATTATTATTGACTGGGTTGCCGTGGCAACTGGATGGGGGAATAATAATAATAATAATAATAATAATAATAATAATAATAATAATAATAATAATAATAATAATAATGAGATGATGTTGTTGTTGTCATGGAGCCCCAGACCTGGTCAGCCAGGGATTGGTTGTGCTCTGGTGATGACATCACAATCACCCCTGGTTGGCTTTTTTCCCTTGCTTTTTCTCATGTCAGTGGTGGCATCCCCTTTGGCCAAGGAGTGGAGTCCTGTGATGTCACGGAGCCCCAGACCTGGTCAGCCAGGGATTTGTTGAGCTCTACCAATGACATCACAACCCCCCCCCCCAATTGGCTTTTCCCCCTTACATTTTCTCCTGTTGGTGTGGGTGTCCCCTTTGTGGATCAATTTCGGGGGTGTACCCCTCCCCATGGGGCTTGTGACTCCCACAATGACCATCTCTCTGGCCCAAGGTATGTATGTGCTGAGTTTCAGCGTGATCGGTGCAGGGGTGTTGATTTGTATAAGCAACTCACACCAGGACACCTTGGTTATATATAGATTAACAGTTTGATCTTCAAAACCTATGAGGTACTAGTCTCTCTCTCTTCAGCACTAGTTAAAGCTTATTTTGATACTATGTATGTCCAGTTCTGGACACCACATTTTCAGAAGGATGCAGATAAACTTAATCAAGTTTAGAGCAGAGCAACAAAGATGATCAGAGAATTGGAAAACAAGTCCTATGAGTAAAGAACTGGACATGTTTAACTTTGAGGAAAGAAGACTGAGGGGAGATCTGAAAGCACTATTCAAATACTTGTCATGCAGAGGAGCGGCAGGTTCTGTTCTTAATCATTCCAGAGTGCAGGACACATAATCACCTGAAGTTACAGGAAGCCAGCTTTTGGCTGAGTATAAGGGAAAATGTCCACACTATTAGAGCTATAAGACAGTGGAACTACTTTTTGAGGTAGTGAGCGTTTGAACACTAGAGGCATTCAAGTTTAGGTAGCCTTCTGTCAGGTATATGTTGACTTGGGTTCTTGCCTTGAGAAGAGGGTTGGACTTAATGGCCTTATAGGGCCCTTCCATCTCCATTATTCTATGATTCTGCATAGATGCATGGAAAGTATGTGGTTTATGTTTGAAATTCTGTTTTTAAGACACACCACCACCACCACCTTGAAGGTAAAGTGGATAGGACTAATAATTGGATATGGCTAAAATCTGGTATCCTAAAATGATGATGATGATGATGATGATGACAATGGTTGTGGTGGTGGTGTAGTTCGGATTTGAATGTAGTAAAATCATTGGGAACATCAGGTAAATTTTTAGAAAATGAGAGTCAAGATCTTGTGGGACTTTAAAATAGACATCTGCCTCACAACACACCTGATATAACTATTGTGGAAAAGAAGAAAGTCTGGTTTGTTGACATTGTTATACCTGAAGATGTACTAATTGAAGACAAACAACTGGAGAAAATAACAAAGTATCATGATTTGCAAATTGCAGTTGAGTGTCTATGGAGGAAAGAATCTGTTGTTGTTACCCATAGCGATCAGAGCCCTTGGAGCAATACCTAAAGGGCTCCCTAGATATTTGAAAATTTTGGACTTAATGGACTTGAACAACCTAAGTCTCCAAAAAATAACTCTACTAGGAACAGCATATATATTTAGACGTTACCTTAACAGTTCTTAGATCCTTGTTTAGGTCTTGAACTGTTAATTTTATACCAGTCCTTGACTATGAATCGAATGGTAGATTTTTATAACAAGAGCAAGAGCAACAAATGTTACTATTAGTTATTGCTTGCTATTTGCCATTAAGTACTATTTGTGTTATGGTGACCCTAACAGGATTTTCAAGATACACGTGAGATATTTAGGGAGTGGTTTTCCAGTGCCATTTTTCCTGTCTGCCCTGGTGAACTTTCAGTTTTCCTATGTCTTTGTCTGTTAAGTCTATCCAATATCACACTATCTCTCCAAGTGATTAAAGCAGTAATTACAAGTTGCTGTTTTTCTGAAGTGATGAAAGGCAGAGCATTATTCCCATCTGGCAAGTACAGTAAAACCTCGCATAAAGAGCGCCTCGCTTAGAGACTAACTTGCTTAAAGAGCAGAATTTTCTCTGAATGGTTGCCTCGCTTAACAACTAAAACCAATCAAAAACTCGCTTAACAACTAAATCGGGGTTCTTAATCCCCCCTGCCAGAAATCACAATTGGTCACTTACAATGGTGTTTTGCTTAAAGAGCAAACTCGCTTAAAGAGCAATCCCATGGAACGCATTATGTTCTTTAAGCGAGGTACCAGTACTAAGATACAGTCCAGCTGTTGTGTAAGAGGTCAATGCTACAGACTTGTCAAGAGACTTGCAGTGCTGAAACCTGGTGTAACACATGGTTGTAGTGCAGCTTTATTGAAATATTATTTGCCTTTGAAGCGCCAGTTAAATGAAGCTTTCATTTGTGTTTTAATTAATAAAATTTAGTTTCTGACTAAAAATAACATCTGAAGTTACTCTGAGGATTAAATCCTATGCTCACCAAGCTAACATTGGAGTGGTTTTGCTAATATTTTGAGGAAGAAGCATATCAAGTAAAGTTTTGTGTTTGTTTTTTCCCATACCAACAATTGTCTCATATCCTTCTAGCAGACACTTCCTCATAATCTTGCATTTTCCCCCTGAAGACAAACTAGACTATAGCTCTGATCATCCTCAACTAGTTTGATGGGAGTTGTAGACAAAGTATTTATTTGACGTGCAGTAACACATACAGTACGGTAGAGCAACGAGCAAGTGAAACATTCAGGCTACTCAGAAGCCATCTTTCCTTCCCCCACCAAATTTGACTCAGCTCTCTGGCCTCTTCTGTTGTGCATTGTAGGGGCAACAGGATGCTGTCCCCCAGTTGTTGCAAGCTGTGACTATCAGACAACAATAAAGACCATAAAGAAGATTGATCCCCTATTGAGTATTGTGCTTCCTTTACTGCATGTACTTCTTGGCAGCAGCTCATGAACCCTCATTTAGCACCTTTCCCATGGATCAAAGCATTCATGCTGCTGCACTGTAATGTCATCCTTATTATATTGCTATGTCTCATGGGTTCTGTATTACTTATCAATTCTCCTGACCACTTCTCATCATTCTGTCTGTGCATGGAGTCGTTTCAGTGGTATAAGTGAAGACATTTTTATATAACCCAAAGAAATTGTTGTGTGCTGCCATGATTGCATGCTGTGCAACAATGATAGCAATTTCAAAAATAGCAGGCACAATAACAGAAGAAAAATCTTTTTGTTAAGTTGTTCTCTTGTCCTTGCTGTCCCAGTTCCAATGCTATTAAGTTTTTTTAAAAAATCAAACATTTAGGAGGCATTGTGGAGCTTGGCTCCAGAACTGTTTTCTGTCCTGCGATATAATTGTACCTTTAACACTGTTGGATGCTCAGATGATTTGTTCCACTATAAGTGAAGGACACAACAAATAAAATTTCAACATGGAGAAGGTGTTTTCATCTATGAGTACCCAGGAGTTGCCATTGATTTGGGTATTTAAAATATCTTTTTGTATGGGAAAGTTGTGAAAGACGGGCATAGTGAAATCCGTGTTAACTGCCTGTTATCACTTTAATTCCCAGTTTATGTGTTTGTGTGCATTATAAAAATTATATTATCACTAATAATGATAATAATTCAGCCACTTTTTTGTGTATGTACATTGTGTACATACTGCAGTGGCTCAAGTGGCTAAGATGCTGACTGGGAGGCGGAAGGTCAGCAGTTCGATTCCTGAGTACTGCAGGACGAAATGAGCTCCCATCTTTCTCCCAGCTCCTGCCAACCTAGCCGTTCGAAAGCGAGAAATTGCAAGTAGATAAATAGGGACCACTTTGGTGGGAAGGTAACAGCTTTCTGTGCGCTCCGGTGTCTAGTCATGCCTGCCACATGACCACGGAAACGCCTGCAGAAGCAGACAGCGCTGGCTCTTCAGCTTTGAAACAGATGAGCACTGAACCCTAGAGTCAGATACAACTGGTTTTCAAGCAAGGGGAATCTTTACCTTTACAGTGTGTATGTGAGAGAGGGGGAAGGGGGAGAATTTTACATGGTTCAATGTAGACAATAAATTATCTTCCTCTCTGCAACATCACCATTTATAACTTCTGCATGTGACTCTTAAAGCTTTGTAGAATTGCAAGCTTAAATCTGTATTTGCCGTCCCCTCGTTGATATTCAGAGAGCATAACTTGCACCCTAGGTTTCTTGAATTATGTAGGAACTGATCCAGTGACAGTTTCCCTGGCATGAATGGCACAGAAGGAGACCCCAGTTTCCTTATGTGAAGCCACTGGGTTCACATCTGTGATATGGAGGAGACTGCCCAGGATAATAAGGCAAAGTTTTGAAACTTTAGTGGCTATCACAGCATTTCCCCCTTTTTTCCTTTTTGCTTCAGGCAGTCATTCCTAGAATGCCTGAGGTTTCTGGATAGCTTTTCTGGATAATTGGTGTGAACTGTTTTTTTGGGTAGCTATCTTGGGGAATCTTTAATTTTTTTTGTCAGACTCTTTTATGTCAGTTTACTGTATGTGAAAAAATTGGGTGGGATCTGGAAAGTATGAGTCAGTTTTGCAGTAGGGAGACACCCTAGCCGGCCTGATTCTGGACTGCCTGCCCTACATTAACTCTCTAGTTCGACAGCTGTTATGTATGCATGTACAATGTCTCTTTAAATGTATGAATGTAACAAGCCTAAATCACAATGTATCTCAGCTGCTAAGGAACGCGAGCAAGCCGCCCATAGAGGGCAGCTGCGAGCGTTCAGTCTCAATGGTTCACATTCCCCAAATCACGAACAGCCGCGGGAGATTCCCGCATGTCAAAGAACCACAGAGGAACTACAGAAGAAGAACTACAGGAGAGAGGCGTGACCGGGGCGAGGTCACGCCGGTAGCAGCCAATAAGCTACCGTGCAGCCAGATTCAAATGTATTGTGTACTGTATATAATGAGATGTACCTCCGCCATCACCACATGTTCTTACAGACCATCGATCAATAAACCTGTGTTAGTCCTTCCTGCGACTCCTTCTTTGTCTCCCGTGCAAGACACTAAATTGGCGACGAGGATGGGATGAATGGCGAATCCCAAGGTCAAGCCGTACCAGTTCGATGTCAGCGAGCCCGACCAGTGGGAGCTCTACGAGTGCCAGTTTCGGCACACGATGGAAGCCACCGGCGTCGACGACGACGCGCTGATGCGCTCGCACTTCCTGTCCCAGGTGGGACCGGCCACGATGCGCATCCTGATGACCCTCGTGGCCCCCCGAAAGGTGGACGAAGTGCCCATCGACCGCATCTTGGAAGCGCTGCGAGAGCACTTCCAACCGCCGGTCTCAATCTTCCCAGCCCGGGTCGCGTTCCACCGGCGAGACCAGCGCCCAGGCGAGTCCGTGTCCGCCTATGCGGCGGCCCTCCGGCTGGCAGCGGTGCACTGCCAATGGGACGACCTGGACCAGGCCCTCCGAGACCGCATGTTGTGCGGTTTGAGGGACGAGGAGCTACAGAGGCGCCTGATGACCCGCGACAGCCGCCTCACGTTCAACGAGGTGCTGCGGGAGGCCCAAGCGGCCGAGGAGGCCAGGAGCGGGGTCAGGCTGTTCAAGTCCCGAGGGGCCGCGGCCGAGAGGGCCAAGTCACCAGTGCAAGCGGCCCGGCGGACACCAACAAAGACTGCCTGGCGGGCCCCCAAGCCGCCCGCCGGCTCACCAGCGAGGTCCGAGGAGTCGTCTACGACGACAGACCCCTGTTCCAGCGAGGACGACGACGTCCAGCGGATTCGGAAGCGCGGGGAGAAGCGTGAGGCCCGCGACAGGAAAGACCGTCGTTGCGACGGTTGTGGGGCGCCCCACGACCGCACGAGGTGCCCGTTTCGCAAGGCCGAGTGCCACAACTGCGGCCGGAAAGGGCACATCGCCAGAGTTTGCAGGCGCGGACGGACCGAGGACAGGAGCGGCCCAAGTCACCCCCGGGGACACCAGCGTAAGGCGACCGGCACGAGGAAGGTCACAACCGGTTCCGACGAGGAAGGCATCAACCGCGTGGCACTGGAGCACCGGCGTTTCTTCGTTGAGGTACAGTTACAGGGGCTCCCAGTGAGGATGGAGATAGACTCGGGGTCATCCTATTCCATCCTATCCCAGAGAGAGTACATGCGCATTCCCCCAGAGGCGCGGCCCAAACTGCGGGCCCTAAAGGCGAACTTGCGGGACGTGCAGGGAAAAGGGATCCCAGTGTTGGGGGTGGGAAAGTTCAAAGTGAAATTTAAGAACTACTCGAAGAGACTGCCCCTAGTCGTCCTCAAGGGGGGAAGGTGCTGCCTCCTGGGAACGCAGTGGTTTGCTCCCCTGGGAATCGAACTGTCCGGCATTAACGCCATCGAGACTGACCCAATGCGGGACGTGTGCAATGCACACCCAGACGTTTTCAAAAAGGGGCTCGGAAGGTACCGGGGGCCCCCAGTCTCTTTTGAACTAGATCCAGCGATCCGGCCCATCCGCCTCAAGCCAAGGAGAGTGCCTTTCGCACTAAAGGACAAGATCGAGGCGGAACTGGACAAACTGGTGGGGCAGGGGATTTTGGTTCCCGTCAATTCGGCGGAATGGGAGACGCCGATTGTTACGGCCCTTAAATCAAACGGGGAGGTCAGGATATGTGCGGATTATAAATGTACGATTAATAAGGCCATTCGGCCAAATGCATACCCGGTGCCTGTGGTCAGCCACCTACTGGCCACGTTACATGGGGGGAGGTGTTTCGCCAAGCTAGACTTAGCACAGGCTTATCAACAACTCTCGGTAACCCCGGCCGCCGCCGCCGCACAGACGATTGTAACCCATAAGGGAGCCTTTAAAGTGACGCGCCTCCAGTTTGGCGTGAATTCGGCTCCCGGGATCTTCCAAGCCCTCGTGGAACGCCTATTAAAGGGGCTTCCAGGTGTTCTCCCCTACTTCGATGATGTCCTGATAACAGCAGGGAGTGAGGCAGAGCTAGCCACGAGGTTAGATGGGGTCCTCTCAGTTTTCGAGAAAGCGGGGCTCCGTCTTCGAAAAGACAAATGCGTATTTTTCGCAAGAGAAGTCGAATTCCTCGGGTTTAAGGTAACCCCAGAGGGAATTCGCCCCTCAGAGTCCAAAGTCGCAGCTGTAAAGAATGCCCCCCGCCCCACCGCAAAGCCAGAGTTGCAGTCTTTCCTGGGGCTCCTCAATTTTTATCATTCATTCCTGCCAAGGAAGGCATCGGTCGCGGAGCCACTGCACGCCCTACTAAAGAAGGACGCGGCTTGGCGGTGGGGGGACAGGCAGGAGAAAGCATTTAAAGAGTTAAAGTCACTCCTTTCCTCGAATGCTGTCCTGACCCATTTCGATCCGAGGAAACCAGTGGTTTTAGTATGTGATGCATCCCCGGTGGGGGTGGGGGCGGTTCTGTGCCACGTGCTAGAGAGCGGGCGGGAGGCCCCGGTGGCGTACTATTCAAGGTCCCTTTCTAAGGCTGAGCGCAATTACGCGCAAACGGATAGGGAGGCCCTAGCCATAATTGCGGGAACGAAAAAGTTCCATGACTTCTTGTACGGCCGCGAGTTTACGGTGGTGACTGATCACAAGCCGTTGCTGGGAATCTTCACCACCGGCAAACCGACCCCCCAAATTTTATCCCCCAGGATGTTGCGTTGGGCTATATTCCTCAACGCTTACCAGTACGAGCTGATTTACCGCCCAGGGAAAGAGATCTCCCATGCAGATGCACTATCCCGATCCCCTCTCCCTAGCCTAGGAGACCCCACATGCGAGGTGGAGCAGGACCACCAAGTCCTGCTGATTGAGGCCCTCGACTCACCCCCCCATTGTCCCGGCCGACCTCGCCAAGGCGACGGCGGCCGACAAGACCCTAGCCCAAGTCAGCTCCTGGGTTAGAAAAGGGTGGCCCACTACTCCCCCAGGTGAGGAATTCCAGCCGTTTGGCAGACGCAGAGTGGAGCTTTCCCTGGAAAGGGGCTGCTTACTCTGGGGACAGCGGGTAGTCATTCCCGAGAAGCTGAGGGCGAGGGTGCTGAAGCTACTGCACACCAGCCACCCGGGGATCGTGCGCTCCAAGGCCCTAGCTAGGAGTTTTGTGTGGTGGCCCAAAATAGACGCAGATATAGAACGGTTAGTGGGCACGTGCGAGAGCTGCCAGAGCTCTCGGCCCGAGGAATCCAAGCTACCCCATAGAGAGTGGGACACGGCCCGCGGCCCATGGTCCCGAATCCACGTGGATTTCGCTGGCCCCTTCCGCGGGTCCTTGTTCCTCCTAGTCGTTGACTCTTACTCCAAGTGGTTGGAGGTAATTCCCATGAACAGCACTTCCTCTGCCGCAACCATTAAACAGTTGCGCAAGCTGTTCGCCTGCTTCGGCCTGCCCGACGTCCTTGTAAGCGATAACGCTAGTACCTTCACGTCGGCAGAGTTCAAGACTTTTATGGAGAGGAACGCCATCAGACACATAACCGCTGCCCCGTTTCACCCCGCCACAAACGGTCAGGTAGAGCGCCAAGTGCGCACTACGAAAGACGCACTGCGGCGCATGGGTCCCGGTGAGTTGAACCTGCAATTGTGCCAGTTCCTCATCTGCTACAGGACAACCCCCTTAGCCTCAGGTTTTTCCCCAGCCGAACTCCTCATGAGGAGGCGTCCGGCAACCCTTTTTGACCGGATGGATCCGTCCAGGGTGGAGGATGAGGGGAGGAACATAAGCATGGGGGGAGGGAGCTCCAAAAGCTTTGCGATAGGGGACCCGGTCCACTGCAGAAACTACGCGACCTCGGGACCAGCGTGGGTTCCGGGCACAATTGTGGAGAAAACGGGGCCGGTATCCTACAGGGTCGAAACCAGCTCAGGGCTACTGTGGAGAAGGCACGCCGACCAACTCAGAAGGCGAGCCACAGGGGAAGGGGCGTCAGCGTTAGGGTCCTCCCCCACCCGCATTACCCAAGGGGGAGACACGGAGGAACCCGCGGATACAAACGCATATCCTGGGTTCTCATCCACAGAGGAGGATACTTTGAAAGAGAGGGATCAGTTTAGTGATGATTTTGATTTTCCGTACCAGGGGGAGTTAGCGGAGTGGTCCCCCACCCGTCCTAGCGAGAAGAGGGGTTTCAGTTCAGCCCCTGGTACCTCCAGCCCCCCCGGGTCCTGTATCCTAGAGTACTCCATAGCCCCGGCCCCTAAAAAGAAAGCAGCTGGCGGGAGCTCAACCGCCCCCGCCACTAGTTCCCGAACTCCCGAACAGACAACAGGAGGTGGCGGGACCGCGAGGGCATCCTCGTCGGTCCCGAGGTTTGTGCTAGGAGGGTCCCCGGGGTCCTCAGGAAATAAACAGGGGTTCACTTCCCAGCTGTTCATTCCTTTTCCGTCCCCCAAGACAAGGGCATCGCAAGCGCCCCACGGAACCACTAACGAGTCTCCATTTTCCGTTGCAGGACGAGACTCCACAGATCCAGGAGTCACAGGCTCCCCTGTATTAGGTCAGGCGGCCGCACGCCCCCGGCGCACTTGCGGCAAGCCACAATGGTTGAGGGACTTCGTCCCATCCTAGGGGGGAGGGATGTTATGTATGCATGTACAATGTCTCTTTAAATGTATGAATGTAACAAGCCTAAATCACAATGTATCTCAGCTGCTAAGGAACGCGAGCAAGCCGCCCATAGAGGGCAGCTGCGAGCGTTCAGTCTCAATGGTTCACATTCCCCAAATCACGAACAGCCGCGGGAGATTCCCGCATGTCAAAGAACCACAGAGGAACTACAGAAGAAGAACTACAGGAGAGAGGCGTGACCGGGGCGAGGTCACGCCGGTAGCAGCCAATAAGCTACCGTGCAGCCAGATTCAAATGTATTGTGTACTGTATATAATGAGATGTACCTCCGCCATCACCACATGTTCTTACAGACCATCGATCAATAAACCTGTGTTAGTCCTTCCTGCGACTCCTTCTTTGTCTCCCGTGCAAGACACTAAAACAGCATTGGCAAAATGCTTTGCAGCAAGATCTGAAATAAATAGGAGAGCTAAAGGGCATTGACTGAAACATGTTCGTTCTTTCTTTCTTTCTTTCTTTTTCTTCCTTCCTCCCTTTCTTCTTTCTTTCACCAATTCACTTTCAACTCTCATCTCATCCAAGTGCTGCCTGTGCCAGAGAAGGCTGTGAGAACAGCTGGAGTTGTGCATATGTGTGTGAAAGAAACAATCAACAGATGTGTGCTCTCTGCTTGCAAATTAGATTGAGAGAACTCAAAATGCAGAAGAGGAGTCAATAGGAGTTAATCTATAAAATAGGCTTTTGTAAGCCACATCTTTTTTTTAAATCATTGAATATTCAAGGGTACATGAATTTGAAATCTTGCAAAGGTTCCGGAATTCAGTTTCCACCATCTACAAACTATGGCCAGTGGAGGAGTACGATGGGAATTGTAGTTCGGAATTATTTGGAGGGACTTTCATTTACTACCCATACTTTAGATAGGATATCCAATGAAGTATAGTGGTCAGAGTGCTGGACTAGGACTCAGGAGACCTGGGTTCAAATCCCTACACAGCTGTGGATGTTCCCTGTGGATGTGAAGCTGTTGAAGGTATTCCTTAGACATCTCAGTTACCTTGGAAGCCCTACTAGGATCACGGTGTGTTAATTGTTTCCAATATAATGGCACAAAATCTTAAATACTCCTTGGGAACTTGCCAATTGCAACTAAATTATTAGTCTTCTTTCGTGTCTAGGTGAGACTTGAAACTGACAAAACCAAGCCACTTTTTGGTGAATTCATTGTGTCGTTCCTTTCTCCTGATCTAGTGTGAGAAAGATTTGCTGGCACAGCAAGGTTGCTGTTATCGAGGGTACACCCACTTGTAGTTCAAAAATGCCACAATCCTCAAGGAGGCTCTTTCTGTGTACCCCACTAAATTATTAGTATTAATTGTAAATAAAACTGTAGTCTTCGAACCATCACATCCCTGTCACTTGATTCAGAATAAACCACATGGTCTTTTGTGGATACTGTATTAGTGAAGAGATACAGATTGGGCCGTAGCCAGGGGGTGGCCAGGGTGGATGTTGAGAGAGACATTATTGCCCACCCTGAAAACATATTTGACCATCCACATCTAGAATCCTGGCTACGTCCCTGGATACAGATACTTGTATGGTATCTTAATTATAAATCTTCCAAAATAGCAGTTGTATTTTGTTGTTATTCAGTCCCACAGTCAAGTACGCAGTTGTATTGAGTGTAATATTTAATTTCATTGGCTAGCCAAACTGGCCAAAACTGGTTACTCATGGTACAATGGTTAAGCTTCAGTACTACAGCCAAAACGTCTGACGTTGTGAATTCGATCCTGACAGGGATCAAGGTTGACCCAGCCTTCAATCTTTTTGAGGTTGGTAAAATAAGTACCCAGCATGTTGGGGGCAAAATGCTAAATACATACCTGTAAACCTCCCAGAGAGTGCACTAACACTATGGGGCAGTATATAAGTGTAATAGCTATTGTTATTGCTAGCACTGTTGCTTTGAATGTAGGTCAGAAATACTGAAGTGTAACTCTGTGATCCCAATAGCATCTACCCCCATTAGCCAGTTATGTTCCAAAGAAGGTTTAATTGGTAATATTGTCATTCAATGGCAAGCATGACTCCAAGAATAAATCTTGGTTCAGGTTTCAGATTTAAATTGCAACAAGGAAAGTTTATTATAGACTCCAAATTTTGATCAGTTGACAGAATTTTTCACATAGCTATGTATATGCTGTGTGCAATAGACAAGTGACACCTATGTGAGGAATTTGTTTAGTGTGGAGCATTGATCCTAAACTTGTATCATGCTAATTCTCAATACCCTGGCGTCGTATTAGAGTTTTTAAGAGAAGAAGACACAAGACTATTTGTATGTTATGTTAAACCTGGTTTTTTTTTAACATTCTGAATTACTTATAGACCAGATGACAAACTCTGGCTAGGACTGGTATATGTAACTTATAACAGGTTATGCGGTACTTCAGACATATGTGAAGAATAGGAAGTTTCTTTCTTAAGCAATCAGGGTTTAAGTGTATAGTGTGAATCAGTATCAAGTACAGATTTAAATTGTGCAATAGTGCCCAATGGACTGTGCGACACCAACCATAAAATTGTGGAGTTAACAGCAAGAAATGATAAACCCAATATTAAAAGAAGAGCACCAAACAAAGCCCAAGAATTAAGATAGCAAAACTCGGTGGAGAGCATTTAACCAACTGCCCCCAGAGGTGAAGAAAGTAGAGGATGAATGGAAGGGCTACATAACTGCCCTGCTTAGCACTACAGAAGAACTATGCGGGGGGAAAGAGCACTGGAAAAATTTGTCATGGGTCCAAACACACTGCATGGTGGTGCAAAGAGGTCAAAGAAACAGTAAAGATGAAAAAAGAATTATATAAATGTTGGATAAAATCGAGGAGGGAAGAATATATAAACTATAGATTGCAATGTAGAGATACCAAAAAGATAATTAAAAAACAAGAGTCCTGGGAATGCTTTAAAAATCATTAGGAGATAAGAGAACAGCCCCACAAACATTTTTCAAGGTTGGTAAAAGTATGTAGGAAAGAGAGAACCCCACTATATAACCCCACTGAAATAGTTAATGACAAGAATGGAAGACCACTTGTAGATCCTCCAGAAGTTATAGAAAGGTGGAGAGAACTCTTTAAAGAACTCCTCAACCCCAATAGCAGAGTGCCACAGCGAAACAACACAAGACTACAAAACAACAACACTAGAACCCGATATATTAATTGAAAAAGTAGTAAGAGTCGTTAAACAATCACCTAAACAGAAAGCACCAGGAATAGATGGACTACCAACAGAAATGATCCAAGCACCAGGGGAGGGGGGAAAAGCATCAAATGGCTACAAAGAATCTTCAATACAGCAAGGGCACAACTGCACCCAGTGATTGGCAAGAAGCAATAATAATACCGTACAATTGTAGGAAAACAAAGGGAGCAAACGAGAATGCACACAATACCAGGCATCTCACTCTGAAGCCATGCAGGGAAAATATATGTCAAAATAATAGAAACAAGACTGAGACCAGTTATAGAGCCACAACTAGCAGAAGAGCAGATGGGCTTCAGAAAAAACAGATGCTGTACAGATGAAATTTTTATGCTTAAACAACTAATAGAGAAAAATTAAGAATACAACAAGAATGTCTATGTTGCATTTGTAGATCAAGAGAAGGCATTCGATATACTGTACAGTAATTGACAGGAAACTGTTATAGCAAGCATTGGCCCCATAAGTGAACATTTTATCAGATGGTGTAAAGCAGAGGTTCCCAACATTTTCCCACCAGTGTCCAGTTCCCACCACCATGCTCAGCTGTGGAGGCTAGAGGCATGGCTGCACCCACTACTTGCATTTTTGTCATCATTGTTGTCATCAGCGGCGGGAATCACACCATTTAGCAGGTTCTTGGACAGGCTCCGCCACTTCCCAGGGTGGCAGGAGGCTTTTGAGAGCATGTTCACTCCAGTTTGGGATTTTTCCATTGCTTCTCACCTGTGCTTCGGCAGCTGGAGCACAACCGTGGCTGACTTCATGTTTCTGTGCTGGTATCCCAGGTGCTAAGGTAAACTCCACCCGGCACTGGAAGTCACGCACGGTCATGCTCCAGCTGCCGAAGTGCAGCCAAGAAGTGACGGAAAAATCACAAACCAGAGCGAACATGCTCCGAAAAGCCTCCTGCCACCCCGGGAAGCGGCAGAGCCTGTACAAAAACCTGACAAAAATGGCATGATTCCTGCTGCCACCATGGTAAGTGGTGTATTGCGACTTCTGGTGGGATGGGTGGGTCTAGAGGTGCCCGGGTGGCCATTGGGGGCTAGATTAATGATATGCATGGGCTGGATTAGGCCTGCAGGCCAGGGGTTGGGAACCCCTGATGTAAAGACTTATATAGTGATGGTAGAAGTGTGGTTAAAACAAGTCAAAGAATATCAGAACCCTGGAGTGAGGCATAGATGCATACTATTGTCACGATTATTCATCACCTACATAGTCAGCATAAGCAAAAAAGCTAACCCCATGAATGTAAACAACAACAACAACAATGCTCTGTCCTGGTGAGATACATAGGAACAAGTCTTACCAGCCATGAACCTGTTGCTACAACAGGATGAAGCAAACTTAACTACAGTAATACCTCGGATAACTCTAAAACTTGGTTCCACAAGTCTTAGCGTTATCCAGTTTTTAACGATGTGTGATACATTTTTGTTGTTGTTGTTGTTCAGTCGCACAGTCGGTTCCGACCCTTTGCGACCCTATGGACCATTGCTCTCCAGGCGCCTCTGTCCTCCACCATCCCCCTCAGCCCTCCCAGCTCTGTGCCCATTGTGTCTACAATGCCATCTAGCCATCTCATCCTTGGCCTCCCCCTTCTTCTTTTGCCTTCCACCTTTCCCAACATCAATGCCTTCTCAAGTGAATCCTCCCTTCTCATTTGATGTCCAAAGTATTTTAGCTTCATCTTTACTATTTGGCCTTCCAGTGAGCAATCCGGGTTAATTTCTTCTAAGATTGACCTATTTGTTCTCCTCGCTGTCCAGGGCACTCTCAAAACCCTCCTCCAACACCACATTTCAAAGGTATCTATTCTTCTGCGTTCAGCCTTCCTAATTGTCCAGCTCTCACATCCATACATTACTACTGGGAAAACCATTGCTTTGACTATTCTAATTTTTGTTTTCAGTGTGATGTCATTGATTGCATAATATTTTAAAAAAGCCCGGTTCCCTTTCCGAAGAGGAAAGGGAACAGGAGGTCAATCCTCCTGACTCTTTGGAAAGGGCAGTGGGGATTCAATACATGGAATCCCCCCTGCCCTTTCCAAAGAGGCAAGTGGATCGAGCTAAGCCCCAAAGTCGGCAGGACTGGTCTCCGACTTTGGGGCTTGGCTCTCCGGGGGTCTGAGCGTCTGAGTGCTGGTTTCCTTGGGGTGAGGGCATGTGTGCCTGGTCTCCTCCCAAGGAAACCGGCGATCTGAGTGTCTGAGCACCAGTTTCCTTGGGGTGCGGGTGCACATGCGCAGTCTCCCTAAAAGGAAACCGGCGGTCTGAGTGCCGATTTCCTTGGGGTGAGGGTGCGCACGCCCGGTCTCACCCCCAATGAAACTGGCGATCTGAGTGTCTGAGCGCCGGTTTCCTTGGGGTGACGGTGCGCGCACGGGGTCTCCCTCCAAGGAAACCATTGCTCTGAATGTCCGATCACCAGTTTCCTTGGGGTGAGGGTGCGCACGTGCACACTCACCCAGAAGAAACCGACGATCTGATGCTTGGGTCTATGGAGGCCCTCTTGCCCCACCCCAGTTAGGGGGGCTCCGGAGATCTCTTCCCCAAAGCCCTGAGCACACGTTAACCAGGATATTACTGTACAGGAGTTTCGGGAGCTAGGTTGCTTACAGATCTCAGTAATGAAAAGATGGTTTCTTGAAAGTCCAAAGGTCCTTCCCTTTGCTTTTCTCTTGGCTACATAAAGGTCAGGTCTGGCACACTGATCAAGTTGCTCTTGCATTTTACAGTGTGGACCTTTTAATTGATCTGTTTTTGCTTTCTTCCAGATATGTTTAATTTACAGTGTCCCTTTATTAGTGAGCAATAGATTGTCAGCTTTCACTCCAGTTACTTTTTAGTGGAGTATAATCCCTGGGTTTATTTCTTTTTCATCATCATCTCTACAATATCATGGGGTCAGTATGTGTAACTGTCCTCTCTGTTTAGTGTCTTAGCATTTTGTCTTTCTGATCTTGTAGATTTGCCATCAACCTGATGGACTGTAGAGTAAATTGTAGTAATTAAAGCACAAATTGATATTTCCTGCTAGATACTTTGCATCTTCTATTTCTTCTGGCTGAATCACTGTAAAATATATCTGCCAGAACAGAAGACCTCGCCGTTCATCCTGTTTGTTATTCAGACCTGCAGTTCTTCTGCTCAATGCACTCCTTAGTATCTGATCCTGTGTGCTGCTGACTGGCAGTATTTGTGCCTGGCAGTGGCCCTGGGGAACCTCCCCTGCAGTGTGGAAAAGCATTTTCAACCCTTTATTTGAAGTGCTAAAGTTGGAGTAATATATAGGTCCTGTCATCCTTTTAACTTGTCTTTTATTTTATGGCTTATTTGTTCTCACTTGCCTCAGCAGGGAACTAAAATAGCCCTCATTTGTTGCCTGCACTCATTCCTGAAATGCTTGCAGTCAGACAACAGAAATCAGTCAGAGCAAGTATGGCTTGCGTCGTGGGAGGCTTGGAAAACTGTGCTGCAAGGGTGTTTCACGCTTTGCCTCTGAACAATACTTGTGTGAATGGCTACCTAATGTCAGATTTAAGTGTCAGGATCACCTTTCAAGCAGCCTCAGTGTATGAGTGCATGTGCACATGTGTGCGTGTGCGCACGCATGTGAGCCTGCATGCTTCCGGGAGCGACGAGGGTACGGGTGCATTTTACTTCCGCTTCCGGGAGCGATGAGGGTGGCGCGGGCTGGATGAATCGCAATAAACCCCTACGTGTGGATTCACGGGGGCTTGGGCTTCTGGGAATTGAAGTCCAAGAACATCTGGAGTGCCAAGGTTCACCATCACGGACCTAGGCCAACAGAGGGTCCTACATGGTATGTTGAGACTGCAGCTTGCATCATCACTGATAGCTGGCCATACTGGCTGGTCCCTGATGGAAACTGTACTTAAGAACAGTGTGAAGGCGTAATGTTAGAGAAAGGTCATCTAGGCCAGGAGTTCTCAACCTTTTAAAGCGGGGGGTCGGGTCACGCTCTCTCAGACTGCTTCGGGGGCCGGATTGTCATTTTGCCCTTTGTCCACCACATGGTACTTCCTGGTGTGGAGGCGGTGGGGCCCACATGTAATGGTGCAGTGGGCCACATCCAACCCACAGGCCGCAGGTTGAGAATCCCTGTTCTAGGTTGTTGTGATATTGCCAATAGTAGCTGGTGAGATATCCCTGAAAAACTCCCAAGCAAATATGTAAAGCTGCCCCAATTACATGGTGGGGAATGTATGCCTGTCTATGAGTTGCTGAATTGCATCTTCCACCAATCTTAGATACTGCAGCCAATGGCAAGGGTGATGGAAATTTCAGTTCACTAACATCCCTATCCCAACTCTGCTGTTTCTTCCTGGCTCCTAATATTCAACTCTGAATAATTGTCTCTGAACATGGAGACTTAGTTTAATTAAGCTGGTAGAGCCGGAATATGCTGTATTACCAGCTTTTGGCAAATCTAAGTTTCAGTTTTGTTTTTTGGTGTGTAATTGCAATCTGTTGTAAACCACTTTGGGATTCTTTTGAGAGGAAAAACCCTGCGATTATTTTTTCAAATTAAATAACTAGATTTATCCTCAATTACTGTGTCTTGATTCATTTTAAAGCCCATCCTTACCTCTTGTGGCAGTGAATTCCAAATGTTAATGATTTAGCCCCAGTCAGTTCATATTTGGTTTAAGACAGCTTCTGTTTTCTTTCTTAGAGTCCTGGTTTTTTTAAATGCAAAATGCCTGTAGGGCAGCCTGCACAAATCTGAAACCAAACCCCAATACAGAAGATCTAGCTGATAATTTAAAAAGCTGCGAAGAACCCATCTGATGCTTCAGATTTTAAAAAGGTGATGAAACAAAAGCAGCAGCTGTCACAGTTTTGTGCAATTCAAGTAAGTTACACAGTTTGTACAAGTTACAGAGTTTGTGTAAATCAGCAGTTGGTAGCACCAGAAAATATCTTGTCATCTTACAGTGTCAGGGAGAAAATGTGCAATTCCTTGTTCTTGCCTGCGAGGGTGAGACAAACAAATGTTTATGTCACCAGCCCTTTGGGTTAGTGAGCCTCTTGTCTTTATGTGTCTCAACATCTCTGCCTTCTCTCTCATTTTATTCTTTTTTTGGAAGAGAATCTCTTCATTACTTCTCTGATAACTTAAGGAATCAGAACCTCCTTTAGCCTCCTCCACACCATGTATAGATTTCTCTTTCATTTTGCCTTCCCTTTCCTTCATAGCCAGGAAACTCTATGCTAATTGGAGGTCTGAAATTATCCTGTGTGACATTTGGGTAACTTAAGCTGTTTAATATTATGCACAAGGGAGGAGTAACCACAAGGTGGTGAGCAGCAGCCAACCTGTGGCCTGACCTCTTTTGTAATAAAAGAAACATGGGACTTCATGTTGAGACAAAGGTTGGCTGTGATCTTTGAGACTATTAAATAGATATTAATTTAAGTGCAGTTTATCCACTGAGCTGATGAATTGTCTGGAATTTATTCCAAATATCTTTAAAATACTTCTGATGGCAATTTCATTTTGGAATTTGAACAGTGCTATCCGACTCGTGAGTGAGGAAAGTATTAAAGTATAAAAAAGTGATCAGACTGTAGTTCCTAAGGATTTGAATTTTATCTTTCATGCTAAGCAGCCTGATTATAAGCAGCTGTGCTGTTACTGCTTTGCAACAATGCATTGCCATAGCTATGGGTACATCTCTTTGGAAGTATTTCCTGGTTTAGCAGGGTTGTAGGATTGAAAATTGAAATCAGGTTACATCTAAAGAGTTCAGCTGATCTGGTTTGTTGAGAGAGTAGTAGAAGGAAAAACACTTGGAATGCTTATCCTTCTTCAAGATAGGGAGAAAGAACTGTGTATTTCCATGAAGGCGTCTCCGTTGTCATGTGGTATAACAGAAGAAGAGGGTCGATTCAGGCACAACGAATGTTGTTTTCATTAGCTTAATGTTGCACATTTAAAATGTATAGCCCCCACACATCTGGAAGTGCTTGGGGAAGGGGTAAACATTTTCCAGGGCACAAAAAGTACAGTGCTCTGCTCTGTACAGCTCCTAGAGTCTTTGTATTACAACTGAGAGTTAAGCTATTGCCAAGGGGAAAATGGAAGAGGTTCCTCTGGGAATCAGCAAGTATATAATACCATGCCTAAGTTGACCTGGAACCCCTAGACCTGGTCAATGCCTGAATAAAGGACATGGACCATGTGCCCTTTTGGCGATACTCTACTGTGAACCTTGTCTGTGTCCATTTCCCTGTTTATGTGTTTCCAGATCTCTGTGAAACACCCCATTTCTGTGACTTGGAGTGAGAGAGAGAGAGAGAGAGAGAGTGTGTGTGTGTGTATTTTGCCAGCAAAGGCAAAATAAAATAAAAACACGGGAGACATTGATTATTAACTTTGGCAGCATCACCGCCATGTCAGCATGGAAACAGAAACTGAAATGGGGCAGTGGGGAGACCATAATTTTTGTACACACATACACACTCAGTCCTAGTAATGTACTTAAGGGTGCAGTTAACTTGCAAAAGGGACTGCGGTGGCTAAAGTGGTTAAGACGCTGAACTCAAAGACTGGAAGGTCAGAGTTTGATTCCTGAGTACTGCACGATGGAGTGAGTGCCCGTCTCTGTCCCAGCTCCTGCCAACCTAGCAGTTCGAAAGCCAGAAATTGCAAGTAGATAAATAGATAACGCTTCGGTGGGATGGTAAACAGTGTTCTGTGCACTCACGTTTTGGGGCATGCCTTCCACATGTCCATGGAAACGTCTGTAAACGCAGACAGTGCTGGCTCTTTGGCTATAAACAGAGATGAGCACTGAACCCTAGAGTCAGTTATGACTGGCTTTCGAGCAAGGGTGACCTTTACCTTTACTAACTTGTAAAAAGTCATTTGTACCGGTTCTAAACTGAACTAAAAAGACAGTTATCTGAACTTGGCATGAGTTTAAATTGGTTTAAGTATCGGGTGACTACACAGTGGACTGATAAGCATGCAATATTTTGGCCACAAGTGGTTTTTTTTTTCAAACGAACCTCCTGGAGTTGTTTATTTTACCCCAATATCTATACCAGAGTAAAATTCGCCAACTCAGGCTGTCTGTCCCCTATTGTTGGCTATTTATTGTCCTGTTGAACAACTGGGATGTCTATGTCAGTTAGCCGGACCCCATCTGCACTGCCACCACAGACCATTTTTGAAATGTTTATTCAAGGTAGCATAGCGCAATGCTACTTTGAGTATTTGTTTAGGTAATCTGGATGCACACACTGATTCAAATACCACATGACCTTGTATCAGGTTACACTTCCTTATATTGAGTTTGCAAGAAAGCTGATATAAATCATGTTTCTCCCCCCACAGTATAACCACATACAGTACTAAGATTTTAAAAAGGAAGAGGGAAAGGCCAAGCCCAGTAATTTGCTAAGTCCAGATTTGCATTAAGCTGGAGCTTCCTTGTTGAGTCTTAACTGGGCCTTTGGAAGGTGAAAGTAAAATTAATACAGTACTGTACAGTCTTTTTTTTTTACAGAATTGTTGAGTGGATGAATAACGTTTTATAAGCTACATGTGGATTTCAAAATACAGTATGATAATTTATGTTCTGTTATGGCAATACAGAATGAATCTCCTGTGATCATATGAGAGTGTCTGTTAAAAAGCTGTGCAACTAATTGTGAGGCTTGAATGACTTGTCTCTGTTCTGTACTCTGCTTGCTTTGCGTGCAGAAATGATTTTGGCAGGCCATGTACGAGGGACTGACAGAGGTAAGGAGTGTTGGCAGATGGATGTTCCCATGCATGATGCACTAAAGGAGTCAACACTGAAAGATACTGGGTCTCTGTGAATCCTTCTGACTCATGAATTACAATTTACTGTTCCCTTTTTCTTGACATTCTTTCTCTACAAAGGTGTCAGTTTTACCTTCCCCCTGCTATATCTAAAAAAAAAAACACCTCCGTGATCCTACAAATTCTGGTGGAAGTAGGGGTGGGTTTTTTTTTTGAAAAACATCTACCACCTAAAATTAATCATGATTAAGATTGTAATTCTGTACACACCTCTCAGTAAATCACTCAGAACAAACTTGGTTTCTAGTTGCATTCAGTGAATATCAGTCATGACTGCTATTAGTCATGGTATCTATGCTAAAAATGGATTCCCTTCTGATTTAATTGCTTATTTCACATTCTTAAGTGGAAACAAATATAATATTGGTCTAAAAAATTTTAAATCAAGAAATACAGAAGTTGATATTTGTGCAACTTGTCCTCAAATTGCAGTGTGTTTGTTTCCATTTTTTAAACTTATAAACAGGGGGAAGCAAGGCTTGGCTGATGAGTTGTCTGAAAAGTAACTTTTCTAATCTCAGTGTAGAGATTACATGATCTGGACATAGTCTATACCTGTGATGGTGAACCTTGGCACTAGGTGTTCTGGAACTTCAATTCCCAGAAGCCCTGATAAGCAGGAGTGCTGACTTGGGTTTCTGGTAATTGAAGTCCACGAACATCTGGAGTGCCAAGGTTTGCCATCATGGGTTTATACATTCACGACACACACACACATACAAAGACAACCAAGCCAATGTCTTCTGTTTTTTGTTCTTCATACAAGACACTGAGTTTGGAGCCTGGAAGGTCAGGTTTCGATACCCGACGGCTGCACTTGAAGACATGAAAGGAACTTCATTTGAGTGTCCCCTGAGCGGAGTTTCTCCAACAAAAATCCTTTCAACCCAGAGTAATCTCTGACACAAAATTATTATTATTATTTTGAATTTTTCATTACTCTGAAATGGAATTGAGAAAAAAATTGTAGTAACCAAATAGCAAACAGTGAAACTGATAGGAAAACATAATTCTAGAGAATTTGTCTCTAAAAGATGTCATATGATATTTGTACCTGGTGCTCTTTTATTGGCAAGCTCAGCATAAAATAAGTTAGATTTCCTCCAAAATAATTGCTTTTAATGCAGGAGCTCTCAACTTTTTAAAGCCGGGAGCTGGGTCACACTCCCTCAGACAGCTTCGGGGGCTGGATGGCCATTTTGCCCTTCCTCCACCACATGGCACTTCCTGATGTGGTGAAGGCCCACATGAAATGGTGCCGCGGGCCACAGGTTAACAATCCCTGTTTTAATGGAACATGTTTCTAGTAAGACGTAGCTAGTATTGCCATACCAAATATGTATTGTTTTCTTTCTTTTTAAATGTTGAATACAGGTAAAGGTTAAATGTTATCTGAGGTGGTTTAGAGAAATATTAGGTTTGTATACTGCAGCTTGAATTTTAAATCCTAACTCAGCTGTAAAATTCACTGAGTAGCCCTGGGCAAGTCATGATCCCCTCAGTCTAATCTGTATCTGTAGAGTTATGAGGTCAAATAAGCCCAAAGCCTCTACTATATTAGCCTATTTGCATCAGTTGGATTGCTTGCATCAAAATAGAGGTCTAATTCAGAGATGATAGTTCCAATCTAAACACAAGGTGGTTTGTTATGTTGATTTCAGGAAACATCCCCTCCTCATCCTCCTTACATTTCTGATTTAAGAAGAGTCTTCCTATTTTTCAAAAATAAAGTTCAATGATTTCTAAAACCTGAAATCATAGATTTAAGTGCTGCCTACGAACAGAAATTTGAACTATAATCAAGTGGTAGTTTGTGATTTTGGTTTGCTGGCAAGCAGTTAAGCTATAGTTTTGTGGTTCATATGCTGTTGAAAAATGTGATTGACAAAACCAGAATCTCCCTTCTGACTTAGCAGGGATGAAAAGATAGAAAAGGCTAAAAGGTTGAAGCTAGAGTGACCATTTATATACAGTACAGTGAAATCTCGGTTAGCAAACGGCTCAGTTAACATAAAAATCGCATAACAAAAGGAAATCCATAGAAAACAATGGCTCGGTTTACATAATTTTTTCGGAACAGATTAATTGGTTTTCAGTGTATTCCTGTGGGAAACTGCGTTTTGGTTAATGTACCGGTATTTTGGTTCTCAATGCATTACTATGGGAAATTACATTCCTACGGAAATTCGGTTAAAGTAATTTTTGCTGTAAGAAACGTCCTGGAGAATGCATTAATTACATTAACTGAGGTACCACTGTATTACTAAAAAGAAAGGAAAGCATCACCAAAAAGAAAGAGGACAGAGGAAGATAACAGACTTGCATTAAGTTGCATATACAGTACACATACAGCTATATATAATATATTATTTCTATAATTTAAACAGAATTACAGTGCTTCTCACTTGAACAAATGCATTAAGCAAAACCACTCAATTTAGACATTCAAAAGCCTCTGGCCCTCAATCCGACCACTTCTACAGTCAGATTGATAAAGAATCACCACCCTCGGTCTATATAAGGATGCTTCCCTTGCTTTCCAGTTTGTCTAAGGAGGCCTTGGCAAAGCCTTCCTCCACTCACCTCACCTCGCATCAAGTTTTAAAGCTTGATCAAAGTTTGATGCCAATACAGTATCTCATTCCTACTTAAATTCCCAGCACAAAATACTATAATTGTTGAGGTTTCCCGGGTGAAATCTAGGGGCAAATATGCTGCAGTGCCTCCAAATAAAAACAGATGCAAGATTGATCAGTTTGGCAGGCACTTATATACCATAAGAAAATAAGGAAACCACTCGTGGCAAATCAAAAAATACGTGTTCTTTATTATCGGTAATTTAACGTTAAATTACCGATAATAAAGAACACGTATTTTTGGATTTGCCATGAACGGCTTCTTTATTTTCTTGTGTCTTGCACCGTTCAGCCGATTTTTTACTTATATACCATGGCATCTCTTGGAATTCAGGTTGCCAACTATCAAGGGACCACATTGGTATACCAGTGATACTTCTGGAATACTATTGTACCCCTTCTTGATGGTCTGCCTAACAACAAGAAAACTCAGACAAGGCTGTGCAGCAGGAGGGCATGCATTTGGCAACTCAACAGATGAGATCTTTGTGACATGCCATACAAAGTGGATATTTGATCAAATTCACATCCCTTCTGCCAAGTGGTCACTAAAATTCAACACAACTATCACAGTTCCTATTGAAGGAAATCCTTCATCTCCTCCAGAAGGACACCATAGAATCAGTTCCCCTGGAAAATTTACATCAGGGACTTTACTCTTGATATTTCACTGTATTGAAGAGGAACATGTGGGGCTCTGGATAGAGGTTTCCCTTTTGTCTTGATGTTTTGTTACTGGTGATGTGATATTGTATCATTGTGATTATTGCTTTTTTGTAATTGTATTGACTGATTATCGTGTTTTTGTACCATTATGTATATTAATATGTTGTGAGCCGCTCGGAGTCGGCCATGGGTTGAGTGGAGCGGGATATAAATTTGACAAACAAACAAATAAATAAATAAACATTGAACTTGGGCCCATCCCTGGACCTCAGAGTAGTCTAGGCTCATGAAACCCCCGATTGAGCCCATGACAACTGTGGGCTTGTGGTTATTATTCTTCAAAACTCTCTTCTTGGCTGTGCCCAGAGCTAGTAACTTACTGTAACTGTCCTTCTTTGAGTGGTCATTTGTGAATTCACACAACCCTCTTGTCCTTTCTCTGTCATAGCCTCTAACCATGGTGATGGTGTATAAAGAAGGATCTGAGGAGCAATTGCTAGGCACATGTACATGCACAGTGGGGGCAGGCCCTCAGGAGACGTGAGGAGTTCTTGAATTTGCTAGCTCTAGAAGTTTCCAAGGTTTTTAGTGCAAGCACAGAAAAGATCATTTGTGTGATTTCATGGATGACCACTTAAAGAACCATGGTTATAGTAAGTAACCTGGTCATATTTAACCCAGTTTTTGGACTGTAATGTTTTAAACTGTTCATCTGTCAGTCTGCTCTTCCCCCTCTTTTTTTTATTAGAGAGAATTCTGAATGCATATTCCTCTAGGTCAGGTAAGGCAGGAGCCCAGGGCTATTTTTCAGGAGTGACAGTGAGAAATTCTATGTTTTATTTTGCTTGATGTTTTAAACTGTGTTATGTTACCACAATCTATTGTGAATGCAAATAGGTAGTTTGGGTTCTGGTCTTGTTTTAACTGTGACCTGCTATGTGCCACTGATTTTTTTCCTTATCATTTTTTTCCTCCTTCATTACCTGGAGGTCATTTATTTTTGCTATTCCAACTGTCCTTTTAGATTTCATTTTCCCCACAAAGCTGGCCCCCAATAACTATTGTGAAGCTGTTCAGTATTGTCTATCTTACTGCTTTGTCTCAGTCACAATTTATCTTCACAGTGGAATTTTTTAACCATTGCTTCTCCCATCTCTACTCCAGCAACTGCTATAGAGATGTTGCTTTTTTTTTTAAAGTACCTCATTAAAGAACTGCAAAAACAAAAAACAGAAACAAAACAGTTCAATATTGCTGGTTTTGCACAATGTTAGGTACAATTGATATTGAATCTCTGGTCTCCTGAATTGTAGGTTATGTACCCATGTACCATGAAATCTAATTTAAAGTTCTTTTAAAACTGTCCTTATAAAACTGCTAAGATCGAACAAGTTTTGCTCATTCAATGTATACTTCTCTGTTCATCAAGGAGCATATAGAGTATAGACACTGTTGTCCTATGGGAAGAATTCCCAGAATGGACTGTATTATTCAGGGAAGTTTGGTGAAGAGGAACAATGGCCATGGTTAGTCCTACAGCCCTAGAAGCTTACTTGGAGGGTGTATGAATGGAACATCTGTGGACAGTTTAGAGATAAAAGCCAGACATTCTTCTTAGCCAGACATTTTGAGGTGGGATTATTTGTTTCCATAACACATTTGAAAGGGATCTAAATCCCTCACCACAACAACTTGCACCAGTACTTCATCCAAGTGTAATTGAAGTAAAAACAACAAAGACTCTTGTGGCACTTTGAAATCAGTCCAGTTTTATTTGACATAAAGTGATGCTGTGCTGCAGTCCACAAAAAAATAAGACCAAGTAAAATTTAATAGATTTCCAAGATGCTGCAATATGCACTGTTGGTGCTGCTGCATAATGCTAACACAGTTTCTCTTCCAATAAGGATTCCTCAGATATTTTGAAAGTACAATATATACTAGAATGAAAAAGGTCTCTTTTTTGTTTTTCTGTTTACCAAAGGAAAAAAATAAAGGTGTAGACACCTACAAAATTATATTTATACTTGAGGATTAACTGTCAACAAGAATAACTTTGTTTTCAATTAACTGTAAATAGTATCGAAGATCAAAAAGTTGAAAACTCTGTCTATAGTGCAAAAAGTAAACAGTTCACGCTGGTAAATAGCTGCAGGAGTCATTCATGTTGATATATAACTAACTGTAAGGAGAAATACTACTATGAATTTGGTTGTGCGCACATCATTGGAGATGTTGGCTCTTTGGAAGAAAAGGTTTTGCAATATATTTTCTGTTTGCAAAATGAAGCACAGGGCTGGTTTCCTATTATATTTGTGCCTTTTCAGAATTCTGCTTTTAAACTTTCCTGTATACACATGTTTGCATAGCTACCATTGATTGTGTTAGTAATAGCAAGCCATGGAGGGTAGTTTGGTCTTCAGTCACTTATACTTTACTAGAATTAGAATTAGAATCCTTTATTGGCCAAGTGTGCTATATAACACACCAGGAATTTGTCTTTGGTACATATGCTCCCCCTAATGATATAATGCAATAAAAACACACAATTTAGTTCTTCAGCAAGTTGATGGAATGGCTCAGGCTTAACTCAACCTTCCATTCTTCCAAGGTCAGTAAAATGAGTACCCAGCGTGTTGGGGGCAAAAATCCTAATTACCAGTATATAAGTGTAGTTAGTATTGTTCCATAGTCATTACTTATCAGTTGATTTGTTAGATTCGGCCTGAAATGAAATTTGGGGGCCTGCAGTGATCCTTGTTGTATTTGCTACCACTTTTACTTTGCTAGATGGAATTTTCCATTGCCATTCTGTCATCATAGTACATGCTTTTCCATCATGCACTGTGGAATGAAGATGCATTTTCCATGTTGGCAGAATGTCTTTATGGATCTGAAATATTTTCTTCAGGCATTAAGTTCAAAGTTAGGGATGAGGGGTAGGCTCCTACTTTTCTTCACTACAGTCCTGTGGAGTATTTTAAAATATTTTAACGATACCACACATAATATAGAAGGAAAGACAGCCAACATAGAATAAGCAAACATATTGAGCAAGGGGTGTGTGTGTCTGAAAACTAAAAGAAAAAAATTCCAGACATATTCAAAATATATAATAGAACCTACCACTAGATGTTCCTGAACCCTCCAGCAGATTATGGAAACTGGAATAACGTGCTTTTGAATGCTATAGTATTTTTTCCTCCCTGGGTTGTGAAGTGGGGTTTTAGTGGTAAACTACTCCCTTGAATAGTGAATATTTAGCTATAGGGCAGTGATACAGATGCCATTTTGCCTTCTTTCCACTGTAGGAGAAAGATGTTTTATTATGGACTTCATATCACAAGAAAATGGGTTTCTGAGTATTGAGGCAATAAACAAATATCCCCAAATGCCTCCCCTCTTCTTAGCTATGTTACTGAGGTAGACTCGTGGGACCTACACCTCACAGGGGGACTTCAATTTCCAGAAGCCTAAGTCAGCACTTTGGCTGATCAGTGCTTTGGGGAATTGACTCAGGCTTCTGGGAATTGAAGTCCAAAAACCAAGGGTTGGGAAACACTGGAGTAGACAATGAACAAACAAATTCCTGCTCCCTTCTTCTTGGCTGAGTCAGGATATAGGAATAGGATTGGTACTGTCGTTTAATCTCTTTCTTCTTCTGCTTCTTTTACTCTGTTACAAGAAGGTTTTTTTTTTCCTTAGTCTTTGCTGGATTGGACAATTTACACCAGTGGTTCCCAACATGGGGCACACATACCATAAGGGGGCTTCAATTCCCAGAAGCCCAAGTCAGTACTTTGGCTGATCAGTGCTTTGGAGATTTGACTTAGGCTTCTGGGAATTGAAGTCCCAAACCAAAGGTTGAGAAACACTCGTTTACACCTTCCCTTGTGCAACACAGACTGCTCTCAGCTCATCAAGAAGGAGAATTTGAATCAGAGAGGGCTTGAAACATTTTGTTTATGTCAAATCCTTGTCTTAGTGCAGGAGTTCTCAAACTTTTTTACGCTGGGGGCCGGGTTACGCTCCCTCAGACAGTTTTGGGGGCCAGATGACCATTTTGCCCTTCCTCCACCACATGGCACTTCTGGGTGTGGTGGAGGCAGTGGGGGGGGGCGCACATGAAATGGCATTGCGGGCTGCATCGGTGGGCGGCAGGTTGAGAATCCCTGTCTTAGTGCCATGGTTTATTCACAGTGCCATGGATTATTCACAGGCTTTGCCTTGTTTAAGCCATAGCTTGTTGTTAGCGTATCCACATGAAAAAGAAGGCAAGGCTCAGAACTTTTAACAAGTTTGTGGAAGGAGGAATTTCAACTGATGTAGCCAGTCATGCAACTAGCACTTTTAGAAATGTTGTCTTCCACACTACTATTAAAAATCCAGAATCCCTGTTCTATTCCCCACTCCCACCCCATGGCCACCACACCCTTTTTCATTATATCTAAACGTGTGGCTTGTCCCTAGCTTTTTACTCAAGCTGCCTACGTTGAAAACAGGAGCTGACAAAACTGGTATGATAGAAAGAGATCAGAAATAGAAAAAACCAGTAGTGACATAAAGGAGGGCTTAATGTGGTGCATAAATGTGGCTGTTATTGTATGAGTCCAAGGATTATTGTATACCATCTCACGTGTCTTTTTGCTATGCACAACCTTTTTTTAAAACAAAAATTATTTCCTTATTGACAATCCTCTCATAACACTGCATCACAAAAAAATAAATATTGTCTACTAGTTGGTTTAATACATATGTTGTATACTAAATTAAGTGCGCTGAATCCAAATCTGAAGTTGGATTCTGCCTAGGACATCAGGAACTTAAGTTAGCAAAACTCATCCTCTTGGTTAGGTTCTTGTATTCATCACGTAGGGTATATTTGCCACAAATGTAGCAAAAAATGCCCGGTTTATTAACACAGCTGCACCTACTCATCTTTAACTCAAGACAGACTCACTGTGGCCTAGATGTACTAACCAATAAGATGGTTTTGCACTACAGACAAGTCCTTGTTCCATCTCGCCTTATATACCTATTTCTGACATCAGCTCGCTGACTTGCCCAGACATGCCCGGCTGCTGTTGGAACATGCATGCCACCAGGGGATGTGATTCAGCTGAGGTGGCAGCAGGTACAGTGGTAGCTGCAACTGTTATAATGTTTCCATGTAAAAATGCATTACCCAGTTACTGACCATTTGAACAGCTTAGCACACCTTAAAATTTGTACATGATAAGCAAATTCTGAGTTCAGATTTTGAATCAGCACACTCGATATCATGTAAATCACATATGTTATTTCCAGTAGCAAAATTGTTGTTGTGCAGTGTAATTCATAATAAACCATGCTGTTTCATAGCAAAAAAGAGCATAAATAGTATTAATAATACAATCTTCTTTATTGCTTAATGTGTTATTACCTTATAATCACCCATACATCCACTAATTTTATATCCTAATATACTGAAAAATTATTTTCAAACCAGTTGGTTATAATTACAGTATATATCTTAAAAGATTATGGATCAACAGTCCAAATTATCTCCTGTCTCATATTATTATTATTATTTATTGGATTTGTATCCCGCTCTACTCGGCACAGTCCGACTCAGAGTGGCTAACAACAAGTTAATATGAGTAAAATATAACAGTGTAATAATGCAAAAATAAATAATCAATACACTTACAATACAATTACAATAAATTCCACAATAATACAATATATCAGTACAACAAGTCAAAATATCAACAGTCAATATATCAAAAGGACATATCAAAAAACAAAGCAATAAACATATCAACAAAACAGTGTAGCCACAGGAATATCAAAAACAATCTAACCAGTTACAGAAAAAGAGACTCGGGAAATCCGGCTGCAGATGAGGTAGCTCCGGCATCTTTTGAGCTCCCCGCCCGATGGGGCCAGAGGGATGGGTGCTGGGCGCAGCAGCCTCCCATCCTGGGACCGATGGAATAGGCCCCTGGAGAGGCTCGGAAGTCCGGTGTTGGCTGGAGGTGGGGAGCCACTTTTGGGGCCGCGGAAAGGTGAGCCCCAAGTGTGGCGAGTTCTTTCCTCCTCCAGCCAGCTGCCGGGTGAGCTCTGCGAGGCCTCCGAGCCCCGGTGTCGGTGGTGTCGGCTGGAGGTGGGGAGCCACTTTTGGGGCCATGGAAGGGTGAGCCCCAGGTGTGGCGAGTTCTTTCCTCCCTGCCTCCTCCAGCCTGCTGCCGGGCGAGCTCTACGGGACCTCTGAGCCCCGGCGTTGGTGGTGTCGGCTGTATGGCTCAATGCCATATTTTAATATAGGTTGACAAATGTTCATAAATTGATCAGGCTTTATTTCCCTTCTGTATATTCTGGCCTGACCAAACTTCTGTTCCTTATCACTTTATCCTATATGTTATGTATACAACCTTAGATAGAACTCAAAGTGGGAAATTATGGTGTGCATAATTTTCTTGATTTAGGAATTGAACAGGAAGTAAAACTAAAAACTTGAATAAGTTCTAAAGACAGAAATAACACAAGCTATGCTTACTTAGACAGAAATGTAGTTTGAGGGAAGAAATCAGTTCTATCAATTCCTTCCCTAGCGACACATCAGCTTTGGTTATGGTCTGACTTGAAAGTGAGTTTCACTAGAATTAGGAGATGTGTGTATAAGACAGCCTGGTGGAGTGTTGCAGAGATAATCACAGCAGTCCAGAAGGCTGGTGCTCTAGTTCTCTTATGGCGAAGATGGTATTAACTGAAAATTGTAAACACTTTCCAGACTGATGCTCTAACCATCTCCCAATAGAGCATAGCTTGCTGTTAAATGCTTTTGTATTAGTGGAGGTTGGGAGATTGAATGACTTCTTGCTCTGAGACAGCAAGACCATGTCAACAACAACAACAACAACAACAACAACAACAACAACAACAACAACAACAACAACAACAATATTACTTTGGGTTGAAAGGATATTTAGGGGATGCCCGAGTGAGGCTACTTTCATGTCCCCAAGTGCAGCTCTTGGGTATCGAAACCCGACCTTCCAGTCTCCCGCTCAGTGTTTAACCACTGAACCACTGGGGGAGATTTTTCTGGATGATGATTATTTGTGATTCTTTTTCACATGCGGCAAGGTTGAAAGTTTGATGCCTTTGATCAAGACTGGTAGAAACAAGACTTATTTTTATCAACTCTCAACTGTGAAAGATGGACTTGTTTTCTGAAATATGTTTGTGTGGCTACACTACAGAAGGGCAAAGGAACTAATCAGTAGAAATATTGAATCTTCAGGCTTGGCCTATATTAGATTCTTCTCTCTCTCACTCTCTGAATGATTGTCCTAATAGTCTGTGTGATGTTGCTTTTGACTATGAGGATAAAATGAGAGAGAAGGCTATATTTGAATCTCTCCTTGATATGCACTATGAAAAGAATAACTCCTACCACCCACCCCCATTGTGATAAATGAATATATTCCCAGATGAGCAAACCTGCAGGGAGACACAATATTCTGTAAACGTGACAGGTACTAGAGATCTTCAGTGACTAAGCTACAGATCATAATAGCTGCCTGCTGTTGTATTTGCATAATACTGTATGTGGAAACACAAAGATGAGAACTGTAATGAACAGTGGCGCAAGGAAGTCTTGCAGCTATGTGTGTAATTAAGCAGACATGCTTTGTGCTGTCAGCTATGCACTTAGAGTAGTGTGACCTTCTGCCTGCATTTAAATTATGCCCATGTCTTTAATTACATCCCTGTCTGCTAATCTCTCTCCCTACTCTCTCTCCAGTCCTTTGAAGATGACTGACATATTGCCAGGTATCTCAACCTTTTTTAGGGCTGTCAGCTATGAATGACAAAGACCTCTCATCTGGTGTGCCTTTTCCCATCAGAAGACCACAGTATTGACAAAAACCTCCATTGGTAAAAATTTCCCCCTCAGTGACTCTCTAAAAGACATCAGGTGATGATTAGTAGATTTGGGCATCAGTGCTGACAACTGAAACATGCAGAAGGAGAAGGAGGAAGCAGAAGATAAATTGGCTTCCAGAGCAACACACAGTCACCAAGCATATGTAGTTGAGAAGCTCAGCTGTCTTGTGACCACAGCATCTCTGCAACACTGCCAGGGATCAAAATGTATAGCAAACAACTGCATCTACACGACAAAGATGACTAGTTCACCTGGTAGTGATGTATGCTATTGTTAAAAGGCAGTGTTGAGATGAATGCTTCAGTTTGGGCACAAGTAAAATTGAAGACTAGTGTCTCAATTCCTTTCTAGAGTGCTTTAAAACCACTGCATGAAAGGAAAGAGTTGGACTTCTTGCTGGAGACAAGAAGACACTGTAGATTCAGGGATGTTCTAATGTATTTATTGTGAGCAAAACAATCTTGGAGAATAGAGATGTTACACAGGATACTGTATTTGACAACTGAATTTTTGCAACAGAATTTAAGAATATAAATCAAAGTTTTATTTTTTTTAACCTACTGTGAAGAGGCAATGCAAAGTCATTATATCTGCAGTTCTACTGGCTTTCAGAAGCATCTGAGAGTTGTGTGTGAAAAGCTAATTGGGGAAACTCTCTGCTTTCTTTTAACTGCTTATTTCCATACTCATAGTATGACAGTTTGGTCATTAGAGACTGTTTCTCTTACCCATGGAGCAATGCTAGTAAATGTTAGGAGGAGACAATGGCTAACTTCTGGGCTAATTCTCTCAAGAGCTAAAGAACAGAGAACATAAAGAACAAGGGTGTTTAAAGGATGCCCAGGCATGTCCACAGAGTTCTAAACCAGAATAGAAAGAAGATTGGAATATATAATTCCATTAATGCCCAGCAAACGTTAACCACAATCCTTGAGTATTCATTGTATTCAGACATCCTACAGGAACAACATTAAATACAGCTGACTATCTTCTGCAATTATCTAACCTAAATAATTTCCCTAATAAAAACTCTGCATGACTAATTTTCACTTCTGTATCCAGAAGGATAGCTTATAGTAATACTGTGAGATTCCTGAAAGGAAATTACAGAGCAGATTGGGTACAAATGTATAAATCTACTCAGAAGTTGAAATCTAATTCCAAAGTAAGGTGCAAATTACCCTCCTGCAATAGGGTTAGTTTGGCTGTGAAATATCATCATAAGCATCTTGTCTGACATCTATTTAAGGTCATATCTTAGCTATATGTAAAACCTTTCCTCTTTCTCTGACTTTAAATATTTTACCAAAAAAAATCAGTTTTTAACTGTTTCAAAGCTAATTTAAGTTTGCATTGATTGGAATTATATTTTCTACTATGGTAGTATGTTGTGTTGGATGTATATATTTTTAAACTTTCTAGTAAATCACCTGGAGAATTTTGATCAGCCTTCGATGGACAGGAAATGTATCTCAGAAATTAAATAAAATATATCTGAACACAATAAAAAACTTGTTGAATCAATTTGAGATTAAAGCAAAAGCTGTGGAAATTTCAACTGTGTGTTTAAAACATTGCAGTTCTCAGATCAGTAGCCTTAAATTGCTTACATTTAAACAATTTCCCCCATTTCTGTCAGTGGGAAGAACTATATAAGGATGCCTACTGGTGTTTTGCCCCAACAGTTTAACTCTAGGGAAGAAATCTGTTGCCATAGAGAAAAAGACTCCATTGTGGACATGCTTTGGCCCTCACATTAGCAGAATTGAAGAATGAACAAATGATCTGTTACAAGATTTAGCTAACATGTCCCAGGATATTTAATGAGCAGTGATTCCATCTGGATAGGAAAGAGTCGGCCTTGTCTTAAAATATCACTCATAATATTCAGTGAGGCACCGGACATAGAATTGTGAAACTATGATGTGTTTTTTATCAGAGTACATGAAGATGGAAAAGTGATTCTTAATTGTGAGTGTGACAGAGCTAAAGGAAAGCCGTACACCAGGCATTTGGAAGCTTCTGACCAGATTTTGCCTGGTACGTTGGTAGTATGGGAGCTGCAGCCATGCAGTTCTTTCTTCTGTCAGCAAGATAACGTGAGAAGCTTTGAACCATAAGCAAGTAGCAGCTTATCCTGCAGCTCTTCCACATGCTGAGATTAATGCTTCTTCTCAGGCTTCTCACATTTCTGTGACAGCCTGGGAAGGAAAGGTGTTGCTAAAGCAACAGTTGTTGAGGTAATGGAAGAATCTGCTCTGAGAAGCATCTTTATTAGTCTTGTTATGCTGACAGCAGTGGTCATCACGCGGGCTAAAGAATGGGTGTGTGTGACACAGAGTGCACTTTGCCCCTAGAACTCAAGTGCTCAGCTTCTGACGCTCACTCTATCAAACCTTCATGGATGGGGCCAGCAAGGACTCGTATTAATTTGCAGCTCTGCTAAATGTCTAGCAAAGTATTTGATGTCTGCCAGCCAGCAAGATGTGAAGATAATTATCCCTCCAACCCCCACATGGCCTGCATTAGCCATACATCACTTTGCTGTCATAACACACTGAACACTTTTTTCATACGCTTTGTCAAGAAGACAACAAACATATTATTTCTTTCTGAGAGGTAAAATTGGGAGGGAGAAGAAAAGAAGAGGTCTCAAATTCTAAATAGGGATGGATCCCTAGTCTAGCTGGCGTTTCGAAGCTCTCTGTTTCATTATAATTTATTATAATAAAAGTTGGGCTGGGAGCTTAGCTTGAACCTGGGTTCAGGTTACAATGCAGATGCACAATTGCTACGGTAGGTTTTGGGGGGAGATGCCTTACTCTCCCATTAGATTTCAGTTGACATGAAGAGGTGTTGGTGGGGGAGTAGTTTGTAGGATGGATTAGCTAAAACATAAATCACTTTGCATGCTTAGGTAAAGTTTGCCCTTGCTCGAAAGCCAATTGTATCCAACTCTAGGGTGCAGTGCTCATCTCATTTTACAGTCAAACAGCCATCACTATCTGCATCTACAGACGTTTCCATGGTCATGTGGCAGTCATGACTAGACACCAGAGCGTATGGACTGCTGTTACCTTTCCCATCAAAGTGGTACCTATTTATCTACAGTACTTGCAATTTCTTGCTTTTGAACTGTTGGGTTGGAAGGCTCCTTTTACTGATGGGTGGGGAAAGGAGGGGTGTTTTAAATTCGGGATGGTTGTAAATAGTTTTTATCTCATTTTATTATTTTTTACTAAACTTTTAAGGGTGTGTGTATATAATATTTATGTATTGTGCACTGCCCTGAGTTGCCTTAGGGCAAGAGGGTGGGATATAAATCCAAATGAATGAATAAATAAATAAATAACTGGGACAGGGATAAGAGCACACTCCGTTGTGCAACACTCTGGTCTTGAACTACAGACCTGCCAACCTTCTAGTCAGCAAGTTGAGCATCTTAACTACTAAACCAGTACCAGTACAGTACTTTAGGGCATGTTGATAAAAATGTACAGTATTGCTCAACATGAGTGTTCCTTGTCATTTAAGAATAGGCAACTCTATATCTGTGTCTGTGTTAGTTGCCCCAAATGCTGCCCATTATTGGGTGAAAACTATCTGATATACTCATGAATTATAATGTGGTGGTTCTGATTTGATCAAAGAAAAGATTAAAGAAGCATGTGATCATCTTGCAGATGTGGAGTAGGGTGGAAAGATGTGCACATAATCCCCCTGTGTAACCCCACAGGGCAAATACTAATGAAGGGGATAGATTTAGATCAAGAAACACTGTCAGAAAACACTGCCGAATGAAATTCACACACACACACACACACACACACACACACACACACACACACACACACACACACACACACACACACACACACACACACACACACTGTTTCTCAAATAATATTTGCACCCCATTTGGGCATCAATGGGATTGCAGTGGCTCAAGTGGCTAAGACGCTGACTGGGAGGCGAAACGTCAGCAGTTCAATTCCCAAGTATTGCAGGACAGAATGAGCTCCCGTCTTTGTCCCAGCTCCTGCCAACCTAGCAGTTCGAAAGCAAGAAATTGCAAGTAAATAAATAGGGACCACTTTGGTGGGAAGGTAACAGCGCTCCGTGCGCTCTGGTGTCTGGTCATGCCTGCCACATGACCACGGAAACATTTGCGGAGGCAGACAGCGCTGGCTCTTTGGCTTTGAAACAGAGATGAGCACTGAACCCTAGAGTCGGATACGACTGGCTTTCGAGCAAGGAAAACCTTGGGCATCACATGAACACTTTAGAAATAAAAATGTGAAAGAGATCTGTTCACAGCCAGTGTGTCATCCAAATTTGACCTTTAAGAACTGAAACATGCCCCAGGAGATAAAAAAAAAATAAGGTAACCTATTCTGTGTCTGTAGGCCAAGCAATAAAACAGATTGAAAACTCTCCCCAAACTTTGCTGAGTGGGATAAAGGTCTTGTGATTTTTATGGCTGAGCACAGAACTTAAATGTTTTCAGCCCTTAGTTCTGTGTGGACTGTTGTCTGTAACTCAGAACATAACATGTACTATATGTGCATTTATTAATAACCTGCAGATAATTTCTCACCTCAGCAGGTAAGTTGCGATGAATTTCACCCTATTCACCCAAAATATGTGCATAAGTAGTGTTGTTTGCTGCATTCTTACTGATATGGTTCAGTAACTATGATCTTCCTTGAGCCCGAAGGCATTTTATCTGTCTTAATTTTTTTTTATTCATTTAAATAGTACCTTTATTTAGTTTCATTTTGTTTTTTTCTCACAACAACTCTATGAGAGGACTTTATGTTCAGTGATTCTGGCAGAGAAAGTGGGCTCTGTGGCTTTCACATGGGGCTTCCTAAAGCAGATGAAACTGTCCAAGCTTTTCAGGTTGTAAGCAAGAGCCATCCTGAATGGTTGGGTGAAAAAATCCTGACTGAAACTTTATGCAGCCATTTTGTGTCAGCAGTGTTGTGCTGGATGGCCTGTACAGCTCTGACGTGGTACAACATAGCTCCCTATTTACCAACTTTCTTTTCCCCTCACTGCACTGAAACTCATCCCTGCTGCTAAACTAAGGAGAAATGTGATGGGTGCAGTGGAGCTCTGTGATGTGATGGCACACTGTCTCGAGAGAGATGTTAAGCCCTGCAACTTCTTGAACTAATCAAGAAATATCGGTTCCCTGAATTCAGGGAAGCATTAGTTGTGCTTAGCAAATATTTGCTTTCCATTAGAAAGGCCTGATTCACTATTTTTAAATAGAGCTAATGTTGCCACTCTCGTATTAAGACGGGGAGGGGGGACGACGACAAATGCGCACATTTATTATTTTTATTTCAACACCAAAGAGGAGTTGTGGCTTTGCATTTGCAAGTTGAAAGGTTGAACTGAATGAATAGTAATAGCTAATTTGTGAGCCAGACTGAACGTTGGGTAAAACTCCATCATTGAAGCCAATGAATATTTAGCTGGCCTATGGAAATCTGTATTTCTTACAGAACACAACAGTGCAGGAAAAATAATATGTCAGCCTTGAGTTCTGATTATTTGCCTCCTGTTCCTTTCTTCATTTTCCAGAAAACCTCAGAGAGTTGCTGCTTTTTAGTTTCAATGGTATTAGGTGGCAAGTGTGCATAATTTACAGTTTACGTGGTGTGAAACTATTTTGTTAAGCCTGTTCTTTCCACTGCCATCACCACCAATGCAGTGTATCAAGTGAGTTAGCCAGGGATATTAACCTTAATTTATCTACTTTCCCCCAATGGTAAATCAGTGAGGCGGTTTTCTGCACCACAAGTAATTGGCTTGAGTTATGTGTGAGATGAAAGTGAGTAGAGGAGGTTTGTCTTCTTGTGGTTCCTGTAGCGGAGCTGACAATCGTCTGTTGCTAGAAGGCATTAGGTTTATTTTGTAGCAAGTGGATTCACTCATTCATGTTTTTCTCTTTTTTTGTGTGACTCATGCCTTTACAACTGAAGGAGGGAAACCGGAGTAGATAAGAGGGAGGTTAGCAGGGCATTAGAAGAACCATTAACTTAAGAGGGAAGTTGTGTTACCTTGTCTGTGAGTGTTTGTACAGGCCATCAGTTTTGATCAAAGAGTGGTCCCAAATAAGTGTTTTATTGTGCAATCACCCTGTCTCCTTCATTGAATTGTTACAGTGCTAGTGTGAACATACCTGTCAACCGCGGCTCCGGACAATCTGTGCAAGTTGGTTCTGTGCAAGTCGCGTTCTACGCATGCGTAGAAGGCTTTTACGCTTGCGTAAAAGGGTTTTACGCAAGCGTAAAAGGGTTTTACGCAAGCGTAAAAGACTTCTACACATGCGTAGAACATGACTTGTGCAGAAGGGATGTGCAGTACCTCTCCCCCCCCCGCTGCCAATTCCGGGGTTTTGGCAGCTGCGGGCAGGAAATGGCGTAAATCGGCCCCGAAAATCGGGAAATCCCGGCCAATCCGGGAAGGTTGACAGGTATGAGTGTGAGGAGCCCTCCATATGAAAACACCTCAGGAAAAACAGTTCCGGATCTAGGTGTTTATGTAGCATTGTGTACATGTATGTAAGTAGCTGGCTTTCGTAGGTGCTCTTGTCATACCTGTAAAGTTTCGGGAAATTTCTGTCAAATAAAGGAAATTTCCTGGCCAAAACAGGAAACTGGACAGCTATGCTTATCCTGTGCTGGCCTCCAGTCTAACTCCAGTCTAATTGCAGTCTAAATAATATGGGATGATGGTGGGAAAGAGTATAAAATACGGTTTTTTTGCAGAAATTTCCCGAAACTTGACAGGTATGGCTCTCGTCCCTAAAAAGTTCTTTTACAGTATGGATGCCATTCTGATCTAAGCTCTTGTGTGTGCTTTGGCGTTGGTGGAGCTGTGTCAGCAGTGAACCAAATCAGTCTTCATGTGGGAATATTTGCTGGAAAGTACTTACGAACCAGAATTTGTCCAGCTCTGCTCTTAATTACTGCTATGCTTATACACAGCCAACTTATCATTAAGTCATCCAAAACATTTGGGAGAGGCCAATATTTCCTCCTAGTTTACTAGGCTTAGATCCATTTTGGCTAATCTGATTCTCATTAGCAGTCATTCTGCGCACCATTGACCCAGCTCACCTCCTGTGTAATAATGTTGCTTTCCAGCAAGCTCCATATTCAGCAAGCACCTTTAAGACTTCTATAGAAGGGAGAAAATAGGCTTTGTTTTTCTTTCCTTGCTGACTTTTTTGGCTGCCTCATGTTACTTTGGCTGCCCATCAGATAAATAATGAGGAGGAAGTCTTCTCTACCTCTTCTTCTTGGTTCATGCTGAAATCTACTTGGCCTTCCAGGGGAAACAGAACTGAGAGATGGACTTCTTTTAGAACCATGCTGTCTTTTCTTTTTATTTATATAAATTGATGGGGGAGAGGGGAATATAAATTCAGTGCAAAGTTGACAAAACTTTAAGCCCAGCAATTTTTCTACATACAGTATTAAGGAATTGAGTTAGAATACAATTCAGAAAGAACTTTGACTTTAAGTATGGGCCTTCCTTTTTCTTTCCCTTTTGTTTACACAAAATAAGTTTGTCACCACTACAGCCTTCTGAAATAGGTTTTGTATTTGCTGTTGCTGAAGGAATGGGGAAGTGATTCTGGATTTCCATATTCCTAGCTACTTCTCATCCCATTTCAAAGCTGTCACCTCATATCAAATTTATCTCTGTGTATGCATACTGAAGGTCTCCAGGGAGAAGCCGGACTGCAGTCAGCCAGGAATGCTCTAATTCTGGGTTTCCTGAAATGAGTAAAGGGCTAGACTGGATGGGCTGTGAAGTCCCCTCCATCTCTGATTCATGGTTTTAGAATTGCCCTAACAATCCACTCAGCCAGACATCATCCACTAGCTACAGGAGGGGCTTAGTATTACCTGTTTGAGGGGATTTATTTATTTGCCATTTGTACATTGAGTCAACCTATAACAAGAAAGAAAATACAGTGGAACCACATACAACAATCGCCCCGTATAACAACGAAACCGCATTACAATTAGTTTTTTTTGGGGGGAAATGGCATCCCGTATAACAATTTTCCCTATGGAAAAAAGCGTACAACAATTTTTCAATGGGAAAAACCACTTAGCAAAAAAAAAAATCGTTGTATGATGCATCCCATAGGGAAAATCGCTATACGATGCATGTATCCTATAGCAATTGTTTCGTACAACAACGAGCCCTGTGGAATGGATTAAAATCATTGTATGAAGTACCACTGTTGATATAAACTATTTAAAATTAAACATTAATTTATAAACAAACATCTAAACAATTTATATATTTGATTGCACCAGGAGTCGCCCTTAAAAAATCTTCTCTATTGCCCACATATGCTCTAAGGCTACATTATTCTATAATAATGTTGCACAATCTGTCATGGTGCCCTACATTCACATGCTGGTGATGATAGTTACCCCCATTTATGCAAAAGGTCTGTACATCTACCGTGCCCTGTACGTATTCTATAAAGGCTAGTCCTTATCGTGCGAGGTTGATCAAAACTGGGTGGTGTTTCGGTTACACATTGAAAATTCTGGTACTGGTGTGGTGCTTTTTCCAACCATTCTCTTCTCCATGTGTCCTGCAGGCTGAACTCTTCATTGCCTTCAATAGTGGTGCTAGAAAAAGGTGGATGTCTTGAACAGAGTCTGATAATATTCAGGTCTGAGGGGAAGGGGAAGAAGACTAACTGCCTAGTCAACTGTAGTCTTTTTGACTGATCCGACACATATTTTACAGGCTAACTTAGAAGGTGTTGTTGGGATGTGTTGTTGTTGTTGTTGGGGTAACAGTCCAAACCCACTGTTCTGCATGGTGACAACATGTTCCAACAGAGAAGGCACCTAGAGAGGTTCTGGAGTAATGAGAGACTAAAGGCAAGAAACGGAAAGCCTTCATGAGACAGACCTTATTGCAAGTGGACAGATATTCCCCTAGGCTCTTGACTATTTCTGCAATCTTTATAGGAATATAGCCTCGGGCCCATTGCTGAACAAAGCAGCCATGGGTCTCTGTTGTTTCTCCTTTCCAGGCAAAGTATTGTTTCTGATGACTTCTGCTTCTAGCTGTGTCTTTAAAGAATGCTGTAAAATGATTTTCTAGGGAATTCTTTGGAAGATTGCAGGTAATGATTGAGCACAACATTCAGATCAATAGGTGGCACATGCTGTCCCAAGAAGCTTTAAACTTGGAGTTAGAGGCGTTAATGAAAGGGGGACATTTTTGGAATTTTCTCTGGCTCCTTTTTCAGAGCTGGAGTATTCAACTACGTGTACACTAATCAGAAATTGAAGCTTAACCTGAATTTTTAAATTTTAAACTTTGTGAATTGAAACTTTTAGAATGTATCTCCTATCAATCCAAAGTCTGGAATCCTCTTTGCCCTTGTAATTATGAGTTAAAATTTGGACCTCTGTTGCAATAAGGTTATTGAATATCACATATACAATAATATGATGTGAGCTTTTATAGACAACACCCTGTTTCGTCCCTGAGGTCTTCCTGCTGCTGCAGTTCCTGGCTAATTCTGAAATATTACTTCTAACAAGAAGAGTCTGGGAAGGACCAATGACAGTGCTTGGTTCTGAGTCTATTTATGTATTACATCCTTACCGGTACCCTGACCCCAGCTTGCTCTTTGGACTTGACTATTGGACTCTCCTTGGATAGACTTTTGCCAGGACTCTCCTGTGTAGTGCCACTGTGTGGCGACCCTGCCCACTGGGTAGGTCAACACAGCGGCTTACAACACATCAGAAACAAAAGGTCACAATATAAGAAATATAAAGGATAAAACAGGCATTTGTAACCTACGGCCCACAGGCCAGATGTGACCTGTGGAGCCATTTCATGTGGCCCTCCACCCTCATTACTGCCACCACTACCAGTACTGCCGTATAGGGCCCGGAGCTGACAGGGGCCCTGCTGCCGCCGGCCATAACTGTGACATTACTCTGTGTGTGTGTGTGTGTTTGTGTGTGTGTGTGTGTGTGTAGGCAATAGGATTGCTCAGTACGGGGCCCAGAAATTTTTGATGGCGGCCCTGGGTGGAAGCACCAAAAACACACAGAAAATGCAGCAAAATGTGCATCTATGCACAAGAACTCACCAAACATGTGCAAAAACGCATGAGAACTCACTGAAAATGTGCAAGAATATGTGTGAAAACTCGCACGGAACCATGTGACCAGCCCACTCAACCATCTGAGGGGGAGTGATCAAGCCCATGACCCGAAAATGATGAGAAAGCCTGGGATAAAAGATAAAACACACTCAAGCATCAAGAACAGTACAGTATCATTATTAATAAAACCAAATCAGATTGGTGCCCAAACAATCTCCCTCACAAAGTACACAGTACAGTATCAATAAAATAAAACCTACTTAAAAAGAAGAAACAAATTAATAAACTTAGGAAGGGAAGGCTTGGTGGAATAGGAATGTTTTTACTATATCTCAGGGCTCACTCCGGAAATATATGGCCAATACTTAAATTACAATTCACACTTGGAAGAAAATCCTTTTAGTGAACGTACATTAGCATCTGGGGAAATTTTGATCTTGGCTGGAACTTGACTTGGCATGGCAAGAAACAGTCAAAAAGGTTAGTGATGACTGAAAAGAATGAACAAAGATCCAAACAAAAGGACACTGTATGCAAATATAATTCCAAACTAAGCAGAACATTAACTGTTTTTGGCAGAGGCTACCAAGCAAAGCTTAATAAAAATAAAACATCAAAGAAACATTCAGAGAAAATCTAATGAACTCTCTAATGCTGTCGTATTGGCAGAACTAGAAAAATCCATAAGAAGATGTGGAAAAATATGTAGGCAAAGCAGCAGGACTTGATGAAATCTGGATTGAGCAAATTAAATATTTTAGGCAAAACATAAAGGAATTGCTCATTAAACTCTTTGATAGCTGATGCACAGGCAGGCAAATTCCAGAAATGTGGTGAAATATAAAAGTAATTGCTACACGGTGGTACCCCGCATAACAAAATAGCTCCGTTCCATGGAGCTCTTCATTATGTGGGTTTTGTCGTTATGTGGATCAAATGGGCGATACCCCGCATAACGAAAAAAGGTTTATTATATGAGGTTTACGTTAAGCGGGGTATACCCCGGTTAACAAAAACCCCATATAATGAAAAAAATCGTTGTGCAGGGTATCGCGCAGAGCACACGAATGCTTCGCTGTACGGATTTTTTTGTTATTAAAAGCGTTTGTTATGCTGGATACCACTACTGAAATCAGACAAAGAACCATCAGATCTCAAAAGCTGCAGGCCAATCTTCTAACTATAACACTTATGTGTTTGAATGAATTAAATCATCTAGACCAGTAGTTCCCAACCTTTTTTTGGCCATGCCCCACCTAAGCATCTCTAAAATCCTGATACCCCCCCATTACATATAATTCTTATTATTCAAAAAGTAAACTCCTATTCATGTGATGGAGGTCTAAAAGGTGATTGACTGTTAATAACTCATTCTCAAATTGCTCCCCCCCCAATTTGTGAGGTATGTGCCCCACATTGGGAACCATGTATCCAGAACCTAAAATTCAACCTCTTTGAATTTCAGAACAGGCAGGTTTTAGACTTGGCAAGAGCTGTACGCTCCAATCTTAAATATAATCCAGTATATAGAAGGTAGTTTTGAAGCACATAAAATAACTGAAACAGCATTTGTGGACCTTACAACAGCACATGGCACATTATCCATCATCAATTGTTGCTCAAAAAGCTCTACTATACTTCTTTACTAAAGATCATGTACAGTGATACCTCATACAACGTCCAAACTTGGTTCCACAAGTTTGGACTTTATACGGATTTGGACTTTGTATGAGGCATGCAAAATCCTAGCTTCGATGCCTCATACAATGTTCAAATCCTTGCCACGATGCCTCAAAAAATGTCGTTTCCATAGAGATATATTGTACTGTAACAGCACAGACTTCAGGTCAAAGTGAAGGAAACAGGAAACTGACAGGACTTTAAGAAATCATTGTCTAAAGGCTAAAAACATTACAAAAACATGTCAAACAAACCTGATTGTCCAAGAACCTGAAGAATGCTGCAAAAATCCCAGGAATGCTTCTAAAAATTCTGACGAAAAAATTCAAAAAAATCCAAAGTCATGCTCAAAACCACTCCTAAACACTCTTCGCCTCATGCAAAACCCACAAGAGCAATGCACGCATGTGTCGTGCCTTTTATACTCCCCAGGCACAATACAACCTGGGAAAACCCCAATGCCTCATACAAAGTCGCACGACTTTGTATGAAGCAACTTTTTCCAAGGAATTAGGCGATGTTGTATGAATCTGATGTTGTATGAAGCGGACTTTGTATGAGGTATTACTGTATCTTTAGTAAAGATCTCTGTATCTTTATCTCTGCATTCCCTCCTATCCCCTTTTAGCTCTTTTATTGGGGGTAGTAGAGGATGGGTGGGTGATTTTTTTAAAGATTTTTTTTGTAGGTTTTAATCTGTTTTTATATGTCTTTTATCCTTGTATGCCGCCCTGAATCGGGTTTACCCGAGTGGGCGGGATAAAAATTGAAAAATTAAATTAAATTAAATTAAGAGAAATAGCCCCCCGTTTTTCTTCAAAACTGAAGATTATTTGTTGAATTCAAGGAGGGGGCATGTACAGTTGTTGGAGAAATCAAAGGATTGGTTTCCCACAGGGTAGCATCCTGGCATCATTGCTTTTTAATATTTACTGAAATGATCAACCAACACCCCTATACTCCAGGACTTTAATCTATGCTGATGATCTTGCTTTATTAATCCAGGGGAAATTTTTGAATTTACTGAGTACCAGCTAAACTCTGCCTTATAAGATTTTTTTATATTATATAAACCAGTGATGGCAAACCTTTTAGAGACAGAGTGCCCAAACTGCAACCCCAAACCCACTTATATATTGCAAAGTGCCAACTCGGTAACAGGGGAGGGAGGAAGTGCTCCCACTGGGCTTCTTGGCAGAGGGGTGGGGCAACCTCTGTGCTGGGACGACTGCATGAGTGCCCCACAGAGAGGGCTCTGAGTGCCCCCTCTGGCACGCGTGCCATAGGTTCGCCACCACTGATATAAACAATCACTGAAATGAAACCTTTTAAAAACACAGGTCTGTGCCTTCCACTTAGAGAACAGTAAAAAAGAGAGGAAGCTTCAAGATAGCTGGGAAGGCAGCATTGACCTACCCTAAAGTATTTGGTCATCACTTTTGGTTGAACCCTGACCTACAAAAATATTGTCTAAACATCAAACAGAAAGTTACTTCCATAAATAACATACCTAGGAAACTGACTGGTTCACACTGGGATGCACTCCCAAAAAGAATATAAACAACAGCTTTGTCCCTATGCTTCTCCACAACTGAATTATGCTAGAGACATATAAGTTAGCACATGCTAAACAAATGGATGTAGCTGTTAATGAATCATGCAAGATTATTACTAGCTTCCTGAAATTTGAAAAAGTCTATTATTTGGCAGGCATTGCCCCTATGGAACTACTCAAGAGGTGCTAGCAAATAATGAACTAAATAAGATAATATAATAACAAACTCATCCACTTCATGGACACCAATCCTCTAGATCATGAATTCTTAACCTGTGGCCCATGGGCCAGATGTGGCCCATGTTAAATTTCATGTTCCCCCCCCCGCCTCCACCACACTAGGAAGTGTTATGTAGTGGTGGAAGGACAAAATGGCTGTCCAGCCCCTGAAGCTGTCTGAGGGAGCGTGACTCGTCTCCCAACTTAAAAAGGTTGAGAACTCCTGCTCTAGATGACAGCTAAAATTGAAGAAAGGTTTTCTGCACACTTCTCGAGCTCTTAAGTATTCAACTGGGAGAGGCTAGAAACCTCAAGAACAATATAACTTGCCAAACTGATGAATGTTGAAAAGTGTCTCCCACCAGGACAAGATTCTGGCTAGACCATCTGGAAGTCACTTAACAGACTTCAAAATGAAATAACAAGATCAAAGAATAGTTTGAGTAAAGGACAAATTTTCTGTGTCACATGTGCAAAAGAAGATCTAGTAAATGGCTGAGATTACATGATTGAAATAATCCACTTCTGGTAAAAAACAGTCAAATTATTTTAACATTTTAATTTGTTTTGAATTTTATCTGAATTTCATATATGTGCATAATTTTAAATTGTGCAATACTGTGATACAAATAAACAAAATGTAGTGTTAAAGACCTGGTGTATATTAGCTGATATGTTTTACTATTAAGAGGTAAGCAGCTTGGCAAAAGAGGTTATTATGGGTTTGGACAACATTAAATGTGGTGAATTTTATTAATTGACTCTAGGATGCAAATGGTCCTTTGTGACCCTGTCCTCCAAGCTGGTTCCTGCTATGTTTGTTGAACTGCAGCTGCCATCATCTTGAGGGACTTAAAGTCCAACATAAGTAGAAGTTGCCTTCAAGCCAGCAATTGCTGGTACTGTATTGAGAGTAAGTACATCTTTAAGCAGTGGCCTATTTATGCTTTGATTTCTTTGTGGAACTTTTGTGTGTGCATCCTGGCAAGACAGCCACTCTGTCCATCCAGTCATATAAGGACTTTCTGTCCAGTGCTAATTAGCTGTGCAATGACTTTATATTTCGTCATTGGCTGCTGCTCGTATCCGAGTACAGTAAAACCTCACATAAAGAGCGCCTCGCTTAGAGATTAACTCGCTTAAAGAGCAGAATTTTCTCTGAATGGTCACCTCACTTAACAACTAAAACCAACCAAAAACTCGCTTAACAACTAAATCGGGGTTCGCAATCCCCCCCCCCCCCGAAGTCACAAGTGGTCACTTACAATGGTGTTTCGCTTAAAGAGCAAACTCGCTTAAAGAGCAATCCTGTGGAACACATTATGCTCTTTAAGCGAGGCACCACTGTATACATTTTTCCTGGAAGTCATTTTCACAATTGATGGATGTGTCTCTGGTGACTCAATAAACCGATCCTGGCATAAAACATGTGACCACACATATTGCACTGGATATGCAATGGTGGGGGCACGGTTGAGTCTGACAAAGCTTCTGTGCTTGTCGCTTTGCCTCTTCATGTATGCAGCATTCTCCTTCAAAATGATCGGTAGCAGCAGGGATGGTTTCACACCAAATTGTCCGATCTTCAGCTGCTGCCTCCCAGGTATGTGGATTTATACCTGGCACCTTATACCACTTCACAGTAGCTCCACAAGGTTTTGTACTGGAGCTAGGTTCTCCACAAAGAATTTGGTGAGGAAACCTGTAACCATCCATACAGCGGACAGGACTTTATTTAACAACAACAACGACGATGATGATGTGCATAAGTCAATTCCAACTTATGGTAATCCTCCTATGGTTTTCTAGTTAAAAAGCACTTAGAAGTGGTTTACCACTGGTGGCAATCTGAGACCCTGCACCAGAGCTGCGCAAGTGACAGATCATGTAACCTCTTCAGGCACACATTGGTTAGAATGGTGTCAGCATGCACCATTTATAGGAGGCACTGCAGGCAATTGAACTCTTGGTTCCTGGTTTTTCAAAACCACTTCTTCATCTTCCATGTCTAGGTCAGACGTGAAACTGCCAAAATGAAGGCACCTTTTGGTGAGTTCATTCAGCAGTTCCTTTGAGCTACATTATCTACCTGATTGTATGCTTAGCAGCCTTGAAGAAGTTGTGCAGTGTCTCCTAGCCAGCACTCAGAGCAACCTTAGATGCAGTCACATCCATGACATGTTCTGGTTTTAATTTGTGTAGACTTGCAGTTTGCCATTTTCTCTAATGAGGAATCCCATAAGAGAGCTACTCGAATATCACTAATGAGTTTAATTTTATGGCCATTCGTTGGCCTGTTGCTCACTGTTTGATTGCCTTGTTGTATTGCTCTAATTATATTGTTAATCAAGTTTATTACTTGTTTCCTTCTCTCTTCCCTTTTTTGATTAAATGTAAATTAATGACCTTACCATCAACTAATGGTGCTTTATTCTTCCCATAATGCTGGCCAGGATATCACCACTCTGAGAGTTGCCAAATGATCATTTCAAGACTAAGGGTGCATTTGAAACAATGTCCAATAGCTTTGCATTTTTTGTAAAAAGATAAAGACCGATAAAGGAAAATTGAGGATGGAGTTATTATTTGAATGTTAAGTTGAACTATTTGTCAGATCCTTTTGACCAGAGGTACCCAAACATTTTGGGCCACGGCTGGTCATGTGGTTCAGTGGACTGGCCACATGGATCAGCGGGACGGTCACGGGGGTTTCTCCCACTGGAAGCAGAAGTAAAACACACCTTGCTATCTATTTTGCAACCAGGATGAGATATATTTTAAGTTACCATTTTCTCTGCTTAAACCAGGGGTGCCCAAACTACAGCCCATGGGCCAGACCTGGCCCCCGATGCCAATTCATCCGGCCCATGCTGCCTTCGTCGCTCCCGGATTCGGAAGTAAAACACACCCAAACTACAGCCTGCAGGCCAGATCCGGCCCCTGATGCCAATTCATCCAGCCTGCGCTGTCCTTGTCGCTCCTGGATGCGGAAGCAAAACTGTACAGGCATGTATTACTTCCACATCCAGGACTGACAATGGTGGCGTGGGCTGGATGAATTGGCATCAGGGGCCGGATCTGGCCCACAGGCCATAGTTTGGGTACCCTGTCTGGCTTATAAGTAAAGGAAGAGATGTCTGACAAGCAGTTGCATCGCCAGGTGTGGCCTGTCTCCTGAATTTTGCATGAGGATTCTGGCAAAAGTAATTTTGCATGCAGCTTTGCTTTTATTGGTGTCTTATGTTCACTTTTTAGATTTGAAAACTGCATTGCAAAGTTTGGAGGAACATAAATATCACCATATTTCTGGTTTTTGCCCTGAAAAATGATCTTTTTTGGCTGCTTCAACTTGCTATATTGCAAAAATGATTATAGGCAGCAGTTTTTGTGAAGGTGTGGGGATGGCTGGCATGTAGGGTTTATGTGTTGCATGTATAATTGTTTTGAAAAGGTCAGTAGAGAGCTGCATTTGGCATTCTGACAATTCTCCTTTTTAATTGTACAATAGATGTGTGAAAATGCAGAAGTGACCTGCGTGGCCGTTGCTGGAGAGGAATGCTTTTGCAATTTTACAGCCTATGGAGGCATGCTGTCTAGCCCAAGGGTGCCTAATCTTTTCAGGCTGCAGGCCAGTTACTTGGTTCAAGGGTGCATAAATTATAGCCTGGGGGCCGGATCTGGCCCATCATGCCGTTTCACCTGGCCCACGATGCCCTCATCACTCTTGAAAGCAGAAGTAAAGCACACACATATGGGCGTGTTTTACTTCCGCTTCCAGGAGTGATGAGGGTGTTGCAGGCCGAATGAATTGGCATGCTGGCCAGATCTGGCCCCTGGGCCATAGTTTGGGCACCCCTGGTCTAGCCATTGCACAGAATAAATAATTTTATCAGTCTCACTTCTCCCTATTGCTATTGCACTTATGGCGGCAAAGCTGAAACTGCTCTTTCTGCCTATCCATTGAAGATACAGCAATTCCAGCTCTTGTTAGACCTACCAACTGTTGGGAACAGTGGGAAAAAGTGAAGGGGTTGGCAGGTATATAATTTAAATACCATTTTTACTATCAAGAGGGAGAGGGGAGGGCATCAGGATATGCTTCATCCTCTCCTTTCTGTCCTGAACAAAACTGAGGATGCAACAAGAGATTTATTAAAATAACTGTGTGCAGACTAAGGGCAGCCCTATGAAATGTAGGAAGCCCATACGGTGTATTCTTAGGAGGAAGCCATTGGCTTTTGGGTTATTACCTCCTTATGTCATGACATTCCAGGGTGTGTTTATGAGAGGGAAGGATTTGCCTCCATGATCCAAAAGATCTGTGTAAAATTTCTGCTTGTTCATATATAGCTCACCTTCCAATGACTCCGTGCAGAGGGAAAACAATTGCCAGTTTTGGTCACAGAGCTGTAATATTCAATTTCCTCTGTCTTCATGGACAGAGGAGGATTCGGTCCCTTCCCCAGAGCCATGGTCTAGCACAATTTAAAACAAAGAAGAGCCTTCTCTCCCAAGGGGATGAGCCAGATGCCAGTATTCTTCCGAAGGTCACATCACACCCTTGGCTCTTTCCAGATCTCTCTTTTTGATTCTCATGTCCTTATGCAGAAGGCCAACTGGCTTTTTGCAGCTAATGTCTCCTTGGCCATTCATTTCTTAAAATAGCACATTGCTTTTTCTGGCTGCCTTTAGGCAGGTCAATCCTTTTTCTTCCACTCTAGTGAGAGCCAGCCTGACCTGAGCTGTGGAGAAGACAGGAAGAGGAGCATGGCTTCGGCCCTTCTCCCCATCAAAAGAGCATACTTTGTTCACCAGCCTGTGTCGAGGGGAACAGCTGTTCTAAAGTTATCTTCCTAGAGGCAATTCGTTCTTGAGAGAGGCATCTGGGCAAGTGGCTCCTTGCAGGGCACAGCCTCACAATTATTCTTGGAATTTCCCCCCAGTTCTGCCCTAGCTGAGGATCGTGACCCAGGTCTGGTGGTTGGCTCGCTGTTCACTTTCTGCCTTTTGTGCTCTTAACTCTTCTGAAAACTAGCTTCCTGATGTCTCTTTAGGCTTCTTCCACCAAATATTCATTTATCAAAGCCTGACACTTTTACAGCATTTTGACATGATAAACCAGGGGTTCTCAACCTTTTAAACAGCTTCGGGGGCCGGACGACCATTTCCCCCTCCCTCCACAACACGGCACTTCCTGGTGTGGTGGAGGCGATGAGAGCCCACATGAAATGGTGCTGCAAGCCGCATCTGGCCCACAGGCCGCAGGTTGAGAATCTCTGTGGTAAACGGATCATCCCCCTTCCCCAACCTATTTCAGTTTCATTTGTTCCAGAGCTCATAGGCAATGAGATACATTCTATATCTGTGCATCTCATTACCCTTTCAAAAAGTGGATGTAATGAAGTTACATTTCAAAGTTTGCGTGTGCGCGCACACACATGTACAATATATAAAACATACAAATGGTAAAGGTCACCCTTTTGAAAGCCAGTCATATCCAACGCTATGGTTTGGTTTTCATCTTTGCTTAAAAAGGTTGAGAACTCCCAACCTAGAGATTGCCCTAAGACAGTGTAAGTAAAGGTAAAGGTTTCCCTTGCTTGAAAGCCAGTCGTATCCGACTCTAGGGTTCAGTGCTCATCTCTGTTTCAAAGCCAAAGAGCTAGCGCTGTCAGCTTCTGCAGACGTTTCTGTGGTCGAGTGGCAGGCATGACTAGACACCGGAGCGCACAGAACACTGTTACCTTCCCACCGAAGTGGTCCCTATTTATCTACTTGCAATTTCTTGCTTTCGAACTGCTAGGTTGGCAGGAGCTGGAACAAAGACGGGAGCTCATTCCATCCTGCAGTACTCGGGAATCGAACTGCTGACCTTCCGCCTCCCAGTCAGCTTCTTAGCCACTTGAGCCACTGCATGTCACTACTTATGTCACTACTTATGTCAATGAGCTACTTATGTCACTAAGAAAGTGACATAAGTATGATTGGAATTGCTGCTTCGTTTATAGACAAAGAGCCAACGCTGTCTACATCTGCAGATATTTCTGTGGTCATGTGGCAGGCATGACTAGACACCAGAGTGCATGGAATGCTGTTTACCTTCCCAGTGAAGTGGTATCTACTTGTAATTTCTTGCTTTCAAACTGCTAGGTTGGCAGGAGCTGGGGCAGACGACGGGCGTTCACTCTGTCATGCAGCACTTGTATCTCATACTACTGACCTTCTGACCTTCCAGTTGTCAAGTTCAACGCATTTACCACTAAGCCAACACAGTCCCTAAAACATACAATACAACATCACAAAAGAATTATAAAAATCAGAATAATAATCATCTGAAAATAACTCAGAGACAAAACCAGATAACACAATTTGGAACAGTATTACTTTTCTGATAAACATTTAAATTACTCACAATATATGAGCTTCACATATTTCTAACATGCCTGAATGATCTTTGTCTGTTCCTTTCTGGTTATGAAGGACAGCCTGAAAAGGAAGTAATCTACTATGCAAAAAGCCTGTCCAGCTGGGAAAGGGAACCAGGATACTGAAACATGTGGAGCCATGGGCAACAGAAGGTTTCCCCATCAGACACTTTCCTTTTTGCTTGGAGACTGGAGTAGACAGTACAGTACTTTCTCGGTGCTCACATTACAAATTATCCCCTTATAAACATATAAAGAGGGCTGCAGGAGCTGTAGCCTGTGTTCTAGGGAAGGAGAGAGGAGCAGCAATATCTGCTGGGGAGGTAACCTAACCACCTGCAGCAAGTACTGTATAGACAACGGTGGCCTTCCAGAGGTTATGGACTGTGTCATAATCAACACAATGTAAGGGTGAAGAGGGCTGGGAGGTGTAGAACAACTAGAAGGGCATGGTGGTTCTGTGTTAATGACCTCTTCACTCTTAGAGGCAAATAATGGGTTACTCTTCATGTGAAAAAGGAATTCCCTGGCATGCAAGATGCCATCTGTTATTCCCCCGCTCAAATGCACACCGATATTTGTACTTATACAAATCAGTTAGAATGTGCCTATTTTACTGACCTTGTGCCATGTTTTCTTTCTCTTGGCGTGTATGTGTGTGATGCATTTCTCTTATTTCATGGTAGGTAAATGGGCAGCCCTACCCTATTCATATAAAATATTTATTTGTTCCTCCTACAATTTATACCTACAACCGTCTTTGTCTTCATTTTGACACTCCAGGGTTTGATTGGGAAAGGAAAGCAGAAGAAGTTGTGAGAGTGTTTCAGATGGTTCGGCCCAATAACTCCAGAGACAGTATATTATAATTAAAGTCTTTTATTCTCACTGCCCGCATGGCAGTCAGTGACTGTATCAAGGATCAAAGATGGAAAAAAGGCGGGTATGAGTTGGAGGTGGTTCTTTTATAGGGTTGGATGAAGTCAGAGGCATAAGGTTCAAGGGAATAGGGTTACAGTGGCAAGGCATTGTGGTACATGTAGTTCAGGTCAGTTTGATATTACATCTGACAAAACCCCTTCTAATATCATATGGACTGACTACATTGAGTGCATACCTGAGCATTTTATTTTCTAAGACACAAACTGCCAAACAGGTACTCATGCTGAGCTGAGGGGAGTGGTTTGGTCAGTATGTCTGCCACCTGTTCCTTTGTCTCACAGTGTGTTAGCTCTATAAAGCCTTCTCTTATCATCTGTCTCACGTTCTTGCACTTGATATCTATATGTCTAGATTTCCGGTTTATAGTTTCACCTTTTGCTATCTCTATGGCCGCCTGGCTATCTTCGTGGATGGTGATGGGGAGCTTGGGCTTTTCCCAGATAAGGGAGATCAGTTCGTTTATCCAGATAAGGTCACATGCAGCGTTTGACAGGCAGACATATTCGGCCTCGGCGGTGGAAGTAGAAACCAGTCTCTGTTTCTCGGTGCGCCAGTATATTGGGCTGCCATTCAACATCACCATGTAGCCGGATGTGCTCTTCCTGGTTCCTGAGCATCCGCCCCAGTCAGCATCGGCGTAGCATGACAGGTTGATTTCTTCATCTATTCGAGGGGTGAGCAGTAATTCTGTCTCCATGGTGCCCTTCAGGTATCTCAGCAGTCTCTTGACGGCCGCCCAATGAAACGTCTTTGGGTTACTGGAATGGCGTGAGAGAAGGTTCACTGCCAGCGTAATGTCGGGCCTGGTCCAGTTGGCTATGTGTAACAGCGATCCAATGATGGATCTGTAGAGGCTGACGTCTTCGAACTGTTCCCCTTTCTCGTAGGCGTTTTTCAAGAAATCTGTTTGCATAGGCGTCCCACAGGGGTGAGCGTTTGACATGTTGCATCTGTCAAGGAGTTCAGCTATTTTCTCCTTCTGGGAGAGTCCAAAGCCATTGGGTATCCTTGAGACTTGCACCCCTAGGTATTTGTTCACTCTCCCCAAGTTTTTTAGGGAGAATTCATTTTGCAGTCCATGAGCGAACTCGTCGCATTTGGACTTACTTTTCCCAAAGTACAATAGGTCGTCGACATACACTAGGACCTTTTCAACTTCCTCTGGTGATTTCCTTAGAAATACACATTTGTCGGCTTCGGCTGGGAAGAAGTTCAGTTGCCTCATTGCCTCGGCCAGACACTCGTACCACCTCCTGCCGGACTGTTTTAGGCCATAGAGGCTTTTGCTGAGTAGCCACGTTTCCCCTCTATTGCGCCCAAAACCAGGTGGTGCTCTGACGTATATTTCCTTGTCAAGGTCTGCATGGAGGTATGCTGTCTGTACATCAAACTGGTACACTTGTTCCTCGAGGATGGTTGCCATCACTAAAGCGGCCTTTACGCTTTCTGGCTTCACTGTGGGGGAGTACGTGTCTTCGTAGTCATCGGGGTATCGTTGGGTGAATCCTTGGGCGACTAGTCGCGCTTTGTACATTACCCCTTCATTTTCCAAAGATTTTACTTTAAACACCCACTTTGTCCCCACTGTCCTCTGGCCCTCAGGAACCTCAGCAGGAGCGTACACTCCGAGGGCCTTGAGGCTCTCCATCTCCCTTTCCATTGCCGCCTGCCACTTGTCCTGTTCTTCGGGAGGCAGTTTGTCTATGTCATCAAAGCTTGCTGGTGTCCCGGGGTAGGTGTTTATGCCCAGCACATACTCCTTTAGTCCTTTGGGAGTTAGGCCTTTGGTTGGCCTGGTTGACCTGCGGGGCGCCTCTGCTGGGGTTTTTGGAGGTTCAGTCTCCACAACACTAGTGGTATTTTGGTGCGACCGCCTGGTCTCATCCTTCTCTGGTGGCGTGTCCGCTGGTCTGTTGGGCCTTGAGTTGGACGAGGGTGCTTTGGTTCCCTCTTGTGCTGGCTCATTTGTCAGTACCTCGTTTGCGTGTATCTTACTCCAATTCACGTGTTCATGGAACGTGGCCGACCTGGAAATCACTATTCTCAGGTTGTGGTCTAGGAAGCGGTATGCCTTCGAGCCCGGTTCGTACCCCATGAACCTTAGCCTCTTCGTTATCTTGTCCCCCTTCTTTCTTAGTTGTTTCGGTATGTGTACGTCTGCGAACACACCGAAGATGTGAAGGTGGCTCAACTTGGGCTTCTGCCTGTACATGGCTTCATAGGGCGTTTTTCCGATAACGCCAGACCATAGCCTGTTCAGTGTGTAGTTGGAGTACAGCAAAGCTTCCCCCCAGTATGAGAAGCTTAGGCCTGCATCTTCAATTGCGCATCTGATCATGGTCTGGAGCACTCCGTTCCTTCGTTCGGCGACTCCGTTCTGGAAGGCTGAGAATGGTGCGGTTTTGTAGTGTAGCATCCCCTTCTCGGTTATCCAGTCTTGGAACTCTTTGGACAGGAATTCCGATCCTCTGTCCGTCATCAGTTTCTTTATGTTGGTGTTGTTCTGGGTTTGCACCCTTTGGTAGAACTCTTTGAACTTGCTGAAGGTCTCGTCCTTGCTTTTGAGGGTGTATACGAAACCGTATCGGCTGTAGTCATCGGCTATCGTCAAGAAGAATCTCTTCTGGCCCAAGGATCTCTCGAGTGGCCCCACCAGGTCGAGGTGGACCAATTCGAAAGGGTGGCTTGACTTCCTGGAGGATGTCTTCGGTCGTGCCTCGGTTTTTGTCTTGGAGCTTTTGCATACGGAGCACTCCAGGTAGTTCTTACAATTCTTGATCCTTAGTCCTTTTGAACACCCTAGCATCTTCTTGACTGTCGGAAAACCTATGTGTCCCAATCTCCTGTGCAACAGGTGCGCGCACTCATCATGTATTTGTTTCCCTATGGATATCCTCAGTGTTCTATGCTCTGCGCTGCCGACCCCTTCATTTCTTGTGGGACTGCCATAATCATTGTTTTCCCTTTCTGGGTCTTCATGTTCGGGTTCCCTGGGGTCGTCTGTGGTGCAGTCCTGCATCTCTTCATCGTCAGTGCCGTCGATTAGGCCTATTGTGGCCTGTCCATCCTCGGCTTCCTTGGCAATGAGGTACGGTAGGCCGCCTATGAGCTCCACTCTTCCAATCTGCTTTCCCCTTCTTTCGATGGACACCCTCTTGTTTTCGAAGACTATCCTGAGGCCGGGGTCTTCTGTGAGCTTGGTGATGGCCAGGACATTATATGGAATTTCAGGGGAGTAAAGGACGCCTTTGACCTGACCAATTCCAGGGATGAGTACGTCGCCCCTGCCGGTTACTCTTGCATGTTCCTGGTTGGCGACTTTGATTCTGAAGGAATCTTTTTCAAATGAGTTGAATATTTCCTTGTGGCATGATGTGTGGGTGGTTGCCCCGGAGTCGATCAGCCACCGCTGTAGGTGTGCATTTGAAGACCTGTCTGCCCTGTGGCTGCTGGTCCCTTCACTGTGCTTGACCACGTTCACTGAATCTGGTTTGTATCCATCTTGCCCCTTCTGTGGCTTAAGCTCTCTCTTTGGGCTAGGTGATCTTCGTCGTCTGTCCCCCCTGTCGTTGTCGCCCTTGTGTCTGTGTGGGTATTCGTCCTGTGACCCACGCCTGGGTCTCGGAGTGTCCTCATGGCGTCTTTGATCGCGTGTGGGTTTGTGTTTCCTTGGTCCACATGTGTGACACTCGAAACTAGGGCTCCCCTGTTCAGGGAAACTGACTCTTTTGCGTGGCCTGTCCTCTCTGCGTGTGGTGGCCCTACTTCTCCTAAGGTTATCCTCAGCTATGAGTTTCTTAGTGATGTACCCCAATGTGGCATTGTCACTTCCCAAATTATCCAGCTGAGTCAGGAAGTAGTCCCAGCTTGAATCGAGGGAGTTGTATATAATGCTAATCTGGTGCTGATCCGTCACGATTTCCCCCCTTCTTATGAGGTCGGATCTCATGTTGTTTAATGTCATCAGGTGCTCGCTCATTGTTGATCCCTCTTTCATTTTGTATGCATACAACTCTCTCAATAGCAAGCAGGTCGTAGTCCTTTCATTGCAATAAAACATTTCATACAATATTCCCCAAACCTCATGCACAGTTAGCCCATCAGGGATACTCCCATACATTGAAGTGTCAATAGAGCTTAAAAGCAAACAGAACACTCTGTGGTGTAGTCTGTCCACCTTTAGGGTCCATGGCTTTCTTGGCGGGTCCTGGATCAGGTACCTTGCCCCCTCCCTCATCAGAATTACCTGGAATTGTTGTGCCCAGTCCATTAGGTTCTCCCCAGTCATGCGAAGGATTGGGAAGTTGTGAGGTAGTTGGCTGTGCTGGCCGGCATTGCTTCCTTTGCTGGATCTGGCCTGGTGCCCTGGGCTGTCTCTATATTGGCAGTGGGGGATGGGTACACATATATTTGCTATTGGATGTCCCATTTGCAGTTTTTCTGGTCGCCTGTAGAGGGAGTTCGCTGGTCCTCTGCCCATGGAGCGACCTGAGTTGACCTGCAGTTCCTCTTCTTCGCCAGAGAGGGAGTTCTCCTGCTCCTCTTGCGCCTGCGTGAACCTCATTGTTTGCTGGCTGCCGAGGTGAGCGGATCTCTGTCTCGGAGGTCCTGCTGCTTCAGGTTGGAGCGTCGGTGAGGAGATGCTTTCGTCGCTGGAGCTGCTTTCTTCATCGGAGGATTCTGTGGAGCTGTCGCGTGGAGGCCGCCATCTTTGCTGGACTGATGGGGGTTCGGGTCGTCGTAGCTCCGGCTCCTTGGGTCGTGGCTCCGCGTGGAGGTCGGCTTCCTTCTCCGGACGTTCCCTGCGTTTGGTTCGGGCAGACAGCGGGTCGTGGTAGGTCTCACTTTCTTTGTTCTGTCTTGCGTGTGCTTCGGGTCTTCCTGCGTGGATGCGTGCCTTGCGGGTCTCGCGCCCCTCCCGTTCGCGGTAGTGTGTTTCTGAGGGGGGGCTGCGTCCCCTTCGGTTTCTAGCTGGGAAGGGTTTGCGGTGGCTTTCCTCCGAGGAGAGGTCATGTCTCCTTCGGCCTTTGATTGCGAAGGGGGCCTCTGCCCATGTGAGGAGTTCGGCCCGGTTGTCAGCAGCGCCTCTCTTGGGGGCGTGGTGCCTGCTTGGGGGTCTCCGCTCCTCTTCTAGTTCCTGGGGGCTGAGGGTCGGCATTTCTAGGGTCTGTGTGTCCACCCTCCGGAGTCCCAGGGCCATTTCTTTCCTTCGCGTGGTTGGGACGCGCGGGTTATCTGCGGGTATCGTTGTCCCGGTGGATTTTCCCACCGGTGTGTTCGAATCTAGGGCCGCCGCTTGTAATTGGTCGGCTAGATTTGAACTCGGCTCGGTGCTTGGGGTTCCCGCCATGGAGGATCTCGGGGTAGAGCTTACCGTGCCGTTGGTGTGGGGTTCATCTCCGATGTTCATCAATGCCAGTAGCTCTGCCGTGGGGATCATTCCTCTCCCGGCTATCGCCCTGTGGATTTTGGTTGTTAGGCTTTCGTCTTGGTCGTCCCTTTCGGTGGGTGCCCCTCCGGTTTCGGCCTTCGTTTGGCCATCTGGGTCCGTCTCCGTGATGGTCCGGTTGGGGTTGTCCTCTTCCATTACCGTTTGGGGTCGTGCGATTGCCTGTTCCAGAGTTTCGGGTCCAGTTGGTCTTTTGTTTTAATTTTGGAGTTGTTTGTGGGCGAACCAAACCTCTGCTACCATTTTGTGAGAGTGTTTCAGATGGTTCGGCCCAATAACTCCAGAGACAGTATATTATAATTAAAGTCTTTTATTCTCACTGCCCGCATGGCAGTCAGTGACTGTATCAAGGATCAAAGATGGAAAAAAGGCGGGTATGAGTTGGAGGTGGTTCTTTTATAGGGTTGGATGAGGTCAGAGGCATAAGGTTCAAGGGAATAGGGTTACAGTGGCAAGGCATTGTGGTACATGTAGTTCAGGTCAGTTTGATATTACATCTGACAGAAGTCTTTCTTGCTGTTTTATAGATTTTATAGGCCTACAAGTGCTGTCCGGTGATCATAGTCATTGGGGATGGTGGGAGAAATATTCTGCAGCAGCATCTGGGAGCCTAAGTTTTGGATGAACCTCAGGTTGAGGGTTTTTTCTTAACATACAGTCAAGTTGATTCCAATTCATGGCAAAGCTTTCCAGGGTTTTCTAAGTACTATTTTTTTTTGGTTGTTGTTCAGTCACACAGTCGATTCTTTTTTTTCCCAGGATGAATTTTTTTTTTTTGCCATCTTGGGCTCTCCGCCACCCCTGCCACCTGCGAAGGTCAGGGGACCCAATCTGCACTGTTTCCGACATCCCCTGACCTTCCCAGGCGCTACTGCGAGGCAAAACCTGCAGCCGAGGAAGGTTTTTCCCCCAGTGTTTTGCCTTGCAGCAGCGCCTGGGAAGCTCAGGGGACGTTGGAAACAGCACAGATCGGGTCCCCCGACCCTCCCAGAGGCGGCAGCGGAGGCAGGTGGATCTGCGCTCACCCGCTGCTGATGCGGGCAGGGAGCCGGTCAAGCGCTTGACCGGCTCCTTGCCCACAGTGACGGCGTGTGAGTGCAGAGCAATGATGCATCGTATAACGCTAAAATAGTGTTATCCGATGCAATCTGCCCCATATCAGGTCGTTATCAGATTTTAGCGTTATGTGATGCGGTCGTTATCTGAGATATTATTGTATTCAGAAATGATTTATCAGTCCCTCTTTCTGGGTTTGCTTAAGCACTGTACAGCTTGCCCAGGGAGGCACAGAAATGAATTGAACTTCTTACCTCTGGCTCTACAGATTCATACTCCAACTCAGCTATTTAGGATGCAATTCTTTTACAACTCTGTCCTGTCCTGGACATGGGATTGGAGCAGACATCAAAATAAAGAAAATGTATCCAGCTCATATAAATTGAATTGCTCAATATGAGTTTTATATCTTTTTTCTTTAAAGAATATGAAAAGCTATATTATTTAGGAGTGTTCAGTAATAACCTGGAATTGAACAAAACTGAATTTAGATCAATCAAATCAGGCAGTGCTACTATCATGTGGCTTCAGGGAAGAAGAAAAAAACAGAAATAAATGGATACTTCTGAAAACACTCCATAGGATCCAATCCAATGACAGGAGGATTTTATAGTAAAATGAGACTATTGGAGCACTAGCAAACAGAAGGGAACACTACTATGGGGAGTAGTACAGTACCGTAAATGGGAATGTTTTTTATGGCTGCTTCTTCCTACAATTGGTTGTGTGCCTGCCCTTGCAAGTAGTGTGCAAGTGATTGCGTGCATGAAGGGTAGCCTGCAGGGAGTCCCCCTCCCCCCTTGTGTGACTTCTTCAACAAGGTTCTGACCACAGAATAAGATTGAGTCCCTCTCCCCCCCCCCCCCCCTACTTTCAGTGATTTGTTGTTCACAGGGGAAGAGCAAGGGTTGAAAATTGCCAGTCAAATTGCCTTCTTAGTTCCTCTTTGGAATGCTTCAGCCATTGTTTTCATGATTAAATATGACACAGACTGAAGAAACAGCATTGGAAAGAGTACTTTGAAATGCTGCTTCTTTCACTGGCAACTGTAGATTTATTACTCCTGTAGTTTACTCACATGGGAAATGAAATGCATAAGGAAAAAGGAAGTGCTAGTAAGGAAGTAGCTAACTGTTAGATTCTTTGTTCTGTTTATTGTGTCTGGCCTCTGGCTGTAATAATAAAGATTTGTATTTGTTCTGTCTTGTTAGAGGGCAATTGCATTAGTGAAAACTCTTCAAATTTCATCATGTTTAGTTGTAGATTTCTAAGTGGTAGCCATGTTAACCTTTTTAATTTGGGGAAAAAATAAACACATAAAATGTAAATCAAAATACAGGTTAGGGATGAATCAAGGAGGATACCCAACCAGTAAACCTGTGTTTTCAGGGGAGGTGTACAAATATTTTTACTAAATGATTACTGAAGATTAGCTGAGATGGGATCCTGTTGATCAATGGAGCAGCATTTGCAATTATACTTATGTCACCCCATAGCTCTTAGGCAGTGGTGGGATTCAATTTTTTTTTACTACCACTCTGTGGGTGTGGCCATGTGGGCATGGCCATGTGATTATGTGGGTTTGGCCAGGCAGCCATGTGACTGGGTGAGTGATCTACTCATACCTGCCACATGACCATGAAAATGTCTGCAAACACAGACAGCACTGGCTCTTTTGCGGTAAATGGAGATGAGCACTGCACCCTAGAGTCAGATACGACTGGCTTTTGAGCAAGGGTGACCTTTGAATTTGAATTAATTTTTATATACCGCTTTCCTCGTTTTGTGGACGACCCAAAACAGTTCACAATATTAAAAAATATACAGAAATACAGTAAAAATTACAAGGCAAGAAATTGGGGTGTTGGTTAATAAACAAGGATTAAGGTGTAATAAGAATAGGGATAAATGTAAAATTGTGAAGGAATTTTATCAAGCATTATATGCAAAAAAGGAGGTAGATGTGGAGAGGCTTAAAGGGATCTTGGAGAGACAGCTAGGGAATGGAATAAAACAGGAACATCGAGAAAAAATGGAGGAAAGGGTTACTGATAAAGAGGTAAAAGAGGTAATTAGTGGGTTGAAGATGGGGAAAGTTCCGGGTGACGATGGATGAAACCCCCAGGGGGTTTGGGTATGCCAAATTTGTTAGCATACTATCGAGCATTCCAAATTAAGAATGTTGTGAAGATCTTGGCAAGAGAAAAGGTAATTTGGGAGGAATTGGAGATGAAAGAATACAGGAATATTGGCAAAATGATTTTTTTTTTGGAACAAAGGATAAACTGATAAAGACAAGCAATACTATGATGAGAGGCCTCATGGAGGTGTGGAAAAGAGTAAAGAAAGATATGGTCCCAAATCTCTCTCCAATTTTGGAATTGACTGATATGGTGTGTTTTCCGATAAAAATAGATAAGGAAAAAAAGGAAATATTGGATAAAAATGAAATGTCTTTACTGAAGGACTGGTTAAAAGTTTGTGATGATGAAACCAAGAGGAAAACAATATTTGAAAAGTTAAAATTGGACTGGTTTCAGAAATTGAAGGTTGATAATTGGAATAAAAAATATAGAAGAGAAGTAGGGATAGATAGAACAAAGACCGAATTTGAAGAATTGGTATTAAAGATCAGAAAAGGGGAAAAGAACATTAAGGGTCTAGTAAGCAAACTTTACATTATACTGAATAAGGGTAAAGATCCACAGGAAGATTTGAAACGGAAGTGGGAACAAAATTTGAATATAAAAATAGGAGATGTTGAATGAAGAAATAAATGGAAAAAGAGGATAATGAGAACAATGTCAGTAAGAATTAAGGAACATAATTTTAAAATGTTGTGGCAATGGTACTTGACACCACTGAGGCTTCATCAGATGGATAATAAAAGGGATAATTTATGCTGGAGATGCAAAGAAACGGTTGGAACTTATGACCATATGTGGTGGAGTTGCAAAAAAATAAATGAATTTTGGAGAAGAATAGAAGGAGAGATTGGGGAAATAATGGGTAAAAGAATTAAGTTGGTGTCAGGTACCATTCTATTAACAAATGTGGAAAGTATGGGTTTGAATAAGGAGGAAAAAGAATTATTGGAAATTATGTTAACTACAGGTAGACAATGCATTGCTAGAAATTGGAAAAATGATGTATTTATACAGACTGAAGAGTGGTATAAGGAAATGTGGAGTTTAGCATTGAATGACAAACTGACATGGGAGATAAAAGTAAAAAGGGATAAATTAAAAGAAAATAGGTTTTGGAGTATTTGGAAGCCGTTTGTGGATCACTCTCTTATGGCAAGGGACAGTTTTGGACCTGTACCATCTCAAAGTGGTTTCTGGAGATGAAATAGATACTAAACTCTCCGGGAATTGTAAATATTCACTGGGTGTTGTGTAATTAGTAAAAAAATAAAAAATAGTTGTAGCACTGAAAGCTCTTATGAATGTTATGGTTATGGTAATAACCTATAATGTGGGTATTTAACATTGTGGGTTATATTGCAAATAATTAGCTTAATTATTATTATGTGCTATTTTTTATGAACTTGATGTAACATTGTATTGTATTGTTACTGTTTTTTCTCTGTATGTTTGTTAGTTTTATCTTTTGCTTTTTGGAAATAAATAAAAATTTATAAATAAAAAAAGAATACAATTTCATATACAAAATACATAATTACAAAGCAATACATCATATTCCAACAGTAATACAAAAATTTAATAAGTACAAAAACATACTGAAAAGGCCCCGGCTTCTTCCCAAGCTCTCCCAGCGGGCAGAGCCAGGAGGGCGAAGTCGACACAGCTGAGGGAAAGTCCAACAAGAGTCCTTGTCTCCCTCTAGGCCAAGGGGGAGGAAAGTCTAATAATGGCTCCGGTAGCGCTCCCACGGCCGGCCATCTGTGCCGCACAGCTGCCTCCCATCTCCCTCAAGCACCGGGGGATGGTCGAGAGGAAAAGAGTCCAATGTGGGCTGCAGAGCGGCACGGTGAAACAGCCCCCCCCCCCCGTCGTCGACAGCGGTGGCGCCAGCAGGAGAGGGCTGCTTTTATGGCCCTCCGGAGCCCCAGCTGTGGCTCATCCCAATGGCTGGCTGCCTCCCTTGTCATCGACGACCTTTACCTTTACTAACCACTTGCAACTAAACAGGGCTAAACTTCACAGCAAATCTGAATACCAATCAGGGATCTTCTGTTATTAGGTAAAGGTAAATGTCACCCTTGCTCTGAAGCCAGTCATATCTGACTCTAGGGTTCAGTGTTCATCTCTGTTTATAGCCAAAGAGCCAGTGCTGTTTTCTGTGGTCATGTGGCAGGCGTGCACGGAGCACTGTTTACCTTCCCACTGAAGTGGTCCATATTTATCTATTTGCAATTTCTTGCTTTCAAACTTCTAGGTTGGCAGGAGCTGGGACAGAGAAGGGTGCTCATTCTGTCATGCTATACCCGGGAATAAACTCCAACCTTCCAGTCAGCGAGTTCAGCGTCTTAAGCACTTAAGCCTCCCCCTCCATCCCTCCACACACACACACCACCCACCCACCCACACACACACCCACACACACACACACCAGGCGAGAGACTTACCCAGAAGGGACAGGAGTGGCAGATGTGGTGAGGGCCAGGGCGGCGACTTCTCCAGGCAGTGCGACAGGATGGCTGGGCTCAGTGGGGGGCTCTGGAGGGCCATAAAAGCAGCCTTCTCCTGCTGCTGCTGTCAGCGACGGGATGGGCGGGTGTGGGTGGGCGTGCCCTGTTTCGCCGCACCACTCTGTGGCCCACATTTGGACTCTTTTCCTCTCGACCATCCCCCGGTGCTTGAGGGAGATGGGAGGCAGCCAGCGGCTTCCCCCTCCTCATGATGACACCCTGAGGCCATGGCGGAGAAGGGTGGGCAGTGGCGACAGGGGCACTCTGGTGGTGAAAGCCCGGGGCGCTGGAGCAGCCCAACATGGCTCTTCCTCCTCCCTGCCCCCGGTGGTGGCTCTTCATCCTTCTCTTCTTCCTCCTCCTCACTCCCTCAGGGCGCTGAGGCCGGTTCCTGCCTGGCAGTGAGGCAGAGAAGAGAAGAGGCAGCCTGAAGAGCTGCTTTCCTGGAGGAGGAGGTGGGTGGGTCAGGGCAGGGCCAGCTGGTTTTACTACTGGTTCACCCAAACTGATGCGAACTGGTAGCAGCCCACCACTGCTCTTAGGGTGGTTCACATGTTAATTAGCATTTTGCCCCCAATATGCTGGCCACCAATTTCACTGGCCTCGGAAGAATGGAAGGCATATATAAAATAAAGCTGGATTTTAAAAATCAACAATAAAGTATGTAATCAAACCTACAGTTGCTAACCTTTTATTTTATTTTTTTGCACTGGTGTATTAGTTTGGCCCCCAATAGGTGAGACTCTTGTCAGGGTGCAGGGGCTTGAGCAGTCTAACTAGACCAGTGATAGCAAACCTTTTAGAGACAGAGTGCCCAAACAGAGGGATGGGGTGAACTCTGTGCTTGGGGGAGGGAGGAAGCACTCCCATTGGGCTGCTGGGCAGAGGGGTGGGGCAAACTGTGCTGGGGGGAAGACAGGAAGCATTCCCATTGGGCTGCTGGGCAGAGAGAAGGGGCGAACTTTGCTGGGGTGATGGTGCACGTGCCAACAGAGAGGGCTGGGAGTGCTCTGTCTGGCACACGTGCCATAGATTTGCCACTACTGAACTAGATAGTGTTGCCCATCTCTTGTCAATGATGTTAGGCCAGGACTAAAACTCATCAAACATTTTTCATCAGATCCCTTAGGCAAGGTGAAAGCAGAGGGCACACATCATGATCTGCCTAGCCACTGGGTGACGTGATATCAAATGGCTAAAAAAATGCATACAAATGAACTTGACTTCTCGGGTCAATTTGTGTGTGTGAAATGTCGTCATGGAGATGTCTGCCAATGCATGGACTCCTCACTGAGTAATGACTCTAAGGTATCCAAGGTAAGGTATTAGTTTAGATTGTAGACACACTGGCCAGAATCCTATTAGTTACATACACCAACTTAAATTGTATATCATATATCTCAGCAGTGAATAACTGTTTCACTATTTCATTAAGTTCAAAATAACTCTTCAAAATATTTTGGCACAGAAAGACTATAGTCACATCCTAGCTGCCTTGCTTCTAATCTTTTCCAGCAAACATAGTACATATCATGTGCTCATCTTCTGGGATCTTCTATCACTGGATAATTCTACATGACGAAAGTTTCTGTTGGAATTTGTGTGTAATGCTTATATACTTGAACTTCCATTTTTAAAATCCAAGAAAGTAAATTTATTTAATGTGTAATATTGTGCTTCTGTGTCCACAATTCAGACTGCCAGGAAATGGGACAATATTGCTGCATAATATTATGCTCACATTTCCAGCAGGAAAAAGTCACCAAGCTTTACATAGCAACGATCAGCCTGAATGTTGTCAACACCAATGGCAGCAGTCAAAATGGCCTACATTCACATAGAGCAGGGGTCAGCAACATATGGCCTGTGCGCCAAATCATCCGGCCCCTGCCTGTGCTCCAGCCGCTGCCGCTGGAAGGAGCCGCAGATGTGTTTAAGGTGACTGCGGATGCATTTATGGTAGCTGCAGCTGCATTTACAGCCGCCGTGCAGAAGCAGACAGCGCTGGCTCTTCGGCTTTGAAACAGAGATGAAGACTGCACCCTAGAGTCAGATACGACTGGCTTTCGAGCAAGGGAAACCTTTACTATCACTACATACCATTTTAGTCCATCAGTCCTTATCACTTAAAACAGGGATTCTCAATCTGCGGCCCGTGGGCTGGATGCAGCCCATGGCACCATTTCATGTGGTTCCCCCACCACCTCCACCACACCTGGAAGTGCCATGTGGTGGAGGAAGGGCAAAATGGCCGTTCGGCCCCTGAAGTTGTCTGAGGGAGCGTGACCTGGCCTCCGGCTTAAAAAGGTTGAGAACTCCTGATTTAAAACAACAGTTGCTTGTTAAATCCAATCTGGAAACTGTTGCTGAATCTCAGTTTATTGCCAAGCCTATTAAACCGGGACTCTGGTTTTAGATGTAAAACCATAAATTTGTGGTTTAAAGAAACCCAGATCACAGCAGCAGAGTTCCTATATAAAGAACCAACACTTGTTTCCAGCTTCCTAAACACTGGAGGGAGATATTCAAGCTAATCTGAAGTAATATAATTAAACAGGAATAGAGAGCAATAGAGTTCAAAAGCAAGAAATTGCAAGTAGATAAATAGGTACCACTTCAGTGGGAAGGTAAACCGCTTTTGTGTACTCCGGTGTCTAGGTATGCCTGCCAAATGTCTGCTATAAACAGAGATGAGCACTGAACCCTAGAGTCCAGTATGACTGGCTTTCCAGCAAGGGCAACCTTTACCTATAATATAGCAGAATGAATTTCAGGGATGGGAAGGATAAAGATTTCAAAGGAAAGATACCTTGTCTCTTTTGTCAATCTCTAAAGGGGTCCAGACAAAAGCCAGCAATTCTGCTAGACAAAGAGCTGCTAATTAAGACCCTGTGTTGAGCTCTTTATTTTACCACTTTCCTCCTCATTTGCCAGGGCTTGACAGCTTTAATGGCTTGCTTCCTGAGACCCGTTTTGGCTGAACTTTGATAATGTCTGCCTAATGAGGGCACAGATTGTATCTGTGGTGGTTAAGATAAACATTCTTGAGGTACACACTAAGCATCCTCTCCAATGGACTGTTTAAGGGTTCCCTTTTCAGTCTGTTTATTGGTTTGAGGTTGAGCAAGGAAGAAACATATGGCCAGATGATCCCTCATAGTGCATTCTTCCTTAATTACTGCCAAGTGTCCCATTCTCAGTTTGTCTGGACAGATTATGGATATAGACAAGAACTGAATGCTTACCATAAAATGCTTTCGACAAGCAAGTATTAGCAGTACATCTTAGATTTACAGGTGAAAATTGGAAAATTAGAATATCGTGCAAATGTTCATTCATTTCACTTAAAAGGTGAAACAAATATATGAGATAGACTCACTACATGCAAAGCGAGAGATGTTATGCCTTAATTTGTTATAATTGTGATGATCATGGTGTACAGCGTACATGAGGTTATGTGATGATTATGGGGTACATGAATTGGGGGTTGGGGTTTTCATAAACTGTAAGCCATAAGCATCAATATTATAACAAAGTAAGGCTTGGCCTATCTCGCTTTGCATGCAATGAGTCTATCTCATATATTTGTTTCACCTTTTAAGTTGCGCTCCGGTGTCTAGTCATGCCTGCCACATGACCACGGAAACGTCTGCAGAAGCAGACAGCGCTGGCTCTTCGGCTTAGAAACAGAGATGAGCATTGCACCCTAGAGTCGGATACGACTGGCTTTCGAGCAAGGGAAACCTTTACCTTACCTTTAAGTTGCATTACTGAACTGAATGAACATTTGCATGATATTTTAATTTTCCAAGTTTCACTTGTAAAGTATTTGCTGGGTTGGTGAAGAGAGAAAGAGGCATCATCCCTGAAAAACAAGTTTGGTGCTAAAGAAGAGGTGTCTCTTCACTTTCTGGATTACATAATTTTAAATTCCTTAATTAGTAGCAATACAAAGTCAGGCCTATGTTTTGTCCCATGTGTTGAAAGGTGACAGTATGCTCCCCCACCCCCATCCTCCCTCTTTTCTTAACAGAAAAATGGCCTGGCCAATATTGCTGCCTCTTTGATGCCCTTTCAGATAGTGGTGTGGGGTGAATAATGATAACAATGCCTTGGGGTTTTTTCATGCATTGTGTATTCCTTTACGTCATACCAATGATTTGTATAGCAGTGGCTGTCCATTTTATTTGTCTGTCTCCATTTACATTTGTGGATGCCATTTTATCTTTCTTTTCCCCACCTCAAACCCCTGCACTAATGAGTGAATGTGCCTAAGTTTGTGTTTAACACAGATTTCATAATTCCTTGGTTTGTTTATTATTCACTCCATTCATTCATTTGAACCATCTTGTGGGACTTGCTTCAGTGTGTTTGTGAACAGTTGCATTTACAGGGTGAGTCTTCTCTGCGAACAACAATTGCTAGTTAAGTGCAGAGCTGGTAATATTTACATACCAGTTGGAGGATCCAGAGAATTTCAGTCCCAAAAGTGCCATTTCCAAGATTTGCAATATATTTTTGAATTCTCTCTGCTAATGACACCCACCCTCATTATAACTGTCTCAGCGAACATTTTGATGTATGATGCTTGTCTTTCTGTTCCAAGTCTCAGCAGGGATTAACATGCATAACTGGAGGATATTACTTAAAACCTGTATAGAATAGGAAGATTAATCTGTGCATGTTGGTCTTGTTACAGAAAGGGGTGGACATGGTGCTTAAAAAGTACAGTAAAACCTCGCATAAAGAGCACCTCGCATAGAGACTAACTCGCTTAAAGAGCAGAATTTTCTCTGAATGGTCGCCTTGCTTAACAACTAAAAACAACCAAAAACTCGCTTAACAACTAAATCTGGGTTCGCAACCCCCGCCAGAAGTCACAATTGGTCACTTACAATGATGTTTTGTTTAAAGAGCAAACTCGCTTAAAGAGCAATCCTGTGGAACGCATTATGCTCTTTAAGTGTGGTACCACTGTACTTCAAAGAGGGGGGAAAGCATGTTTTTAGCATGAATTTCTATCTGCTATTCTCATGGTGTCTGAGTTTTTCTCTTTGCTTTTGCCATTTTGAACTCAGTGCTTTCTTCTGAATGAAATAGCCTCTGTTTTTATCTTAACCACTTAGGATTGGCTTCTTTCCCCTAAAACCAATGCACATTTTTTGTTTCTTATTCTTTTTATTGGGATGAGAAAAGACTTGCATTAGCTACATGTTAGTAGCCAGACCTGTTTGAACCTTAAAATGCTTCTTTGGAATCTATTTGGACTTGATTTGGTGTTTGGAGTTGTGGCTTTCCAATGCAATCCTGGCTATTTCTGGGAATTACCTTCTCGATATGCTGAGGCCAACTGCTGACAAAATATTTGCTCCTAACTGTGGTTTTCTGTCTCTGATACTTTCATGTTAGTGTGAATATTTGCTCAGGCATCTCCTTAGTTAAAAATGTTTGGGGAGGCTGGATTGATCCCCTGCTGTATATTTTTCTGTACTGCAGAAGCCACCCCAACACTTAGAGAAATCAACAGGGAAATCCAAAGCCATGGTATGTGCTTCTGGCCAGCTAGAGGAAGCTCCTGTCCTGCCTCCTATAACAATTAGCATAGCAGGACAAGACATCACTCATTCATTTTTGCATTTAGCTAAGTGTCCAGCAAACCTCCTTAGACGAGATTTGCTTGCCAAATTAGGAGCACGCATTGAATTCTCAGAGCAGGGCTGCCAAGTCCACTTTGACACCCCCCCCCTAGCAAACATCTTTGTGCTAGGAGGAGGGGCAGAGGTAAACCAAGACACCTTCCTTGAGGAGATTGTGAATGCAGTAGTTCCTTGGAGGGGGCAAATAATAATAATAATAATAATAATAATAATAATAATAATAATAATAATAATAATAATAATAATAATAATAATAATAATAGGTTTATTTATATCCCGCTCTCCTGGCCTGAGTGCCACTCAGAGCGGCCACAACATAAGCAAATGAAAGCTTTCTACATCAAAAAGAAAAGCTTTCTTACAATATATAATGCATTACAGTACCAAAAACAATTACAGATCACAAAGTTACATGTCAAAAGTACAATATCAAAAGTTACAAGGTTACAATATAGCAATAGGTATGCAAGACACATTATAACAAAAAATACAAATTACATATATATAACTTATGAGCAAAGGGGCATAGTTTATAGTAAAACTCTTAACATCGACTCCACTGGCAGAGATTTTGAACAGACGGCTTGGGAAGAAAACGAGGCTTAAGGTGCAGTGAAAAAGTCTTTATTTAAAATGATCCCTCTCCCTTTCTCTGGACACCAAAAAGACAGTCTGCCATTTTATAGCAGACCAAGCATCGCTGAGAGATAGTGGAGGCAAAAATTAGCTCTTAATATTGGCTCCACTGTCACAGATTTCGAACAGAGGGCTTGGGAGGAAAGCCAGGCTTAAAATGCGGTGAAATAAAAAAGGCTTTATTTTCAGATCAAAGCGTGCACTCCTCAATCTAAAACAAGTCTATCCTATCCCAGAGCAAATGGCCTAACCAGCAATAGATGGAAATTGCTAGTCCGGCCCTGACTGAGCCAACCACAGGAACTTTTATACCTTATCGAGAGGGGGTGGGGCTTTCTCTATCTAGGCATTTCATTCATGAAGGTATACATCTAATACATCATAAATCTAAGGTGGATGAAACAAGTTCAATAAAAGTTACAAACATCCTGAACATTTGGTTACATCCACACCATTTGGTCATCCAGAGGTCAGAGAGGTCAAGATGCAAATTAAGGGATTGGACTAGTACAATTCTATTGGGTACTCTAAGTTTGGTTCTTCTATAGGTCAGTTCTAACTTAGACTACTCATAAGATGCTCCTACATTATATCTTCTAAATAAAACAAACTACATGACAATCTGACAGTGACAATCCTAGGTTCAAAAGATATTAAAAGAAATAGAGATACAATATTCTGATGCTTTGTAGAAATGAACCTAAAGCACATGACTAATGTTTACCTTGCATTCTCCTTAAGGCTAATCTTCCCCTTTGTTTGATTATTCATTGCTTATCCAGGCTAAAAATTGGCCTATTTGTTCCTAATTACCTTTTTGTCAATTCAATGGATGTGTATTTGAGACAGGGGAAATCTTAGTCTTGAATGTGGTTTTCTTTCCCTTGTGGTGTATGTCAAAAAGAAAAATAACAAACCAACTTTATTGAATGAAATAAAATAAAATAAATGGTGAAGCTGGAAATTATGGTCACATCGATATGCAGAGGCCAACTGCTGACAATCTTTGTGACACTTTCATGTTAGTGTGAATATTTGCTCAGGCATCTCCATAGTTAAAAATGTTTGGGGAGGCTGGATTGATCCCCTGCTGTATAATAATGAAGTCCACCAGCTGAGACAGCTCATTGCCATTTGTCACCAGCTAACATGGTCCCCCAAAGCATGCAGTGTGAGAGGTTTTGCATAGTAGTGAAGTAAGAGCCCTGGACTTCCTATGTCTGAAAGTGTGGGTGGTGAGAAAACCTCCATTTGTAGAAGGAGAAGATAACTGGGTTACTTGAAATACCACATTTCCATTTGTGAACCTGCCAGTGTTTTAAAATAACCAGGGAAGCTTTTCTCTCTGTCTCACCATTCTCACAGGTGTATTTGGTGGGGACATACAGTGGGCTTTATTTGTGGTTGTTCTCAAGTCATGAAATTCTCAAACCACTGAAGGTTAGGCTGGACTTTTGTTTACTACTCTCCCACAGGCAGACAAAGACTTTTCTCTTCAGGAAAGTTTGTTTCTCAATGCTTGGCTGCCTAAGAGTTGGGCTGCTGTTTTGTTTTGCATTGCTTTGTTTTGTTTGCTTTCCCTCTCCCCTTCTAGTTTTTAGATCATTTGTTTTTAATATTGAAAGATACTAGGGGCCATCTTGATGAAAAATACAGATACGGTATTATGAAGGAAGGAAGGATGGATGGGTGGATGGATGGATGGATGTGCCTGGAATTTGTACAGTGTACCTATGAGCTTTAGCTATTTTGTCAAAAATAACCTTCAATTTGGTATGGGAAGAATTGTAGTTCTCCTTCGTATAGTTTGTGAATCCCCACTCATGGGTTATGCGCCTGCGCAGAACGGAGATCGGAGGCTTGAAAAGCTATTGGTCTAAAGTTTTGGCGGTAAGACCGCCCACCGTACCGCCCACCCTGAGGCGCCCGCGCGCCATTTTACCTCAGTTCTCTTCTTTCCGCCGTAGCAGCAGGACGATCGTCGAGAGCTTCTCAATTTTTATCGCCCTTCTGAGGGAAAGCTTTAGCTAATCTCAACAATTTTTGCCGGCAATCTTGTCCCACGGGCAGGATTGCCACCCCGGCGCTGTTTCTTCTTTCGAGTGGATCCAGTAGCCAATTTTTTCGCATCGATCACCGTCTCCCCCCTCAAGGGGGTGGCGGCTGGTCCGCCCTTCGGGGTACTTGCTTCCAGAAACTTCCACCGGAAGAATTTTTCCGCGGTTGATGGCTGCAGCGTTTAAACAGTGCACGGCTTGCCTTAAGAAGTTCCCGGCTTCCGACGGCCACAGCCTGTGCCTCTTTTGTTTGGGAGAGTCGCACCAGAGCCAGTCCTGCCCGCATTGCAAAAAGTTTACGCGCCTCGCGGTGCAGAACCGAAGCAATCGCCTCAAGGCTCACCTGATGGAGCTCGCTCTGGCTCCCACCGCGTCCGCTTCCACATCCGCCGCTGCCTCCCAGCCTCCGCCGGCTTCTTCCTCCGTGCTTTCGATTAGGAAGAAGAAAAAGAAGGACAGGAACGGTGAGAAGAAGCGCAAGCGCGGGTCGGAGAAGAGACGGTCGCTTCCTCCAACCCCGCGCACACCCGCCTCTCCCGGGCCTTCGCCGCCGTTCTCGACTGCCCGATGTCCTTCTCCGGGATCCTCCATCTGGGGAGGACGGTCGTCTTCCGGGTCACCTGATAAAGGACGCAGGGCTGGGGCTCCAGCTCGCCCACTTCAGGTGCTCCCCTCCTCGAGGAAGAAACCGCTCGCCGAGGCAGGCCTCCGTCTCTCCAAGGCCCAGGACGCCGACAGACGACGCGGTCGTCACCGTTCCGACGACCGTTTCGCCGACGCCGACGCCGGCCACCGTTTCGACGCCCACCGTTTCGTGGGCCACCATCCCGCCGGCCACCGGGGCTCTACCATCAGCGGACTCGGACGCATCCCAGATGGCTCTCGTTCGAGAAATGTTCCAGGTCATGGCGTCGTTTGCGACCAAGTTCCAGACCTCCATGCCTGCGGCCTCTGCGGCTCCGGTTTCGACCACCGCAAGCCCCGGGCACCCCGGCCCTGCCGTGGCCCCACCGACCTCCCGTGGGTCGAGTGTCCGCTCCGCCGGCCCACCCAACCCGTCATGGTGTGGTCCGGACGTTGATGCGGTGGACTCCCATCCCGCTGACCCGCCCAGGCCGTACTGGCGCGGTCCCGACGTGGATGAAAGAGTTCCTCCCTCGTCCTCCGATGAGTCCAGCTCGTCGTCGGAGGAGGACGAGGGAGACGTCGACGCCGAGCGCACGCCGGAGCAGGCTATCGGATCGGTGGACCCACCGCGTGGTGAGGACCAACGCTCGCTGACCGCCATGCTCACGAGGCTGGGCACCGCACTCAACCTTAAAGTCGATCAACCGCCGCTGGAGGGTGAGGATCAGATGACCGCGAAGCTCGACAGACGTGCTATACGGCCGGTCCACATAACCATGCTCCCCTCCATGATGACTTCGGCGAGGGCGACATGGAGAAAACCATTGGCGGCTCACTCCGTTTCGTCCAGGCTCGACAGCATGTACCGAGTCCTGGACGAGAACGTCGAGTTCCTGCAGGCTCACCCCCTGCCGAATTCCCTGGTGGTCAAGGCCTTCCAGCATAGGACGGCCACCAGCGGGTTCCCGGTCCCATCGACGCCGGAGGGAAAGAAACTGGACGCGGTGGGACGTAAGTTCTACGCCACCGGCTCCCTATTCTTCCGTGCCGCCAACTACTCGGCCGCCATGGGCCTGTATCAATCGCACCTCTGGGAGCAGGTGAAGGTTGAGACGGCGAAACTGCCCGCCGACGCCCAAAAGCGGATCGACGCGCTGGCCACCGAGGGGGACTTCGTCGCCGAGCAGCTGATGCGCACTGCCCGGCATATCAACGACTATGCGGCAAAGGACATGGCCTCCGCAATCTACCTCCGTCGCCATGCTTGGCTCAGGGACACCTCCCTCGATGATGCTATGAAAAAGCTCATCGAGGAGTTTCCCTTCGACGGTCAGGGCCTCTTCGGTCAGGATACCGATAAGGTCCTGAATGAGATGCGCCAGACCAATTCCACGGCCAAGTTCCTGGGGCTCACCACGCCGGCTCCGCCCGCCAGGCCGAGGTTCCAGCCCTTCACACGGCGATTCCAGGGCAACCCGCAACAGCAAGGACCGACGGAGCAGCCTAGATCCAGCTCCTACAAGCAGCGGCGTCAGCACAAACCCCGCTACCGACCCTACGGACAGGACAAGCGTTCGGGCGCGAGGGCCAAGCCCCGCGTTTGAAGCTGCGACGGCCGAGTCTCTCTCGCTCCACATCCCGTACCTCCCCCTCCGGAACTTCCTCCAGGCATGGTCGGGCATCACGGACGACCAGTGGGTCTTAAAGATCTTGTCCTCTGGCTACGCCATCGAGTTCGTGCGGGTGCCTCGGGTAGGAAGACATCGTCTCACCACCTCGTCCCCCCATTTGGAGGAAGAAATATCAACCCTTCTCTCCAAGGGAGCCATCGAGCGGGTAACACCGTCTGACTGGAACAACGGCTTCTACTCGAGGTACTTCGTGGTCCAGAAGAAGGACGGAGGCCTTCGCCCGATCCTGGACCTGCGCCGCCTGAACAAACACATCCACACCAGGAAGTTTCGGATGGTGACCCTGCAGACCGTCCTCCCCCTCATCAACAAAGGGGACTGGTTCACAGTCATAGACCTCAAGGATGCTTACTTCCACGTTTCCATCCTCGAGGAACACAGACGGTTTCTCCGCTTCCGCATCGACAATTCCGTGTACCAGTACCGATGCCTACCGTTCGGTCTGGCCACGGCACCGCGGGTCTTCACCAAATGCATGGCTCCGGTGGCTGCATTCCTACGCCAACGGAGCATCAGAGTTTTCCCGTACATCGACGACTGGTTGATCGTCTCCCCCACCAAATCGTCAGCCGTTCGGGACACACAATACACGGTCCACCTCATGGAGAGTCTCGGCCTCAGGATCAACTTCACCAAATCGAAGTTGACTCCCTCTCAACACGTCGAGTACATCGGAGCGGTACTCGACTCGCTTGCTACGAGAGCCTACGCCCCCCAGAAACGCTTACAGGACATTGCGCAGGGGGTGAGCGAACTGCGCACCAAACCGTGCATCCGGGCGAAGAAGGCTCAGAGACTTCTAGGCCTGATGGCCTCAACGACGGCAGTGATCCCCCACGCCAAGTTGAAATTCAGGTCCCTGCAGTCGTGGCTCCTTCACGAGTTCGACGGACTTCGGGAGAGCCAGTCCAAACGGTTGACCCCGTCTCCGGAACTGAGGGACCAACTGCTGTGGTGGTCTACACCACTCAACGTGGCCACGGGGAAGAGCTTCTACCCCCCGCAACCCTCGTTGCAGATACTGACCGACGCAAGCAACCTCGGCTGGGGCGCTGCTTGCGGGACGCTCACGGTCAACGACACCTGGACACCGCACGAAACGGTGCACCACATAAATTACTTGGAGCTGCTGGCCATTTGGAAGGCCCTGCGTTCCTTCGAGACTCTGCTCACCGGCAAGGCGGTTCAAGTGGCCTCGGACAATACCACGGCGGTGGCGTACCTCAACAAGCAGGGAGGAACACGGTCCACCACCCTCCTGTACCTTGCAGTGCAGTTATGGGAATGGTGCCTGGAGAGGCACATTTTCCCAATTGGAGTGCACATTCAGGGCACACTGAATGTTTTGGCAGACCACCTGAGCCGCCTCACCTCGACGAGCCACGAATGGGAGCTGGACGACGGGGTGTTCCAGTCGCTTTGCGAGGCCTGGGGAACGCCGAGCATCGACCTCTTTGCATCGGAGTCCAACAGGAAGCTCAGCAGGTACTGCTCCAGAGCAGGCATCGGACTGAACTCCGAAGGCGATGCCTTCATGAAACGGTGGGATCAGGACTATCTCTATGCCTTTCCTCCGTTTCCTCTGGTCCAGAAAGTACTCACCAGGATGTACCAACACAGAACCAATGCAATTCTGGTGGCGCCGGCATGGCCGCGCCAACCCTGGTTTCCGCTACTGTTGCGCATGTCGTCACAGTATCGCACACTGCCGGAGTCACCGACGCTTCTCCAAATGGAGCACGGCCAGCTGCACCATTCGGACCTGCCCAGCCTCCACCTCACCGCGTGGAGGATAACCCCAGACTGTCCAGGATCCTTGAGCTAGCGCGGCGCCCTTCCACAAGGAGGTCCTACGCTTCCAAATACAGGCGTTTTTGTGCTTTCCTGGCTTCCCAGCACATGGCCCCACTGCAGGCGGGACTGCAGGACGTTTTAACCTACCTCCTCCATTTGGCGGAGTCTGGCCTTAGCATCACCTCCATCCGAGTGCACCTCGCAGCAGTGGTGGCGCACTCCCCGGCTGGTTCGCCCGCTGCTGGGGCTTTCCGTGACCAAACGGTGAAGCGTTTTCTCAAGGGACTACGGAACGCTTTCCCTCCGGTCAGGACTCCTACGGCTCAATGGTCACTGTCTACCGTGCTCAACGCGCTCACCAGGACCCCTTTCGAGCCCATGGCCACCAGCGATGTTCGCCTCCTCACATGGAAGACGGCTTTTCTTGTGGCTATCACGTCAGCACGACGAGCTGGAGAACTGGTTGCCCTGAGAGCAGACGCACCATTTCTCCAATTCTTCAACGACCGCGTCGTCCTCCAAGCGGACATCACCTTCCTGCCCAAGGTGGTCTCCAAGTTTCACATGGCACAGACTATCTCCTTGCCAGCTTTCTTCCAGAACCCCTCTAACGCCCAAGAAAGGACTTGGCACACGCTGGATGTGAAACGAGCCTTATTGTTTTACACCAGCAGGACAAGAGAGTTCAGGAAGTCACAACGCCTCTTTGTGGCTTATGGGGGAAAGTCCAAGGGTGAACCCATTTCTGCTCAAAGGTTCTCCAAATGGATCACTGCTACCATCTACCTGGCCTACGAGTCAGCGTCACTGCCACCTCCACCGCATGTCAGGGCGCATTCCACCAGGGCGGTGGCCACATCCACTGCCTTCCTGGAGGGCACACTGCTTGAGGACATTTGTAAGGCTGCCACATGGTCCAGACCTTCTACATTTGTCCAGCACTACAGGGTGGACACCAGAGCCACTGCGGACGCCAGGCTTGGCCGTGTCGTCCTCACCAGAGGGCTCCGGACTCATCGCCCCTGACGGGTCAACCTACCGCATCTTCATCGCATCGTGGGATCATCTCATCCGACTGCCCACCGACCAAGTGAGTGTGAGCTTGCTAATCTCCCATGAGTGGGGATTCACAAACTATACGAAGGAGAAAGTTCGGTTTCACTTACCAGTGATAACTTTCGTTCTTCGAGTATATAGTTTGTGAATACACACTACCCACCCTGCCTCCCCTCTTGAGCTGCACGGATGAGATCAATTGGTTTATCCTGTGCTTGGCTTAAGTATGGAACTGAGGTAAAATGGCGCGCGGGCGCCTCAGGGTGGGCGGTACGGTGGGCGGTCTTACCGCCAAAACTTTAGACCAATAGCTTTTCAAGCCTCCGATCTCCGTTCTGCGCAGGCGCATAACCCATGAGTGTGTATTCACAAACTATATACTCGAAGAACGAAAGTTATCACTGGTAAGTGAAACCGAACTTTCCTCACAGCAAGCTACAGTCTCTGCATAATTTTGGTGAAGAAATAAATCCTGCTGGATAAATCGTGATCTAAACTAAATTGCTAAATGAGCAGCTAGAAAGAAGGTAGCAGATGTGATACATTAGGGTGCTTGAGCACACATTGGATGGTGCATCTTGTGGAACAATACAAGCTCATTAATCTTGATAGCAGCAGTGCTTATGATGCCAACAAGGAATGAAATGACAGACTTTTAATAAAATAGAGGAAGAAAGAATGAATCGGAGTATTTAAAGTAAATAATAAAGAAAGCATGTAATTTCTTCAGTGCAATGCACTGAGACAAACTTTAAAGTTACAAGATTAATCAGGAAAAAAGTCCAGAATAAACTTTCTACAAATAGGCAATAATAGCACTTCTTCTTCCATGTCTAGGTCAGATGGGAAACTGCCAAAATGAATCCACCTTTTGGTGAGTATGAGAAAGATTAGCTGACATAACAACGTGGCTGTTGCCCAGGATATGCTTGATTGTGGTTAAAAAATACCACAATCTTTGAAGAGGCTCTTTCTGTTATAGTCTAATAATAGCACTTATAGCATTTAAGACACTTATCAATTATATTAATAATAGAAGTAGAAATAACATATTTAAGGTAAATATGACATATCAGATTCATCAGTACATCTGTACTGAGGCACGCTTGGTTATTTATGTTAACAACAGAAAAAGGAATTTTTTAAAAAAATAAACCACTATCAAAACCTGTACTCTCAGTTATACAATTAAGAAAGAGTAAACATGGCTTCTAAGTTACAGCAAGTTAACTACAGAGGGTGCCAAAATAAATACACATTTTAAGAAAGAAAAAACTATTAAAATTGTAGTATTCAATATATACTGATAACAAAAGATAAATGCAAGTTATATTTGATTTCTGCAATTACAAGAAGTGCTCATAGTTACCATCAACATCTAGAACAGAGATTCCCAACATGTGGCACATGCCCCACAGGGGGGCTTCAATTCCCAGAAGCCTAAGTCAGTACATTGGCTGATCAGTGTTTTGGGGAATTGACTTAGGTTTCTGGGAATTGAAGTCCAAATACCAAAGGTTGGGAAACACTGGTCTAGAACCGGAGTTCTCAACCTTTTCAAGTTGGGGGCCGGGTCACACTACCTCAAACAGTTGGTGGGCCGGATTGGTGCTACAGCTGCTGCTGTCGCCATTGGAATTCAGCCACGGACACATTTATGGCTGTTGTAAACACGTTTATGACATCTGTAAATGAGTCCGTGGCTCCGTGCAGCGAGGACTTAAAGCCGGCTGCCACCTCTTCCTCGCCGAAGCCCACTCCCCTGGTCCAGCATTTGCTATGGGGGAGCGTCTCCACCTGGGCTCCATGTGGTGAGGACTTAAAGCCGGCCACCGCCTCTTCCTCGCCGAAGCCCATTCCCCCGGTCTGGCATTTGCCGCAGTGGAGTGACTCCACCTGGGCTTCATGCGGCAAGGACTTAAAGCCGGCCGCCGCCTCTTCCTCGCTGAAGCCCACTCCCCCGGTCTGGCATTTGCCACGGGGGAACATCTCCACCTGGGCTCCGTGCAGCGAGGACTTAAAGCCGGCTACCGCTGGCTGCCGCTGCCATCTCACCTAAGCATGGTGGTCTTGTTCTGCCGATGTGTCTGAGGTCTTGGAGCTGGGCTCCAATGTGGTCGTCGAGCCTAGACCGTGTTAGGACTGCTTATGGGTGTTGAGCAGTGGGCTCTGCCCCCCCTCTTTGGATTATTGCACTTTTTTGATTGTATTTTGTAAACTGTAAATTGTTCTGATGCATTTTTGTTATTGCATCCTATCATTGTATTTGATACTGTATTCCTTGTTCTGCTATTGTATCTCATCATTGTATTTCATCATTGCTGTAATATGATGTATTGCTATGTAATTTTGCATTTTGTACATGTAAATTGTATTTTTGCCTTGTAATCTTATATTTTTGTATTTCTGTTTATCTCTGAATACTGTGAACTGCTTTGGGTCATCCACAAAATGAGGAAAGCGGTATATAAAAATAAATTCAAATTCAAAAATCGTAATTTAATCCAACTTTGAAAAGTAAGACAAAGATAATATCCCTTAAATATGTATATGTTTTAAAGATATACTCTCTGTATATGTTTAAAATCAGAAGGAAAAAACACGCTTAGAATAAGAAACTTAATATTTTTGATAATTAGACTATAAAGAAATCATCTGAGCTTATTTTAATTAAGCCAGAATGCATCAGTATTGTAAAAGACAAGAAAAAACAATCATAGAACAATTAGATGAATTAAAAGTAATGCTGTCTCTGTTTACAGTAAGACTCCTTATCAATTGTTTTGAGAACATAGTAGGGCAGAATGCAAAGCATACCCTTTATTGGCAGAGTGGCCAGACAATCTGTGTCTGTAAACAGCAGGTCAGGCCTTTGAGCAAAACTGAGAGAAGCCAGTTACTGGGTTTAAACCAGAGGTTCTCAACCTATGGCCTGTGGGCTGGACCCGGCCCGCGACGACAACCCCCAGAAACAGATGCACCTGCACAAATGCACCCATGGCTGCCGTGGTTTACATCAGTGTGTGTGGGGGGGAACCAAGTGTTGGCCAACTCAGCTGTCTGAGCGGACGTGGTCTGGCCCACAGCAGGAAAACATTGAGAACCCCTGATTTAAACCATAAAAAGGCTTTCATACTTTGAGGGGCTGATGTATTTCACCCCCTTATTGGACCACCTGTCTGAGCATGGCTTGGCTAGCCAAGTATTGCTTGTCTGATTGGCAAGGGCTATTTCAGCCCTCCCTCTATTGCTGAGCAGTTTTTTTTCCTGCTTTAGCTGACTCATGTAGGTCTATAAAGTTTCGTACATTACTTTTAAACAGTAAATGCTTTCATGCCATTTTTATAAATTTATGCACTTTGACATATGAATCATATCAAACAGATCTGACATATGGTTGTCCAATTTTCTCTTGAAAGTCTCCAGCTTTGGAGGTTTTGGAGACTATACGTCTGTTAATGTAGCCTAAAATACAATTTGCTTTTTTTGAACCACATTGCACTGTTGACTCATATTCAGCTTGTGAATTCCTAGTTCCTTTTCACTCATAGTATTACTGAGACATGTATCCCCTATCTTTCAACTCTGCATTTGTGTGTGTCCCCCATAAAGAACTTGCACTCATTCCTGTTAAATTTCATTCTGTTGTTTTCAGCCAAAGCTCCCTGTTGCTCAAGCTTGTCAAGATCTTTTTGAATTTTGTTTTCCAAGATGTTATCTGTTCCATCTAATTTTGTGTTAACTACAAATTTGATAACTATTCCCTAAATCCCCTTATTCAAGTCATTAAAGAAAATGTTGAAGAACACGAGACGCAGGACTGAGCCTTGTGGTACCCCACTTGTTACACCACCACCACCAATTTGAGAAGGTGCTATGGTGGGCAGGACTCTCGTATGTGCACAAATCCAAGGGAGACTAGTGCACCATATAGTTAATGTCTCTGATCCACAAGCCCAAAATGTTTGGGGACTGCTGTGGAAACCAGTTTCATTTTTGTTAGGAGCCAGGCACTGTGGGGGAAGGAAGAGAGGCTGCCTTTTTATCCTGCCTTTTGTGCTGAATAGAATAGATTGGCGCTGGGGGGGGGGTATTATTCATGCAAAAAGATGGGACTTTAGTACTTGCAGATTAGAGGAGGCAATGTCTGCTATGACTCAGGAACTGATTTTATGCATAGTTTGTTATTGTGAATGATGAGGAGCCACTGGCTCTAAAATGAAAATCTCATGCAATAAAAGAGGAGTTAAAGTAATTTTTGTTTTTGCCTTTGCCCCATGGTTTGCCAATTTTTAATTCAGATTTACTACTTGTTTCATGAACATGAGGGTGATCTCAACTTAACTGGCTTGATGCATACCTGTCAAGTATGCCGGATTGGCCGGGAAATCCTGTATTTTGGCGTGCGTTCCTCCCCTTTTCCGGTGCCGTCCCGTACTTAAAATGGCGGGGAAAGGGGTTACTTCGCACGCACACACATGCAGAACCCATCTGCACCATGCGCAAACGTGTTTTCCGCACCCAGGCCGGAGCAGTTCCCGTTTTTTCCGGAGCGGTGCTTGACGGGTATGGCTTGATGGAAATTGTACTTACGGTATAAAACAAATACAATAATGGTGAAATTTGGCAATTCCATTAGTTTTTCTTCTTCATTTTTAGCACCTAGTTTGAAGTGTGTGTAATCTTAAAATGATGCAGGGAGAGGAGTTGCCTGTGGACATACATGAGTGGCCCGTAATGGAAATCGTGTCCTTTTCTAATCCTTTAGACTGGAGGGCTGTTAACCAGACAAGATTTCATTCTTCTGGTCTTCTGCCAGAATAGCAAGATGATAAAGCCAGGAGAAAAATGTGTTCAATGTTTCCATTATTGTTTTCTTGTATTCTGCAAAATTAGTTTTTAAAAACAAGCAAGGAATAATAAACAGAAAAGAAAGTACCCATCTGGGAACAGATCTTTAGGGACACACTTTTCTTAGTAGGTTTACAGAAAAAAGCAGCAATAGCAGCAGCTGATGCCTTTTATTAAAAAAAGTCGCTCAATGCACCCAGGGAAGAAAAGACTGAGAAGAGCATGTGAGCATTGTCTGGAGAAATCTCTGAATTGAGAGGAGGGGAAAGGAAAGAATTGGGAGGGGCGGGGAGGTGTTAATGGATGAGCTGTGGGAATTCAATGAAAACTTTGCATGCAACTCCTTGTCTCGACCTCCATCTGTTCTGGGCTGCCCCTCCTTCCATCCCTCTGAGCCTTTACAATACTAATGAAGATGAGGATGGTCATTATTATTTTATTTTTACTATTTCCAACCTGTTTGAAAAATCTACATCTTAGAAATTATTCAGAATAAACCATGTAAAATTAATAGTATGCAGACTTGCTTAAATTCTTAGAACTTTTGAGTGAGTAGTTGAAACAAGAGAATGACTTGCTATAAGCTCCCAAGTTAGTTCTTGGTTGAATTGAGGTTTTATTAATTATTTATTTATTTGTTTCTGTTTATATCTCAATCTTTCTCCAGTGAGCTCAAGATGGTGTTTGTGGCTCTTTTCCTCTCTCCTTTATCGTGGACTAACTCAGTGAGTTAGATTAGTTTGACAAAAGGTGGCTGGCCCAACGTCACCAAGTTCTTGGCCACAGGGTGATTTGAACCCAGATGCCTTGAACCCCAACCCAACATTTTAACTGCTAAACAACATAGGTTCCTTGCTCCAAGTCATGCAACAATTTCTGGATAAAGTTAGTGGGCTATACCTTGAAGGGTAGCCCTTTCCTTAGCATACAATAACGATATATGATCCATAAGGAAAACTGAGCGCAAAAGAATATACAGTATGCCTTTGAGATGTGGTGCTGGAGGAGAATTTTGAGAGTACCCTGGACAGCAAAGAGAACAAATAGGTTGATTTTAAAAGAAATCAACCCCGACTGCTCTTTGGAAGGTTAAATATTGAAGATGAAGTTAAAGTACTTTGGACATTAAATGAGAAGAGAGGATTCACTTGAGAAAGCTTTGATGCTGGGAAAGGTCGAGGGCAAAAGAAGAAGAAGGCGGCAGAGAATGAGATGGCTAGATGGCATTGTTGACGCAATGAGCACAAAGCTGGCCAGGTTGAGGAGAATGGTGGAGGATGGGGTGCCTGGCGTGCGGTGGTCCATGGATCGTGGAGTGTTGGAATTGACTGTGCGACTGAACAACAAATATGATCAAATGAGTAATTAACTGGCTTTTACTTTTTAGGGTGGCAGACGTGTTACTGTCTAGAAGGAGTTAAGGAAACACTGAAGTCTATGATGGAGAGCTTATCTCATCTTTCAGGTTAGGGAGCAAGAAATCATTGTCTGTCTGTCACTATTAATGTAAAAACTAAAGGTGGCACTAGTAGTGTAAAATAATGTATATTACATATATTTAAATCCTCTAAAATGAAAAAGTATTTAAGTGCTTTACTAAGCAGTGGATGGGATTGCTGGTTGTCTTTGAGTGGGAGGCTGAAGTAGCTTGAATTCAGGCTATTAAAAACAGCACAAATCACAAAATGTATATATTGCTTCTCTTACCTTTATACTTTATCACTGTCCAGCATTTGAGATTTATAATTCACCTGGATGAATTGAAGCAGCAGCTGTACTGCTGGATACTACAGTTTTGTGTCTGAATTTTTCTGAGTGTGTGGGATTAAAAGCTCTTTTCGATTAAAAAAAGTCACTTGGGTTTCATCACTATACTTGGGTTTCATAATGAGATGCATGCAAAGGTGACAGGTCTGGAGATCCAATGGCAAATGGTGCATGAAATGAAAATTTCACTTGCTTTTCAATGACAGTGAGTTCATAAAAGAGTAAGTTGCATTCTTCTTACCCTGTAATAAAATGGGTTCATTCAAGGCTAAGACGAGAATACAAATATTACTGACTGAAATATTGTACACTTTTCAGGATACATAATTCCCAAGACTTTGAACTATAGAATGCAAATTTTCTTATGAGACAGGATTCCGACAACACCAGTGGTTGCTCAATACAATTTGGGAAATCTGAAGTCTATTAAGCTAGAGGTAGACTTTGGTTTTTTAAAATTTGGTACAGGATTACTGAAAACTAGAGCTATATTCACAAGCTGTTTAGAGCTAAACATCTCAGTTATCTCTTGATAGAAGAGTCTAGGGTGGAATGGAATATTTAGCGTTTATAGATGGAATAAAATCTAATTAAATGCAAAGTATTGCACCCATACTTGCCCTGTTGTGCTATTTATTCTTTGGAAGCTTCTGGTACTAGCTGCTGTCTAAAATACAACATTGGATAACAGACCATTATTTGGCCAAGGAAAATGTTTCTGTTGCTGTTGCTCATCCACCTTTCAGATGCAGCTGTTCAGAAAAGATAGAGTGAACCAAGGAAAGCAAGCAATAGTAAAGCCAGGCCATTGCTATTGAGCCATGAGCTCCCTGCATGCTGTGCTAAATTTCTCAATATCGAATCATTTGTGTGTGTGTGTTGCATCATTAATCTTAACCTATAAATCCAAGGGTTAACCGTTGGAACTGGCTATAGGTTGCTATGCCTCGCCCTACTTGCCTGCACTCACCCTTCGTGCACACGGCCGATCTGGGTACGCAGGTCAACGAAGGATTTAGAAAACCGGCAGTGGGGCAACAGCCCCACAAACGCGAAGAAAGGGAAACAACCTCACTTCCCAACATTCCTTGCGCCGCGCCGCGCCACAGCCAATCAGGCTGAGAGGCTCTCGCACGGCGCAGCGTTCGGAAACGCGCCGCAGCCAATCAAAAGAAAAGCATTTTAAAAAAACGCAGCAAAAACACAAAGCACCAACCCATTACTACAAGCCCCAGCGTCCTGTGCACCCGCGCAGAACGCTGAGGAAACCGGCGCCCGAAAAATTAAAAAGAAAAACAATTCACAGCCAAGGAAACACCAGCTGGCTTTCTTTCCCTCACCCGCGGCGCCTGAAGGTCCCGACTGGAGTTTCCCCTTTAATATCAGTGGGTGGGGGTTGCGATCCCCCTCTCCCCTGTCTCCCCTAGGGTTGGGAGGTTTGTGGGAACAAAAGGGGTATGTTTCCCAAACCATTCTGGACTCAGGACACCAGGGAGAGGGGATCGATTCCCACCCCCCTCCTTAAAACAACCCCATCTTTTCTTCTCTTTAAAAACGGAGTTGTTTTAAGGAGGGGGGGAGGGAATCGATCCGCTCACCCACTGATATTAAAGGGGAAACCCGATCTACTTTCACGTCTCCACACAAAGCACCATAACACACTAAATCCCTCCTCCCCACCACCTAGCCCACCCTTCCTAACCCCAATGACCATGCCCCCTCCCCACCACCTAGCCCACCCTTCCTAACCCCAACGACCATGCCCCCTCCCCACCACCTAGCCCACCCTTCCTAACCCCAACGACCATGCCCCCCTCCCCACCACCTAGCCCACCCTTCCTAACCCCAACGACCATGCCCCCTCCCCAACACCTAGCCCACCCTTCCTAACCCCAATGACCATGCCCCCCTCCCCACCACCTAGCCCACCCTTCCTAACCCCCAATGACCACGTACCTTCCCCACCACCAAATAAATAATTTTTTAAAAATTACTACAAACACTCAAACACATCCAAAAATACACAAAAACACCAAAAACAATACGAAGTAAACAAAGACACAATCAAAAACAAAACAAACAGACAAAAAACACAAACTCCAACCCCCCCTCCTCCCCCTGCCCACACACACACAAAAGAAAGAAAACAAGCAAACTTACCAAAAGAGGTGCTACCTCAACCAGGACTGGAAAAGAAATGAATAAAGAAAGACACTACTTACCAGAAGAAGCTCCACCCAGAGGCCAGGAGAGAAAAAAAAATCAAAATACAATAACCCCTACCAGCACCACCTGCTGGCCACAATAGTAAAAACAATTCAAAAGCACACAACAGCCCCAAACAAAAGGCCAGAAGAGTAAAAACGAATCAAAAACATAACACAAATTCACAAATTTACACAAAAGGTCACACCAATAAAAACAAGTAAAAACAATTACACTAAACACACTTTAACACAAATCACAAATATATGTCAATAAAATACAATAGAAACTTTTAAAAATCCTGTGCTGAGTTATAACTCAAATTTAAACTCAAAACATCTAAACACATTTTAAAAACATTGAATGTAAAAAACATTTACTTTTACATTATTAAAATTATTACCTACGGTACAACTAATTAAAAAAATTCAAAAAGCTAAAACATTATTCGCTTACATAAAACAATTTGAAAAAATTATAACATACTTTCTTCTTTTATTAATCCTCAAAAAAAAAAAGCAGATCACAGTTAATAACAGCCAAGCCAAAAATTTTTTACATAAATAAACATTTAAAAAATTAAAATTACAGACTAAGCAATTTTTTAAAAAAATTAACACAATTTAACATTCCAACACAATGTAAAACTATTGCAAAAATAAAATTGGTTCATTTTTTATTAAAACACATGGGGGGAAAAGCCCGGCAACGCCGGGCAACCCTTGCTAGTTAATAATAAAAATGCAGAGTAACTGCAACACTTCATGCCCTTTGGCTAAGATTGTATAAACTCTTTGTATCTGGATGGTTGATGTGAGACGAAATCAAATATTTCAACTCTAACCTGCTATGGTTACCTTCTAAAATATGTACCACTGCCTCTTTGCTAATCATGCACCTTGGTCCAGATACTGTAAAAACCATTATTCCTGTACATATTCACACAATGTGTCATTGAGAATCGCCTGCTCATCTTCTGCCATAACAAGTGGGGCTCCCATTTCCTTATAGCAATTACAATTTCATACTACTCAATAGCACTTAGAGCACTCTCAGGGCAGTTCACAAGTAATTGCCCCCACTTTGCCCCCAACAAGTTGGGTACTTATTTTACTGTTCTCGGAAGGATGGAATCCTGAGTCAACCTGGATCCTGTCAAAATCGAACTCAGAATGTGAGCAGAATTATGGCTGCAGACACTGCGCTACAGGGGCTCCTGCGTGGAACAGAGTCCGAACATGTAGCTGAGTTAGTCTGTCTCAGCATGTTGGCAAAACAAAATAAAAATGTTGATTGGGAATATTATAGCATTTATTTCAGTAGTGGCTTCCGTCGATCAAAATCCACTTCCCTAGACACTGGAAACTACATATATGACCAATATATTTACTGTATAGGTATCAAGGTAAGGCGGCCCATTCAGCATGATTTTTGGAGCAGGATTAAAAATATACTTCTGCATCTCAACTGAAGAATCTCAATGGCAATATTAAACATATCCCTGAATGCTACACTTTTGCTTTCTCTTTTGTGAGTGAGTAGTTGCACTTAGTGATTAAGATGCTGAACTTGATGACTGGAAGGTGGGCAGTTCAGCAGTTCAAGACCCAAGTACTGGAGGACGGATTGAGCTCCCATCTCTGTCCCAGCTAATGCCAACCTAGCAGTTTGAAAGCAAGAAATTGCAAGTAGAAGAATAGGGACCCCTTTGGTGGGAAGGTAAACAGAATTCCGTGCACTCCAGTGTTGAGGCATGTCTGCCACATGTCCATGGAAATATCTGCAGACACAGACAGCGTGGCTCTTTGGCTATAAACAGAGATGAGCACTGAACCCTAGAGTCAGATACGACTGGCTTTCAAGCAAGGGCAACCTTTACCTATGACTGCGGTGGCTCAAGTAGTTAAGACGCTGAAACGATGACTGGAAGGTTGGAGTTCGATTCCTGAGTACTGCATGATGGAGTGAGCTCCCGTCTCTGTCCTAGCTCCTGCCAACCTAGCAGTTCGACAGCAAGAAATTGCAAGTAGATAAACAGGTACCACTTCGGTGGGAAGGTAAACAGCGTTCCATGCATGGTCTTTAGTCATGCCTGCCACATGTCCACGGAAACGTCTGCAGATGCAGGCAGCGCTGGCTCTTTGGTTATAATTCGATCTGATCACTGAACCCTAGAGTTGGATACGACTGGCTTTTGAGCAAGGGTGATCTTTACCTTTAGCTGCACATTCATTTTAATACTTTCAGCCCAGAGGGAGAAAACTGCAGTTACAGATGTTGAAACAAGACACCGGATGGTCCCCACTATCACAAATGTTACCAGCAAGCAGGGACTGGGGAGGGAATGCAATCTGAGGACTTGGGTATCATGCCCCTGATGTAATATACAGGGCTTCCCTTCACACTTGTCCCCTTATTGCAGACATAAACTAGGCCTCTCAGGCAGCTCAGACAGGCCTCCCCCTCATCTCTGAGCAATCGCATCAATATTGCCCTTCTCTTCCAATCTGTAGTAGAAGGGACAGATGCATGAGTCAGAAAGTCAGACCCATCTCTCTTCTTTTGTGAATAAAGCACCGCTTGGTCTTTCTCATAAAACTTCCTAGTAGCTACATAAAGATAGTTTGTGCTGGGTTTGCACCAGTGAGAGGCCTTGCTAATCTTATTGTTCCTTTACTGCACATGCTTTTTCTCATGGCGGTAATTGTTTTCCCCACTTCCCCCCACTTAAATCATCTTCCCCATGGAATTATTAGACACTGTTAAGGGAGCGAAGACAAAGTAGGAGCAGAAATGGAAAAGAAAGGCAAAGCGGACTACCAGTGGTACCTCGCTTAAAGAGCATAATGCGTCCCACGTGATTGTTCTTTAAGCAAGTTTGCTCTTTAAGCAAAACACCATTGTAAGTGACCAATTGTGACTTTTGGCAGAGGGGATTGCGAAACCCCGATTTGGTTGTTAAGCAAGTTTTTGGTTGCTTTTAGTTGTTAAGCGAGGTGACCATTTGGAGAAAATTCTGCTCTTGTGGTAGAGCATGTTAGATGTTCTCTGTGATAGTTTTCCAGAATTAAAGTTCTATCTGGGAAAGCCCTGTCATCCTTTGGCACTGTGCACCTTGACTGGAGATGGAAAAATTACTGCTAAACCTCAGGCAATGAAATGTCTTGGTTTGCCTAGCCAGGCGTACTGAGGGATGTTTTAGATGCACCTCAGTAGACTAGAGCAGGGGTCACCAAACTTGGATCTCCAGGTGTTCTTGGACTTCAATTCCCAGAAGCCCAGGTCAGTACACCTGCTGATCAGTGCTTCTGGGAATTGAAGTCCAAGAACACCTGGAGAGCCATGTTTGCTGACCCCTGGACTAGAGTATGAATTTTACAGAAGGCTTGCTTCTTCTGGATAAAATTTTAATGAATATTTGGTATCAGAAACTTGTCTGTTGTCCCTTCTCCTTCCTTTCCTTCCTCCATTTTAATTCTGAAGGATCATAGTTAGTTTTTGACACCCTCTTAAAGGGGAACCAACCATTATGAAATTTGAAAAGAATCTGGACCAGAATGACTTCATCTTCCCCATGCTGAGAAGTGTGTATATAAAATCCTTTGACTTTATCCTCCCACCTCAATCAGATTCATAGCATATTTTTGAGGGAGAGGAATGAGGTGAGCCAGCAGGAGAAAGAGTGATACAGACAGAGACCAAAAACAAACAAAAACACAAGGAAAATCAGATTGTCAAGGCATTGAGATGGCTAGGAACAGAATAAAGGACCTTTAAGACTTAATTTCCTGTTCCTGTTATGCAGGTCTTGTTTGGATGGCATTTCTGCTTCTGTTTCCTAGGAGATGGGGCTGAAGGGGCGAGAAGAGGGAGGGAATGGGTTGCTTTGAGAATACAAATGGCATCAAAGTCTTATACTGCAGCTCATGAGAGAAGTGGGGCATTGGCTTTGGTTATGTAAGGAGCACTCACCTCTTTTTCCATTTTCTACACATCAAGGACAAAGGAATGGGGAAGATGAACAGGGGTATATAGAAAGAACCTCCTTGAAGATTTGTGGTACTTTTGAACCACAGTTGTGCATACCCCAGGCAACAGCTACCTTGTGCTGGATCATCTTTCTCATACTTGGTCAGGCGAAAGGAACTACAGAATGAAATCAACAAAAGGTGGCAATGAACTGCACTGCAATTACTGCATGGGCTTGAGATTTCTTTTCTCAAAGTTACTGTTTCCATTTCTGGGCAGTTGCAAATTTCCAGTATCAGGTGAAAGGAACTGCAGAATGAACTCACCAAAAGGTCCCTTCATTTTGGCAGTTTGACATCAGTCCTAGACACAGAAGAAGAAGTATGCAAACTGCAGTATTTTGTCATGGGAAGGGAATACTGTTTTCCGAGTCTCAAACCAAGAATGCAGATACAGTAAAACCCCGACTTATGAATGCCTCGAGTTACAAAAGATTCGACTTACGAAAGGATTTTGTGCTGAAATCCATGCCCCGATTTACAAAAATGCCCCGATTTATGAAATACAGCAAAACCCTGATGCAAGTCTTTAGAGATCAAAATGGCTCTGCCGCCATTTTGATCACTAAAAATCCACCTGCCCCCACCGCCAGAAGTCTCAAGAAGTGACTTACCATGGTGGAGGCGGCTGGTCCCTGAGTTTTTTTCACCCATTTTGGGCTCTCCGCTGCCCCTGCCGCCTCTGTGAGGGTCGAGGGAGCCGATCCGCGCTGTTTCCGACGTCCCCCGACCTTTCCGGGCGGTGCTGCAAGGCAAAACGCCAGGGAAAACTCTTTCGTCAGCTGCAGGTTTTGCCTTGCAGCACTGCCCAGGAAGGTCAGGGGATGTCAGAAACAGCATGGATCGGGTCCTGTGACCCTCACAGAAGCAGGCTCTCTGCCAACCCTGCTGCTTCTGTGAGGTTTGGGGGGTTTCCGACGTCCCCAATCTTCCTGGGCAGTGCTACAAGGCACTGTGGGACTACAAGGCATCCTATGGGGCGGATGTGGTCCACGGTGCCATTTCACACCACCTCCACCATACCCGGAAGTGCCATGTGGTGGAGGAAGGGCAAAATGGCTGTCTGAGGGAGCGTGACCCGGCCCCCGGCTTATAAAGGTTGAGGACTCCTGGTCTAAATAATGTAAAAGCCAATGTGAATCAGACCTGGGTTTTTCCCTTTTGGTGTTTATGTTTTCCTTCCATTACTGGGGCGTCTACTTTTTGGAATCAAATGTATTCACATTGGTTTAGGCACTGTGATTGTGTGAACCATTGTGGAGAGGTTGCAGCCATTCTCTTTCAAGCTATTCCATCTGGCTACAGCAATAGTGAGAGAGGCAGGGCATTAAGGAAACTGATTGCCATTTGAATCCGCTCCTCCCCACACCTGGTACCTGGATCTGTACTGTATTCATTTTCACTTGTTCTTTCATCTTTTAAAGTCTTGCTAATCTAGTATGAGGATAAGTGTGCAACTAAATTTGAAAAATAAAGAGAAGAATCAGAGGAAGCTTTAAAGTAGTTCTGCTCTAACTGTTTGTTGTTCAGTTGCACAGTCAATTCCGACCCTTCATGACCCCATGGACCACCACACGCCAGGCACACCTATCCTCCACCATCCTCCTCAGCCCTCCCAGCTTTGTGCCCATTGCATCAACAATGCCATCTAGCCATCTCATTCTCTGCTGCCCCTTTCTTTTGTCCTTGACCTTTCCCAGCATCAAGGCTTTCTCAAGTGAATCCTCTCTTCTCATTTGATGCCCAAAGTACTTTAGCTTCATCTTTACTATTTGATCTTCTAAGGAGCAGTCAGGGTTGATTTCTTCTAAGATTGACCTATTTGTTCTCCTCACTGTCCAGGGTACTCTAACTGTGCCTCCTGCCAATTCAGATGGTCAGAGCAGACTTACTTAGACTTAGATCCTCGTAACATAACGGGTAGCAAGGGATCTCCAACAGTTTCAGTCTTGGGCAAGTACCTCAGCATCTTCCCATGTCATTTTCTGGGCCTTTAAATCTCCCATGAAGGTTCTTCACCATGTATTTCGAGGGCATCCTCATTGTCATTTGATATTAGGAAGGGGCCACCTTAAGAATCCTGTTTTCCTCCATTCAAAAAATATGACCTGTAATTTGTTCTCTCAATCCTGTTTTCCTCCATTCAAAAAATATGACCTGTAATTTTGACCTCCATTCAAAAAATATGACCTCCATTCAAAAAATATGACCTGTAATTGTCATTTGATATTAGGAAGGGGCCACCTTAAGAATCCTGTTTTCCTCCATTCAAAAAATATGACCTCCATTCAAAAAATATGACCTTCATCCAGCATATTATGTAATTTGCACAAGCCACTCCTTTAAAGTACCTCCTCATTAGTAATGTGATCAAAATAGTGCATTTTTAAAATTCGGCAAAGGCACCTCTACTGGAAAATCTCAAGTCTCTTTTTTTAATACTTACTGATGCCTTCCAAGTCTCGCAGGTTTAGACGGCTGTCGGGATTACTATGGAGGTGAACAAATTGAATTGAATTTTCAGCAGTATAGATGGCAAGGACTAGATCTGATTCATTCTCTGAAAGACAGCTGTTGCTTTTCCAAGATGGCATTTAATGTCCACCTCAATTTCATACTGCCCAAGTAAGTAAACTTCTGTACTTCCTCTAGCTGCTCTGACCCGAGTATGATTCCCTGTATCTGGGTCGTGGAGTTCATATGCATGACCTTTGATTTCTTGGTGCTTATCCTAAAGCCAATTTTCTTTGCTTCTCCAACCAGGGTGGTCATTGTCTATTATAGTTTCAGCTCATCTTTCTTGAGCAAATCTCTGTCATCAGCAACATTTAGGTCACCAAGGCAATCTTAGACAGACCAAAGGAGGCCTGTCAGTGCATGCTGCTCATCTCACAGCATAGCCAAAGGCCATGAGGAAGAGGTTTAAGACCTCTGTGGGCATTTCATCTAAGCCAGCTGCCTTGTTGCTTTTAAGGCTTTTAATAGCACTCTACTTATCCATCCATCCATCCATTCATTAGATATGTATGCCGCCCTACTCAACAAATGTGACTCAGGGCGGCTCACAGAACCACAATGTCAGATACTATAATACAGCAAAATACAGTGGCATACAATAAAATACAGGTACAGTAAAATACCATAGCAACAATATAATATTGCAAAACAGTGAAAAGAAACAGTATGCTTTTTCTGATAAAAAAATAATAAAGTCACAAACCACACAAAAAGTTCACAAGCAAGTGGCAGGCATCCTCAGCGTTAGCAGTGGGCCGTCATCTGCCACACGAGCTGGCACGGGTTTTTCAACCCCCGGCCAAGTGGAAGATTTTGTGGTAATCTTGCTAGTATTTAATTGGCGTTCCTGGTAGGCACTCTCATCACTAAAACTGTAGTGATTGGGTCTGGGTGGTTAAGAGTTTCCTGGAAATATCCAGCCCACCTTTTATTCTGCTCTTCTTGGGAGGTCAGGAGCTTCCCGCTCTTATCCTTGATTGGAACACTGGAACTGTTTTTTGTAGCTCTGTTTCTTGTTCCGGTCAATTCATTGGCAACGTGGTAAAGAGTTTTAGCATCATTTGATTGGCTGCTTCTTCCACTTCAATGCCTTTCTGTTCCGACCATTATTTCTTATATTTCAGGTAGCTTTTCTTCATCATCTGGTTGAGTTCTTTATATCTTCAGCTCATTTCCTGGTCCTGTTTAAGTTTTCTAACTTTTCTTCTATTATTCAGCTTCCATGTTCTATTTTGGATACACTGTGCCTTCCAGCTCTCTTGTCTTCTCCCAATTATATTTTGGGCACATTCTATGATGGTGTTCTTAAAGTTGTTCCATAGGTCTTCCACATCCGGCATACCCTTAGAGATGTCAAAACTATTGTACAGTCCCTCAGCTTCACTGTTGCAAATGCTCTTTTCAGTATAAATTTTCTTTGGTTTTAGAGTTGAAGCTTGATTCCTGCTCTAACAAGGTAGTGATCCAATCCAATATCTGCCCTTCTGTATGCCCTTATATCATGTAGTGATGGCCTCAATTTCTGACTAATGCAAATAAAGTCAATTTCATTAAAGGTGTGTCCATCCAGTGATCACCATGTCATCTTATAGATTCATCAATGTTGAAAGTATGTGTTTCCAACACACAGTCAATTATGTTCACAGAAGGACACCAGTCGCTCACCATTGTCACTGAGCTGAAGAGACATGGACTCCAATCACATTCTCTAACCCACATCAGTCACCACCTAGTTGGGCATTAAAATAACTGATCAGGACCTTCAAGTCATGATTAGGAATATTATCAAATGTGTCTGGTGTCTGATCATAAAATGCATCCTTCACCGTGTCATTTGAGTTGTCTGTTGGTGCATAGGTTTGTACAATGGTTGTTTTGACATATCCATGGGTAAAACTGGCTGTCATTATTCCATCGCTGACTGGTTTCCATCCAGTAAACATCTTTGTTGCTTGTTCTCTCAATACAAGGCCAACCCCATGCTTGCACCCCATCTAACCTCACTGATGTCTAGGCTGTCTGGCTTACAATCATCAAAGCCCCATAGGAGTTGAACAAGCCTCCAGCTTGGTATAGTGTTCACACATCCCATTTCCCAATTTTTGTGATGTTTTTGGCTGTTCAGGCAGCAGACTCCATTACTGTTTTGATCTGGTGTCATCATACATGTCATACAACTGGAAACCAAACTCCTACCCAGTTGATCAGAATTACCTGAGAATCTTCTTGCTGTTTCTGTAGTGTTATAGGTTTTACGGGGTTGGGTTGCTACCACAATGCCCAACACTTCTCCTTTCTTATCCAGGCTTGCGACCAGCAATGGCAGAGTTGGTCAAAGCTGAGCTACCTACAAATGTTCTAATTTTTGTTGTACTGTACTTACCTTTCTTTTCTTAAGCTGAAAACAAGGCTAAAAGTGAAAGCTTCATCATGTCTCTTTGTTAATTGCTTCCTTTTTTTCCTTTTTGGTCACCCATCTGTCCTGTAACTAGGAAAGCAAGCCTTCAAAAGAAAGAAACCCAAGACACACAGTGTGGGGAGGAGAGGATTTGCTAAACAGTTAGCAAACTGCAAACAAGACTGATTTCCTCTTCTCTCTCTGCTGACTCTAGTGTGGTTGGCTGAAGTGTGTTAACCTGGAGAAACCTGACTTCATAGCAGATCTATTTGCATTGTTCTTGCTGCACAGTTGCACCCTAAGATTAGGATGTCCTGTCTCCCCTTCCCCATACAATAATTTCCAGCCTTATTTTATTTTTATTTTTTTGCTACAAAACTGTTTTAAACCATGTTCTGACACTCTAGGACAGGGGTTCCCAACCTTTTCAAGTCGGGGGTCGGGTCACGCTCTCTCAGTCAACTTTGAGGGCTGGACAGCCATTTTGCCCTGCCTGCACTATGGGGGCAGCCATTTTGTCCCAACAACTTTGAGGGGGTGGCCATTTTGTTTCTTAAATGCCCTTGGAGGGGATGGGGGGGCACATGAAATGACACTGTGGGCTGGGTTCCCCTTTCATTGCCTTAGGAATAATGCCTCAACTGCTCTATTGGAGCTAACCGTATTTCCTAGAGTTTGGGGATTTATTTATTTTTACTACAGCAGTAGCATTTTTAAGAAAACACTTTTTCAGTGGATTAGTGTTGAATATAATAATTATCATCATTATGAGAGATGAGTGTCTGGTGCAATTCAGGCTGAAATAGTGAATACATTGGTAAGAGATGCATCAGATAATCTTCTTTCTCATTTAGAGCAGCCTGGTTAATTGGGGAAAAAGATCTATCCTGGCTTTTCATTTGGATGACTGATTGGTACTAGCTTCCAAACCTACAATTTTGTAGAAAGGAATATTAAAGCATCCTTGAAGAGAGTTATGAATAGATTAGATTAAAGATTTTGAAGTGTTAAGACTGGAAGTTCTCTAGCTAGGTAAAGATCAGAGAGAGTGAGATGGATATGTATCTTTTCCCGTGAAGCAGGATGAAAATTTAGCTTCCTAAATTTCTCCTAGGAAGTTTTATTACTTCCTATGGGAAATAGTCTTGTAAGGCACTAATAAAATAAAGTATTATACAGTACAGTACTGGTATATGTCTACAGGCACCCTTCTGGAGGATCACGCACTGTAAACATAAATCTGTTTTTCCTCATTTAACCTTATCCAGCCCTTTTCTGGTAGATATGTTTTTGGGCCATTTGCAAATGAGGAATGCAAGGTGAAAGAAGTAATTCTTTCTGAGATAGGTAAAGGTTGCCCTTACTCAAAAGCAGTGGTGGGATTCAATTTTTTTACTACCTACTCTGTGGGTGTAGTATGGTGGGCGTGGCTAGAGGGAAAGCCGTGCATTGCACCCAAATTAGGACTACAGTCAAACCCCAGGTTACGACAGAGGTCCGTTCCAACAGCCTCTGTCGTAAACTGAAATGGTCGTAAGCTGGAGCACAATTTCCCATAGGGATCCATTGAAATTTTTTTTTTTATAAATTTTTATTGAGTTTTTAATAGACATACAGAAAAAGAAAAGAAAACATTAACAGTACATTAACAATACATTACACTAACAAATCCATAATATCATACTAACAAACATTACTATATGCTAGCACATAACAATATCTATACTCATTAACTACTATTTAACCACCAAATATTAAGAACCATTATTTCAAAGTCCAAAATAATAGAAAGAAACTTTCTGTACTACCACTAATCTTTTTAACCAATAATAATCACCCTGTGAATATATACAATGCCCGGAGAGTTTATTTTCTACTCAGCTCCAGAAGCTTCTTTGAGATGGTACTGGTCCTGAACTATCACTTGCCAGAATAGAGTGATCCACAAACGGTTTCCATATATTCCAAAATCTATTCTCTTTTAAATTATCTCTTTTGACTTTAATCTCCCATGTCAATTTATCGTTCAGTGCTAAACTCCACATTTCTTTATACCATTCTCCAATCTGAATATCTACATCGTTTTTCCAATTTCTGGCTATACATTGTCTACCCGTTGTCAGTACAATTTCCAGTAATTCTTTTTCCTCCTTGTTTAAACCCAAATCTTCCACATTCGTTAAAAGAATAGTACCCGACACCAACTTAACACTTTTACCCAATATTTCACCAAACTCATTTTCTATTCTTCCCCAAAAATCCCTTATTTTTTTACAACTCCACCACATATGTTCGTATGTTCCATCAAATTCTTTGCATCTCCAACATAACTTATCTCTTTTATTATCCATCTGGTAAAGTCTTAATGGTGTCAGGTACCATTGCCACAACATCTTGAAATTATGTTCTTTAATTCTTACAGACATTGTTCTCATAATTCTCTTTTTCCATTTATTTTTCCATTCAATCTCCCCAATTTTTATATTCAAATTTTGTTCCCACTTCCGTTTCAAATCCTCCTGTGGATCTGCACCTCTATTCAATATATTATAAAGCTTGCTTACAAGACCCTTAATACTACTTTCCCCTTTTCTAATCTTCCTTACCAATTCCTCAAATTCCGTAAGTACTCTATCTGTCCCTAGTTCTCTTTTATATTTTTTATTCCAATTGTCCACCTTTAACTTCTGAAACCAATTCAAATTTAATATCTCAAACATTTTTTTCCGCTCGGCATCAACATCACATGCTTTTAACCAATCCTTCAGTAACAACTTCCCATTTTTATCCAATATTTCTATTTTTTCTTTGTCTAATTTTATTGGGAAACACATCATATCAGTCAATTCCAAGATTGGGGAGAGATTCGGAACCATATCCTTTTTTACCTTCTTCCACACCTCCATGAGACCTTTCATCATAGTATTATTTGACCTTTTCACCTTATCCTTCATTCCCAGAAAATTCAAGTTTCCAATATTTCTGTATTCTTTCATTTCCAATTGTTCCCAAATTACCTTTTCTCTTGCCAAGATCTTCACAACATTCTTAACTTGAAATGCTCGATAATATACTAACAGATTTGGCATACCCAACCCCCCTTTTTTCTGAGACAAATACCATAGTTTCTTTGGAAGCCTAGATTTTTTTCCTCCATTACAAAAACCATTAAACATTTTTTGAAACTCATTAATTTCTTTCTCTTTTAAGTGGATCGCGAGCGTATCAAATAAAAAGTTAATCTTTGGTAACAATATCATTTTACACATAGCAATCCTTCCGAACCATGACAGCTTTAACTTCTGAAGTTCTTGTATTTTATTCTTAAATTCAATTCTCAAGCTGTCATAATTCAATCGTTTGAGTTCTTCTAATTTATTTGAAATAATTATCCCTAAATACTTCAACTTATCTTTGATTTGTATATTAAGTGTCAACACCGTCCTACCCATCTCGCTCAATTTCAAATTACACAACATCAATTCAGATTTGTCCCAATTTATCTTTAATCCAGTTATAGCTTGAAATACTTGTAGATGATCTTTAATCCTATCCATTACCTGTTCCGGGTGCTTCACCATAAGCAATGTATCATCAGCGTACATACTCACTTTATTACCCATAATCCCTTCTATATTTGAATCCTCCCTTATACTTTTAGCTAAAATCTCCATTGCCATTATAAACAAAATAGGAGATAATGGGCAGCCCTGCCTAGTGCCAGCCTCTAGCTTTACCAGATCCGTAAGCTCCTCATTTACTCTAACCTTGGCATTTCCAAATTAGGACTACAGTCAAACCCCAGGTTACGACAGAGGTCCGTTCCAACAGCCTCTGTCGTAAACTGAAATGCGTCGTCGTCGTCCGGGGTTCCACTGTCCGGGGTTCCACTGTATTTTAATTAGATTTCACATCATAACCTGTGGCAAACATAACCTGGGGCGATCGTAAGCCAGGGTTTTACTGTACTTTATTTCAAAACTTGGATGGGTGAGGCCAGCCTGAATTTCTGCTACCAGTTCTGGCTAACTGGGGCGAACCTGCTGAATCCCACCACTGCTCGAAAGCCAGTCGTATCCGACTCTATGGTTCAGTGCTCTATCTTTCTGAGATAGAGAATTGAATTGAATAAAAGTAATAGAGGGGAGAGGTTCTTTTCTTCCAATGAAAACAAGTCATGAGCATCAAACATTCTAGATGCCAGGGAATCTTTTAATGTTCTACTTCTACTATGTACAGGACTACTGCCTGAACGTGTAATGTTTACATTTGGTAATATGAAAATTCTTTTCAGCCTAGTAAATTGGCTAAACAGTTGATGATGCTCTTGATGTCTCTTCTTCACAGCTTTGTTCTCTCTTTATTTTCTTCATTTTGATCAAGTCGAGATAGAGAGGGCATTTGATTAATGGGAGCTACATCCTTTGCAGTTTCCTCTGTCATTCTTTTGTCCGTTTGTTTCATAGCCTTAATGCTCCTTTGAAAGTATTTCACAAAAGTGTCAGCAAGGGCTATCTATGTGTTAAAATACTTTGCAAGGGGTGTGACTGTCTCTGCATAATGTTTTTTTGCTAAATAAATAGTGTCAGTACTTTGGCTTTCAGTTAATTGTCTTTTTTTTGTTTAATATATTTTAAAGAAAGTATGCACTTAACAGTTGTTTCAGGATAGATTGAATTTTGATTGTATACTAAAAAGAATCCTTAAGGAATCCATTTTTTTTTTTTACATCATATAAAGTCTCTATTCAGAGCAACAAAGTATGGTTTCATGAGAAGATATATCTTGTTATTATCAATTAGAAAATGGAAGATATTATTGTCTTAATAGCTTAACAAGAGGTAGTGGCTGATGTCCTGTTGTGTTGCTGAGCAAAAAGTATTAACTTTTGGAGGGTAAATTACCTCAAGATAAGAAACCTCCATAGACAATATCTGTTACATGCTGAGCCAGCCAACTCAGTATGCAACAGATAATGTCTGCAGAAATATGCTAACTTCAGACAATTCACCTACAAAAGTTAAGTCTTCTACATAGTAGTGCAACAAGATTTCAGCCAATTATTTTCGAAATATTTCTTCTTATTAAGGAGATCTTATCCTAATTGAAAATAAGAATTCTCATCTAATATTGAGATTTCTGTTTAGCTGTGAATTTGGCATTCAGCTGACAGATACAGAGGACCAGTGAGATTCTTACTATGTTTTGAGATAGGTGAAATGGTATTTTTCAACTGTCTTTCCAGTAATTCAAGTAAAGCTGGAATTCATGACCCATACAGATATGTTTGTGTATACACTGTATAAGTATGATTGCTTTTGCTTGTATGCATTTTACATTCTCCCCCACCTCACTGGTTTAACAAATAAACAACAGTGTAGTAGATTTCAGGAGAAATTTCTGTGTTAGGAATGATAATCCTAATTGTAGCTACTTTCGAATGTTGCTGTTAGAGCAAGCAATATGCAGATAGCCTGGAATTAGTTTTGCCCCACCTCCCATTTTTAACCCCTCCTAACTGGTGTTCCTTAACATTGGGATCTTAGCCTGAATTCAAAGAGAGATCACCCACTGGTTTCACTAAAAGTTAAAAGGAAACTAGAGTTTATCTTGGATCAGGACAATAACTTCCTTGGTATCTCATCAGGAGATTGTGAGAATGTATAAATAGGTCAGGACACATTCTGATTTGTTTTTAATTCAGAATGTGAAGCGAAAACTTAGTAAAATTAGCTTGGGGGGTACTGTGTGGTTGTAGTTGTTCCCAGATTCCAGAGGTGAGGGTGTTTGTCAGATCTCTCTCCGCCCCCCCGCCCCCCCCAATCAGGCTACCAAATCATTACTGGACCAGAATGTCCTTTTGTTTCAGAACACAACAGCTGTCTAGAACATAGCAGGTTTCTGCTTGCCAGTCAAATACCAAGGATTGACAAAGATGATGATGATGATGATGATGATGATGATGATGATGATGATGATGATGATAATAATAATAATAATAATAATAATAATAATAATAATAATAATAATACCTGTTATCAAGTATACTGCTGGCATTATAAATTGGACTCAGGCGGTGCTAGATAGTTTGGATAGGAAAACAAGAAAACTTATGACCATCCATTATGCATTACACCCGCACAGTGATGTGGATAGGCTGTACTTACCTAGAAAATCAGGAGGTAGAGGTCTTTTGCAAGTGAAACAGACAGTTGAAGAAGAGAAACATGCACTAGCAGATTACGTAAAGAACAGTGTAGAGCCAGTTTTAATGGAGGTCAAGAACAAGGAGTTGCTTAAAGTGAAGCAAACAAAGAGTTAATACTGTATAGGAAAACAATGATGCAAACATGGGCTGACAGCTGGTACAACAAGGCATTGCATGGGAAGCTCCTTGAAAAGATCGAAGGAAAAGTAGATGAGGAAAAGACCTGGTCATGCCATTAGAACAAATGCAATTAAGGCTAGAATAGAAAAATCAGATGATGACCCCAAATGCAGACTCTGTAGAGAAGCGGATGAAACTATAGACCATATACTGAGCTGCTGCAAGAAAATTGCTCAGACTGATTATAAACAGCGCCATAATGCAGTTGCTCAAATGATTCATTGGCATTTGTGTCACAAATACCATTTGCCCGTAGCAAATATCTGGTGGGATCATAAGCCCGAAAAGGTGATTGAGAATGAACATGCAAAAGTACTCTGGGATTTTAAAATACAGACTGACAGGGTTTTGGAGCATAATACCCCAGATATTACGATTGTGGAGGGGGGAAAAGTATGGATCATCGACATTGCCATACCTGGTGACAGCAGAATCAGCAAGAAACAGCTTGAAAAAATTACTCGATATCAGGATCTGAAAATTGAACTGCAGACTCTGGCAAAAACCGGCACAGGTGGTCCCAGTGGTAATCAGCACACTGGGTGCTGTGCCTAAAGACCTAGGCAGGCACTTAGAAACAATTGGAGTTGACAAAATCACTATCAGTCAGCTGCAGAAGGCCACCTTGCTCGGATCTGCTCGCATAATTCGCCGATACATCACTTAGTCCTAAACACTTTGGAAGTGTTTGACTAGTGATTTATGATACAAAATCCAGCATTGTTATCTTGTTGGCTGTGTGTTTGAGGATAATAATAATAATAATAATAATAATAATAATAATAATAATAATAATAATAATAATAATAATAATAATAATAATAATAATAATAATAATAATAATAGGTTGCGACTCGAGGCAGCAACCCAATATTACAAGATAGTAAGATACAAGATAACAATGTCAATACAGGCAATAACATAATACAATAATAGGCTACAATAACAAAAATGCATTCAAAACAATTTACAAATTACAAAAAATAAATCAGAAAAAGTGCAAAAATCCAGGGGGGTGGGGCGGAGCCCAAGGCTCGAACGCCCTTAAGCAGTCATGAAACAAGGACCAGGTTCGACGACCACGTCGGAGCCCAGCTCCAAGTCCTCAGCCATAATACTCTAAATATACTCTTCTGAACTTCTGTACAACAATTTACTCCTCTAGCTCTTTTTCAGTTGACCCAATTCTGTGTTAGGGAGGTTGGTGCAGTACCTTTAAGGGAGATGCTTGCATAGCAGCACCTTCTTTTAACCATGCAAAGCCCTCAGTGCTGTGCAGGCGCCACCTGGCCATTAAGCTTGGCCAAATCTCAGGAAAGTGTTTTTAACAAGTGTTTATACTTGGTGATATATAATAGGTTGTTGTATTATATGTAGTTCAACATGATACTGATGAACTGAAGCAAGCTGCATAGTGCAAATATAAAGAAGATTTTGAGAAAAGCAATGTGTTTTCTCCAAAGTCAAGGCACACACATACACTCATGCACGTGCATGTGCATACATTTTCTCATGGATCTCAATCATCTTGTACTGTTACATTTAGATTCAGAATGGCTTCTAGCAGAAAAGGGGCACAGAACATGGCAGCATAATTTGCCATTTGAATGGGCATGAGGGTAAACCAACCTGCCCTGGCTGCAAGAGAGGAGAGGAAGGTGTGTTGTGTCCTTCAAGATACAATATATTATACGTCAGATTTCAATACTGTTAGCAGAGAAGCAGGGAGCTATTATTATTATTATTATTATTATTATTATTATTATTATTATTATTATTATTATTATTATTATTATTATTATTATTATTATATTTGAACTTATATACTATAAGTGCCACTCATGTATTGTGTGTCAATTTTCTTGGGAAACTAAAGAGATTTGCATTCCAAAGAAGCAATTAACTTTCACTTTAAGATCCCTCACCAGTTGTGCCAACAGATGTGTCATTTATATGTGGGAATGCCCTTGCCAAATGAGTTATGTCGGACTTACCAGTAGGTCACTGAGGAAGTGGATATCGGAACATAGGAGTAAAATCAGAAAGCAGGTCTCTTACATTACTGTAGAATCATGATGAAGGGAAGATCTGAGTATCCATGCACAATTATTGACAAATAAATTATATCAGTTAGCAAGTGAATTGGTTAATAAATTCCTCTAAGCCCTATGCCTCCTCTTTCCTTTGCTACGTAGCATAATAAATGTGGTCTCCTGATTTGCACAGGTATCCTCATGAAATGACAAAAGAAAGCAATAAATCTTGATTTTTGAGAGGTCTGGATTATGCAGAGATAAGATGTTTGTGCTATGCTCTCTCAGGAACATACATTGCAGTTTCATATTCTTGTATAGGAGATCAGAGTATCACTATTCAGTGCACCAAGTAGCAGATGTTAACATGAAGTTGATGATGATGGTATCATGATTTCTCATTAATAATTGCAGTGCTTGTAATCCCTTCAGATGGGCTAGTTTATCCACTAGGATTCAGAATTTCCTATCCCCACACCTAGGGTTGTAAAGGAGCTTATGGGAGAATTGAAGCCAGGAATGTTAATTGGCTAGATGAAATGGTATTATAGACCCAGGGGAGATACTGCTTAAGTGCATGGACTTTTCCCACTGTTGGCTCACTTGCTCCTGTGAAGCACCAAATGGTTCATCTCTAGGAAGTAGAGAAAGAGCTGGTGCAGGCCATGGCCTTTGTGCTGTCACCTGATGTCTGTGGTGTTTCTGTCTTTTCTTTTGTAGATGGTGATCGGCTGGGTGAGGTGACAGACCCTGGCAGACGAGTAGCTGGGGCCCAGGCATCCTCTCCACAGAGAAAGAAGGAGGACTCCAGTGAAAGCCGTGAGGATGAGCAGATGGTAAGTCTCGCTTGTTCCTTTTTCTGTCCCTCTTTTTCCTTTCCTTTTCCTGTTTATTGGAACCCATGAAAGCTAATACCAAAATATAACAGTTGGTCTTCAAAGTGCTACAGCAGGAGTTCTCAACCTTTTTAAGCTCTGGTTACTCTCCCTCAGACAGCTTTGGGGGCCAGACTGTCAGATAAATAATGCCTCACTGCCCTTCGTCACCAATGACCACAATGCACCACTACCCCCTGAACTCCGACCTCATCCTTCCCTCTGACCCTTCACCCTAACCCCTCCTCCCTAAAAGAAGGTTATAAAATAAGGTTCGCCTCACCATGAGGCACCCCAGTCTAATGGCGTCCTCCCTGAGGACACTGTGAGAGAGGAGATGTGTAATCAATAAAGCCTCTAAACTTATTCTGGCGTCTGTGGTCATTTGTTCAGTAAAACCATTCCTAAAATCCTCAACAAATGGTAGCAGAGGATGGTTTGCTGAATAAACCACAAAACGTACAAAAATACAAAATGCCCAGAATAAAGAGGTCAAAAAAGAATCAACCCCAAGAGACCAGCCCCCAAGGAGAGCTGGACGAAGCAACAGGAGGGGGCGACCTGGTCCAGAGAATGGCTGAGGAAATTCGAATAAAACTTGCCGAAGTGGAGGAAAGCATCCGAGAGCTTTCTCTCCAACAACACACGCAAATCAGCGCCCATCTAACCCAAAGCGAAGGAGAGGATGGGGGAGAGAGCCTGATCGGAGATGACCAGTTTGAGACAGAGATCCAAAGAGGAACTACGGTAAGCCACCCCAGGAGGGGAAGCGGCGGGACAACAATGGAATCCAAGCAATCAATGGAAATTGCTGCCGGACTCCAAAACAGCCTAGCCGGGAGGGAGGGGAAATCCCAGAGCCAAGGGCAGACCCCCTCCCCCTCGCGGCAACAGAGCACAGAAGGGGAACCCAGCAATAGCGAAGAAAATGAAGTGGAGGAAATAAGAAATGATCTCTGGGAACTGTATAAAGCCAGACAAGAGAAATATCACAGAGATCACAGAGGACCCTACCCAGAAGCAGAAGTTTCAAAAGCCATAGAAATACTTTCAGCTGTCCTCGGCCCTCCACGCATAAACTCTCCACATGAAAACAACCCCCCACAAAGAACCCCACAGCGCAGCAACCCTCAACATATGAGCCATAGATCCAGCCAGGGACAGGCACCCCCATGGCCCCCATCGGAAGACAGAGGCATTCCGAGCAACCCAATACTACCTTACTGCGCACCAACTTACTCACTCCCAAAGGCCCCCGAAAATGAACCCCGGAGCGTGGGCACCCCCCCCCCACCATACCAAGAGAGAACACTGCCACCATTTTTCAAGCCCCGAGGAGCATCCGTTAGCCACCACCTTTTACCCAGCCACTCGGACCCTAGACCAGGAGAGCAGAGGTACTTTCCCAATGAAGAACTGAGCAAAATAAACCTCACGCACGCACGTTGGGCCGCGCATGCGCAATCAACTCCAACAGCAACCTACAGACAAAAAGGACCAATGGGAAACCCAAAGGCGGCCGCTTGCATACCTATGCCTTTCTGCCCTTTTCAGTACCAAAAGGGACACCTAGAACAACAGACCAAATCCAAGGATAACTCCAACCAGCAAACCAACCTGCCCAATGACTTCCCAAAATTAAGTGTTACTGGGGAAAATCTGCCAGAGTGGGCACAACGATTTCAAATTCTGCTGATGGGTCATGATGCACTGTACTTTATCCTAGACCCTCCTGAAGAACCGTGGTCCATTGAAACAGACCGCAAACACCATAAAGCCTTCCACCTACTCCTAAGCTCCATTGAGCCAGCCATTTTCCCAAGCATACCCCATGAACTGACAGTTTTTGAGATATGGAACAAATTGAATGCCTTGTTCCACAGCAGCAACAGAAGCACCACCAGCCGGATCTCCAGGGAACTCCACTCTGTGAGATTAAAACCCGGCACCCCTATGGGTGAGCACCTCCTAAAATTAAACTCCATGAGATCCCAGCTGTTACAGCGTGGTGAAGCAATCGCTGAGAAAAGCATGATCAGCATAATACTCAACTCCCTGGATCCCAGCTGGAATAATTTCCTGGATCAGCTTGACGCAATAGACTGTGAAAACATGCCACTGGACACATTGGCAGGAAAACTCATAGCACATGATAACATGAGGAGGGACAGATCAATCATACACAGAGACGCCAAACCAGGTAGAATGGTGAAGTTCACGGAGCCAACCAGCCAGCAACAAGGCTGTTTCTTCTGTGGTTCAAGGGACCACATCAAACGGAACTGCCCCAAAATAAAAGGAAAGGAAGACCACACGCAAAGGGAAAAATACACACCTGAAAACAACGCAAGATACAGATATGAACACAGGCGGAATAGGTCACCCAGCCCCGGAAGGGAACACAGATACCAGAAGCATGAATTCAACTCCATAAACAACACAGAAGACAGGGTATACCCCACAAGCGCCCTGGATAACAAAAAATATTGGCTAATAGACTCAGGGGCAACCATACACACTTCATGCAACAAAGACCTATTTGACTCATTCACAAAAACATCCTTCCGAATAAAGGTTGCAAATCAAAAGGAAGCTCACGTGATGGGAAAAGGAGACATAAACATCCCAGGTTTGGGAAAAATCAATGGAGTCTTATTCATCCCTGAAATTCCATACAACATACTGGCTGCATTCAAGCTATGTGAAGACACCGCCACGGAGTTGCTTTTTAAGAAAGGTAGAGTGTTCATCACCAACAAAGAAGGAAACGTCGGGGAAGTGATCATCGTGGGCGGTCTGCCCTACTACGTGCCCACTGGAGAAGGTGATAAAAGGGATCACGCTAGTACACGCAGAACAGAAACAGAGGAAATAGAAGGGGAAAACAATAGACATAATATCTACAAAAGTCACGCCGAAACAAGTGTTGCAAAACTACAGGGGGAAGAAAATTCAGACATCGAGAATGCTAAAGCAACAACTCCCCACAGCACCACTGTCATTTCCATAGGGAAACTCATGCACGACGATTGCGCCCACCTGCTACACAGAAGATTAGGACACACCAGTTTCTCCACCGTCAAGAAAATGCAAGAACATGCAGAAGGTCTGAAGGTGAAAAACTGTGACAAATACCTGGAGTGCTCTGTATGCCTAAGCTCAAAGTCCAAGGAAATGCCAAGACCAAAAACGTCGAAGAGAAGCACATCTCAGGCTTTTCAACTCCTACACATGGACCTAGTGGGGCCACTCCCCACCTCTATAAACAAAAAGAAATTCTTTCTGACCATCGTCGATGACTACAGCAGATATGGATTTGTTTACACGCTCAGAGACAAAGGTGAAACCTTTGCAAAGTTCAAGGAATTCTACAAGAGAGTGCAAACGCAACACAACTCACAAATAAAACAAATAATGACAGACAGGGGTTCTGAATTCCTCTCAAGGGAATTCAAGGAATGGATCACTTCCAGAGGCATGATGCACTCCACCACCGCACCTTTTTCAGCTTTTCAAAATGGAATAGCTGAACGCAGGAATGGGGTACTACAGACCATGATGAGATGTGTACTCAAAGATGCTGGACTAAAGTTCTCTTACTGGGGTGAAGCATTAATGTATTCAAATTACACACTCAACAGGATCTGGTTGAGTGTAGTAGAGAAGACCCCATACGAAATGCTGTACAAGCGCAAGCCTAGTCTCTCCCACCTCCATATTTTCGGGGTAATGGCCGATGTCCACATACCAAAACAACTAAGGAGAAAAGGGGACAAGGTATCGAAGAGGCTGAGATTTGTTGGTTATGAACCAGGATCAAAGGCATACAGATTCATAGATGAGTATCACAAGGTAACCATCTCCAGATCAGCCGCGTTCCATGAAAATGCAAACTGGATGAAGTTACACTCAAATGAGGTAGTTACTGACAGGCGTACTCAAGATACACCAAGACTTCCTGGAGAATGTAGGATTGAAGAAAACAACACAAATGATGGCACAAGTGAACTTCAAGGAACAAGAGAGACCACCAAGGCATCAAACAGGAAGTCAAACAGAGCTACAAAAGGCCAAACCCCCAAGCGCCTGGAAGACTACGTGATGTCCATAGGCGATTCGACTGGCATACCCGACAACTACGCCGACGTGAAAAAGTTACCAATTGAAGAACAAATAAAATGGGAGCAAGCGATGAAAAAGGAATTGGACAGCCTCAAGGAGCTCAATGTATACACTCCGATGGAACCACCGGAAGGACAGAAAACCATAGGCACAAGATGGGTTTTCAGGGTCAAGACCCTTGAAAACAACGAAGTCCTTTACAAGGCCAGGCTCGTGGCACAGGGTTTCGCACAAAGATTCCCAGATGACTACACCGACACGTATTCGCCAACCGTGAGGGCTGAAAGTGTGAAGGCTGCACTAGCCTTAGCTTCAATCCGAAAAGAGTACGTATACCAGTTCGACGTGCAAACAGCCTATCTGCACGCGGCATTAGACAAGAAAATATACGTCAGAGCACCCCAGGGAATTGAGATGGGAGAAGGTGGGACCTGGCTGCTAAACAAGAGTCTTTATGGATTAAAACAATCTGGCAAAATGTGGTATGAGTGCTTGTCTAATGCATTGGAACAGATGGGTTTCTCACACACCCAAGCCGACAGATGCGTTTTTATCAAGAGAAATGAAGGGGATATAGAAAAAATACTGGTGTACGTTGATGACATTCTGTACATAGGGAAAAGTAAGGCCAAATGTGACTACTTCGTACAAAATCTACGAGAAAAATTCACTCTGAAGTTACTAGGGAAGGTAAACAATTACTTGGGAGTCAAAATATCCGAAGTAACTGGTGGTTTTTCCCTTTCGCAAGAAGACAAGATAACTGAACTATTGAAGAAATGCAACATGGCTGATGCCGCCCCTTCGGACACACCAATGCAAACTGATTTTTTAAGGAACACGTATAGTTGCAATGAAATTTTTGGAGATAACACATTGTACAGATCCACCATAGGGTCACTACTCTACCTGGCCAATTGGTCCAGACCGGACATAAATCTAGCGGTGAACCTTTTATCGAGACATCAGAACAACCCAAAGACATACCACTGGAATGCAGTTAAGAGACTATTAAGGTACCTGAAGAAAACCAAGGGCGCCATACTGTCAATTGTCCCCTCAATAACTGAGAGACCCACCCTATCATGCTACGCAGATGCAGATTGGGCTGGAGACAGTGAAGAGAGGAAAAGCACATCCGGTTACGTGATTTTTTTAAACGGCAGTCCCATATATTGGTGCACGGGGAAACAAAAATTAGTATCCACTTCCACAGCAGAAGCAGAATATGCTTGCCTATCCGATGCAGCGAATGACTTGATATGGTTCAATAAATTAATATCCGAAATTTGGGATGAACCCACTCTCCCCATCCCTATACATGAAGATAATAAGGCCGCAATTGAAATCTCAAAAGCATACGCAGTAGGGCGCAGATCCAGGCACGTTGATATCAAGTATTGCAACATAAGGCAGATGTGCGAAGAAGGCTTCATTAAAATGACTTACTGTGACACCAAGAGTCAAATTGCAGATATTTTAACCAAACCTCTCCCATCAAACCAACATCAATATCTTGCAAACAAGATGGGACTTATCATCGAGAGAGAAGAATTGAAAACTGTAGATGAAGATGCAATGAGGCATTAGAAGGGGATTTTGTCAGATAAATAATGCCTCACTGCCCTTCGTCACCAATGACCACAATGCACCACTACCCCCTGAACTCCAACCTCATCCTTCCCTCTGACCCTTCACCCTAACCCCTCCTCCCTAAAAGAAGGTTATAAAATAAGGTTCGCCTCACCATGAGGCACCCCAGTCTAATGGCGTCCTCCCTGAGGACACTGTGAGAGAGGAGATGTGTAATCAATAAAGCCTCTAAACTTATTCTGGCGTCTGTGGTCATGTGTTCAGTAAAACCATTCCTAAAATCCTCAACACAGACGGCCATTTTGCCCTTCTTACACCACATGGGCACTTCCTGGTGTGGTGGAGGGGGTTGGGGCCACATGAACTGGTGCTTTGGGCCACCACAGGCCACAGGTTGAGAATACCTGTGCTACAGCATTTTTGTTTTGTTTATTATCTGATATGCTTGCAACACAGACTAACATGGCTACTATTTCAAAAATATCTAACCACTTCTGATTGTGGATAAATATATGTCCTTCAGGTCTCAGTGAACACTATTCATTTTAGCAGAATGGGGATATAGTTCTTAATTCCACAGTGTCACAGGGTTAAGGGGGTGCTGTGTTCAACATTAAGATTTGGGCATACCTGTATTATGTTAAGTTACTTTTACAGCAGCAAGTAGAATTTGGGGGTGGGCATTTGTGTTAACAATACAGGTTTCCTCCACATCTGTGTAGGATATGTTCTGAGACCTTCTGAATATCTGAAACTGTGGACAACGGCAAAACCTACATTTAACATATATACCTGAGACATAGAAGTGGAGTAGTGGTTTCAAATGCCTCTGTCAATCTACTTACTGTATGTGAGAGCTACCAAAATTTCTGCCTCCATTCCTTGTAAATGTTAAATTGCAGAAAATGACCTCTAGGGCCAGCTTTGGTAAGGTGCCATAGAAATATATACAGAAAGTGCAAAATTGTATGCATGATTTTTAGAGATGTTATTTGTCTTTCTTTTAAAAGTTGAATTACAGTAGCAATGTATAGTATGTTCTCAAAAGAATGGATGCTAGCATCATCATGTGACAGTAAAAGAAAATGGCAGAAGCAAGGATGTCGTTTGAGGAGCACAAGATCATTTTGAAATGGTATTTGAAATTTGAGAACATTGTGGAAGTACAGTAATGCCCAGGTTAACGTGTGCACTGTACAAGGTTAAAACCGGATACAATTTGGGAATTGGAGGAAAACTTTTGCACTGCACAACATTAAGTTAACGTTGTGCGATGCAAAAGTTTTTCTCAAATTTCCTATGGAGATCTCTGCCCTCGAGCCCACAGGCCTGCAGGCTTTGGGGCAGAGATCTCTGGAGGCCCCCTTGCTGTCCTGAGGCTTGCCTCAGGACAGCAAGGGGGCCTCCATAGACCTAAGTGTCCGATCCCTGGTTAAGGGAACCGGGCATTGGATGCCTGCCTTGCCTTTCCTGAAAGGAAGCCGGCGTTGGGGCACTCCAAATGCCGGCTTCCCTGAAAGGAAGCCGGCGATCGGAGAGCCCCAACGCCGGCTTTCTTTCAGTGAAGGCAAGGTGGGCTGCCCGGCTCGCCTTTTTCGAAAGGAAGACGGCAATCTGAGTGCCCAAATGGCAGCTTCTTTTCGTGGAAGGCACGCCCCCGCTCTCATCCAAAAAAAACTGGCGGTCTGAGCCTTTCCTTTCCTGAAAGGAAGCCGGCGTTGGGGCACTCCAAATGCCGGCTTCCCTGAAAGGAAGCCGGCGATCGGAGTGCCCAAACACCGGCTTCCTTTTGTGGAAGGCAAGGTGGGCTGCCCGACTCACCTTCCCCGAAAGGAAGGTGGCGATTGGAGAGCCCAAACGCCAGCTTCCTTTCGTGGAAGGTGACTTGGGCTGCCCACCTTGCCTTCCATGAAAGGAAGCCGGCGTTTGGGTGCACCCTGTTGCCCAAACGCCAGCTTCTTTTCCTTTGGGTGAGAGCGGGCGCGTACCCTCTCACCCAAAGGAACCCCGTGATCAGACGCTCAGACCGCCAGTTTCTTTTGGGTGAGAGCGAGGGGGGGGGGGTTCTCACCCAAAGGAATTAGGCTATCAGATGCTCAGACTGCCAGTTTCCTTTGGGTTATTTTTTAACTTTGTGCAGTCAAGGTATTGCACAACGTTAAAAACCGGATAACGCTAAGACTTGTGGAACCAGGTTTTACCGTTTTCTGGGGTATTCCTGTACAATGACAATGGAGGCATGAGTATGCAACAGAACCTCCAACACGCTTAATGATTGCACACATTCGTGATAAGTTTGAGATGCATGGTAAATAGAGTCTTCTGTTGTTCTCTGTTTTGGGTTTAATGTGTGGGGAGGTAGGGTGAGGGTAGTTTTTAAGTATAAAGCCAGTTTTATGCTGTTTTTAATCTTGTCTTTTTAATTGAAGGTTGTGTAGGCTTTTAATTGTAAATGTTCTGGCTGTTTTATTTTGTATTTTTACCTGTTGTTGCCACCCTAGGTGGTGTTTTCACTAGGAGGGCGGGGTATAAATTTATAAAATAAATAAATACTGTGTGTGATGTGCACAAGGGAACATCCGTGAGGTTTTGCACAGTCCTGCTGCTTCTGCTATGGTGTTGGAACAGTTTACATGCTCGTCACAGAAGTCTTTTTGGAAAAGGTTGATTTTGCTTCCAACAAGATGGTGCTCCACCACACTTCTACCGAGATGTGAGAGCTTACCTCAATGAGAATTTGGCAAAGCTGTGGATACGATGAAGAGGTGCAGTTGAGTTTTCCCCATGTTCTCCTGACTTAACACCACTTGATTTCTAACTATGTCGGACCTCAAAGGATGTGGTGTACTGTAGAAAACTGGCTATACTTGTGATATTTTGGGAAGGAATTAAAATGGCATGCACAGTGCTACAAGTGAACACTTTGGTCAATGTTGTTCAAGCAGTAGTTTGCCATACTCATAAATGTCTGGATGCTGATGTTGTAATTGTAATTTATATCCCGCCCTTCTCAAGCTTACACTGACTCAGGGCGGCTACACAACATATCAATAATACAGTAACATGTTAACTAGTTAATACATTTTAACTAGTTTGAGCACTTCTTGATTTTTATTCATCTTTTGTTATTGGTATATATCAGGGGTTCCCAACCTATGGCCCACGGACTTACTCCGGCCAATGGAGCTCATTAATATAGCCCACAATGGCCACCTAGGCACCACCAGAAGCTCCCACCACCACCGGAAGTCTGAAAATGTCACTTATCACGACGGCGGCAGTGGCAATCGTGCCATTTTTCGGCTTCTTGCGCAGCCTCCGCCGCTCCCCCACCATGACGAGAAGCTTTTCGGAACATTTTCGCTCCATTTTGGGGAATTTCCACCGCGAATCTGCTGCGTTTTGGCAGCTAGAACATGTTTGGGCACTTGAGGTGCTGGGCGGAGCTTCTGGCAGTGCCTGGGTTCCCAGCGCAGAACCAAGAAGTGTCCAAACATCACATTCTAGCTGCCAAAATGCAGCAAATATGTGGCAAAAATTCCAAAAATGGAGCAAAAATGCTCCAAAAAGCCTCCCGCCACCATGGGGAGCAGCAGAGGCTGTGCAAGAAGCCAGAAAAACAGTGTGATTGCTGCCAAAAACATAAGCACTGGGAGCAACCACACCTCCGTGGTTATATATATCTTCGACTACAGGGTTTGGTGCTCATCTGTTTACAGCCAAAGAACCAACACTGTCTGCATCTGCAGAAGTTTCTGTGGACATGTGGCAAGCATGACTAGACATGAAACGCTGTTTACTTTTCCAACTGAAGTGGTACCTATTTATCTATTTGCAATTTCTTACTTTTGAACTGCTAGATTGGCAGGAGCTGGGACAGAGACAGGAGCTCACTCCGTTCTGCAGTACTCAGGTCTCAAACTGCCGACCTTCCAGTCAAGTTCAGCATTTTAACCACTAAGCTACTGCAATCCCTCTGAATTTAGAAGCCGTATGTAAAAGGAATAAAGACCTGACCTGTAGTTTTGAAGGGATTTTTTTTTTAAGGAGAAGAAAGGGGACGGAGGAGGGGGCGCAGAGTTTACATCAGATTAGCCATGAAGGGCTGATTTTCTTAAAAGAGAGAGAAGGAAATCCAATTCCATGTTCAAACCGCTGGGAACTAATGTATGCAACCCTAATATTCAATCTCTTTTTTTCTTTAACTAACCCTTTTCTCTGGTGTGTGTGTGTGTGTGGGGGGGGGGGACTACATCAGTTGCCCAAAGCTTCACGTCATCTGTACAATGATTATTCTCAATGTAGTTGTTAACCAAAGGAATCCCTATTTTCTTAGGGATTAGAATATGTGTTTCTATGCTTAGAGCTCTGAATGTTTTTTCTATGTATACTTTACTGCAGGGACATTTTACATCATATACTACCCAACTAGTGTTCAAGTAGCAAACTCTTTCCCTGTCACCATTTTTAATGTTTTAATGGGTTTTATGAAAAGAAATTTTAATGTATGTGTGTAATCTAATTTTATAATCTGTAAATTTGTATAATTATTGAATAATGGTCCCTTCTCTTTTTAACCCCATTTAATGTGTTTACACAGCTCCTGAAGAAGGGCCAAAACTGATGGCCAAAACGCATTGGACTTCTTAGTAATTCCATCCTAATAAAATTATTTCTTACATCATGAAATTACCGTTTCCTTCTGCATAATCAGCTTTAGGGACTCTAAAATTTTGGCTAGATTCAGACTTAGGATAATTTTTTCCAGGGAGACAGAGGATGGCAAATAAATGGGTATATAAAGCAGCCTGATCTGGAAGGGAAACTTTTTATGTTCCCCTCATACATACTCTATTAACATCTTGAGGAGGGAATATTGACAAGTTTGGACTAGACGTAATACAGTGTGGTATGTTACCTGCTTGCGTAAATGCACAAATGCTAATTGAGTTCTGTGCAAGAGCAGTAACTCTTAACATTTAACAACATGTTGATTATGTGTCCTCAGGGACTAACTAGGGAAGAACAAGGATTAATGTAGGTGTTTGTGTGGAAGCAAGTCCATTTAGTTCTTCTAGCCTGTTTCTTTCTGAAGAGATCAGCAAATCCAGCTATCCTTATTGTTTTCATTGTCCCTAGTTTTGGGCTGCAATGCTTTGGCTGAAGTCTTGCAGTATAGCACTTTATCTTTTGACACTGCCCTACATATTATGCACACAGTATTTCTCTTGTGATTTATCAAAAAGTGAAAGCCAAGGACAGACCTATGAACACTTGAACACACCATTTCTAAACTAAGCTTTTATTGTCCAGGTGCCCTTCCTCCAGCACACGAAATGTTGTGAAGAATTCAGTCAATGTCATCTTCTGATAAAAAGAGAAAGATGTAATAGCGCCACAGTGCCTTTTGATTGGTAGCAGTAGGATCTGTCTTATCTGGAAGCACCTCTGGCTAAATTGGGTTACACAGCTGCAAATAGAAATGAACATTCTTGAGAGCCAGTTCTTACTTTGTCATGAGATAATAATTTTCTTTTTGTGTAATTCCAGTTCCTGGGGCAGCAGCTAGAATTTCTTGCCATAGGAGCGGGTCTCCTTATTTCCTTAGCAGTGGCATCAAACGTTTACTAACTCTTTGGAATATAATTCCAGCTGCTTTTTCTGAAATGAATACAAATTAACTTCTATAGCAAGAAAATGCATATTTTTCACTGTGAATTAATCATCCACATTTAAGTTGATTTGCCAACATAATTGGCCTTGTATTGAACCTGGAATTTATTTTCATTCTGATTTATTTTAAGAGCCAGTATAATGAAGATTAATGAGGGAGGAAGAGTAGGTGAGAGTAGAACATATTGAGCATTCGTTTGGAGAGATAAATATTTAGAGAAAGGAAGCATTTATTCCTCCCCACAAACGCCTCATGCCATTCCAAAACCTTCAGGTATAGGGATCTGCTCTTGACCATGTGCCAAGGTCAACCTACTCTAATTGCTTCTCAAGGGGAAGAGCCTCCATCCAAGCCCATAGATGGATCCCACTTTACATTACAGACACAGGGACAATACAAAGTTCCTAAAAACACTTGTCTAAATTCTTTTAGCTTTCTTCTCTTTTACCTACTTCCTTTCTCACGACTCTTTAGTACAAGAGCCTCTCATTACAGTTTTTCTCCAAGGCAGCACTGAAACAGTGATGTGATCACAAAGGAGCAAGTAGCACCATAAAATATGTAAAAGTCTGTCAGAAGGATGAAATACATGCTCTTTAGCCTGATTACATTTTTATTCAGATGGATCACAAAACATTTTCCCCCAAGCCAAAGAAGATGCCACCCCATTTCACATACAAAAGCTGATTAAGGCAAAATGTTGAACCATCATTCAGTAAATGGTATCCTTCATTGCTGCCGAATGTAGCCAGGTAAATTAGCCTGGCACATGGCAAATGATTCTCCCCTCAAGTACCTTGCTGCCACTTCCTAGCATCTGCTGCCAGAATCAATTGGTTCGTTTTATTTTGCCCAACAGCAATACAATGTCCTGGCACAATGTTAAGCACCCAGTGCTTTCACCCATCCTCAGTGCTTCCTCTAACCCAAGCCACAAGTGGCAGTATGCAATGGGCCAAGCACCAGTTCAGGCAGGGAGTAGGGCCTGAGGCCTGTCTGGCCATGTTTTTGCCCCTATATATCCCTAAATAAAAGTGACATTATGTTAGCTCTTTTTACCGTTTAGTTCTTCCACATGGAGAAGAAAAGTGAAAGCAGATTCTTTTCTTTTAAAGCTCCTTTGGCACCTTTTCAGACTTCAGTAACTAACTGCTTTTGCAAGGAATGTTTAAATGGTAGACAGAACTTGCTAAGATACCATCTAAGTCAGGGGTGAGGAGACTTGGACACTCAGATATTTTTGTCTTCATTCATTCATTCATTCATTCATTTGATTTTTATCCCGCCCATCTGGGTGTTATACTCACTCTGGGTAGTTTACAACATAGAACAAATACAAAGAATAAAACAACAATATAAAGCCATACAAACCGCACCTGATAGCGGTTTATCACAGCTAATCTGGCATTATATGACTTTGTATGAGCTGGAAGAAATTAATGATGGCTTGTGAATTGAAGCTTCTTGTAGTTATTATCTTTTGTGAAAGATGGAAGCTGTCCTCAACCTGGAGCATGCAACAGATATGCAAATTGTGTGGATACTTCACCATTTGCCATGCATTGGCTGGTTAGGAGCAGAAATTGGAGTTCTGTTGTCTACCCGCACTTGTCTTCTTCAGTTGAAGCCCAGAGAAGTATCATACAGATGTGAGATACCATTTGAATTTAGTCAGTATTTCTATTCCCTAAAAGGAAGATGTTATAGGGAGCGATACCTGAAAATGAGGAGCTCCATTTTATTTTGGCATTAATAAAGGTTTCCCTGCTCATTCACATGTTTGTGGATGGGCACAGGAGCCTTGAAACAATTTGCAGAAGCACTACATATCCCAGGCTCCACAGACTTCATGTGAGCACAGTTTGCTGATGGCTGGAGCCATTGGCAAAGGAGGCAGTAAATCAGGGGGGTTCACCTGGGGTGGTTCTGGAAGTGTAGATATGTTTTAAGTGGTATTGAATTTCTTTGTAAATTGCTAATAAAGAAAGGAAATCTTCCACTCTATGTATATAATATTAACTAACAGAGGACCTGGTGTTTCCCAGGGGTACCCTACCCAGGCCAAGGAGAGACCCGGGCCCGCCCCTCGCCTCCCCGCCCCAGCTGCCTTACCTTTTTGTCTGCTGTCGTTGCGGCCCTTCTCTCAGTCTCACCGCAAGGTGCCATCTCAGCCTGACTCTGGCTGCCGCCAGCCTCCCCAGCGACTACAGTCAGTGGCTAGCCATCACAGCTCGGCCCCTCCGTCCTCCTGTGGGTTGTGTCAGGCGGAAGGGAGGCTCCTTTTGGGCAAGTGGGCAGAGGACTCATGGGGGGGCTGCGGAAGGCAGCATCCCGGTCCCGTCCTCCGCCCGCCCCCGGCTGTGGGTTCTCCCTCCCCCCTGAGGTGTGCCTCAGGAGTTCAGAGGAACAATGCCGCGGTGGCCGCCCACTGACAGTAGTCGCTGGGGCGGGGGTGGCCATAATTGCCACTGTCCATACTGGCGGCTAGGCCGTGCACCACCTGAAATGCTGGGCAGACTTTGGCGCATGCGTGGAATTTCGCATGTGTGCCACAGCCTAGAACGCCAGGCAGGGCTACGGGGAATGATTAGATTCTCGTGCATGTGCAGTCACCTCCCCTGGTTGTTTCTGCCAGCTGGGGGGGCATTGCAGCCCCTTTTCGGGGGGCAAGGACCCCAAGGCGGGCTGCCGGTTATCCATGCCGGCCACCCCAGATGTTGAAGGTAGGTGTGCACGCAGTTTCCAGCACAGTTGGTGCAGGGGTATCACTTTGTATGAGGGAGCCCTGTGATGTCACGGAGCCCCAGATCTGATCAGCTGGGAATTGGTTGAGCTGTGGCGATGACATCACAATCCCCCCATTTGGCTTTTTTCACTTGCTTTTTCTCCTCTTGGTGGGGGCATCCCCTTTGCGGATAGATTTAGGGGCCGTACCCCTCCCCATGGGGCTTGACGCCCCTGCAGTGACGGTCTCTTTGGCCCAAGGTACGTATGTGCCAAGTTTCAGCGCGATCGGTGCATGGGTGTGGATTTGTATAAGGAACATACAGCACTGGACCTTGATTTTAGTTATATACTAGCATAGTTTTCCCCGGGGTTGCTGGGCTGTTATAAACTGTGAACAGCTTTTTTGGGGGTTTTATGTGGATTAAAAAAAGAACAAAGGATGATATAATTGTTTCACATTGTTTTATTTAACCAAATAATGTTTTAGTTTGTGGTGTTTTTTTTTTGTTAATAGTTGTACCGTAGGTAATATTTTTAAAAATCTGAAAGTACATGTTTTTTACATTCAATGTTTTTAAACTGTATTTAGATGTTTTGGGTTTTTATTTGAGTTAAAATTCAACACAGGATGTTATAAATCTTTTTATTTTATTTATTTAACATATGTTTGTTATTTGTGGCAACTTTTGATTTATTGTTATGTTTTTGATTTGTTTTTACTCTTGTGGCCTCTAGGTGGGGCTGTTGTGTTTATGAGTGGTTTTACTATTCTGCCCTGCAGGTGGGGCTGTTAGTGGTTTTGGTTTCGTTTCAAGTGTTTTTTCTCTCCTGGCCTCTAGGTGGGGCTTCTTCCGGTAAGTAGTCTTTGTTTCTTTATTTCTGTTCCGGTCGTCGTTGAGGGAGGACGTGCTGGTGAGTTCTCCGGTTTTCTTTCTTCTGGGGTTTTTCTTTGTTTTGTTTTTGTAATGGTGGGCTGGGATTTATAGGTATAGATAGATAAATAAATAATAATAATAACTCATGAAGAATTAACATGTTGGACTTGTCTTCCTGTCTTAGAAGGGTGCAGTCTAGGAAAACAATGCAGCTAAGTGCACATGTCTGGAAGTGCCAGAGGAAACAATAGGTGCCATTAAGCAAATCAAGATTGCCATAGAGTGAGCAGATATAATCCCTCTCCTTGGAAGAAGGTTTATTTTGTTAAGGTCATTTTGTCAACATCCAAGGATTATCTGCTGCTTTCCTGGAGTCTATGCAAAGCTACAGTAGACTGGCTTCCTGAAGATAACATCATAAATCCTACCAGGAAGACCATATATAGGGTGACTTTTGTCTACTTCCGCCCAAAATGGCTGCCCCACATGTCTGCTACTACATGGCTAGCCACTCCTCTTCTGTTGTGACCAGGCTAGCTCTACCTCCTTCCTTTCCATGCGGACACTCCTAGGCCAATCAAGAATGTGGGCAGGCATTCTCCCCTGCCATGTGATCCTTAGACCAATGATGCTTACAAAAGCTCCCCTTCTTGTCCCCTCTGTATGCTTGTTTGTATATAATCCTTGGTATTTGAAATGTTCTGGACAGAATCTCTCCATTTCAGATTCTGTCCTGTGACTGCAAATTCCATGACATAGGGCCATGTGCCATGGGATGTTTATATTCCTTCACAGTTTATTGTTTGCTTTATCCTAAGGTGAAACTCGGAAAATTTGAATATGGTGCAAATGTTCATTCATTTCACTTAGAAGGTGAAACAAATATATGAGATAGACTTACTACACGCAAAGCGAGAGATGTCATGCCTTAATTCGTTATAATTGTGATGATCATGGCATATAGCGTACATGAGATTATGTGATGATTATGGGGTACATGAGATTGGAGGGCTGGGGTTTTCATAAATTGTAAGCCATAAGCATTAATATTATAACAAAGTAAGGCTTGAACTATCTCGCTTTGCATGTAATGAGTCTATCTCATATATTTGTTTCATCTTTTAAGTTGCATTACTGAACTGAATGAACATTTGCACGATATTCTAATTTTCCAAGTTTCACCTGTATGTTTTATTTTACTGTGTGTAATCTTTCTTCTGTCTCTTTCTGTCGGTCTTATTTTGTCCTCTACCAGAGAAATCCTGATTGAAATAAAATGTAATTGTTACTGAAATGCCCCCCCTCCCAAATCATGATTGTTTCCTTAGGTTGGTTTCAAGACTATGTACCCACTCACTGTGGGTGCTGCAATCTTTGGATTTTCAAGTATTGCAGGTAATGGGGTGCTCCCATCCAAAAGGGGCACCCCCAGAATTTCAGGTAACCAGAGGAGTACTGGAATATCTTCTGTTTAATCCTTAATGTATGGGTACTTGTAGCAGATATTGCTAATGAAGAGACCATTACTGGTGTCAGGGCTGACTTCCTGATATTAGAGCTAAATTTAAAAAAAATGAAAGAGAAGATTAACAAGTGAGTACAAACTTAACAAAATAAGTGTGAAGCTTTTTCAGCAGCAGTTGAGGGAACAGAAGAGTAATATAATCCTCTAAATCAGGGATTCTCAACCTGTGGCCCACGGGCCGGATGTGACCTGTGGCACCATTTCATGTGCCCCCCACCACTGCCTCCACCACACCAGGAAGTGTCATGTGGTGGAAGAAGGGCAAAATGGCCGTCCGGCCCCTGAAGCTGTCTGAGGGAACGTGACCCAGCCCACGTCTTTAAAATGTTGAGAACTCCTGCTGTAAATCAGTGGTTGGCATTTATAGGCTAACTTAAAAGTATACAGTGTTTTCTTCAATATTATTTTCCCTCTGTTTCACCAACTGGACAGCACAGAATCTTTGAGTCGTATGCAGTTCTCCCGTCTGTTTTATATCCCCCTTCAGTATTGAATTTCCCTTCATGCTGCTAAGTTTGTGTGGTGATGTGACAACAAGAAAATCAGTGTTCTTGTTTGGAAAAGAAGCACACAGGAAATGCATGTGCTACTTTATAAGAGAAGCACGCTTCTGGAAGCCTCCTGAAAATGCAGTCTTGCTGTAAAATGAAGCAAGTGTTTCCCATTCACTTTGTTCTGAAAAGACTGAAACTGGTGGTCAGTGTGACAGGAACAGGATCTGTTTTCTTGTGGTTTGAAGGGATCCAGTGTGCCTCTTGTTTCCCAGGAAGTTGACCTTAGCTTTTCCGTGTTCCTGCTCATGATTTGCATAAGGGAAATTGCGTAAGATTTTTCTTCTCTTATTTTAATTGTTAAATAATGCCAAGTGACATAACAATAAAGAGAAAATACATAGGGGGTGGGGAGACACACAACTTTAACAGTAAGAAAAATAAATCTTGTATTTTAAATATCTGTATCTCTTGTTTTCGCTCCTGAATATCACTATCGGTATATTAAGTTATAAAAAGCTGAGTTACCCAAACAGATTTTTCCAAATTCATCTTACTTTGGTATATAGGATTACTGTATGAAAAGTATGGAAATGGATTAAGATTTGATGGCAAATTGCTGTTCATTAATGAGATTCTGGTGTTCCTGGGTATGCATCCATGAACTCAACATTTTATTAATGAGGAACAATTTGCAGCAAAACTTGCATGATTTCCCTTATACAAATATATACTGTACAGGTATATGGCAAATAGAATTCTAGACAGCAGGTATTCAACAGGAAAGGGGAAGGTGAGGCTTTACATAGGTTGGACTGCAGCTCCTGTCACTTGTAGCCAATATGACATATGGTGTGAGAGCTGAAGAGAGCCATAACATGGCAACTTCTGGAGAACTATGCATTCCCAATCCCTGGTGTGGCTTCATGCAGTTATGATGCTGGTACTGAAATCAGGGGATGGATCAGGTGGTTAATTGCATTTTATGCTTCAAAAAAGGGCAACAACCAGATAAAAAGATAAGGAGACCCTTCCCTACGTGAAGAAAACTAGTAAAGGCAAACTTGTTCTGGCCTAGCTTTCCTGAAATGCTAAAATCTTACGGAACGGGGAGATTTTATGTGAACTGTGTTCCACTATAATAATAACATACATCCCTCTATCTGGAATTGGCGTAGTTATCAGAGGCTATCCAATGTGACTATGTACTAAAATCTCTAAATTTGTGTTGTTTAGATGTGTACAAAAACAGATGTGTATAAAAAACAGATTTTCATTTCGATTTTCCAATTAGACTGCCTGTTGCTGTGTTGGGGAAAGTAATTGTTAGAGAGAATAGTACCAGATGGATCATTTGAGGCCCGTTTTAAAGCCATTGTGCTGATTAAAATTCCAGGAAATAATTCAAAGTTAATTTGTTTTGGTCTTTTCTTTCATGGGTAAGTAACACATTCTGCAACAAGGCATCCTTCTGTTGTGTTATTTGACTTGTATTTTCAATTTTTGCAACCCTTGTTGATAATAGTACCTATGCCTGACAATTTTTACTTCCCTGGCGCCCATATACACCAACCTCTAGGTACAGTGCCCCCTTTCTTTCTCACCAAAATTTAAGAATTGGAACTTTGTTAAGACCAAGGCCATTGGCAGCCCCTCTTCTGCATATGAACAGAAATCGTAAGGTCTTTGTCTTCCAAAGTGGAACCCAGAAAGGGCAAGAGTTAGTAGGACAATATGTTAAATTGTTCTGCAGCCAAATCTCTGCTCATGATCTGAGTTTGAGTCCAAGAGGACTGAAGGTGGATTTCTGAAGTCAGGAAAATGAGTACCCAGCTTGTTTGGGGCAAAATGCAAATTACCTTTTGAACTGCCTATAGAGTGCTCTAAGCACTATGGAGAGGTATGTAAGTGTAACTACTATTGCGATTCCTTTCCTTAGCCAGAGTTTGAGATAGGCCTGCAGGCTGAAGAATAAGGGAGAAAATACACAGGGGGCTCAGCTCCCAAAGCACTCTTAATGTGTGGCTGCTCCAGAGTTCTTTTAGAATAAAAAGAGAACACACAGTGCTTGGTAGATTGCCCTCTGTGTTTCTTCTAAATTGTTGGAAAGAGTATAGGAAGCAAAGCAATAGTAAGAATTGTTTGTGTTTTCAGTTTCTGACTCTCTCTCTCTGGGCTCAAGAATTAAGAGCTTATCTATCACTGCCCCCTGGGATGATTTCAGATTTACTATCAGTTTTGGGTGGGTTCTATTTTACTGCCACCAGTCCTCCTCTTCTCCTTCTCCTTCTGGAACACAAAACAAATAAGATTAAGGTTTCCCTTGCTCGAAAGCCAGTCGTATCCAACTCTAGGGTTCAGTGCTCATCTCTGTTTCAAAGCCGAAGAGCCAGCGTTGTCGGCTTCTGCAGATGTTTCCGTGGTCATGTGGCAGGCATGACTAGACACCGGAGCGCTGTTACCTTCCCACCGAAGTGGTCCCTATTTATCTACTTGCAATGTCTTGCTTTCAAACTGCTAGGTTGGCAGGAGCAGGGAGAAAGATGGGAGCTCATTCCGTCCTGCAGTACTCAGGAATCGAACTGCCGACCTTCTGCCTCCCGGTCAGTGTCTTAGCCACTTGACTACCCAAGGTTTTAGGAATATGAACGGTGTTTTATTTTTCTGGGAGTCCTACTTTTGGCATTGACTACACTCTGTGATGCACTGCAGCAGGTTCTGCCAGGTTCTGCAGAACCAGTAGCGGAAATTTCCCCAGGCCATGCCCACTTGGTTGGCCACGCCTCATCCATAGCCCATAATTCAGGATGTTTGACCACGCCCACAGATTTGGCCAGCCCCAGAGTAGGTAGTAATTTTTTTTGCAGTGCATCACTGACACTGGTTGTATCCATTGTTGCTTCCTTTTATGTATTCTTACTAGCATAACTTTATCTGTTTTGCATTCAGTTTTTACAAATGGAAATTATATCATTTAAAACTTACATTAAAATGTGTACAATTTAAGCTTGTTTAGTTGTGCAAGAAAATGTTTCATAATAACATTGTTTGTCAATAATATTTCAAAATAAAATGTTACTTTCAAACCTTTTTTAGGCCAGCACTGAAACTCCCAAATGCTGTGCAAACCTGCTGACTCTCCAGAACTTTTTTCCAACCCATTTTTCAAGATGGAGGAGAGAGATTAGTGAATTTTTGCATCAGGCATTCTGTGCCTGGATGTAGTCTTGAAATGGGAAAGGATGGGAGACTTACCAGTGCCATGAACTAAGGTGTCTTACTTTGTATGAGCAAAGTTTATTACTTTTCATCGGGAAGGTGTGTGTGTGTGTGTGTGTGTGTGTGTGTGTGTGTGTGTGTGTGTGTGTGTGTGTGTGTGTGTGTGTGTGTGTGTGTGTGTGTGTGTGTGTGTGAGTGAGAGAGAGAGAGAGAGAGAGAGAGAGAGAGAGAGAGAGAGAGATACCTGTCAACCGCGGCTCCGGACAATCCGGGACCTGCGCAGAACGGTTCTTCGCAGGTCACTTTTTACGCATGCGTAAAAGCCTTAGAGTCAACCTCAGCCCCTTGTTTGCTCCCAATAACGATGAACAATGCATGTCCCCGGTAGTTAATTGGATAGATAAGGAACTTCCCCCGAAGTCATCCCTAATGTGTAACTTGTGTAATCATGATGTGCAGACTCAGGGCTTTCTCTGTAACGGCTGTGCGCAATATATGCACGCAGCCAAGCCAGGCAGGTATAAAGCCTTTTGCTTTCTGATCAATAAATGCTGGTCTTCGCTCCATCTTGCCTCACGTGTCTTGCTTGACCAGTCTCCTCCGGGACCCTCCGGCCCACATCAGGCCCCGATCCAACATGGTGACCCCGACATGATCCTACTCGTGAGTAGAGATACCTTTGGTCCGGTTCTACACCAGAACTGTGTCCAGGTTTTCCCGGACAGCGCAGCAGTTCAGGTTGGAAAGCCATCCGATCTGAGTGACAGCTATGCTAAGCGGCGAGGCATTCCAGAGGCAGAGCACGCTCCAAGGCTCTGAGGCATCTTGCGCATCGGAAACGCGTTCCGCTCAGGGTCGGCTGTGAACCCTGACGCCATTGCAGAGGCCACCAAGGGCCTGTGGCAGCAGTCCACGTTCCGAGTCCTACCCAGAGGGACGTCGCACCGAATCCAGTTACCTAACCCAGACGTGTCGACTCGTCCCGCGGAGGAAACTTCAAAGGACCGGCAGGTAATATGGGGACTTGTCCACAGCGGCAACGTCGAACGCTAACCAGAGAGTTCACTTAATGGAACTCAAGGCCTTGGCCAGGGTAAATTGTACTTGCATTCACAGCACCCAGTTAGCGGATCTTTTGGTGTACTTGGGGGAACACTGCCTGTTTTATCCAGAAACGGGCATGTTAAGTCTCCAACTTTGGGATAGGATAGGGACCTGCATTAAGCAAGAACCTAGAGCCCCAGCTAAGGTAATCATCACATGGAGCAAGTGTCGGAAGCTCATCGCAGAGGTAGACCCAGTCCGGATAGAGACCGAGAACCCCCCAGCGCAGTCAGAGCCATCAGCCCCTATGGGTCTCTATCCGTCACTTCAGCTCAAGCAGGAAGGCTTTGGGAGCTTTCCCTCAGTGACAGCTGCAGACGTCACTGAAGGAATGCAAGGTATGGGAAACGCTGGCGGTTCCCAGACAGTTAAAAGTCCCCAGATAGCCAAAAGTTCCATCCAGCGCATGGTAGAGGAAGAAACCAGCAAGGGGGAGTTGTCAGCAGAAGAACTAGCTGAACTTAGGCAGACATGCCCAGTCCGCATAGAGGTGGATGCCCTCACGGGTCAACAGCAAACGATCCATTTGCCGGTTCCGTACAAGTTGCTCATGGCAATATGAAAGGCAATCACAGAAACAGGATTCCAGAGTCATTTCACTAGGGGTACACTTCAGCAGGTTTGTGAGACAATGATGCCCATTCCATATGACTGGAAGGCCGTCATGAGAATGATGCTCAACTCCAGCCAGTATTTGCTATGGGACAGCGAGTATCGACTCGAAGCACAGGCAAGGGCTGCCAGGATGGGAGGAGCAGTACTTCCTGACCAGCTATATGGGTCAGGTCAGTTCAAAACCATCGATGTGCAGATCACCTTGCCACTCGCCACACTTCATCTGGCAGCTGAGACAGCTTTTAGGGCATATCTCAAGGCCCCGGCAGCTGGCAAAGCAGCCAAGAATTACACAGCAGTCAAACAGGGTGTCCAGGAGTCCTACATGGACTTTATCAACAGGTTGGAGGAAGCGGTCAGTAGGCAGATAGACAACGACCAACAGGAGCTTATGATGAAGCTGGCAAAAGACAACGCCAACCTTGACTGCCGTAAAATCTTGCAGTCACTGGGCAATCGTCCCGATCTGACGCTTACTGACATGATCAGGGCTTGTGCCGACGTTGGTACAGATTCCTACAAAATGTGTCTGTTAGGAGTGGCGGTGCAAGGCGTGAGGAAATCCAAAGGCAAGACCAAGGGAGTATGTCACAATTGTGGCAAGAGCAGTCATTTCGCTAGAGAATGCCGATCTATGAAGGGTAACGGCCAGAACATAGGTCGTCCCAAGGCTCCGACCACCCCATGCCCACGATGTCACAATGGCTTCCACTGGGCCAGGAATTGTCCGACTTCGGGAAACTGGAACACGGGCTTGTCTCTGGCCCTGGTCCAAACAGAGACCACAGTCGCTCTGGGAGAGCCAGAGCTGGATTAGATTCATGGAACATTCCACCCTGCATTCCGGAGGTGCAGGCGAGACCTAAGGGCAGTACGGGACTAGATTTGACTTGCCAGTCAGAAGTCACATGTGACTTGCCAGGCACAGTCTATCTGGTCAATTCCCAGTACATGGGACCCCTGCCTAAGGGCTATGTAGGTTTAGTTTTGCCCCGTAGTATCGCAAGAACGCGAGGAATCCTAGTGATTCCAGGAGTCATTGACTCCAATTTTTCGGGTGTACTCCTGGTTCAACTTTGGACACACCTACCCCAAACCATTCACAAAGGAGACACATTAGCGCAACTGATCATGGTTCCTTGTCACTCGCCAACAGGCAGCCAGAAAAGGCTCAGGGACAGTTCAGAGTCCGGGTTGGCAGACCGCTTGAGCGCAGAAGGAGCAGTACAAGGATACCAGGTCTTAGCGACAGTGGAAACCAACATAGAGTGGAAACGGCGGCCAGTCATAAAGGTATTTTTGAATAAAAAACCTTTTGATGGGCTATTAGATATGGGAGTTGACATCAGCGTGGTCAGCCAGAGTCAGTGGCCACGCGAGTGGGCTCTCAAGCCGGTCTCCGATGTGGTGTTCAGGAAGCATTTAGGCGGTAGAAGTCGCAATTCCCGGAGCTGACGGCACGGCGGTCATTCGGCCACACATCTTGGACGTGCATTTCAACCTCTGGGGGCAAGACATTTTGCAGCAGTACCGTGCCACTCTTACCTTCAGGTAATGGCTCTACCGCTCAAATGGCTTACCAACACGCCAGTCTGGGTAGAGCAATGGCCAGTCATAGGGGAGAAATTAGTCGCCCTAAAACAGCTGGTTAAAGAGCAGTTAGACGCAGGACACATAGAACAGTCCACCAGTCCCTGGAATTCGACCATATTTGTCATTAAGAACAAGTCAGGGAAGTGGCGACTCCTTCACGATCTAAGAGAGATCAATAAGTGTATTCAGCCAATGGGTCCGCTTCAATGCGGCATCCCGAATCCGAACATGATCCCCGAGGGATGGGAGATCTTGGTCATAGACTTGAAAGACTGTTTTTACACCATTCCTTTAGATGTAAGGGACTGGGAAAGGTTCGCCTTTACAGTGCCAGTCGTGAACCACAGAGAGCCCACGCAATGTTACGCGTGGAAATTTTTGCCACAGTGGATGCTCAACTTGCCCACCCTGTGCCAAATTTACGTTCATGATGCACTGGAAAAGTTCCGAAACCTTCACCCCACAGTCTTAGTATGTCATTTCATGGATGATATTTTGATTGCAGTGCCGCAACTCGGCAGCGAAATGTTTAAAGACCTCCAGACCACTCTGGGGGGAAAAGGGGTTACTCATTGGTCCGGAGAAAGTTCAGAGAACCGAGCCATTTTCATACTTGGGCCATCGGCTTCTCCATTCTTTCGCGGCACCAGTTTTGCCACAAATCAATCTCAAAGATTCAGTCACCCTTGTAGAATTTCAACAGATTCTGGGGAATATCAATTGGGCTAGACCGCATTTCAGGCTAGATACAGAGCTCTTGAAGCCGCTCTTCTCGCTGCTAACGCTAGGTAAGCAGCCAGCAGATCGGATACACATTCCGCGAGAGGCTTGCTTGACTCTCGAAAAGGTCAATCAGGTTCTCAGCCAGAGATGGGTGGACAGGATTAGTCAGGGGCCGTATGCTCCTGTTCAGAACCTGTACATAGTGTGGACTGGAGCCATGTTCACCGGAGCTCTAGGGGTAGACTCCGAGCGAGGGGCGAGTATCGTGGAATGGGTGTATTTACCGCACACCTCTTCCCGAAACATCGTTCCTCCACAGGAACTGGTTTCCGAGGTGATTTACTGAGGAAGGCTGAGAGCTAGGGATATCTCAGGGCACGATTTAGTGAAAATTGTTGTTCCATTCACCAAAGATCAGATCCAGCAGCTAATGCAGCTCAGTGACTCACTCCCGATTGCATTAGAGGGATTCACGAGGTGTTTGGGCATTCCATTTGCCGAAAGACCCCAGACTCGTCTCGCTTCAAACGCAGACAGTCAGTTTGTGTGAGTTATTGTCCCTGGTTCCACTCTAGGGGGCCAGGACAGTTTTCACTAATGCGGGTCGAACATATGGTGTTCTTACTTGGCAAGAGGGACAGGCTTGGTGCACGCTTCTGACTCTTCCGCAGAAATCCATGCAGCGGGCAGAATTGGCAGCAGTGAACCTCGCCTTGCGCACCTTTGCCGAAGAACGCTTGAACATAATCACTGACAGCCAGTATGTCCAGAATTTGCTTCACAGTCTACCGGGAGCCTACATCACTCCCGCAATAGACAAAAACTTGTTAGCTCTTTTCCTCACGACTCGATTTCATTTGCGGAACCACACCGAAGCGTTCTATGTCGCCCACATCAGAAGTCACCAGGATTTACCTGGACCGATTTCCACAGGCAATAGTAGAGCGGCTGCGGCTGCAAAAGAAATTCAGCAAATGTCAGTTTTGGGAGTCTTCACGACTCCGATTCAAAGACATGCATTTTTTCACCAAAATGTCAAGGCACTTGCATGGCAGTTCAACCTGCCACTTTCCCAAGCCCAGGGCATAGTCCGTTCCTGTCCACACTGTGCAGGGGCGGTGGGGCGGCCCCTCGTGGGGCTTCAACCCACGAGGGACAGAAGCCAACCAGGTGTGGCCAGATGGATGTCACACATGTTCCGCAATTTGGGAGATGGCAGTACATGCAAGTTTGCATAGACACATTTTCGCAGTTCGTTTGGGCTACAGCTCAGAAGGGAGAAATGGCTTCCCATGTGGAGCAGCATCTCCTCTCCTGCTTTGCGACCATGGGCAAACCACGGCACGTGAAAACCGATAACAGTCCGGCTTATAGCTCCAGGCAGCTGGCCACGTTTATGGCCACCTGGGACATTAAGCACACTTTTGGTGTTCCGTACAATCTGCAAGGGCAAGCGATTGTGGAGTGGGTGAATTGGACACTCAAGTCCTATATTTACAAACAAACAGAAAGGGGGGAACTAGCCCTCCCCAAAAATCAGGGTCAGGCACAGCATTGTCTGAACAAGGTATTGTTCACATACAATCAACTCAATGTTTTTTCAGATTACACTCCGCAGGAGAAGCACTTCCGCCGCACGGTGGCTCTCCCACGCCCTAAGGTGCGTTATCAGGTGCCACTGGATCCTTCTTGGAGGGGCCCGGCGCCACTCATTACGTGGGGGAGAGGGTATGCTGCAATTATGTCTGATTCAGGTGTTATCTGGGTTCCATCTCGCTGTGTCAAGCCTCATCTCAAGTCCAATGGCGTGGAACCAAGCATTCCCAGACCTGTTGCCGGAGGTGGAGGGATTGACCCTGACCGGGAAAGCCAAGCGGAGGAGGCGACGACAGCAGATGCCAGCGCCGAAGATCACCTGGGGGATGGTCAAGTCCCTGTGCCAGGAGGCAACTGACATCGTGCGGCGGGAGAATGTGGAACCAACGCCGGAGAACATCGTGATTGCAGTTTTGTCCCAGATCACCTTTAATTCCTTGACAACGATTATCTTGATCCTTTCCTTGCTTATGGGGGGATGGGTTCAAGCCGCTTCACTTGAAGCAGAAGATTTGATGCCTGGTGGAGATTTATCTGCCCGGCTGCACTACAACATCTGGGAAAGATTGGCGAACCTCGTCAATCAGTCCGATTTTTGCCTGAGGCAGACCACCGATTCTGCCTCTCTTCTCAGTACTTGTCTCATCCCAGTGTGTCACTCCCCAGATGCGCGCATCAGGAACGGTGACTGGTTAGTGAAGCGGATATTTGGCCCTTTTCACAAGACCACGTACTCAACATATGCACACTGGGGAACCCAAGTCACGAAAGTCCTACCGGCTGATGCGGCCACTCTGTACACTCCCCGAGTGGCGGTCAGCCCGAACTCAATTTGTGCTCATATGACCGGCTGTTCCGCAGTCAAGGAGCCACATCACCGTTGCCTCGACCCCGGAAACAGCACTTGGACTTGCAATCATCTAGAGACTATTAACTCAATGTTTGTTCACGTCATTTTCCTTCAGGATGGTTCTTTACATGTAACCAACACACTTGGAACTATATTCCTGCAAATGTATCTGATTCCTTCTGTTGCATCAGTCGTTTGACCCACTAAGGATATGGTTGTCCCAAGCACCGATGTATCTGCTCACGCACGGCACACTCGTGCCACCCAGTTAGATAGCTCATGTGACAGCAATATCAGGGTTCTGAGCAAAGCTGAGTATGTCTCATTGGCAGTCAGCTTGTTTGGCATGCCAGGCTTAGCCGTAGGCAACGCGCGCAGGATTGGTAAATTGGCTTGCGCTTTGGCAAAAGCCATTAATCATACTTCCTCGGCAATAACGATGCTTAATCAAGAGCAGACGGAGCTTTGCCATGCCATATTGGATAATCGAGCAGCTATCGATTACCTCCTGCTTTTACACCATTTGGGTTGCGAGACAGTCCATGGCATGTGTTGTTTTAACCTCACGGACAACTCTCGCAAGGTGCAGAGCCAGATCACAGATCTCCATACCCTGGTTAAGAATATCAGAGAAGATGCCACGTGGGGGTGGTGGAATTCATTATGGTCGTGGTTTCCATGGGAATGGCTACAAACAACACTCAAGGTGATTGAGGGTGTGACAATATTGGGGATAGCGGTCTGCTTTTTCGTGCAATGTATCCCCTCACTGATGTCAATGTGCCCCCCATGGAGAAAACCCCAGGATGTCCTCACTCCACATCAGTTGATGCCACTCTTGCGCCGAGCCGTCTGTCAGGTCTAATTAAACAAATAAAGGGGGAGTGTGGATTTCGTGTACACAATTGGCACAGCTGTCCCTGACAGAACCACAGTTATGGGAGAACACTCCTTCGAGCCATTGGTTTTGAGGGGACAGAAATTGGGGAGCGGAATATCAGATATAGTTTGATTCACCAATTGCTGACCTGACAGGCAGCTAGGACAATAGAGGGCCAAAGATCGCCAGATGGTTAACTCAATAGGCACGTAATGAGTAATCTCGCATCCGCAGAAGCTCTAAGCCTTAGAGTCAACCTCAGCCCCTTGTTTGCTCCTGATAACGATGAACAACGCATATCCCCGGTAGTTAATTGGATAGATAAGGAACTTCCCCCGAAGTCATCCCTAATGTGTAACTTGTGTAATCATGATGTGCAGACTCAGGGCTTTCTCTGTAACAGCTATGCGCAACGTATGCACGCAGCCAAGCCAGGCAGGTATAAAGCCTTTTGCTTTCTGATCAATATACGCTGGTCTTCGCTCCATCTTGCCTCACGTGTCTTGCTTGACCAGTCTCCTCCAGGACCCTCCAGCCCACATTGGGCCCTGATCCAAGAAAAATAGCCCTTTCCAGAGGGAGCAACCAGACTTGTACTATCCACAATATTTCAAATTTAGCTGTGCTTGAATTTATTTAAAGGCATGGTTGTATTGAGTGCTGCTGTAGTGTCCTGGACAGAATGTTGAACTAGGGTCCGAGAGACATGGGTTCAATTCCCTGCAGAGTCATGGAAGCTCAGGGAGGCATGGCCCTTATTAAACCACTAATTGAACATCTCACATATCATGGAAACCCCATTAGCATTGCCATAAACCAGAATCAACTTGATTGCACATAATACACATCATTCTCATACCTGTCAACCCGCGGCTCTGGAAAAACGGGACCTGCGCAGATCGCTTGTGCGCAGGTCGCTTTCCACGCATGTGTGGAAGCGCTACGCCACTTGCACAGCCCCTACGCAAGCAGCATAGCGCTTCCGCGCATGCGTGGAAAGGTTTTACCTCTTCCACGCATGCGCGGAAGCGCTACGCTGCTTGCGTAGGGGCTGTGTAAGCGGTGTAGGGCTTCCACGCATGCGTGGAAAGCATTTTCCCCCGCTGCCAAATTACGGGGTTTTGGCAGCGTGGGGCGGGTTATGACGTCAATCGACGTTAAATTACGGGGTAATCCCGGCCGAATTGGGATGGTTGACAGGTATGCATTCTGTTCGTCATTTTATTTTCAGAGCCTTCCTAATAATAACTTGAATTAAAGCTGCCTTCTTCATTGATACAGCATACTGACAAGTTTTTCTTCGAACTCTCCATCATGAGTACAAAGTCTTTTTCTCTGAACATGTATTATTTCATTATCAACGTGTTTTAAAGTTTTTATGAACATTATTATAATTAGTAAGGTAAAGGTTTCCCTTTCTCGAAAGCCAGTCGTATCCGACTCTAGAGTGCAGTGCTCATCTCTGTTTCAAAGCCAAAGAGCCAGCGCTGTGCTGCTGCAGACGTTTCTGTGGTCATGTTACAGGATAAATAATATAACTTCATAAATGAGTTTATGCAACTTTCATTTATACAAGCCTTATTATTTCAGTCATTTTATATTGACTAAAATTATTGTTTAATCTCATACAGTACTTGCTTCTTACATAATTCCTAATGCATCTTATGTTTTCCTCTTTTTCAGAATATTATCATTGCAGAATATAATAATATATCAGAATCATATAAAAATATATTTGCTTTTCTGCTTTCTCTGATTCTATTGATATTTATGAGTTTCAGTGTTCGTATTAGCCTCCTGAACTCTCAACATCCATTCTCTTATTCATAGAGCATCCTTTTGTTTCTATTTATAACCAAGTGCAATTCTGGTAACCATAAACAAATTAGTAATTGTTTCTCAGTCATCCTGAAGTACTTTATCCTTGACAGTAGAAACAGAACAATAATTTGGTCATATTTTGTCCCCACATTAATATTTCTACATATTTTTGTGTCAATTTTCCTGTCATTTCAGTGATGTTTTAGAAAACGTAGTTTCTAAATATCTTGATGATTGGACAGTGCAAAAAAGAAGAAGGCCAATGTACATTCCATCCTTCATCTTTCCTCTATGTTAAGGTTGGGTAAAATGCAGCCCCTGAGATATGTGTTGCTTTCCAAACCCATTGCACCTTTTCATGTGGCCTACTGCTGCCACACCCGAAAGTGAAAACGAGTACATTTACAGCAGCCGTAAAATGCACCCGCAAATGCATAAATGCAATTATATCAGCCGTAAATGTGCCCAAGGCTGTCCTAAACACGGAAGTGGGTGCATTTACTTCTGCTTCCGGGGTGTGTGGTCCAGCCCACTCAGCTGTCAGGGGGGCGTGGTCAGGCCTGCAGCATAAAAAGTTTGGGAACCCTAGCTCTAGACAGTTAAGTGGTGGTGAACCTTGGCACTCTAGGTGTTCTTGGACTTCAATTACCAGGAGCCCAAGTCAGCACTCCTGCTGATCATGGCTTCTAGGAAATGAAGTTCAAGAACACCTTGAGTGCTGAGGTTCACAATCACTGTACAGTATCTAGGTATCCATTGCTGAGAGGAAGAGTTCTGGGGACTGAGTAGACCAGTTCAATAGAGGGGCACTGCTAGGAACAGTAAAACCATGGACTGGTGATGTTAGTGGTGGCTTTTTCTCTTAGCATTACCCCTCTTTGGATTAGGCACATGATCAAGGGTAGTTAGAGCCACAGCCACCACTTCTATTTTTTCTCGGAGTGTTGAGGGTGGCTCAGCACTGCCTTTTTCTTCCTCCTGCCTTGCTTATAGAAGCAACAGCAGCAAGAAGGAAAAGATCTGCACTACTCAAATGTCTGCCTTTGCTTGCTGGCAGCTTGGCTGCTTCTTAAGAGAGGGTACTCTGCTCCACATCCAGCTCACATATTCCTCACAATCTTTGACCTGGCTCTAACTTCTGCTCCCACTGGTCTTTTCCATGGGTATTCCCTCTTCCAACTGATCCTGTCTAAATTTTTGTACCTCACCTTGGAATTTCCTCACACACCCAGCTTGTTCACCCTGTCCAATTATCAAGATATTTAGAAAGTAAATTTCTGAAACAGAGTCAGTGCTGTGCAGTATTAAAGAGCTGAATAAGATTTTGTTATTCAGAAGACAGAGATCATTAACACTTCTGCATCCCTTTCCAGTCTCCCATTATTTTGGGAAGAGTTGTCCCATCTTAGGTTCCCTAGGGGAAATATAATATATAATCTCTTATTATACTTGGGGTGAGATGAGGTTGCTTCCATAGACATTGCATGTGTTTCCAACCATTTCCTCGTGTTTTTATTACACAAAGATTCTCCTACCACCATTAGAGTTTGCACTGTGATCTTTTCCATTAAACTAATGGAGCTCCATTTAGTGGAAGAAGATGAATACCATTGCTTTCACTATGCGAATTTTTGTTTGCAAGGTGATGTCTCTACTTTTCACTATGTTCCCCAGGTTTTTCATAACTTGTCTCAGAAGAATCAGTTGCCTTTTTATTTCATGGCTGCAATCACCATCTGCAGTGATCTTTGATCCTAAGAAAGTAAAGTCTGTCACTGCTTCTACTTCTTCCCCATCTATTTTTCAGGGACTGATAGGGCCTGTTGGCATGATCTTGGTTTTCTTGATGTTGAGTCTCAAGACAACTTTTGCACTCTCTTCTTTCAACCTAAGCAGGAGCTTCTTTAGAATAATAATTAAAATAATGATATTTTTTTAAAAATAGCGAGTCAAAATAACAATGTCATAGGAGCTGAAAAAACTTAAAATGCCTAGAACAAATTAATGGATAAGAAACCCACCAAACAAAATAAAGTCTTCACAATGCTTGAAAAACAAGGTTCCACTGCCCAGACGCATCCACAGAGAAGATTGCCTTCTTTCTGTTGTAGTCAATCATTGCTACTTCAAACATCATCAGTGTATAGCAAAACTAGACTTAAACTCAGCATGGATTACTTTACTTTGAATGCCATTTCCTAATCTGCTAGCCATTTTGGAGAGTTCCTTCTGGCACTCTTCATAGTCTAGTTGCATTTTCATCATTTTGACTAATTTAATATCATTACCAGTCCTGGTTATCTCTTTCATTCATTCCGTTGATCAAGTATAAACAAATCCATTTTTAAAATGTATTCTTGTATATATATTTCCAAAAGCCATAATTTGTGCAAGAAAGTCGAGTAAGTACCAGATTCACTGTTCACAGTATAGATCCATGTTCTCCCTATTACTGTAAGAATTGCTTGTTGCACCATTTCCAAAACTGTTTGGTTAGTGGGTGAAGGACTGTTCTGAAAATGTCCCTGTCTTTTTTCAGACAGGTACCTTTGAATTGTACATTCTACTTTGCACAGGCCTAATAAATACCTGCTGCAGATTTTCACTGATGAGAGTCTACAGAAAGGCTGTTCCAAGGCAAGCCATAAGAAGAAAAAAGTCTGGGGAAGAGAGAGAGAGAGTGACAGAGAATAAACATGGTAAACAAGTGAGAGGCCATTAGGATGCATAGTGATAACAAAATAATTAGCCATCTTTGTTTAAGTGAGCTAATTAAAGCCCCGGAGGAAAAAAGCACAACTCCTTCTGAAGGCATTGTTAGGGAGATGGAATAATACTGCTGTTATGGTTTTGAAAAGAAATAATGCCTTCTGTTGCAGCCTTGGGATTCTAGCTGTGACTCTGAAGCAGCCACATACATTGTACAGCTTCTTAGACCAGGAATCCCAACAGCCTAACTGTGACCCCCTCACTGAAGAATCAGGTGTGGCAATCTTAAGGTAGCTGCTAAGAATCCCATTCCTCACAATGTAAATGGTGTCCAGTTTGTAGCTGGGTCTGAAAATGTCAAAGATAGTAGAGACTTGGTGGTGGAAGCTGAATAAATTGGCTTATTCTGCTCTTTACTCCCCACCCCCAATGCCTTTAGGCAATGCAAGATTTAAAAGCCTCTCTGTTCTCTGGCAGAAAAGACCAAAAGCTTCCTTTTCTTGTAGCTGGCTTGAGAAACTAGAGTAGCTCGGCTTGGCAGAGTTATTATATTTTTGTTCCTTATAAAAGGGCTTATACAAATTATTGTTTCGCTGAATTTAGTGATAGAAGAGTAAAACATTCTATCTTGTTCTCTTTTCAGAGTTTGCTTCTAAAACAAGGATCTTTCCTTACTTCCCGGTCTTATGGAGGAAGTTGCTAACAGCTAGATTCCTCTGATCCATGTACATTCTCAAATTTTGTGGGATCACTGTTGATTATTTTTTGACAAGGAGCATGCACAGCACCTGGATGCTGTCTTAGGGCAAAGCAGCATTGCTTAGGCAAACTCAGCCCTCTTCTTCAGTCCTCACTTATGCTGGCTTTGAGCATCTAAGCCAGGGGTTCTCAAGCTTTTCAAGCCAACGGCTGGGTCACACTCCCTCAGACAGCTTTGGGGGCTGGATGGCCATTTTGCCCTGCCTGACACACATGGCACTTCCAGGGGTGGTGAAGGCGTGGGGGGCACATGAAATGGTGTTGTGGGCCACATCCAGCCCCCAGGCCGTAAGTTGAGAATCCATGGTCTAAGCCAGGGGTTCACAACCTACGGCCTGTGGCACCATTTCATGTGGCCCGCTGCACCCAGAAGTGGAAGCGGATGCATTTATGACAGCTGTCAAATGCACCTGCACATGTGTCAGCTGTTCATATGCTCGTGGCTGTTGTAAACGCGGAAGTAGGTGCATTTATTTCTGCTTCTGGAATGCGTGGTCCGGCCTGCTCAGCTGTCAGACCCGCTGCGTAAAAGGGTTGGGAACCCTTGGTCTAAGCTCTATGTGGGGAAAAACAGTTCCCAGAGATCTAAAGTGTTCCTCTCTGCATGCTTGCATGCCTGCAGTATTCTGTCTATCAAGATAACATAACTCTTTTTCTTCCAGTTGGTATTTCCTTTGAAGTTTTCCATGTGCCAGGTAAGCAGTGGCAGAATATACTCTGTAAAATTTATAAGTAGAATTCTTTGGGAATGTAATTGCTTGCTCAAGGAGAAGGCCAACTGTGGTGAACAAATACACTCTGCAATTTCTGCCTGAGCAACAGAAGTTGGACACAGCATTAATTCTTCATTGATGATCGGTAGGATATTAGCCATGGTATCCATGTACGGTGCATTCCATCTTTTATAATGGTACTATAGAAAAGTAATAATTGAATGCAGCCTGGCCTTTTTATTGTGTGCATATCATGGCCACCTATTGGCTCATTCTTAAGATCTCGCATCATGCCAATTCATTAAAAACGCTTAATTGTAAAAAAATGTATTCCATTATATATATTCCCTCCACCCTGCCCAAGCCAACATTTTGAGAAGAAAACCCAGTAGATGCTGAAAAAAATGAGTCCCTCCTTTACAATTATCTTTTATTCCTTGATACTTTTAACAATCTGGCTTTACCCTGTGTTTAAAACATTTATCCCCCACCTCCCCCGTTGTGTCACCAATTTGCACATTAACAGGGATTTTTATTTTTACTAAAATCCATCACCGGTGCAAAACAAATGAACTTGTCATCACACACATTTTGATGTAGATTTACCATATGTATTTCCAAATTGTTAAGGTACAAACATCTCCTAAAATCTTGCTTAATACTCTACATAATGTACAGTACGACTGGCTTTCAATCAAGGGCGACCTTTACATTTAATGTACAGTAAGAATTCACTTTTGATGCTGTTGTGATTCACATGCTGGCCTGTGTGTTGAGTCTAGACTGGTGCTACTTCTGCATACATTTGTTGTCCTGAAACCGTGATGGTGAACCTTGGCACTCCAGATGTTCTTGGACTTCAATTCCCAGAAGCCTAAGCACCCTGTGAATCCACACAAATGGGTTTACTGCAATTCATCCAGCCCGCGCTGCCCTCATTGCTCCCGGAAGCGGAAGTAAAACGTGCAGTGGCATACTACTACGCCCCTGATAATGGAGGTGACATAAAGACAACTTGAGCAGTAGCCAATGATGCACTGTGAAATTGTTTACTACCCACTCGGTGGGCGTGGCTATCGGTGGGCGTGGCCTCAAAAAACCACCCCGCCCTCTGAAGAAAAAAAAAAGAAACCTATCTTGCTGCGGAGATGAGGAAGACGGAGGAGTCCCAGAGCAGCGGCGCTGCTGGGAGGTGAGCGGCGCGAGTTGGTGGGCTGGCGCTGGCGGGCCTCCCCTTCCCAGCGCCGCTGGCAACACATCCCTGCCGGCGGCGATGCTGGCAGGTGAGAGGAGCAGGTTGGTGGGCTGGCACTAGCTGGCCTCCCCTTCCAAGTGCCGCGTTGCATTTGCCTCACCCGAAGGGAAGTGCGGAGATGAAAGCTTGCCTTTGGCCCTGGGTGAGGCAAATGGGACATATTTCTGGCGGCGCTGGGAGGGGGAGACCGAGAGGTGGCCGTGGCTGGCCAAGTGGGCGTGGCCTGGAATTTCTACTACTGGTTCATCAGAACACCAGCCACAGTACAAACACTGGCAGTAGCTGTAAATAATGCTAACCTCCATGAGCCATATGTTATGGGGCTATGGTAGCATAACACTCTGGGGTACACAGACAGAGCCTCCTCAATGGTTGTGGTATTTTTGAACCACACTCGGGCGTACCCTGGTAATGACAACCTTTGTTGCCGTCTAATCTTTCTCATACTGGGTCAGACGAAAGGAACTGCAGGATGAACTCACCAAAAGGCGCCTTCATTTTGGCAGTTTCACATCTGCCTTAGACACAGATGGAGGAGTAGGCGGTGGCGACAATGCAGCGTTGTACAGTGATTGCAACATTGGGTTTGCCTGTGTGTCATGTAATGAAATGCTTGCCATAGACTAATTATGCAGCCTTTTAACAGTCCTCCCTCTAATTCTCAGTCTATAAAAGAAACTGGAGAGCCACTCTTCCTCATAAAAGCATATGACTTCAGTTAGCCTTTTCACATCAATAAAAGTCACTCTTAGAATAACAAGAGTATGGGTCTGACATCCCATAGACTTATTGGGCAAATATATGGCCATTACTACTCTCTCCTACAGAGATGTGTGTTTCTTATGCAGGGACATTAAACAAAGGGACAGGTAAGCGTGTGAGGGGTTCCATCACTCTTCCCCAATTTCAGTAGAATAACTTAGTTAGCCCATCCATGGTATAAAATATCCTGGCAGTGTGAAATAAAAAACAATTGCATAACTTCATAAAGTCTGTGCTTAGTGTATGTAGGACTATACAACCGTGCTCTTTCTAATCCAGAGGTTTTTTTATAAAATCATCTAAGACACAGCAACTTTTTGAAATAAAAATAAGTATCCAAAAGTGGTGACTACGTACCTTACAGGCTTTATTTCTGCATAGTGTTTTAAAAAAAAGGTCAGGTCTCCAACAAAAGAACAATTTATGCTTGTCTTAACATTTCTGTAACATTTCTTTCAAGTTAGGACTATTTCCTACCTTGACAAAAATCTCAGAGAAACCTATCTGGGTCTTTTTATTCTTTTTGGTTAGTAGGAGCTGAGGAGGGAGAGGAGGCTCAGCCTGTGACCTTGTATGTCAGTGGCTTCAAGATGAGAATTCAGAAAGATCATCAGTGGTGCTTGCGCCAATAGGGCAGGGAATAAATGAAAGAAAGAAAAAGCATTTGGAATGTTCTACTAGCAGAAAGTGCTTTTGACTATTCGCTTTTGGTGTAAGAAGTAAGGGTAGACAGTTGTTAGAAACAGGCGTCTGATGGTATGGCTCACAAATTGTCATGTGGCTGTGATTACAGCAGTGATTCTGCATGTTTTAATGCTTTCTGCTGCAATTGGTTCAGGCTGCATTGCAATAGAGCAGGGGTTCCCAACCTTTTCGCGCCACGGGCCGGACAGCACGCCCTGGACAGCTGAGTGGGCCAGTCACGTGGTTCTTCCTACCATAAATGCTGCTGTAAAATGCACCCAAGGAAGTCTAAAAATCTTTTGCTAGAAATTGGTCCTTTTCATTAGCAGCCCTTTTTCTGTGGAATGCTTTAGCACTATTGTCAGATGGGTGGTATACAAATTAAGCAAATAAATAAATGTCTACGCTAATTTCTTAACTTGCAGCAATTTGCCAGTGAGATTTCTACCAGTTGCAATCATCGTCATCATTGTCTGCAACTCGTATCCAAGTATACATATACCATTGGAGTGAATTTGTTTAAGGTGGATCCCAGCTTGCCATGAAGTGACTCACACAGTGTTATCACAGAGCCCTCTCTTGCTGAAATAAGACATGCAGGATTTTACACCGGGACTGCAATGGACTGCTACAACCTTGAGGATATTAACAAGGTGTGTCTTCACAGCCAGTCCATCTGGCATGACATCTTCCGCCTCCATGACCGTTGGGAATCAGCATCAGAATATTGAAGAGGTTCATCCTCCATTTATTTTGCATTTGGGCCCAATCTGATGGCTTCCAGTGGCATTTCCTCCACTGAGGGGACCATAACCCCACCTAAAGGGGCTCATTCGCCTGTAGCTGTTCACCCCTTTAGGGAGTCAGGTTATTTACCGCCACCCAACACTTGGCGTTGAGTGTGCGGTCTACTCCATTACCGTAGCGGAATGTCTGGCCAGACAATTCCAGTTGCAATATGAAGCAGGCATAGCTCATAGGATTCTAGCCAGTACTATATACTAGTTTTCATTCCACCCTGTTTGGAAGATGTTTTTCTCTTGTGCTATCTGTCCCATGTCACTGTGTGTATGTGCATATATTTGAGGGTGTTTGAGAGAGGGTGTATATCATGCCTACTTAAGAACCATGCTATAAGACTTGTTACCCGCTGAAGCAAATGGCAGTGTTTTTCTTCTACCCAAGTGTTTATGTGTGCACCCACTAGTCATTGTTTTAGTTCACCCTTCTATCCCAGGGTGACTCAAAAAGCTGCAGTACTTTGACAAATGTAGGGTACATTTTTTCCTTCCCACATGACATCTGGTAGTGTATACAACTTGCTTTATATACATAGATATTTCTCAGCATGTTACTATGTCTACAGTTAGGACAGAATACGGAATGACAAAGTGGTTTGGAATAGGAAAAGGAGTAAGACAAGGCTGTATTTTGTCACCCTGGTTGTATATACAGAGCACATAATGCGCAATGCAGGGATGGATAAATCACAAGTTGGAATCAAAATTGCTGGGAGAAATATCAACAATTTGAGATACACAGATGACACTACCCTAATGGCAGAAAGTGAAGAAGACCTAAAAAAGCTCCTGCTTAGGTTGAAAGAAGAGAGTGCAAAAGCTGGCTTGAGACTCAACATCAAGAAAACAAAGATAATGTTAACAGGCCCTATCAGTCCCTGGGAAATAGATGGGGAAGAAGTAGAAGCAGTGACAAATTTTACTTTCTTAGGATCAAAGATCACTGCAGATGGTAATTGCAGCCATGAAATTAAAAGGTGACTGACTGATGCTTGGGAGACAAGCTATGAGAAACCTGGGGAACATAGTTAAAAGCAGAGACATCACCTTGTAAACAAAAATTCGCATAGTCAAAGCAATGGTATTCCCGGTGGTAATGTATGTTTGTGAGAGCTGGACCATTAGGAAAGCTGAGCGCAGAAGAATAGATGCCTTTAGGATGTGGTGTTGGAGGAGAGTTTTGAGAGTCCTCTGGACAGCAAGGAGAACAAATAGGTCGATCTTTGAATAAATCAACCCAGACTGCTCATTAGAAGGTCAAATAGTAAAGATGAAGCTTATGTACTTTGTACATCAAATGAGAAGAGAAGATTCACTTGAGAAAGCCTTGATGCTGGAAAAGGTGGAGGGCAAAAGAAGAAGTGGGCAGCCAAAAATGAGATGGCTGGATGGCATTGTAGATGCAGTGGGCGCAGAGCTGAGTGGGTTGAGGAGGATGGTGGAGGACAGAGGTGCCTAGAGGACGTCCATAGGGCCATAAAGGGTCGGAATCGACTATGTGACTGAACAATAACAACAAATGTCTATTTCCCCAGCAATATTTATGTACATTTGAGACAGGTCTATGATATATTACATCATATTTTTTAAAAAGCAAGAAGATTTCAGGGCTGTATTCATTGGTGAGATATTGACTTCTGTGACCTCATTAGTAGCTTTGAACAGGGTAAGATTATGGGGTGGGGAGCAGCCTGAGAAGATTCCTGCTTAGCATTACAATCTGATGCAGAAAGCACTGTAGGATGCCTGGAAATCTGAACTAGCAGCAGTTCTTGTCTTTAAGCCCCTCTGAAAAAGCAGCGCTGGTTTTACTACAAGAAGCCCCACAGATTCACATACTAATCTCTACTGTTAATAAGCTTTTACTGTTTCATTTTCATTATTTTCCAGAGAAAGGCTTAGGAATGGCTTCAGTACATTCTGTAAGCAGCACAGTGAAATAATGTGTTATTTTTCCTCTCCTTATTTATCACATAAAGGTGAACTGCAGACTTAATCCATCTCTTTTATGAGAGACTAACCCAGAATCAGATTAATATAATCCTTTTTAAAAGAAAGGGAACCAAAGAAGTGTTCTACACTGTTGGGGAAGGAAAAAATTGTCCAAGGAACTATAGTGGGTGAGGCGCCATTGATTGCTCGCATTTGCTATGTTTATCATTGGGCAGTGCTTCATTTTTTTTACCACACTCTGCTATTTTTGCCTATTAGTTCATAGTAACTTCTTTTATTTCATTTATTATAAATAATCATAGGATTCAATAATATATTTTGACATCTACTTTGCATTGAAATATTGTACTATAATGTTGCATTTCCCTTGCTGAATTTCCTAATGTTATTGGCCATCACCATATTTTAGGAAATTAATTGCAAAGAACATATGAATTAGGCAAACATACATTCCTGTTAAGATTGTTTTCATCTGCAATGATCAAATTATCTTAACCTATAAAATCGAGGGTTAATCGTTGGAACTTTGCATAGGTTCCTTAGCCAGGCCCTACTAGCTCGCACTCACTATTCGTGCACACGCCCGAACTGGGTACGCAGGTAAACACAAGATTGAGAAATGCTCCAGTGGGGCAGGAGCCCCACAAGCGCGAAAAAGTGAAACAACTTCATTTCCCAATGTTCTTTGCGCCGCACCGCATCAGAGCCAATCAGGCTGAGAGGCGCGACCACAAAGAACATTGAGAAACGCGCTGCGGCCAATCAAAATCACGCCGCAGAAAAAAAACGCACCACAACCACAAATCACAAACCCATAACTACAAGCCCCAGAGTCCTGTGCGACATGAGCGTGCAGGACGCTGAGGAAGCTGGCGCCCAAAAAATAAAAAAAAACCTCACCGCCTCACAGCCACGCGAACACCAACTGCCCTTCTTTCTCTCACCCACGGCGCCTGAAGGTCCCGACTGGAGTTTCCCCTTTAATATCAGTAGATGGGGGGTTGCGATCCCCCTCTCCGCTGGCTCCCCTAGGGTTGGGAGGTTTGTGGGGACAAAAGGGGTATGCCCCCCCAACCCTTCTGGACCCAGGAGACAAGGGAAAGGAGTTCGATTCCCCCCCAAAAAAAAACCAAAACAAAACACCCCTCCATCTTTAAAGAGAATAAACCAAGCGGAGTTGTTTTAAGGAGTGGGGGGGAAATCGATCCACTGAGCAAATCAGTTTTAAATTCAGAGTTGAAAAGTGATGAAAGTGAGCAAAATATTGAACATTCTGCTCTCCAGTCTGCTTTCAAACGCTAGCATAGATGCTGTAAACCAACTGGTTTCAGTACCATAGATCTTCAAATGGCACAATCCGTCCACTGCTGTTATAGCTCATTTTAAGCAGAGGATGTTCATGTCTAATTCTTATATGCCTTTTTATATGTGGTTGAGGAGCTGCTGCCACGTACTCTACTCTTTGTTCTAACTTTGGCTGAAAATCAATAGTATGTGGCAGCTAGAGAAGGCCCATTGAATCAGTGGATCATATGAAAAAGTTTACCCACCAAATCTCGACTGATTCAATGGATCTACTTTATTTGATACTTATTTCTAGAGTTTATCCACTACATTGGCAGTATGGGACTGAACGATAGGGCTTCTTACAAAAGTGAGGACTGGTATGAAAATGGAAAGCAGGGGACTTAATTTGACCATACTTGAACAAAGTAATGAGTTCTTAACTGAAATGTACATACCTGGGGACTGGCCTATTGGTTATGTCTGGGCGTAATTTTAGGATAGGGTTGTCTAATTTCCTTGTGTCTCTTTTCTTGTCACTTATGGGCCCAGAATGCCCTGTCTTTCTCCCCTGTCCTCAGAGAGTAACTGTGGGAAATAAAATGAGGAATAAAAGGGGTTGGAGCTGCTGTTTAAAACTGTTGCCTCTGAATTGCTGTAAAGTGTAGAGACATGTTTTCTGCCTTTAGCGTCCAACAATGACCATCTGTGGAGATTGTACAGTTGTCCTGTTCTTTAAAAAGAAAATGGGTTTTTCTATGTGGGGGCAGGGAGATGGGAGACTTATTAGAGAAACAAAATAGGATTAAGATCATGGAAGACCTCAATAAATGAAATAATCTTAAGAGGTTTTCCCAATTCAGACAAATTACTGGCTTGTTGTTTGTGGTTGTGATATTGTCCGAGGGGTGTGTGTGTGTGTTGTATTAATAAGGTAATAATGTAAACTATAATAATAATAATAATAATAATAATAATAATAATAATAATAATAATAATAATAATAATAATAATAATAATAATAATAATAATAATAATATGCCCACCGACTGTAATGGGACTGGGGAATATGCGGTCATCCAAATGTAAATCTTCAGTCTCCTTCTCAGTGACAATGGCAGCAAGAGGTTTTCTGGTGCTCTCAACACACATGCTCATATTTGTGAGGACAGTTAATGTGATTTTCTTTTACAATGTGATGATTTTGCTGCTGCTTTGCTGCATAGATTATTAAAAACAAGAACCATGAAAGTAGATTGCTTGTATCTTTTTGATCAATCATCCAGACCTCCTTTTTGAGGGGAATGCTTTGCTTCTCAATGGAAAATGACACTAATTTGGCATAGACCACTGTTTCCCATCCTTTGGTTTTGGGACTACAACTCCCAGAAGCCTAAGTCAGTTCTGCAAAACTCTGATCAGCCAATGTACTGACTTAGGCTTCTGGGAATTGAAGTCCAGAAACAAAAGTTTGGGAAACATTGGCATAGTCACTTCTTAGGCAAATAATGGGTAACCTGACTGAGCGGGATGGGTGGGTGGTCTTTCTATTGCTCTTAGCTGTAGATGCCGAGTCTAATTGGGCTTGAAAACTACCCCTAAGGTATTTCCAGTGGTGGGCTCAATTTTTTTTACTACTGCACTGTGGGTGTGGTATGGTGGGCGTGGCCAGGGGAAAATCCCTGCGTTGCACCCGAATTAGGACTACTTTATTTCAAAACTTTGATGGGCGGGGCCAGCCAGAATTTCTGCTACCGGTTCTGGCGAACTGGTGCAAACCTGCTGATGCCCACCACTGAGTATGCCATTGTGTCAAGATAGCCTTTAAAAATGGCAAAAGAAATGCAAACGTCTTGTCAACTCTCATTTAAAACATGGACTCATTGATGCAACTACCATTTCAAGTAAGCACCAGTGAGTAACACCATTCTTTGATTTTCTAAATAGAAAAGCAAAACCTCTGCTTACCTTGGACTGACACAAGGAGTTTTTCTTCCCCTCAGTAAGAATTTATTGGATTAGTCTAGTCATGATTATGTCAACCTTTGAGTGCAACAGTATGGAATAACTCAGGGGTTTGCAATCTCCCCAATGCTGTTCAAAATCTATATGAGGCCACTGGGTGAGGTCATCAGAAGATTTGGAGTTTGCTTTCATCAGCTCTATTTCTCCTTTTCTACCTCAGCAATGAATACGTTCCAGAGCCTATAGAAGTGCCTGGAGGCAGTCATGGTGTGGATGGGAAATGATAAGCTGAAGCTGAGCCCAGATAAGACGGAGTTGATGCTGGTAGGGGGTAACCGATCACAGGTAGAGAGGATTCCGGGGGCATTTTTCTCCCTTTGAAGGAGAGTACTGTAAACGTAATCTGGGTGTGCAACTTGAGTAGCCATTGACTCTGGAAAAGCAGGTGTTATCAGTGGTCAGGCCCATGGTTTTCCATTTGTGGCACATAGCCACCATTAACCTATGCACTGGTACTCTCCAGAACCGACTACTGCAATGCCCTCTATGTGGTGGTACCTTTGAAGCTGGTACAGAGACTTCAGCTGATACAAAATGCAGCAGCCAGAATGGTTGTGGGTATTGGTTGCTCCGACCATTTCATGTCAACTCTGTTTAGTTTGCAATGGCTGCCCATGGTGCTTCTTGCCAAATTCAAGGTGTTGGTGTTGACCCATAAAACCTTGAGCAGTTTGGGACCAAGCTATCTGAGGGATGCGCCTCTTCCTCAGGAATCATACCCAAAGCACCCAGATATGTAAGCTCTGAGTGGTCAGACATAGAGAAGCAAAGAAAGTGTTGACTGCATGAAGGGCTTTTCCCGCCACAGCCCCCACCCTCTGGAACAAACTACCAGTGGGAATAAAGACAGCTCCTCTACTGATAACTTTGTAAGCCCCTAAAGATTTACTTGTTTCAGCAGGCCTTTCACAGCCAATAAGATTGTTTGGTTTGCAAAATGATTACCTTGGACTCTCATTGAATTTTGCTACTGCTGTCTTTTATTGCTATCATAGTAGGGTTATCTTTAATTTAATTTAATTGTTGGATTTCTATACCGCCCACTCGACCAAGGCCGACTCAGGACAGTTCACAATCATAGATTTGTTTCTGTATTGGATGTTTTATATGATTGTAAGCCTGCAGTGGCTCAAGTGGCTAAGATGCTGACTGGGAGGCGGAAGGTCAGCAGTTCGATTCCTGAGTACCGCAGGACGGAATGAGCTCCCGTCTTTGTCCCAGGTCCTGCCAACCTAGTAGTTCGAAAGGAAGAAATTTCAAGTAAATAAATAGGGACTACTTTGGTGGGAAGGTAACAGCATTCTGTGCGCTCCGTTGTCTAGTCGTGCCTGCCACATGACCACGGAAACGTCTGCAGAAACAGATAGCGCTGGCTCTTCTGCTTTGAAACAGAGATGAGCACTGAACCCTAGAGTCAGATACGACTGGCTTTCAAGCAAGGGAAACCATTATCGTTTGCAGAGGTTTTACTGTATATATCTACAGTTACAATATCATTTTGTATACAATAGTGAACTACTTCAACTTCTTTAAAATAATGTCCACGTGGTTTCTTTAATGTCTGTTTTCTTGCCCAAGAGAAAATAAATATTATGGTATTTTCATAGGTAGAAGTATTGTGACCCACAATATTGTCTCGTGTAGTCATTACCTGATACAAGTTCTTTATTGGCTGATTCTGTAAAGTATTTAAACTAGAAAATGCAATCAAAGTGACTATGTCTTACAGTAAGTTATCGTTGTTGACAGAATACGGGAACTATCTGAAAATTCTCAAGCTCATATTCTTCACTACTATCCAATACGTAATTCTCCTGCCAACAGAATTACATCTCCGGACGGAATTGCTGCCTTTCAGAAAAGAACTTAAAACCTGGCTGGCGGGCCAAGTGTGGGGTGCAGGTGGAAGGGTAACCTCCATTGGGTAGCTGATATAGAAGAGAAAAAATAAATAACCTTTACTAAGCCTCCCTGAGTGGTGCTGATACCAAAAGGGTGGAGTATAAATGAAACGAACGAACGAATGATTAGGACTCTGCTCCAAAGCTGCTGTTTGTAGATGTTGTTTCTATCAAAGCAAAGCCTGTGTTTTGTAGAATATAGCATCAAACACAGCTTTTTTATGTTTGAAGTGATAGGCATGTTAGTCTGTGCAAGCATATCAGAGAGTAATCAAAATAAAACAGCAAAAAAAAAAGACAAAAAAATCACACTCACTTCCCCCCTTCATATGGAGATGCTATTTTAAGGAGGGGTTTGAGGAAGTGAATTTAGTCCATGAACGCTCACATTAAAACATATCCATTAGTCTTTAAGGTGCTACAACTTGTTTATTTCTTGCTTTTTGCCTTTGGTTTCATCTAATCACCAGAGCCTATATTGTCTTGACTTGAGTGGATAAGAAAGACTGACAACCTTCAGCTTTTCCCTCATAGCTGCTAGGAAGAATCTGTGGGGAGGAATTTTAGTAGCAGCAAATTCTGGCAGTATTTGCAACTTCTGATATGCCTTACATATTGGTAGAAGAGCCATTGACATCTAAATTTCTATAACTCTTATCAAAGCCAGGCCATGACTACTGTTGTCATGTATGCTTATGCATGTTGCAGAGACATAGCCTTTGTGCTCAAGAAATTATTTTATTTTCATACAATGTGACATTTCCATTCCATGTTTTTAGGCTATCCCAATGAATAAAAATATTCAGGAACATTTACTTCATTGTGATTAATTTGCTCCCTTAGAATTGTTACATAAATCCAGTGATGCACTATAAAATTTTACTACCCACTCGGTTGGTGTGGCTAATTGTGGGCATGGCCTCAAACTCCCCTTCCAAAAAAAGGGGAAAAAAAAGAAACTTACCTTGAAAGCGAGCCTGGCGGTGACTCTGGGAGGTGAGCGGGGTGGGGTGGTGGGCTGGTGCCGGCAACGCTACTGAGAAGTGAGCAGGGATGCTGGGAGTGCCATTGGCAACGTTGCTGGGAGGTGAGCGGGGATGCTGGGAGCGCCGCTGGCAACGCTGCTGGGAGGTGAGTGGCGCTGCTGGAAGGTGAGCGGGGCGGGTTGCTGGCCTGGTGCCGGCCTCCCCCTCCCAGCGCCGCCGGGAACGTGTCCCATTTGCCTCGCCCAGGGCCGAAGGTGCAAGGGAAGTACAGAGATGAAAGTGCACCTGGGTGAGGCAAATGGGGCATGTTTTCGGTGGCGCTAGGAGGGGGCTGAGGTGGGCGTGGCCAGCCAAGTGGGCGTGGCCTGGAATTTCCGCTACCGGTTCGCAAAAACCGTTGGGAACCAGCCACAGTACAACACTGCATAAATCATTCATAATGCAATGATATGAGATACTGTTTTAAGGACAGACACAGTCATTGCCGCAGAACTGGGCAGGCCTCTGTGTCGAAGAGGAATTGGTGAAACTTTACATTTCCATATTATTCCCCATATCTTCCCACTCTGATTCTATTCTCGTATCATTTTTCCAGCAATAATAAGTTTGGCTTCTATGTAAGAGGCAGCCTTTTGTTTGCTTCTGAAGAGAATGTCTGAAATAAGTGGAAGACAGCTCGGAAATAATGGTATTAGATGCGGCTGCCATCAAAAGCTTTCAGTTCCTTGTCATGACTGAATGATGCTGTAATAATCTTTGCTGACTGTATGCATGAAGATTTTTTTCACTGGTTTGATCACACACAGAGCAATGTTTTGAGGAAAGCGTACACTGTGTAGTTAACAGACATGCTGAGAAGCAGACATTGTAGGAGCCATCTTACTGCTGGAAAACAGCACCAATATTTCTTCTACAGAAGGACTTAAAATTTGGGACCAAAGGTTCAAAATACTAATATTCCACCAGTTTACAGCAGATTTCTAAGAGTAAGTAAAGGGGAAAGTGAGAACCAATGCTGTGTTCACTCTGCAGTTGTGGGATTTGAAGGAGTACATGTTCATTGTTACACTACATTGTTATGTGTTTGGTGATAGTGACTGAGAATCATAATATACAGTGGAAATAGCACATGGTGAGAAGAAGTGATTCCTCAAGGGTTGAAAAGCATTAGATGGTCATTGTAGGAAATTTTCACAAATTTAGCTTTGTTTGGTTGTGATTGATCATCAGGAAGTAAACTTGGGCACTGCTTGCAACTGTAATTACTCACACATGAAGGTCTGCCAGAGGCTTATCTCTGGGACCTTAACGTGATTTCAGATTCTAATCACAAGTTATCTGTAACCTATAGTTTGCCCTTGAAAAACAGATTACAGTGGTCCTTGTGTTCATTTAGATCCCCTCCCCATTCTAGCAACATTCTTATATGCTGACAATCCCTTTCTATTCCAGAGGTCTGCAGTACTGCTTGTAAGCAACAAAGTCTGTGCCTTACCAACAAATATATATTTTCAGTCTACCAGTCTATGATATACACCCAAAGGTTAACTTGAAATTATGTTTAGTCGTGTGTTCTGAGCATCATCCTAAATTTAGAAGGTACTTCTAAGCATTGGCGGACTCTTGTGATCATAATTTTGCCAGTGTTGCTTACACATGGGATTGTCCAGCCTCACATTCTTCTGTAAGTGGAAGAGCAATTGCTGACTGGAGAATGAATGGGTGCAAAAGCTTCACTTTTCACTGCTTTACTTGTCCCATTTCCCTGAGATAATTGTCTGCCACAGCTTCACTCTTTTGGATTGACCAGTAAGAACCAGTTGATCAGAAATCCTGATAAGAAGGGTGAGAAGTGTTGGTTTTTTTCTTTTCTTTTTCCCTTTACTTTTGTCAACATGGTCTTTATTTTTGTTTGCATGTATGCACATGTCTATATCTCACCACCCTATGGGGAAGGTGGCAACAAAGTACAGTGGTACCTCATACAACGATTTTAATCCATTCCATGGGGCTCTTTGTTGTACGAAACAATTGCTATACGATACGTGCATTGTATAGTGATTTTCCTTATGGGATGCATTGTACAATGATTTCTTTTTTTGCTAAGTGGTTTTCCCATTGGAAATTTATTGTACTATTTTTCCCATAGGGAAAATTGTTATGCGGAACATCATTTCTCCCAAAAGTCTAATTGTTATGCAATTTTGTTGCTATACGGGGCGATTGTTGTATGAGGTTCCACTGTATTGTCAATCTTAAAGATGCCACAGTACAATTTAATCGTATGGTTCTCTTTGTCAGGGCGCGGGGGCTTGAGTGGTCTAATTAGGCAGTGTTGCCCATGTCTTGTCAATGATGTTAGGCCAGGACTAAAACTCATCAAAGCATTCTCTGTCGGATCCCTTAGGCAAGGTGAAAGCAGGGGGGACACGTCATGGTCCACCTAGCCAGTGGGGTGACGTGATATCCAAATGGCTAAAAAACCACATGCAAATAGACTTCATTTCTCAAGTCCATTTGCATGTACGGAATGTCTTTGTGGTGACTTCTACCAATGTTGAATAATGACTCCAAGGTATCCAAGGTCAAGGTTCTCCACAAAGCTGCTTCTCTGTGCTGCTTTGTTTAAAAGATTGTTTGTAGTAGTTCTAACTAGATGGATATCCTGCCAGCTTTAATCTCCAGACATATAGTAAGCTGAGCATTATTTATTTATTATTTTACTTATATTCATATTTATATAGCCACTCAACTCACAAAGACTCTGGGCGGCATACAATCTTAAAACCCTTAAAACAAGAACAACCCCATTAAAACAAATCACACATTAAAAAGTGGAAGATTACTTTGATATTAAACCAACCAGCAGGTGGGGGTCATGACATCTTCAGGACCCCACACCTGCCCCGCCAGCCATGTTTTCAGATCTTTCCTGAAGGGCAGCAATTCCGTCTGCAACCTTAGTTCCACTGGCAGGAGGTTCCATAGGGCCGGAGCGGACACAGAGAAGGCCCTCCTTCTTGTGCTAGAGCCGTGTTTCCCAAACTTTGGTTTTTGGACTCCATTTCCCAGAAGCCTAAGTCAGTTCCTCAAAGCACTGATCAGCCAATATACTGACTTAGGCTTCTGGGAATTGAAGTCCTCTGTTGGGCGTGGAGCCCACTTTGGGAACCACTGTGCTAGAGAGACGGGCCTTCTAGCAGATGGTACAAGCAGAGAGCCCCTCCGGTCATTATCACATGCATCCAAACCAAGATTCCAGAGTGGTTCAGGAAAGGTGATTGTGTCTGGCTCCCAGTATGAATAGACATGAATGGCTCATGTAAAGAGCCTGCCATGCAGCTGGTGGTCGCCCAAAGTCAGTGCTGCTCAGATGCTGTGGATCAACAGAGAGGAGGTTATCCTGCTAGTCAGAGAGTTCCAGAGGTAGTTTCTGCTTCCTCTCTCCAAAAGTTACAGCCTGCTGAAAATAAATTCTTTCAGAAGAGGGATTTGACAGAGTGTCATTTGTCACAGGCTCAGGCTTTTGTTTCTTCTCTGAGTATCGCAACCACCTGAGTAATTTGTCACCGTATAATGAGGAGTGGATGGCACAATCTGATCTGATCAGGCCTGACTCATTTCCCGCCTGCCTTCACCGTGTGATGAGCGTAGAGAGTGACAGACTAGTGTGCCCTCAAATAAGCCCTGAGCGTCAGAAGGCACATAGCCTGTATTCAGAGTTTAGGCAATTATTAATTTTAAAGTAATTAGTTCTCATTAGTGATTATAGGGTTTGAAAGTTCGTCATTCATTGCTATGTCTAAAAAGTTACATCACTTGTTGCATTGCTTGCGTCTTTCTATTACCTTTTGAAAAGCACCTTGAGATTGGTAAAATAATGGCATAAAGGCTGAAAGATTGCTGTCAAAATGCCTCCAAAATCCCCGTTGACCTTAACTCCATAGGGAAATTGAAAAATAATATTCCTTCCAACAGTAAAGAAACTTCTTGTCTCTAGCATTACATGTTTTCAGTTGGCTTATGTCTTGCAAGATGCATTTTAAATGATGAAAAATATTTAAAGTGTTTGAGAAATAAAGTGAAAAAGGCTTGCAAGGTAAGAAACAGCTCCAGGAACACAATACAGTGGAACCCCATATAATGAACGCTTTGTATAATGAAAAATTCATATAATGAAGCATTTTTGCACTATTGGCAATACCCCGCATAACAAAACCCTGTATAACAACCTTTTTTTATACTGGGTATCGCCAATAGTGCTTCGTATAATGGAAAAAACTGTATAACGAAGAGCCCCGTGGAACGGGGTTCTACTGTATCCCCAAACCTGGTACTTTGTAGATAATTTGACAATACAGTACTGTAATTCCCATTGTTCTTGGTTGCCTTGTGATTATAGGAGTTGTGGCCCAGCTTATCAGTAATCATCAAGTTAGGGACAAGTACTGTGTCACATCATTGGCAAATATGATTATTTTCAGTTTAACTTGAAAAGATCCATTTGAAAAATAATCTATATATTGTATCCTAGTTGTCCTGTTTTCATTACATTTAATTTCATTTTCTAGTTACTTCTTTTATTGGTTGCTTATAACCAATAATATAAACTCCCTTAAACTGAATCCCACCTATCCCTACAAATAGCAAAAATAACTACAGTGGTACCTCGCTTATAGAGCATAATGCGTTCCAAGGGATTGCTCTTTAATCGAGTTTGCTCTTTAAGTGAAACACCATTGTAAGTGACCAATTGTGACTTCTGGTGTGGGGTGGGGGGATTGCGAACCCCGATGTAGTTGTTAAGCGAGTTTTTGGTTGGTTTTATTTGTTAAACTAGGCGACCATTCAGAGAAAATTATTCTCTTTAAGCGAGTTAGTCTCTAAGTGAAGTGCTCTTTATGCGAGGTTTTACTGTATAATGTTTAGTTGCTCACTATATTTTTGATTCATATTAAACAGGAGTGACAAATATCATCTTAGACCAGGAGTGCCCAAACCTTTTGGACTGTGGGCCAATCACGTGGTTCCTCCCACCGGAAGTGGAAGTAAAACGTGCCTATCCATGCACATAACGCTGCCATAAATTACCCGCAGCTGTCATAAACACATTTATTGGGAAGAAGAAAACTCCGTTGGTGGCCAGAAGGCAAAAATGTAACAAGGTATATTTGAAGCAACAATCTGAACAAAAATAAGTCCAAGACAACAGTCTATATTACTATATTTGTGTGCTTGCTGGAAATTGGGCAAAGTGACTGTGCAAAGCATGGAAAAACTGTGTAATGATAGATTAAAAACATACACGAAGACAAATAAATACATAATTACAATATAGAATAATACATCAAAGGATAATATCTGGATATTGGGGTACATGTAAAAAACAACTCTATTATAAACTCTTAAACTGAGGTTAGGATATATAGTTATAAAAAGTGCTATGTAGCACAGTCACTTTGCCCAATTTCCAGCATGAGAGATATTCTAATTCTGTATTTATTAACTTATAGATTTCCCTGAAGAAAGGGGTAACACCCAGAAAAGCTTATTGTTTACCGGAAAAGCTTTGGAATATATTCTCAGTGGTGAATTGTATGGAAATATATTCTCATTTTGGAACTGCACTGCACACAAATATAGTAATATAGACTGTTGTCTTGGACTTATTTTTGTTCAGATTGTTGCTTCAAATATACCTTGTTACATTTTTGCCTTCTGGCTACGAACAGAGTTTTCTTCTTCCCAGTACATTATCCGTTCAACCCTATTTCCAGTCTTATAAACACATTTATGGCAGTGTTATCTGCATGCACGAGTGTGTTATGCACCCAGGCATGTGCATTTTACTTCCGCTTCTGGGAGTGGTGAGGGCAGTGTGAGCCAAATGATTTGGTGCAGTGGGTCAGATCTGGCCCGTGGGCCATAGTTTGGACAACCCTGTCTTAGACAATTAGTAAAAACATAGAGTTTGCATTTCATTGGATTATCCCAGTTCACATGATCAGTTTGCACATACTGTGTGTGTTTACTGGCCACAAGCCTTGAATCAGAAAACATAAAATGAGATTAGATTTCTGTTTTTCCTTTTTTTGAGTCTGAATGTGCTGCTTCAGTCGATTCATATCTAATAAGCCCCATTTTTAGACCCAACTCTCTTCTGGAAGTGTTTGATAGATTTCTACTTTTCTTATCTCACTAACGCGGTAAGTTTAGTTTAGTTTAGTTTATTTGATTTATATCCCGCCCTTCTCAGCACATGCTGACTCAGGGCGGCTCACAACACATCAAACAAAATACAATATAGCAAAAATACAATAACAAATACAATGTAGCAAAAAACAAAATACAATAGAGCAAGGACAGAAATACAAAAGTAGACAGTAACAATAAAACTCAATAATACAATACAAAAAGTAATGGCAGCAGAGTCTCGCTGCCTCAACTGCCTTTAAATCCTGGCCAGAGGCAATTGAAGGCAGCTGGAGGCGGGTCCCGGGAACGCCGGCGGTGGTCTCGGCGTTCGGCGCTGCAGGGGTCCCTCCATCCTGCCAGGAGGGCCGGAGGCGGCGGCAAAGTCTCGCTGCCTCAATGTCCTTTTAAGTCCTGGCCGGAGGCAGCTGGAGGCGGGTCCCAGGAACGCCAGTGGTGGTCTCGGCGTTCAGCGCTGCAGGGGTCCCTCCACCCTGCCAGGAGGGCGGGAGGCGGCGGCAAAGTCTCGCTGCCTCAACGGCCTTTTAAGTCCTGGCTGGAGGCAGGTCCCAGGAACGCCAGCGGTGGTCTTGGCGTTCGGCGCTGCAGGGGTCCCTCCATCCTGCCAGGAGGGCCGGAGGCGGCTGCAAAGTCTCGCTGCCTCAACGGCCTTTTAAGTCCTGGCCGGAGGCAGCTGGAGGCGGGTCCCAGGAACGCCAGTGGTGGTCTCGGCGTTCAGCGCTGCAGGGGTCCCTCCACCCTGCCAGGAGAGCCGGAGGCGGCGGCAAAGTCTCGCTGCCTCAACGGCCTTTTAAGTCCTGGCCGGAGGCAGCTGGAGGCAGGTCCCAGGAACGCCAGCGGTGGTCTCGACGTTCGGCGCTGCAGGGGTCCCTCCACCCTGCCAGGGGGGCTGGAGGCGACGGGGCCGGAGGTAGGGTAGGGTCACCCTTGCTCGAAAGCCAGTCGTGACTCTAGGGTTCAGTGCTCATCTCTGTTTATAGCCAAAAAGCCAGCGCTGTCTGCGTCTTCATACGTTTCCATGGACATGTGGCAGGCATGCCTCAACACCAGAGTGCATGGAATGCCGTTTACCTTTCCACCGAAGTGGCCTCTATTTATCTACTTGCTGGGTAAGGTAAATGTAAAGGTCACCCTTGCTCGAAAGCCAGTCATATCCGACTCTACGGTTCAGTGCTCATCTCTGTTTATAGCTGAAGAGCCAGCACTGTCTGTGTTTGCAGACATTTTCGGGGATATGTGGCAGGCATGGCTAGACATCGAAGTGCACGGAACACTATTTACCTTCCCACCTAAGTGGTCCCTATTTATATACTTGCAATTTCTTGCTTTCGAACTGCTAGGTTGGCAGGAGCTGGGACAGAGACGGGTGCTCATTCCGTCATTCGGGTTTTGAACTGCTGACCTTCTGCCTCCCAGTCAGTGTCTTTACCACTTGAGCCACTGCCATTACCAAAATATCAGTTCATTTCTAATAGGAGCATTTTATATCAGAATTCCAAACAATGTTTCAAGAAGGATCTTAGCACAGTTTTGGCCCAACAGAGGTCACTGCAGTTGTTACCGCCGCATTCTCTGATGTAAATAGTTATGTTATGCTTGATTAATGCATTGCCATTCTGCTAATTCTGGTACCACACCTTGAGATCTGGTGGCGCAGTGGCTAAATTACTGTCCTGCAACCAAAAGTTTGTGAGTTCAATTCTGACCAGGGATCAAGGTTGACTCATCCTTCCGAGGTCAGTAAAATGAGTACCCAAGATGTTGGGGACAAAATGCTAATTAACTTGTGAACCGCCCAGAGAACCACTGAGCGCTATGGGATGGTATATAAGTGTGATTGCTTTGAGAAAAGTACAAAGAAAATGCAAGACGGTACTTTATTTCCTCCTGTTTTTCTAGATGCTTTGGATTACATACCTCCCACAATCCTGTCTGAAGATAGGATTTGCAGTTTTATGCATCACAAAACTGTCAGATTGGTTGTGCTTTTAGACAAGCATTTATTATTTATTTATGAATATTCATTCAGTGGATAATAAGGATGGTGGGTGATAAACAACCCTTTGATGTTTCTCTTTCTACAATAAAGAATTCTATGCTCTATATTCCATGCTTATTACTTCTGCCCATCTCTAGTAATGAATCACAGGCAACAGCCTCACTTGTAACTCTTTACTTCCAAGCATTGTTTTTTATTGTCTTCATCCAAGCATTGTTGTTGTTACATGCCATCAAGGCAGTTCTCACTAATGGCAACTTTATGAACACCCTCCAGAAGATCCTGTTATTAACAATCGTGTTCAAGTCTTGCAAACTCAAGACTGTGCCTTTCTTTATTGAATAAATCCATCTCATATTTAATTATTAATTAATATTCTGTTGTCCCATTATGGTCATATTTTTAAGAAAGAGTTAAAATTTCAGATGCTGACCATCAAAGCATGGGAACAGGTCATTTTCAGTACAGAAGTGTCATTCATTTTGCTGGTATGTGTGTCTGTAATTCAAACATTTTCATAATTGAGGAACATGGTGTTTGTTTTATTATTATTATATTACATGTGCCTTACACCCTCTCTTCCCAATGATTTCCAGTTATTCCAAACAACTGTAGGAAGAAAGATAAATCTAAGGGCAATTCACCTTCCAAAGCAATTTGTTTATAAACTGCTATCTCCATCTGTTTTTCGTTTTGAATGCTAAGTGGCTATTGAGTCTTCATTTTCAGTTTTAGAAGCCATTTCTGAACCAGACTTGGATACAATGCAAAGGCCCAAAGCAGAAGAGAGATTTGATTACCCCAAACAAGAATTATCAAACAAGGCTAAGAGCCAATGCCCAAGTTGCTATATATCTTCCTTCTCATAATAGGAAAAAGCTGCATTATTAAGGGGCAATGGGAAGGATAGGGGAAACACTAACTGCTTCTAAACCTACCAGTTATTATCCTCACCCTTTCCACCATAGTAAGTAGTCTGGTAAGAAGACTTCTCTCCTCTGCTCTCCAAACATGGTCTTTGTGTGCAGTGAGTACTTATATCAGGGGTGCCCAAACTACAGCCCGGGGATCAGATCCAGCCTCCGCCAATTCATCCGGCCCACGAAGCCCTTGTTGCTCCCAGAAGCGGAAGTAAAATGTGCCCATACGGGCATGTTTTACGTCCGCTTCTGGGAGCGATGAGGGCTTAGCAGACTGGATGACCCCGGGCCGTAGTGACCAGCCCTCTGAACCACATGGCTGGCTCACAGTCCAAAATGTTTGAGCACCCCAGACTTATAAGCACACAAAATATGCCTTTAGTGTACATCATCACACTGCCTTGGCATTTAATGTCATAGGTGTAGAAAAATAATTGTAAGCACTTCTTATCATATTATTTTATTTGGCTTGAAATGCTACATCACATTTGGAAAAGGAATACCTTGATGTAGCAGAATTTGTGGTAGTTGATTTTTGATCAAATGCACTTTTGATAGTGGCATTTCCCTTTTCTGTCTTTCCAGCTTTAAAGTGCTGCTGACCTTTCTTTTCCAGTACAGTATATTGAGCTGGGATGAATCTTAATTAGTTGTAGTATTCTTTTTGGGAGCAGAGAAGTTTTCTATTTGGCATCTATATCTAAGCCTATATGTTGGGTGTTGTGATATCATTGAACACCTAGTACTTTCACTTTGGCCCTTTGAGGCATTTGAACTCATATAGTGTTTCTTTATTTCTTTTGTTCTTTCTTTTCAATTATTGTTTTTCTACTTACAGGTAGATGAGCAAGGGGTTGATGGGTGGTATTCCAAAAGATTTGGCTTCGACAGAGCTGCAAAACCTTTCAAGCCAAATGTAACGAGACATGTTCTGCCATGGAATGAACAGGTGAGCTGAAGAGTCATGTCTACAAAGAAAATAAAATAATTGGGAAGTGGTGTTTAGGGGAAAATAACTGGAAATTAGTACTAGTTCTCCAGTTATTGGTTTTGTATAAAGGTTAAATCAATGAGTGTTTTGGATGTCATCTATGAAACAATCCTCTTGTTTGAGCTCCTGAGAAATGAATGAGAGCTTTTTAAAAGCAAAACAGTTTCAGAATCAACATTAGTCTTGGACTTCAGTGACAGAGGAGATCCTTTCTCAGGACAGGAAAGTTGATTAGTTGCTTCCTTCAGTTCACAAATATCTTTTACTTTTACAACACTTTAATTAGTCACTTTGATATCTTATGAAGCACTTATCTCATTGTTGGAGGTGTTTGAACCCTCCCTCAAGCTTTTGCTCATTACAGCTAGATCCTGAAGCCACAAAAAGTGCAGAGACCTGAGTTGCCCTGAAAAGCTTATTGAAAATGCACCTCCTGTCTCAAGCTATCCCAAGCATATCATGTTTTTTATTTTTTGTTTAAAAGGATTCAAAGCAACTTACAGTACTAAAAGAAACAATATTAGAAACTAAAAGAATAAATTATTATATTTTATAATTGTATATATTTTATAATTATAATTGAAAATGTAGATAAAAACAATAATAGAAATACATTTAAAATAAATAGAAACATAGCAATCCCATTAAAAATGTTGTGTGTTGGCTCAAACCCTTATTTTCCAGGGTTCATTCTCACCTGTAAAGCCAACATAAGAGCAGGAATATCTCCCCTGCCAGACTTGTCATGTTCCACTTGTAGAAAGCAGTGATGGAGAGGACTCTAATTGCTTTCTTCTAAATGTGATCAGCTTAGCCAAATATGGAGTGGTTGAATAGGGCTCATAAATTCAAAGTAAACCAAGTGATAGAAATTTCAAAAAATGTTCTGTATTATGTATGTTTGTAGTTTGGTGCTGCCCACCTCACACTTTTTGAAAATACTGGCTGCTTTGTGACCTGAGAGAGAGTTTGAAACAGAAACAGCTAATATCAAGTCAAACGTACTGGGCAGTTCATATTAATATTCCTGTTCATCTGATGGAAAAAGTAGAGTTTGAAATTTTAAATATACTAATTTTGCTCAGTGGTTGATGAATACCACACATGTATCATTTTCCAGACTATTTTGGGTATTGTGCATTTCTAATATTTATAGGAGTATGTAGCGGCAAGTCCATATAGTGCAAAACTTTCTCAACAGTATGGAAAACGTGTAAGGCTTAGGTCAAGTGAAAGGATTTTGATAAGAGTATTTTAAATGCTTGTTTATTTAAGCCTTAGTTGATTATGTACACTGACCTCATAACTGCAATAAATACTGTGTGTTTATTATTTTTCTTGTTGATTGCATATTTATCTTTTTTATTAAAGTAATCATTAAAGTATAGGGGACACAGTTTCATTTTCTTATCTCAGACAGAAAATTATCTGTGTCTTGGTCTGGTGCAAGTAGTTATGCATTGAAGATGGAATGGGAGACATGTTAGTACTGAACTCATCCTCCTCTGTCGCTTTTGGGCCAACCCATTCCTTTGGGTTTTACTTCATTCAGTTTGGGGTAAAGACCAGCATTAAACTCCAAGAGCCAGACAGCTGTGCCCAGGCACCTGCCCATTTAATGAATTTCTGCATTGTTCAGCCAGCGTTTTGGCTGTTCCCCATGACAGGCAGAAAGAAAGCCTTAATGGACTGAGGCTATGGGAAAGGAGGGGCTGTTCACAGAATACATTTAGATGGCCGGGAGAGTGGAAAGGGAGGCATTGCATGAGAGTCAAGAGAAAAGGATGTGGTTCGATCACAAATGAGTGAATTCTACAGATCAGTAAGCACCATTAGCAGTCAGACAGAAGATGTCTAGGTTAGACTGCATGTTGCATAATAGCCTTTGTGTGTTGATTTGTCAAGGGCTTAGGTCAAATTATTTGTATGCTTTTGCAGAAGGCTGGTTAGCATTCTTCAGCATCTTTGTGCAAAGTAGCAGCCCTGGCATACTTGATGCCTATTGATGAATCAGCCCTAAAACATTTCACTTCTGTTTCCAGAGTGAGGAAGGCTTCCTTGTGGTGATTGCCCTTAACTATAGAGTGGTGCAGTGCCTAACTGTGGGGCTATGTTATGGTGTTGCAGATGCAAGTCTCATGTTGATTTGCTTGTCACTTTAATATCTGTCCAAGTAACTTCTTTTGCTTCCAATTCATGGATTTGTTAAGTGCCATTGACTTTAGCAAAGTAAAACAGTTGATCCACCCTTCCATTCTGAGCGTTATATTAATGGCTAGAGAGTAGCAGCTGAGATACGTCAGGCTGTAATCCGTAGACATAGATTCAGAAAGGAGGGCAGGATGTTAATCAGTCTTTGCTTGGATCCTGTGTTTTGATTACAAGTGGAAGAGGAAGATTAAGAGAGAAAAGATCCCAGAAGAGCACAGATTCAAACATTAGTTCAGTACAGTTTTATATCCTCCCTTTTAAAATCCTTGTGGATCAGTAAAAAAGAGATACAAAATGGGGAAAAATCTTGCATAGTGCACATTGTGTGGTCTTTTCTGACCTCTATTATTACAGGGTACGTTCCTGTGTGGATTTGTGTTCTTCTACCCAAACACCCTGATATAGAAGGCACAAGATAGAGTAAAAGTACAATGAAATCAGATAAAATGCATACTATTTGTGGAGTATTTTCTGACCCCAGTAAATTGTAATCCTACCTCCCAAAAGAAATTTGGACTCCCTGAATCAGATTAACCTATTAACAACCAGACCTTGTCATGTTTGCTTCACTGCCTCCTGGTTTGCTGAAATAAACTGAGTGACCTTTTTGTTCAAATACCTTGCGTTAGCTAGTAACTAAAGTACACTATGACAAAAACATATATACAGTGGTACCTCGCATATGCAGGTTTTTGGTAACCGGGGTATACCTGCTCAATGGTAACCCCGGTTAATGAACCTTTTTTTTCGTTATGTGGGGTATCTCCCATAGGGAACCGCAAAACGGAAAAAACAGCTTAGCGAATAGCTCTGTGGAATGGAGTTTTTTTCGTTATGCGGGGTTCTACTGTATTTCCCATCACAGCTGTTTTCTTGCTGGATACATGGAAGCAGCATTGCTTTCAGTACCAGGTTTATAGACCAAGGACTCTCCAGTTAGAGCCATCATGTGTATACAGACTGGGCTTAGAATACCCACAGAAATACCTACATGACCCTCATACATTCACTCTAATCTTCTGAAGAGTCTCTTCTTAGTACTGTATCAGTTTGTCTTTAGACGCAAAGATGGTTTCCTCAGGAAGCAGAGATTTCTCTCAGTTTGCCCAATCATCTGGAGATTCTTCACAAGAGACAGTATTCACTATGATTGTTTAAGAAGCTGCTCTGGACTTACAAGTTCTACTGGGGATTGAGCAAGCTAGCTCACTTAGTTTTGCCCTACTGTTGTATGAATAATATTATGATACTGGTTTTAGTTACTATATGTTGTTCTGCTTAGATTTTTCTATACAGTGGTACCTTGCTTAAAGAACATAAAGCATTCCACAGGATTGCTCTTTAAGCGAGTTGCTCTTTAAGCGAAACACTTGGAAAAAGTGCCACTGCTGCCATTGTAAGTGACCGATTGTGACTTTTGGTGGCGGGGTGGGTGGGAGAGATTACGAACCTCAATTTAATTGTTAAGCGAGTTTTTGGTTGTTTTTAGATGTTAAGCAAGGGCAACTGTTCAGAGAAAATTCTGCTCTTTATGCGAGTTAGTCTCTAAGCGAGGCGCTCTTTATGCAAGGTTTTACTGTATTTAACTTTCAAATCAGTGTTGGGGAAGTTATGGACATGTTTGTTTATTTTTTAAAGTATTATTTAGAAAGTGATAGAACCTGGTAGCCACTACAAGAGTAAGAGAACTCAGTTCTCCCACATTAGATATCTAAAGTATAAACTTGCACCTTCTGTAATGTGCCGTGATACTTATGCTTCAGGGTGGTGCGGTGCCATAAGCCGTTCCAAAATTCAGCCATGAGTATAGATCAGTGTTTCCCAACCTTTGGTTTTCGGACTTCAATTTCCAGAAGCCTAAGTCAATTCCTAGTTTTTGGATGAACTATCTGAGGTGATAGAGGAAGTGAAAACAGATAGCATACTCTATGTCAGCATTTCCCAAACTATGTTCTGTGAGCTTCAATTCCCAGAAGCCTAAGTCAGTACATTGGCTGATCAGTGCTTTGTGTAATGGGAATTCAAAGGATGCCATTAATTTTCATTTACTCTGTGTGAAGTAGAGGAATGTTTAGCCAATTAGTGCTTAAGATGTAATGCCAATCCCGTAGATTGCTGCATACCCAGGTGTTAGTTAGTGCCCCACACTCCCACATTCTCATGGAAGCCAGTTCCAAGGACACTTAGTCTGGGAATCTGACAGTTTGATCTATCTCATGAAGATACCAAGATGGAATCTAAGATAACCATCTCACGTAAGATTTAGGTGCATAACATGCAGCTGGATGTCCAGGTGTCCAGCCATTTGTCGTCTCACGTCATATTTGGGGAATTTTCACATACTTGAGAGGGGAGGAGTGAGTGGGGGAAAACATATATAAACTGAGAGTTTTAGCACCTCAGCAGCAGACACCCCACGGACTGGGGTCCCTCTGCCCATTTCCTTTTTCAATATGCCTTAAATGTTAGACCGCAGGTCTAATATTTATGGGGGCTAAAAGGGCCCAACTTTTTATCTACTTAGCTAGCTTAGCCATTTCTATTTATTTTATGTTTTTATTTGAACTGCCTTTATCCGTATGCTATTTTACCTCATTTTTATACCAATAAAAAGCTGCTATATTTGATGGAACATAGTGGCGTACTTTTATTCTCCTCAAACCTTAAAGAGGGGAATTCTTAGACTCCAGCATACAAGACCAGGGAAAAAGAGGCTATAAATTAAGGTTTCTGTCAGGAGGAGTGAATTCCAACGGAGAAGAAGACTTCGTTAAGGTTTCGTTTCTTTGCAAAGGAGCGTTATCAAGTTTTGCTGGAGTCTCTTCCTGGTTAGCTGGACTCTGAAAGTGTCATAAGAGGGAGGAGGCATAAAACTATTATCTAGGAATACTGGACATTTCTATAAGTCCAGCATCGCCATTTTAATTGCCAGATATTTCTGGATAGAGAGAGGCCAGCGCATCTCAAAACGCTGTCTGCTGAAGCAGTAAATCCTCTTAAGGAAAAACAGCCCTCTTTAGGCCAAAAGGTTATAGACAGGCCACAGTGCAGGGTTGGTTTATGCCTGCCTCGACACTATAATAAACATCTCCCTGTTCGGCAGTGCAGGGAGCCTTTTACACATTGAAGAATTGACTTGGGCATCTGAGAATTGAAGTCCAAAAACCAAAGATTAGGAAACACTGCTCTATGTAATGGGAGATTTTAAAGCAGGGTGGGTACTAACCAGTGATGCACTGCAACATTTTTTACTACCTACTCTTTGGGCTGGCCAAATCTGTGGGCAGGGCCAAATTTGTGGGTGTGGCTAAGCATCGTGCATTATGGGCTATAGAGGTGGGCATGGCCAAGCAAATGGGCGTGGCTTGCGGGATTTTCCACTACCGGTTCTGCAGAACCTGACAGAACCTGCTGCAGTGCATCACTGGTACTAACAGAAGAGTTTATGAGCAGTTCATTGGTCCACATGCTGCTGCTAATAGTGAAAGGAATGAGAACAGACAAAGAATACTAGAGTTATGCAACCAACACCAGCTCTTTATTAGCAACACTTTTTTCCAACACCGAAGCTAGCATATTATGCTTTTATTTGTTTGTTTAAAATAGGGGTTCTCAACATTTTCACACTGTGTGCCAGACCGTGCCCCCTCAAACAGCTGACCGGGCCAGAATGGTGGTTCCCCCCCACCATAAACACTGCCATAAAACACATTCACAGCTGTCGCGGGTGCATTTACAGCACGTTTACGACACCCACAGGTGCATTCCAAATCCAAATCTTTATTGTTACAGCCAAAGGTCAGACAAAGTGCACCAGATAACACAACCGTTCCGGCGTCACATATGAAATAAAAGGATTTCCAACACACTAAGCTTATACAGTGAAATGATAAAATTAAAAATTTGTTTGAGAATCCTATGATACACACCATATTATTTTACTTTGGTCTAACTGTCCCGAGTTCACAATAGCGTATTTTGACACTGGAGGCTCACTATTTGCTGAGCACTATTGGGATCATAGGGCTTGAATCGCCATTCTTTTGCAAATGAAGGTTGATTTCCACACAAACCTGGCGACAGCGGCCGTCATTTCCTTGGAGGTGTCAGATAGTAATACGCTCAGGTTTCTATTATTACTGAAGGCCAAGTAAGGAACTGCTAAAAAGAGCTCTTTTCTAAGGTCTTCATAAAAGGGACACTCCAAAAGAATGTGCTCAGAATTTTCTATCTTAGCGACATGACAAGCACATATACGTTCACAACCCGGGATTTTCTTTAAAAGCCCCTCCCTAAATGCCAAGGGAAGCATATTGTATCGAATGAGACTGAAAGAGCGTCTATGGTCTCGGTTATTTAAGGAGGAAAGATAGGACAACGGTTTAAGCACATTAAAATGCAGCCACTCAAACAAGGAAGAGGTAACTTTGGTTAAATCTGTTTGGCGGTATATATCAATAACCCTTTGTTTGATTTCCTCCCTGGGACAACTTGGTCCCAGGGAAACAAGATGGGTTTTAATTGGCCTTCACAATTAGCATGCCCGTTTCTAACCTTAGGGCAGCATTAGAAATGCAAGATGGAGTCTGCATAATAAACCTCAGGAACTTTGATTGCACAATTTCTAGGGGATGAATACTCGATGCAGTGCTAAATGGGGCCCCATAAGACATTTGTGCAAGGGGCTTGGCTGAAAACAGCCTTAGAGCGGCTAGGATGTTATAACCGCCTTTCTTCCAGAAAACGTTTTGGATGGCACCAGCAGTACTCCTTGCCTTAGAGGCTATGTGCGTTATGTGTGAATTTTTGCTACCGTTAGATTGAAATATTACCCCCAGGTAATTGTAATGATGGGTCTGTTGAATTACTTGTTGGTTTAGATGCCACTGATGTATTTTAGGTTTTGTGGCAAACACCATAGTTTTAGTTTGGAAGTAATTAATCTCCAATTGATTTTGGTGACAGTAATTGGCGAAGGTACGGAGAGCCCTACACATCCCAATTTGCGACCTGGAAAGTACAACCGCATCGTCTGTGTAGAGAAGTATTGGGATATCTTCATACCCAGCTTTGGTGCATGGAAGTCCCTGCGGTTAAGACACTCTATGATGTTGTTTATATATATATCAAATAATACAGGTGCTAAAACATAACCCTGCCTAACACTCCTATCCATTTTAATAGCTCTAGACAGATGTCCCTGCATACTGCATTTTACCCTAATTGTTGTATTGCAGTGCAGCGCTTGAATTAGAAACAATAGGCTAGGGTCGATGGAGTCTTTCTCTAACTTTTTCCACAGCAGTATCCTTGATACTGTATCAAAAGCTGATTCCAAATCAACAAAAGTGGCATAGAGGGAAACAGTGGAGTTGAACGAGTATTTATAAATAAGGTGCTCTAAAATAGCACAGTGATCCATCACAGATCTACCCTCTCTAAAGCCTACCTGTTCATCGGAAATTATCTTGCCGTCTTCACACCAGTCCTGACATTTCCCTAAAAGATAAATAGTATATAACTTGCTGAATACACTAAACAGTCTAATTGGTCTGTAGTTTGTTGGAATATTGTGAGACCCCTTTTTGTATATAGGGCAGATAATTGATATTCCCCAATTTTTGGGGAATCACCCGGTTTTATCTATTATGGTGAATAATCTTGCCAAAACAGGAGTCCACCAGTCAGAGTTAGATTTGACTAGATCAGGGGGTATAATATCAAAGCCGGAAGCTTTCCCTGACTTAAGTTAGCTTATTAAAGTTTTTAATTCAGCATTCGAGACTGGGGGCCAGATGGGAAGATTGTCACTACTAACTGTATAGCCTGGTGTGGAGTCCGAAATGTCAAGGGCCCGATACAGTTCTTGAAAGTGTTTTTTCTAAATTTCAGGTAAAATAGCAGCCATGGTGCTATTGCTTCTTGAACAGCAAGAGACTAAATTCCAAAATAGGGAGTGTTGTTTCTTTTTTTTCTCGATGGCCAAACTAAGTTGTTCCCAGGCCCTTTTATTTTCCTCGCATTTTTCCCGTTTTATTAACTGTTTATATTGGGATTTGATAAGGGTCACTTCGTCTCGTAAACTGTCTATGGGATTTAAACAGAAGTCCCTATGTTTAGACCTCAAAGCTTTTTTGGCCAATACACAATCCTTGTCATACCAAGTTTTACTTGACCTGCTGGTTGCTCTTCTGTGGCTAGTGGTAAATACCTTTAATGCATATTGAATTCTTTCCAACAGGGAGTCAAATAAATCAATACCCTGTTCATTGTAGACCGTTATTCACAAAGTTGTCCACTACCTCTTTCAAACCGTCAGTGTTAATCAGGGTTGGTAAAATCTGGGCCATATCTGCTCTCCATCTGATTAAATTCATCCCACTCTCAGAATCTGGCTGACCACAGTGTTTTTCACTAAGCCTCACGGTATGTGTCGGGCATTTATGACAACTACGGGTGCATTTACAGCTGTCGTAAATGCGTCTGCTTCTACCAGTTGTAGCTCGCCACATAAAATGGTGCCACGGGTCGGGGCCGGCCCTCAGGCTGTAGGTTGCAAACCCCTGGTTTAAAACATAGGCTGTCTACTCTCTTTTAAAAGGATTCAAATCAATGCACAATAGCTTGATCAGAAGCAAAATAATTTAATATTTTCTAGCCCAACTTATTTAGAAATTGTAAGCTTCTGACATCCAGGTGGATGTCCAGGTGGAAATCACTCTAAGTATATTTTTGTTTTTCCATTAGACTTAACATGTCGATGCAGCTCACTTTTCATCCTACTGAAAGGGTAGTCAGTAGAAATAATGGCAGAATAAATATATTCAGTATAGAAAGTCAATTAATTAGCTGACTGTGCTTAACCAATAGAATAAGCCTCAGAGACTTGGGGAAAAATGAGAAAGAAATTAAGAAATAATGAGAGGAAAGTTTGAAGCAGCCTGCCAGAAGTGGGGCATATCTTCACTGCAAATTTAAGGCAATGAAAGTGCTACAGAATCCCACTAAGGAATTTTAGATCAATGTGCAGGCTAGGATATGATGAGGATCTAAGAAAATCCTAAGAAAGCTACAGTTCCCATAGGTCTTAGAGAATGAGGCTTTCCTAAGAATTGAAGAGGTATAACTCCAACTTACATTTGTAACGTAGCTTTCTCTGGTCTTTCATATGGCAATATATGTTGACTCCTGCTTCGGATGGAATGGCATTTTTGGTGAGGACAGCTTAGTGCCATGATAGTGACCCTTGGCACTCTAGATGTTCTTCTACTTCAATTCCCAGAAGCCAAAGCCCCCGTGAATCCACACGAATGGGTTTGCTGCAATTCATCCGGCCCACGCAGCCCTCATCGCTCCTGGAAGTGGAAGTAAAATGCACCCGGACAAGCGCATTTTACTTCCGCTTCCAGGAGCAATGAGGGCTGCAGCAAACCCATTCATGTGGATTCACGGGGGCTTGAGCTTCTGGGAATTGAAGTCCAAGAACATCTGGAGTGCTAAGGTTCACCATCACGGGCTTAGTGGGAGGGCATCAACCATCAGAAGACAGTTTTATGGCGTGGACATGACTGAAGCTGGGCAGGCTTTTCCCCCTAGAAATATGGCAGTGACTAAATACTATAGATAATTAGTAGATGTAATTGGCATAAATGGTGTAAAGTGGCCATTGGCTCAGAACAGTAACGGTGTTGGTCTTATAGAGCTACTGTTAATGTATGGCTGTAATTTGTAAAGGAAACATTACCATTCTGATTACCATCAGACTTAACACGTCAATGCAGCTCACTTTTCATCCTACACATTTTGGAAGTTCCATGTCTGGCCTAGACAAGGAAGAAGAAGACGACCAGCTAAAATATTGGCAGTCAGCAATTAATGGAGGACTGGTTTGGGGCAAGGGAAGGGTGGAAGAGGGTTTCCCTTTCTTTCATTTTGTAGGGTTACGGTCTTTGGCACTGGTTAGTTTGACCAAAAGTTTCACCTTTGAGCCATTTTCTGTTGTGTCAGCTATGTCAGAAAAGCATATTTAGTGCAGGATATCTACAAAGTTATTAGTTTCAACAAGTCATGCTTTAATGGATATAGAGGCCTTAATGACATTCATTGTATGGTGCAGAACCACTATATAAAACCATAAAAGTTGGTTCGGTTGTTACAAAGTACTATTCTACCAGACAAAGACTCTGCAATCTGATGTTTCAACAAAGGCCAAATGGATATTTACAACCAGCAATAACTGGAAAACAAATGTTGGGATGAGAATACATAAGGCCACAAAAGCTTGTGCTAATAATTGTATAATTTAGGTTTTTGATTAAATGAAAATGTGGCTAAAGGTTACTAATGAGATATTTGAGCAACTACATACACAGGGTCCCACCCTGTTTAGGAAGCTTATTCATTTGGTTAATTAACAGCATGGCAGTATTGTGTTCCACGAGAGTTGTCCCTTCTTAAAACATGGAGACTTCTTGTTCCTTATTTATCCTTTTGTACTCCTAATTTGAATAATGACTAAATCTGTTGAGAAAACATTGCTGTGTTGTTTTGTTGGTATTAACGTTAACCATTGATGGTTTTTATGTTGATTTTAATGTAGAAATCTTAAAATTTAAAAAGAAGGAAAAACAGTAGAATTCATAGTAGGGAAGAAGAGTTATGTAAGAACACAGTAGCTTGATCTTAGAATATGTTATTTGGGATTGAACAACGAAGTATGTAAGTAGATTAGCGTATAGTAAGTGGTTTATGTTTTCACAAAGGTTTTCATAACTGAAATATGGAATGACTGCCCTTTTATCCAAGGTATAGATTACAAATATTTTAGTAGATAAAAAATGAAGCTCATATCTGGAGTTTTCCAGGAAATGAGGTGAGATAGGTAGCACCTAGAGAAAACAGCATTTCAGTGGAAGTGACCTCTCCTTAGACATTCTTGCTTGGTGTCTACTTTGTGGTTTTTAGAAGTTGATAAAGCAATTTTTAATATTTCAGGCTTTGCAGCCATTTGGCTTTTTTTCAAAATGTTTGCACTTTTGAGATCTATGTGCAGCTGCTGTCCTCCACTATTGGTTTATCATTGGTTTATGTGGGTACCCTAATTGTTTTATTATATGGTTGTTGTTGTTTTTTTGCTTCCTTGTTTTACGTGCTACAGCTATTAGGGAGTATATAAAAAAGTAAATTGTAAAAGAATTGGATAAAAAGTGGATGACATACATCTTTAGACTTGCTCGTGTATGCGCATGTACATGTCAGTACCAAAGAAAAAGCCACACAGAGAGCTTACATTCAGATTAAATGCCACCATGTTGTCCTACAGTACAAAGGAAAAGCCAATCTGCATGTCTTTGAAGACTGGTGTGGAGGAGCTGTGGGACATCTAAGGAAGAATCTGCATTTCCCCCTCTATCCTCATGTGAGTACAAGCTGTTCTGCAAGATAAAGATGCCAATTCCTCACTACTTCCAGAAGGGAAGTTTCTGCTTTCTCCTCTTCATGGTAAATATTAGCCACTGTTGTATTGAATTTGTGTTTCACAAAGAGATTTGGCTTGAATTTAAATGCTAGCAAAATCTACTACCAGAATTCCTTCCACAGACTGGAGCAAACCAGTATGAAACTACAATATTTCACTTTCATGATCATGTTTGTTCTCATGATCATGTCCTAGAGGCAGAAGATAATGCTGTACCTATGAAATGAACACAACTTTAACAATGCCTTAGTCTTAACAATAACCATCTGCTGAAGATTTGTGCTATGCGCTGACTTCTGAATGAATTCCCCAAAAAGACTAAGAAGAGGTGTTCAGAAGAGAGGTTGGGTGTATAGTACATAACTTTTTCTTGTGTGCATAAAATATTGTACCCTTGTTTGCTCAAAGCGTATGTTCCGGGATGTTACACTCACTATTCACCTTTTCTCTTCTGGTTCTTAGACCCGCACAACAGTGAAAAAGTTGGCTGTATCTCCCAAGTGGAAAAATTATGGGCTACGTATTTTTGGTTACATTCATCCTTTCAAAGATGGTGAGTGGGGTTATTACCCTCAAATTCTGCTTTCTGGAACTGGGGACAGGCTTATTGCCTTCAGGCCTAGATGTATCTTTGTTCTTCCAGAATCTCCTTTCTCCAAATCTCTCACGTTGAAAGTTGACTGAGTCAGCTGAAGAGCCAGGTGTTTCATTCCTTCAAAGAGCTTTCTTGCTATAGTTTCTGTCAGGACTACAAATTTGAGGAAGCATACTACATCATGCATTCCTCTTTTTAAAAAAAACAACAACCGGGTGTTGCTTCAGATATTCTTTAAGTCCCAGAGCTCTGCCCCAAAGAACTTTTGTTCAGTAGATCTCCTCCAACAATGACCTTACACACTCAGCCCAATAGCCCAGTAAATATTTTCACTCTCACTGAACCTTCCTGTTCTTCCATGACACTTCTATATAACTCACAGCTTGCTTTTATTGTGTCTTCTAGGAGATTTCCAGTTTTCTGTAGCTTCGGATGATAACTCGGAATTCTGGCTCAGCTCTGATGAAATTCCAGCCAATGCTCGTTTGGTAGCCTTTGTGGGCAAGGTGGGCATGCAGTCTGCCATTTCTCTTGGCTCCTAATACTTAGGCACACAATAATGGCCTCATCTCTCTGATTCCTTGCTGAAATAGTAAAATGTAAATGGAACTTGTAGTAATGCCACTGAGAGCCATATAATCCTCAAGCCAACTCAGCTGTAGTTCTTACATCTGGAGGCTGCATAATTAAAACCTGGAAGTATTTCACAGTGTACAAATATGTCTGTACATGTGAGCTTGTTCTAAATGCTGCCATGTTGTGATGGTAATATCTTATTCTGAAGACCCCTTCTGTTTTCTAGCTTAAATCACAGGTTAAAATAACATTATTTGCTCATTAATATTGGCCCAAATCTTGTTGCTCAACATTGTAAATCACACTAGAGTAAGCCCATTGAACCAATAAAGATTTAGTGAGTAAAATCTGCTAAGTTTTATTGATTGAATGGGCCTACTCTAACTGTGACTTACTGTGCTAAACTAAGTTGCAGTTAAAATATATCTATTTGACTTTATGGAATTTACAAAGGAGTTAACTCACCAAATCTCCATTGATTCACTTGGTCTATTTTTCTGCAATTTACTGTGCTAAACAACAGGATTTTATGTCTCTGCATATATTTGATAGATATTTCTCCAGTTTGATCTGAATGGAAGATAAAACTTTAATTTCCACATTGAGTGCAGAGAGAGTCCTACAGCAGCATTAGAGAATTAAAAAATTATGAGAACAAAGACTCTTTTTCTCCCTATAAGGGAGAGATTGCTTTTCAGTTGGAAGTCTGCCAAAACAGTTCAGACTTAGGACACTCATAGTGTGAGCACTTTACTGCATTTGGAAGAACATGCTAAGAAATACATTTAGGCATTAAATAGCATCAGGGAGAGAGATGCAATTTTTCAAATGTCTCACTAAGTTTTCCCTTTGGTACAGTGTTGTAAATTGTTTGAAAGTAATCCTGAAAATACTTTGTAAGCAACCCCTTTCTAGTTTTGCTCTAGGAGACTTTCTTGAGCCTAATTTTTGTATTTTTTATCTATCTATCTATCTTTACACACATGAAAGAGAGAAAATGGATGAAGAGAGAACGCAAAAAGATACTCCCAACTATTTTGATTTCTAAACCCTTGATGTTATTTTGTCATTCAGCAAAATCAGTTTTTTTCACTGATGCAGTAAGATATGATAATGGTCTCAGTGTATCACTCACCCTATATTATTGTTTTTGTGTTTAAAATTATTTGTATTTAAAATTAACAGCCTATCAGAGGTGATGAGGAGTCATCAGAATATTTCATTCTGCAAGGCTAAGCCTCTGTAAGCCTCCTCATAGGCTTGTTGGGGCTGCATACGTTATATTTATTTACATGAAATGTGAGTAACAGTGGATCATACAACATACCAGGTGATACTCTGCTATCCACTGCACCTTCTCATGAACAGCTGTGCTTTCTTTAGTGACATGTTGGCATGTATGCTTTTAGAAGTTACACTTCTAGTGGCTACTAGGTATTTGTTATATTATATTTTCAAACTGTCTGTGCTTAGGAATCCTGAGAAGGCAGGTTTCCTAGTTATGGTGCTTTGCTACTGAACCTGCTTACAAACCTGTATGCAGATTCCCACATTAAACATACAAAGACCTCAGCAGCAGCAGCAGCAGCAGAGGGCACCAGCTGCACAGTTACATTGGACTAGTAAGGTGTGTGCAAACCCTCATTCCCTTTCCAGTCACAAAGTCCATCCATGTTGCAGGGGAAGGCCATTATCAGCCTTTAGCCCAGACCAGAGATGGGGAAAGTGGGGTCCACCCAATGAGTTGAGCTGCAGATTCCCAGCATTCTTCACAATTAGAGCTACTGAGAGTTGCAGTCCCAGAACATTTGGAAACTACCTTTTGCCCAGAAGATGGGAAATGAAATTACAAAGTAACAGGAAGAAAAACCATAACAATTGCAGTCAACCTGTTGAGAACTGATAGCATCTTATGGTAAAGGCTTTTCTGCATTTCTCTTAGTAAATACAGTACCAAGGTCTGATGATTATGACTAATCTTCAGCGCATTCCTCTGAAAAGGCATTTGTACTTAAAAAAACCATTTAGACTGTGATTTTCAGAAAACTTCCACCAACACCACTTGGCGTCGTCTCTTTTTATGATACTTGATTTGCTGTTGTCAAATGCTGGATTTGATATCCACATTCACATCCTTTCTCTTTTTCTTTAGCTGGGCTCTGAATGGACAGCCCCAGGAGAGTTTACAAAATTCAGCTCACAAGTCTCCAAGCCAATCCGGTATGTATGGACCATTACTGGGCAAATGGTCATTACGTCCAAAGCCATGTTCGTTTGTTTCAAGACAAGAAGTGACAGGCAATGGCTTTCCCTACTTCTTCCTAGTTGGTCTTTTATCCTGGTCTCCCTTTTTAAAAAATGGTATTGAAAATTAGCAAGCCAAGCTCAAGGTGGCATAGTTTATGTGCCCATGTTGAGCCCATATCAAGAGGGTATTTGATCTTTAAGAGCCAGGCTGCTCTATCTGGATTCGTACTTTATTTAGATTCATTCCACCAATGAGAACAATACTGTTGGTAGGTCTCTGCTGGAGAGATTGCCCTATGAACTTGCTGCCCTTCAGACTGGCTGACTTCATTATAACACCATGCTTGAGACTTAAGTTTTTCAAGAAGAATGTAAGCCATGCTGCCGATCAAGAAGGCCATTTTTTTTTTACAAAAGGTTCACTGTTTTTTTAAATTGTGAAATAGCTTGGTATGTTTTAGTTGCAAGTAAACTCCAGAATCAAAAGAACGAACAGAATGCTAGACTGGATGGGCTGTGGCCTGTTCCAGCAAGGCTGTTCTTATGTTCCCATATTATCTGATTTCCAAACAGATCTTTTAATTCAAATGCTTTTTTGTAAGCGAAGGGGTCAGTAAAGGAAATCTGACAAAGTTATCGAAGTTAAGTCTTTCACTGCTCTTAACCAAGTAATGTCACATTCCAGCGTTCGTATGTCCGTTGTTGCTGAGCGATGTTGCTGTTGTGTGTTCTTTGCAAGTTCCCAAAAAAATTCTGCCTGACCCCTATCAGAAAGTGAATATTGTGCTTTTAGTCAGATCCAGCAGCTGTGTTATAAATATTTCTTTCAAATCTTGCTGATTTCCTAACTAGTGAGCATATATTGTCATTTAAATCTGAGAGTCTTGTATTTATTTAAGTGCTGGATGTATTAAAAAGAAGGGGAAACAGAAACTTCTGTCTGACGTATGTATGTTATTACACAGAACACTTTGCCAAGCACTTGCATACGTTTATAGCAACGTAGATAGTCTGAAAAACTAATTTCTTCCTAGATATCTCTTACTTTCTACAATCTGGTGAGAGTTGTCTTTGCCAGCTTGTTCAGTATGCCATACATCATTAGCGCAATTCTAAAATGGTGTGTAAATGAGACACCCGGGAGGATGCTGAAGGGCATGGAACAGCAGATCACAATATGTTATTTTCTCTTTTAAGTAGTACTTTAAATTTGAAGAGTGCTTTACTTAACAACAACTCCAAGAATGATTCCATGACAGAGGTCATAGTTTTCTGAGTTTTCAGATGGGAAATTGACAGGCTTAAAGCAAAACCGTGAAGCAGAGGAGGAATTTTGACATCAGGTCTCTCACATCTTAGGAGGAGAGCACAAGCTCTTGGAGGTTAGCCTAATGTGGAAAATGAATAATTATTCCCACAAATCTGTCCCTTCATTAGTCCTTTTCTGTTTCTTTGTTTCTGATTACTTCCCTCCATCTCTTTTCCTCTGCCCTCCCTGCCCCTTTTTCTGTTTCTTCTTTTCTTCAAGGCTTGTCAATTTGAAACTACTTTCCAGTGTAGATTTGAAGCCCGTCAGCTCCCCCTCCGCTTGCTTTGCCTCCTTGTTTGGCACAGCTCTGGATTTAGCTGGCAGGGATCTTCTGGGCCTGTCTCTGCCTGCCGGCTCCATCAATTCACTGTGAGACCAAACTGCCCTTGACACTTTTGTAGCTGTGAACTTTCACTCCCATTTTCCATCCACCCCTGTGGTACTCTCTCCTGTTTTTGCATCCGTGTGATAACTTTAATTGCAAACTTTCAGACGTGGAAGGGGCTTTGGAGGTTACCCAGGCCAACCCATGAGATCAGTAAAGGTTCTGCAATGCAAGGAGCAACTACAGCAACTTTGACAAACAGCCCATTTAGATCAGGCAGGGGAAAATATAAAGACAAAAACATTGTGGCACCTTAAAGATTAACTGCTATATTTTAATGTTAGCTTTTATGGATCAAGTCCACTAATTAACTGCTATATTTTAATATTAGCTTTCACATACCTGATCCACAAAAGCTAACATTAAAATACAACAGTTAGTCTTTAAGATAGGGGTGCCCAAACTTTTTGTGCCATGGGCTGGTCACATGGTTCAGGGGCTGGTCACTATGGCCTGGGGGCCAGATCTGGCCCCCAGGCCATAGTTTGGGCACCCCTGCTTTAAGGTGTCACAACATTTTTGTCCTTTTCATTTTTGTTGTGTTTTATTTCCTGTCTGATATGCTTGCATAGACTAACATGGCTACCACTTAATGTCTGTTTAGACCAGGGGTGCCCAAACTTTTCAGGCCATGGGCCGGTCATGTGATTCAGCAGCCCTGTCACATGGTTCCTCCCACGAAAAGTGGAAGTACAACACACCTTGCAATCTGTCTTGCAACAGGATGGGATAGATTTTAAGCTGCCACTTTCTCTGCTTAAACCAGGGGTTCCCAAACTATGGCCATGGGCCAGATCTGGCCCCCAATGCCAATTCATCCAGCCCTTGTTGCTCCTGGAAGCGGAAGTAAAACACGCCCATACGGGAACATTTTACCTCCGTTCCGGGAGTGATGAGGGTGGAGTGTGCTGGATGAATTGGTGTTGGGGGCCTGATCTGGCCCATGGGCTGTAGTTCGGACACCCCTGGTTTACACTCTGCTTTAAGGTCTGGTCAGGTTATCCCACTATGGTAATAGAGTAGATACTACTGCCAGCAACTCAATGCTGATGGTCAGACGGCAATTAGCTAACCTGACTAACGTGAAGTCCACAGGGAAGGGTTAGGGTTCCTAAGTGGATTAAATCCCACTTGAATCCATCTTGATGCAGGGGCAGGAGCTTCATCCATACTGGCCTGGGGCTGAGGAGGAATTTGTGTGTCAAAAGGACTCAGAGCCAGAAAGTCACTTGTGAAACTGGGTCAGTGGTATGGGTGTCATGCTGTGAAGCGGAAGGCAAATGGAAGGCCACTGTATTATATGGTTTCCAGGACAATCTTCCTAAGTGATCACCATGATGATAGCAAATATTTGGAATTGGATATGGCACTTGAAGAAGAAGACTCCGCTTAAATATTTATGATAGTGGAAAGCTATCTGCCACCTAGGCTGTTTTTTTCTAAACTCAGGTGCAATCAGAGAAAACCTATTTGAATCAATGGAACTTACTCACCCAAACCTCACTGAATCCATGGGCCTACTCTAGTACAACTTACTATATGAAACAACAGGATTTGAATCAATATATTGCAACTTCAGGTATGGTAAGTGTCCTTAGTCAGCTGGTGGTAGCCTTTCATCACCTGGAGACATTTAATCAGTACATAGCCTTAGTGTTTTAAGAGAACAGAGCTGGTAATAATGGTGTTGAAAACATTGGGAAAACATTTTCAGGATAATGAACTGTTATTATGTGTGCTGTATAAACACAATTGTGTAACTTTTGGCTCATCTTATTGCTTCTCTGTGATAGATCCTGTGCTGTGCCCTCAGGCTGGCAGGAGGACAAATGTGAAGAGTAGGGCATGCAGAGTTCTCTTGTTGGGGTCAAAGCATGAAGGAGCTCTGAAATAACGGGGAAGATGCAGGGGAAGATGCACGTTGAATGCTTATTGCTTCCCCCCAGCTGCTGGAGGAAAGAACTGAGGGAAGCCATCCAAATGTAGGGATGGGGGCAGGTTGGAGGAGCTATAAATGGGCAAGCACCTGCCCAAAGGAAAGAGGAAGCTGATGCTGGACATACTGGCAGATTTCCAGCACATCTCATCATGCCAGTGCACTAGCCGGGTGAATAAATGTAGTTTCTGTTCCTGTCTTGGCAAAATAATGCAACTATAAGTGGTGATGGAAATTTTTAAGATCCAGTGCATGCTGGGAAGTGTTGTGGCTTCTGACTGTTTTTTGCTCCCTAGTTTCTTTGAAATGGGCATCGTAAGCATCTAATTCAGACTACTAGAATTTGGTACAATCAAATCCCATCTGGTTTTGGGGGGTGGGATGGGGATTAGTGTCTTCCTTTGCCCTACTCCCAGGCCCCATTCTGTTAAGCAGCCACAGTGTGTACCATTGATTCTAAAGCACTTTAGCAACAGGCATGAATTGAGCCTAACCATAATCTAGTTCACAGTGGGAGGGTTAACATCTTTTCCTTTTGATAGAATTTAGGACGTGCAGCAGAGCTAACTGAAGCATTACGCACAGGTTATGTCACAGTATTCCAGAAGAGAAACAGAAGCAGATTCTGCAAGATGTGATTTCCTGGCTTAATTATAATTCTTGGGATGACAATTTTCAAGGGGGGGGGGGTTTATGTTTTTTGTCTGGAAGGAAGAAAAAGTCAAAACGCCACAAATTTGCATTCTGCAATTTTCTGTGAATGTGGGGAAATTCCATCAATGCAGTATTTATGTGCGTGCAATTTATGTGCATGCAGATTATGCCCTGCAGCAGTGGCTCAAGTGGCTAAAACGCTGACTGGGAGGCGGAAGGTCAGCAGTTCGATTCCCGAGTACTGCAGAGACGGAATGAGCTCCCGTCTTTGTCCCAGCTCCTGCCAGCCTAGCAGTTCGAAAGCAAGAAATTGCAAGTAGATAAATAGGAACCACTTCGTTGGGAAGGTAAACAGCATTCCGTGCATTCCGGTGTATAGTCATGCCTGCCACATGACCATGGAAATGTCTGCAGAAGCATGGAACCTTCCCTCCTCTTAAGGGAAGGATAATGAGAAGGGGCCATAAGGACTTTTATACATAGAATCCCCGAGTTGGTAGGGATTGCAAAGGTGATCTGGTCCAGCTGTCTGCCAGTAAATGAATCCACAATTATTATGTCCCCAACAATGGCCATCCAAACTCTGCTTTTAAAGTCTCAAACATAGTAGAGCCTACCAGTTTCCAAGGTTGTCCATTTACTGTCAAATGGCTCCTACTCTGGAGACATTATCCACATATTTGAAGAAGACTCATATGTCCCCTCAGTTTCTCAAGGTTAAATGTGCAAAACTTCCTCATCCTTTCCTTGTAAGGAGCCATTCAACAATTACGTGATCCACTTTTTGGGGAGAAATTGACCCCCACCCCCTGTAATCCGACTGTAATTTTCACTTCGGGCAAACCCCCTCCCCCTTAATAAAATTACATAATCCAGAGCTTTTGTATCAGAACTCTAATTTTTAAAGCTTTTCACTATTGGTGCCTAATGCAGACTGCACAAGCAATTCAATAATCTCATATCGGATCAAAATTTCCAGAGATCATTTTTAATCCTAAAAAGCGCCCTGTTTGGAAACCACAACAGCTCCAAATGGATTATATAATCATTGACCTGACCCGACCCCACGTAATTTAGATGGCAGCCCCCCTTCTCCCATCCCCCCCCCCCGATGATCACGTAATTGTTGAATGGCCTCTAAGATTAGTTTCAACACTTTTGACTTCCAGATTTGGCATATGCTCCTGTTTTAAGGTTTATGCAGTTGGAGGTGGCATTCTTTCATTTCAGGTAGCAGTGCTTTCTGTAGGTTTGAAAATAAGAAATGTTATGCTGTAATGGATATTTTTTTCTCCCCAACTCCAGTGTTTAACTCAGAGTTCCCCCTTCTTTAAGTTGCAACATTCACAAGCTTGAAGTGAATGTTGAGACCTCCTATAAAGTGACTTTGAAAGGAAAAGAGTTTTGTGGTGGGATAATTACAAGCATTTTCCATGTGGCAGAAATGTCTCAATAAAACTCCTGCTCTTTAAGGGGCTACAAGATTCTTCCTCAAATTTGCTACAATACAGTAGTATGGTTTTCAGGGCCGTAGCCAGGGGGGCCAGGGAGGGCGAAAACCCTCCTGAGCTAACAGCCTGCCCCCCACCCCACCCCGGGATGCCAATGTTATATATGTGAGTGTGACATTGTTGCCGCTCCTGAAAATTTATTGTCCCACCTGGAAAAAAATCCCCCAAAAAATAATAATAATAATCTATAATCCTGGATATGGCCCTGATGGCTTTTCTTGTTTTTTTTAAAGCCTCAATTATCATCTTTTTCTTATTAAATGAAAATAAGGTCAGGGAAGGGTCACAGTCTTTTTCTAGAAAACTGACCTAACTACAAGCCTTCTATGAAATGTATTAAAAGCTTATTGAATAAATAGATTTCAAATTATACATCTACAATAAAATTTATTAGCCTTTAAAAGATTATTTTTCAGTTATTAGTGTTCGGGATAACCTGATAGCACCTATACCTGTAGACATGTTTCATTCTACCCTAAGATTTCCTTTCCTCTCTGCTGCAACGGGTGGAGCTGCATCTGGACTCCTTATGGTTGGTTCACAAAGATACCATACAAGATTTTTAGACCTCCCAGGGTTTACCATTTAGAAGCAGTCCATGTGGGGCTGTGAATACACCATAACCTCCCTTATACTGTATATGATTAGCTGGGGACAATTCAGTGTAATAATTTAATTAGGGAGCTGATGAAAGAAAATGGGGGGTAAGGGCTGAGATTGGTGATGGCAGCAATAATAGTTTGTACACATTTGCCATTAACAGTTCAGTGAAGCTGTTGATTGGAGCTTAGCCAGCTTCCGGTAGCAAAAGCCTGGTGTATGTCTCAGAGTTCCCAAAGGAAATTAGAGAGGCTTTTCCCCTCTTCAGCTGAACCACAGCTGTGGTGAAGAGATGCTCCTCATGTGCATAGCCTGGAGACACAAAACAGTGCCTCCATCCCCACACATGGCAGGAAGGAATGCCAAGGGGACTAGTGTAATTTTCTTTGTATTTTACACTAAATCAGGGGTGCCCAAACATTTTGGCCCGGGGGGGGGGGAACGGTCACATGGTTCAGGGGTGGCCAAACTACAGCCTGGGGGCTAGATCTAGCCCCGACACCAATTCATCCAGCCCATGCCACCCTCGTCTCTCCCAGAAGCGGAAGTAAAATGCACTCGTATGGGCGCGTTTTACTTTCACTTCTGGGAGCAATGAGGGCTTTGTGGGCCGGCTCCCAGGCTGTAGTTTGGGCACCCCCACACTAAATGGATAGGCTATATTAATATATAGAAAAGTTATTCAAGCCTGGCTAGAAGACAATTTTGAAACTATCTCATTCCTGGCCTGCAGTACTCCTTTTCTGCTTGACTTTTAAGGTTTCATGCAGCTCTGCCACTGCACTCTGCACCTCTCCTGCATTGGTCAGAGAGATAAATACACCTCCTTATCATTAGCTTAAAAAGTCCAGCTTTCTCTAACTTGGTGCCCCTCAGAGGTTTTGGACTACACTACAGCTTCCATTAGCCTCTGTAAACATGACCAGCGGTCAAGAATGAAGACACTTGCAGTCCCAAGCATTTGGAGAGTACAAACGTTAGGAAAGGCAGTTCAAGATGAAGCAAGAGCAATAGTGTTGATGATTCTGTCTTTGTCTTCTACCATTCTGAAGTTTGCTATAATATACCCAGAGCTAAATAACTTTGCAAAATGATGATGCATTCTCTTTTGCTTCCCTTGAGCAACCTATGGCCTGGGACATCACAGGACCTGCTTGTTTTTGACTAGGATATAATTTAATGAAACCCCATGTTCAGTGATGCACTGCAAAAAAAAATTACTACCTACTCTGTGGGTTGGCCAAATCTGTGGGCAGGGCCAAACATCCTGCATTATGGACTATGGAAGTGGGTGTGGCCAACCAAGAGGGCATGGCCTGGGGGAATTCCCGCTGCTGGTTTTGCACAACCTGACAGAACCTGCTGCAGTGCATCACTGCCCATATTTTTCCCTTGACTAAAACAGATTGAGCCTTGTCTTCTTCTCTATACTGTACTGTATTTATATCACTGGAATGTAAAAAAACTAAAGGTCTCCCAATCTCATTTAGAAGAGGATCACTCATGTTTTTAAACTAGATTTTTAATTGGTGCAGGTGGGAGGTGGTTTTTCAGTGTTTTTAGGAATTTTAATGGTTTCTAAAGTTTAAACGTTGGGGATTTTATGTACGCCACCCAGAGTCACACGTTGATTGGGGTGGCTATACAATTTGAATAAATAAATAAATAATACCTGTGGCATTTGTATTGGGAATGAAACCAGGCTGCCAAGTCTTCAGTGTCGTGGTCATCTTAACACGAATAAGCTTCTGTCTCCTCATCAGAGATATGGATATGGTTTCCATGACAGCAACAACATGCAACACACTAAGCCAGTGTGTGAGAGAAGTATATTAGGATCCACTATAGATGATCAGGACTGACAAGCAGCAGTGACAGAACAGCAGGATCTTAGCTGCTGCTGCGGATCTATGTCTTGCCTTTTGTCAACCAGGTCTGGGCATCCATCACTTCTGGAACTGCTCATCACATTCTTCTTCTCTTTCTTTATCTCCCCCTCCCCCCGAAAGTCAATTGTCTATTTTTTTTCCCCAGAATGGGCACACACTCCTTATTATCTTAGGTGTTTACTTTTCCAGTGCTTGATCATTTTAAAGCTGATCCTGTTTTGCTGTGTTTCTTTTCCAAGAAACCATTGTCAATCCCTTATATTCCCTATATACAATTTGGACTCTGGTTCAGCATTTCACTGCTAAAGTAGTTAGAATTCAGTGGAGAAAAGAGACAGAGAATGTTTTCGTACAGCCTTGAGAATTGTGCACAAATGATTGAACCCATATGTGCAGTGTCAGATGCAGGCCATTTTGCCAAAGAAGGTTGTAGCTGTTACTTCTAGAAAGTAAAAATCAGAATCTCTGCAGGCTGTACATGGTTTTGCTCCATCTTCCATAGGGAACTTTCTTGCCTCTTTCCCACAAGTTGATTTCTCCTTCCCACCATTCTTGACCTTGCTGTCTAAAATGAGAAAAATATTCTTAGAGCCAGAGCAGACATGATAATATCAATTACATTTGTTGAATCGCATGATTCCCAGTTCACAGGTAAAATGGAGGATTTGGGGCTTAAGGAGGAACGAGATGGAAAATAGCATTCTGGCCTCCCCATTTTAATTCCCCACAGTCAATTTGCCTTGGACAGTTTCCTGCAGATCAGCTTACCTTTTAGTTTAGGAACAAAACTGGAAGAATAATGCCTGGATTCATATAAGTGAACAATTGGTTTAGTTAAACAATAAAGCTAAAAGGAAGGTCCCCAGGGTGATGGGTACACACTGTATATGTATTGATTTGTGTTATAAGATTTATTTGTATGTTTTATGTTTAAGTCTTTTTAATTTTTAATAAAATATATTTTACTTTTTAAAAAGAAATGTAAACTGAGGAAAAGTATAGCTCCCCTCACTTGTATGCCTCTTTTAATGTTAAAAGCAGATTTCCCTCAATTTTACATATAAAGGGCAAGTAAATAATTGAAAATCATCCACTGCTACCATTTAGACTAGTTTGACTCACAATATTTATGAAGTGTATGTATTTGTACATTTTCTGCACATTACAGAATTTTGGTGATTCTTGTAAAGGGGACTTCTCTTATTTCTGTTCATCTTCTGTTTTTAGTAGGGTTAGGAAGGAGGGAGCTTTGGTCTAGCACAGTATTTTCCCAACCTTTGGTTTTTGGACTTCAATTCCCAGAAACCTAAGTCAGTACATTGGCTGACCAGAGCTTTGGGGAGTTGATTTAAGCTTCTAGGAATTGAAGTCCAAAAACCAAAGGTTGAGAAACACTGGTCTAGCATTTGGAGCTTGCCTAATAGACTGTCAAGATTATGACTGAGCTAACCCTTTTCAGAACAGGCCCAGGCCCTTAGCTGTGCTACCATCATATTTTGCTTTTGCCCTCTTGCATAGTTGCTATTGTCAAGGTGTTCCTAATTCTGCAAAACTATTGAGAGCTGCCAATAGAACGAGTTATGCAAACAGGGTAAATTCAGCAAACATCTGTTCAGTTTGTGGCTGGAAAATTTGGGTCTCTGGATTTGACAAGTGGAGGAAAGAGAACAGGAGTTTGCATGGAGAATGTTTTTGAGCAAGTTTGTACCTGTATATGTGTATGCTTTTTAAAAAGAAAGTATGATTTTAACATAATTTATATATAAGAAAAGAGCCAGTTGAGATTTTCAAATAAAAAGTGAGTAGAATATTTGCTCAAAGCTTTTTTATGTTAACCTGTAAAGAGAATTCAAGATATTTGGGCATTCAAATATTGGAAAGAGGAGGAGGAAGAGGATTGGAGAAAGTTACTAGCTGAATCACACTGAGTCTCTGGGGCTGTGGTGGGTCAGTGGTTAAGAAGCTCACCTAGTTAGCTGGAAGACCGGCAAGTTGGCAGTTCAAGACCCGGGTACCTTATGACAGTTTGAGTGCCCATTTCTGTCCCAGCTCCTGCCAACCTAGCATTTCGAAAGCAAGAAATCGCAAGTAGATAAATAGGGACCACTTCGGTGGGAAAAGATCTTGGGGACATGAAAAGAGCCTCGTTCGGGAGTCCCCTGAGCAGAGTTCCTCCAGCAAAAATCCTTTCCACCCAGAATAATTTCTGACACGAAATTAATTTTTTAAAAACCCAGAAACTCTCATTATAGCACTAGCCTCCTCAATGCTCTCAAGTAAGGAAATTGCAGTGTGAAGAGCAAATAGCCTATCTTGCCTATCATTCCTCTCTCTCTGAGTACACACTATATTGATTGCTGCACAATCAGTGTGAATAGAGTGCAAGCAACCTCATGCCCTCCAGCTATTCTGAACTACAGCTTCCATAATTCCATAAAGACATGCTGACTAAGGTTTATTTATGAGAGTTACCATCTAAAACAGCTGGAGGATACCAGCTTGCCTATCCTGGAGTTTTTATTCAGGACTCATCATCCTTTCCCAATACTTATTTATTTATGTATTATTTATTGCATCTGTATTCCACTATTCCTCCATGTAGCTCAAGGCAGGACACATGACTCTTTCTTCCTATGTTATCCTCATGCAACAACCCTGTGAAGTAGGCAAACAGAGAAAGTATGCGCGGCTGGCCCACAGTCACCCAGTGAGATTCATTGTGGTATTTTGAACCCAGGCCTCCCAGTTTCTAATCCCATACTCCCAAACTCTATTGGGCTGGTTGAGAGCTCCTTAGGGAGAGAAGCATGGTAGTCTTACAAGTCAGTAACTGTGTCAGTACAGTTTCTGTTTTCTAACAAATTCTCCTTCCATTCCCTGCAGTGTTCTCGCCTCCAGGCGATATTACTTTGAGCTTCTCCACAAGCAGGATGACCGGGGATCAGACCATGTGGAAGTTGGTGTAAGTAGATTCCTTTGCACTGTTTTCCCCTTTATGTATGGTCACCTGGCTCACTTTCTCTATCTTTTGGAAGTTTGAAAAATTGAAACAACTCTGGCTTTCTGTAACCTTGTCTCCAACCAAAAAACATGACCACAAGTAAATATCCTCTGTCCATCAGATATAAACCTTTATAATCCACAAAGCAGAACTTCATCTCTTTAGTAGGGAAAAGGAGTATCTATTTGTCAGGCAAACCAAACAGAAGGAAATGCAGAGGGGTCTTAACCTCCTTGGTAAGTTTTTGCAGTAAAGCAAAAGACAATGGAGGGAAAGAGAGAGATCATTGGTCCCCAAGTCCTTTCCCTCTTGCTGCAGAACTTGAGAATGTCTTTTCTCTTTAAAAATTAATTTTGTTCCTCTCTGGGGAAAGAGCCAGAGAAAGTGTGTGAGGGATTTCCTAAATGGTAATTTCTTATACTCTTTCATTCTCAAAATAAAAAAGTCTCCCATCTTCTAGAAACTTTAAAATAGCCTCATTTTCATGCCTCTCAGGCGAGCTGTGTTTCCTTTACAGAAACATTTGATGCACTACTGGCTGCTGGAGGTGAAATATTAGTCTTCTTAAAGAGGCTCCATTCATCCCATTTCTAAATTAAAAGGAATATGAGCCACTCTGTGCAAATGTTTTCCTCCTCCTAGTGGCGATCTCTTGCCATTTTAAAGTGTCTTGCCATTTTAAATATGATTCTAGGTCACTCTAGTGCAGGGGTGCCCAAACGTGGTTCAGGGAGCCAGTCACTATGGCCTGGGGGCTGGATCCGGCCCCAGCACAAATTCCTCTTTAGAAATACTACTAACTAGAGGATTTGAGTACCATTTTTTTTACTCTATTTTACTGAAACAGTGAGTTATGTTCCTCATGCGGAACACATGTGAGCTTTTCCTCTTTTACAGTGCATGCAGACATCCATAATTTGAATGTTGAGCCTGCAGTAGAAGTGAGTAGTTTTGTTGAAGATCCTATTTTCTTTCCTACTTTCAGTGAAAAACTAGTTCCCTGTGTGTTGCAGTAGAAAAAGCCACACACAGCTCTGAGGTCAGACAAGATGACAGGTCTGGGACCTGTCTTGGGAGGAAGAAAACAACTTTCTGGCATGCAGCAAAACCAGAGTACAAATGCCATGGCAGTTGGCCAGTTGAGTCTGTGCACCATTTATAATTTAGCTTTTTAATTTGTCAACTTTGACTAACAGTAAGCTAAGCCAATGGGAAGCAACCTATGAATGCTTACAACTACCAAGAGCACTAGATTGCCCCTTTACCTCTCTAGTCATCTCACTGACCAAAGTAGTGTCTGATTCATACAACTTGCTTAGCCTTTCCCACAAAAAACCCCTGTCTGTAACCATGACAGTATCTCTGGCGCTCATTGGCTAGAATCAGTGATATTACAAAGCCTCATTGCTGTACATCGAACAATTTTCACCTATTTCATATTTTTGTTTTGCTTTAAAAAGTGTGAATGTATTTGCACTGAATGCAGGAACAGAGGCAGCCATCAGAGGAGAGCAGTATTTCCAAATGAATCAAAGTTTCTGACACCAGGATAATGCTAGGCTGCTCTGCTGTCAGAAAATGAGCTGCCGGTCATATCCTTTTTATTACATCTGTGTACTACCTGAACTTACCTTTTATTTTTTTCACAGCGTGCAGCAGCACACCATGGTTCTTTACTCAATAGAAGGAATATGGGTTTTACTCCTTTGCCATGGAACAAATTTACCTAGTACAAGCCATTCAGGATGCTTCCAGATGAGATTTTATTCTCCAGTAACCTATCTCAAACAATGGATTCTAGTGGAGATGGAGAGAGTAGAGTCAAAGATTGTCATCCTCCATCTCTACTTGCAACTTTCCAGTCACCACTTCTGTATCTTCTTTCCCTGGCTGTAAAACATCCATTATGATGGAAAGATGGAACCGCCACACAAACCCCATGTAGGAACAACTGTCCAACTGGAGCCACACATTGTAGGTGGTGGGCGGCTCATGATTCTTTGACCCAACCTAATAATTTCCAGGAACAGGAGGCTGCTTGGCTGGGACTAGAAGAGAGACTTCATTCATGTTACATGTTCCCCCAAGGAGTTATGTTGGAGAATAGTTGAAAAGCCACATAGGCAAAAACCACGGCCTATGCAAAATAGCAATGAATTGAGATTTTAGTGCCTGCTTTCTGGTCTCACTTGTTTTCCTTCTTTTTCATACTCCTGCTAGTTAATCCTCCTCAAAAATGTTATATCCATAAGCAAATATACACAGATGCTTGCTTGTTGACTGACTTTTCACTCTCGTGTCTCTTTCAGTGGCGAGTTTTCCTTCCCAGCTTTAAGTTTGAAGTGATTGATTCTCCCTACATCTCACTCTATACAGGTAAAAAAAAACTCCTTTGAGGATCGGAAGCTTTTAATTTCTTACACACTTGCCCGGCATTCCAGATTGTTATTTGTGTGGTTAAATGTGCACATAAAGACAGTGTGCATGCATGAGAAGCCATCTGTGTCCATAGCACAAAAACCACGGCTTAGAAATGTCACTGATCAGGCTGGCTGGAAAGTGCTTGAAGCTAAAATTAAATCTCAATCTCCCTCTTCCTCCCACTCCCACCTCACGCACGCACGCACACACACACGCGCACACACACAGGGAGAGAGACTATCCCTTAACTCAGAAACAAGTGTTGCGCTAACAGAGCTTCTATTATGGTTCAAAATAGCCAAGAAGGATGCTCAGTTCTGCATTTTACCCTGATTAAAGAGCACTTCCTATTAAACTGTTTTTTTCCATCTTTTAGGAGCCAAGTTAAATCTTTCCTGCCTAGTCTAAGCTTTTGGCAGTCAGTAGTTCTGTTGGCTAAGTATTGTGAATAATTGTTTCATTTTATGTAAGTTGAAATGCACATGTGCTCACTCCAGTGCTTTGTACTACTCTTTAATCTGATTGGCCTTATTACTTGCTGTTTCTTTTTGTTGTTTTTGTCATTATCGTTATCTATGCATCACATTTTATTATTTAACATTGATTATTATTTATTTATTTAATAACTAACATTTACAACATATTTAGTTCAGTAGCATTTTTCTTTCTGGAACATGTAGGCTATTCTGCATGCTATTATGACAAGAAAATGGTGTAGACTTTTTTCCAAACAAACTTCTCTTTCCCTTCTTTCCTCAAGTTGGCTGTTGCTGACTGCTTTACTGGCCGCCACCCACCCCCACCCCCCTTGTGTCACTCTCTGATGAGCTGGATCATAGCTTTTTTCAGTTGGTCCCCTTAGGACCTTGTTGGGTAACACTTTTTGGCAGCAAAACAGGAACCAGCCTGTCAAGTTTCTCTTCTTGGGTATAAATGAGGAGGCCACAGTTTATACTTTTTTTATTAAGGGTTTTAACTGTTTTTATACTTCTATGTTTTATTGTATGTTTTTAGATTACTTGTAAGCTGCCCTGAGTCAGGCTTGCCTGAGTGGGCGGCATAGAAGTTGAAAAATTAAATTAAATTAAAAATTAAATTAAATTCTCTAGGTGCAAATCCCTCTGAAGGACACAGGTAGTTGCTCCAGACATTTGTAGAATGTTGAAATATCAGTTTGCTTCATATTTTTATGAATGTTTACATTCCCATAACCAGGGCAACTAAGGCTATAAAGCTCTGCATGTCCAAACATAGGGGAACTTGCTTCAGAGTAAACATTCATATAATACAAATGGCTAGACTAGACTCAGATGAAGGAATGGAAACAAGAGGAAGAAGCATCAATAATTTAAGATACGCAGATAGCAAAACAACAACAACAACCCAGCAATTATTTGAAACAACTGGCAAAAAACGACAATGATTTGAAACACATTTTAATGACAGTGGAAGAGGATAGTACCATAGCAAAGCAGAGCTGCAGTTGAACATTTAAGAACAAAAATTATCATTATAAACGAACTACACAACTTTTAAGTTGACAATGAAGAATAGTGAAATATTTTATATCCAGTAGTACCTCATACAATGATTTTAATCCCTTCCACGGGCCTCTTTGTTGTACGAAATAATTGCTATACGGTGCATGCATCGTATAGCAATTTTCCCTATGGGATGCATCATACAACGATTATTATTTTTTTTTGCTAAGTGGTTTTTCCCATTGAAAAATTGTTGTATGATTTTTTCCATAGGGAAATTTGTTTTCAGGACATCATTTCCCCCAAAAACCTAATTGTTATGCAATTTCATTGCTATACGAGGTGATTGTTGTATGAGGTTCCACTGTACTTTGGTTTAATCATCAGTCCAAATAGAGACTGTCACCAAGAAATCAGAAGATGACTGAGACTTGGAAGGGCAACAATGAAGGAATAATAAAAGATGATCAGATGTAAGGATGCGTCAATGGATACCAAGGCCAGGATGATCCATGTTCATTCATTCACACTATTGTACTCCCAATCACCATTTATTGGTGCAAAAGCTGGACAGTAAAGAAAGATGGTAGGAGAAAAATTGATTCATTTGAAATTTGGTGCTGCAGACTTTCAGAAAGATGAACAAGTAGGTCCTAGAGAAAATCAGTTTGTCTCTGTAAACAAAAATTATAAACCTGAGGCTGTCCTACTTTGGCCAGAAAGCAAGATTCTCCATAAAAGACAATAATATTGGGAAGGTTGAAGGCAACAGGAAAAGTGGAAGACTAAACTTGAGATGAATTGACTCTGTAAGGGAAGCTACAGATTTGAATTTACAAGAGCTGAGTACCATTGTTGAGGACAGGATATTTTGGAGATCTCTCATGATAACCATTGGTCAGAGACAACTTGACAGCACATAGCAAGAATTCTCAATGGCACTAACAAAGACATCCCGCCCCAAACAACATATAATCATGAACCTAGAAAACCACAGGTTGAAGAGTACTGTATGTATATGTCACTGACTGGGTGTATATGGGCAGCAATATCTTTGGCATCCTGTAAGAAGGAGGTGCCATGTTATTTTCCAAAGGGTCTCCTGCTGCCCTTTTAACTTGCATCTTGATCTCTGAGTAAAAATGAAAAGGCCATCTCAAAGCCATTCCTAGCAAAGACCTGTCAGCTAGTGTCTCCAAAGCTGAGTTATGAATACCTGTCTTATAAGTAGGGGTGTATAGTGTCGAGTTTAATTAAATCCATAGATCTTCTGCTTCCTTCCTCATAACCTGGTCTGGCAGCAGGAGGTACTTGATGAATAGATCCTGCCTGGCATTCAGTAGGCAAGAAGCCTGTAATTAAATGTCATGGGGAGGGACTGGAAAGGTCTGCTTGTACTGCACAGAAATATGGGTGCACAGTTAGCATGAGCAGGATGGGGCAGTTGAGTTGCTGATGAACATGTCTGCAAATGTATGAGCCATGTAGGGCTATTTCCTTCTAGATGCATCAGTGAGTTTCTAGCTTTCTGATTGCCAGCTTGCACCCCATGATAGATTTTCTCATTATTTCTCTCTCCTCCATCTCTTTCCCATGTGGAGGGACAGTTATTAAGCAGGAGTAATTGAATTTGGGATTACAGGAGATTACTGTATGTCATCTTTGGGTAGGGGACTAACATGAGATCTCTTACAATGTTAATTCACAGATAATAATCAGTATAATCTTTTCATAGGATCATTCCTCAATATAGAAAGAGGTTTATAAGTTGTGTCCACAATTGCACAAGATGTGCCCAAGATGGATTTCATGTCAGTGCAGGGAGTTATCCATGCAAGCTATATTGCAGCTTAGCTGTACATCAGCTCCATGCAATGCTTTACTTTGTTGTAGTATTTATGTTCTACTTTTAAAAAGTAATTTAGAAACAATTGAAGCAAATGCAAAATTAATACTGGTATTGATCAAGCAGACCTCAATGGTAAAGGGCAGGGGTTCCCAACCCTTTTACATTGTGGGCCTGACCATGCCCCCCCCGGACAGCTGAGCGGGCCAGACCATGCCCACGGAAGCAGAAGTAAAGGTGCCCACTTCTGAGTTTACAATATCCATGGGCACATTTATGGCTGACGTAACCGTATCAAACCAAAAGATTGTGAGTTCAAGCCTGACATGGGGTGACAGTTGACTCAGCCTTCCAGCTTTCAAAAGTTGCCAGTTATAGCAGTCTAATTTAGAAGTCACAAAGGCATTAATAACAGTGGCTGAGTTTAATTATGTTACTGCTGCATAATTTGGACAAGAAGAGTAACATTGTTTGGACTACATGTCTCATGCCACGTTAGCCTGAAGAAGTAGTCACGAGCTACGAAAGCTTGCTAAGTTTTGAAATTTTAAAGCAGGGGTGCCCAAACTTTTCGGGCAGCTGGCTGGGCACATTGTTCAGCGGGCCGGTCACATGGTTCCTCCCACTGGAAGCGGAAGTAAAATGCACCTTGCAATCATAGCTGTCAAGTATCCCTTATTGGCTGGGAAAACCCCTTATTTTACCCTCTTTCCTGCCGTCACCTCTTATTAATTAGACTGCAATGCCCTATTGCCACATTTGGAGGGCAGCACAAGATAAGCATAGCTGTCAAGTATCCCGTATTTGCCGGGAAATTTCCCTTATTTCCAAATCCAAAACTTGACAGGTATGCTTGCAATCTGTTTTGCAACAAAATGAGATAGATTTTAAGCTGCCATTTTCTCTCCTTAAAGTTTAAGCAGGTCACTTTAAAATGTATCTCCTTCCTGCATTTTGTTTACTGTTAAAGGCATCATCATTGGCTTAGTTACTGAACAGTTTGAGTGAGAATGTCAACACTAAGTGGTAGAGATTACTAGTACTTTTTTCCACTGAGAATGGCAATCCAAATCCTACCCACTCAAAATCTCCTACCTAGATACCAGCCTTCCTACATTTTCCTGCTCTCTTCATATCCAATGTCTCATATTCCCTTTTCTAAGATTGTATCGTCCCTTATTTTCCTTGCAAAGGCTCTTTCTTTCTAGACTCTATTTTCTAGGAGTCTCCAAAATGCTTGCAATGTTTGAGTCATCTTCTCAGCCAAAGAGATTCCAAACTCTCAGCAACACCCAGTAACATACCAGGAATCTCCCTTTTTAAAAAGTGAATTATTTTGTACTGTTTTCAGCCTTGGGCAGTCGTCAGGAAGTTAATGTTTTGCAAAACAACAGGGTCCATACTCAAAAAACTCAATCACAGTGGCTAATTCTCCTTGAAGATGGCTAAGCAGAACCTGAATTAGCCATATATTGTGGATACAAAGCCTGTTTCTGGAAACTTAAGTTTCAAGCAACTTTTACCAAAGTGCTTTGAGCAAATATTCTACTCACCTTTTATTTGAAAATCTCAACTGGCTCTTTTTTTATATAAATTATGTTAAAAGCATATTTTCTTTTTTAAAAAGCATACACGTGTACATTGCCAAAAGAAAACAAAATGATGATCACTTGTAATCTCTAGGGGCTGCGGTGGCTCAGTGGTTAAGAGGCTCGCCTTGTTAGCTCGAAGGCCGGCAAGTCGGCAGTTCAATTCCCAGGTACTGCAGGATGGTTTGAGCACCTATCTCTGTCCCAGCTCCTGCCAACCTAGCAGTTCAAAAGCAAGAAATTGCAAGTAGCTAAATAGAGACCACTTTGGTGGGAAAAGATCTTGGGGACATGAAAGGAGCCTCATTCTGGCATCCCCTGAGCAGAGTTTCTCCAGCAAAAATCCTTTCAACACAGAATAATTTCTGACACAAAATTATTATTATCATCTCTAGAATATACTAAAGCATAATCTTTATTCATGTATTTATACTGTACATAGAAAATTCCCAACCCTATCAAGTTTATTTATTTATTTAGTTTATTCAATTTGTATAGCCTCCCCAATCGACATGCGACTCCGGGCGGTGTACATAAAATCCCCAACATTGAACAATAAAAAAAACCTCAAAAATTCCTAAAACACAAAAAGGAACATCTAGTTAAAAAGTATGTATTAAATTAATACATACAGCACAAAGATATACCGGTCATTTGATTATCCTTTCTCACATCTTTTGTCAATACAGTACTGTATTAGATTATTGGAGTATGATGGTGATGATTTTTGAATTGTTTCCATACTGCCACGTATTTGGAAACACCCTGAAGCACCATAAAACAATCCAAAAAGTTTTTATTCAGTGAAAAATAATAAAGATAGCCAGTAAAATATTTTTCCCCACCAGATGTTTTCCTAAGGTCTTGTCCCATTCTAAAATCTAATAAAATGTTTCAGTTGTTTTTGGTAATAAACTAATTATGGAAGATCTACCTTATAATCTTGACTGAAAGTATGCTCATTTATTCATTCATAATACTTGGCAAGTCGTTTGCCTAGCCCTCTCTTCAGGCATTCAGAGGCAGCACTACTCTTCTCACAAACCAGCTTGAGAGGAGCGTCTTGAATTTCTACCAGCTGAGATCCCATTTGCTGCCTTGATCATGTTGAGAATTGCCTCCGGTTAACTTGGAATTAGAATTGAGTAGGCAACATTGTTGACAAGGACTCCTGGCTAGCAAAGCTGCTTCTTGCTTTCTGGCAGCTGTACCAGCTCCATAGGAGCGACAAGGGCGGTGTGGGCCAGATGAATCGCAGTAAACCCATTCATGTGGATTCATGGGGGCTTCTGGGAATTGAAGTCCATGAACATCTGGAGTGCCAAGGTTTGCCATCATGGAGCTAAACAGATGTGATCAGAAAATCTATGAGGCACATTTTACAGATAAAAGTGGTATGGCCTTTATATTTTACTTTTCTGTGCTTCAGATCACTGAAAAATGCTTTGCTCTTCTGTTACAGCATCAGATTTCTTTATTTTGATGCCATTAAGTGTTTGTGTGATATTGTGCAGATTATAGGAGAATAAAAGAGGAATCATAAAAAGTATATTTTATATTTGTCTCCTGTTCACTCCAGGTTGTCTTGGGAAAGAGGTTGAAGCCATTGAAATAAATTGAGCATTACTGTATTGCATTACATTTTGTTGTTGGGGTTGTATGTGGTAATATTGTTGTTCTTTTGATTATTCATTTGATATTTGTTAGTATGTGTATTATTATATCATTGTAACTTATATGTATATTAATCCTGTTGTTGCCACTCTGAGTCATCCTTTGGCTTGAGTAGAGCGGGGTATAAATCTAATAAATAAATAATAAATAATTGAAAACTTCCATTTCAATGTTCAGTCTCAAGGACTAGTGACTAGGGAACAGCATCTTTTTGTACTTGGAGACTGCTTATCAATGGCTCCTTCTCAGACCGGGAGGAGGTAAAAAGTGGAGTACTACAAGGGTCAGTCTTGGGCATGATGCTCTTCAACACTTTCATTAATGATTTGGAGAAGGGAGTACAGGGAATGCTTATCACATTTGCAGATGGCACAAAACTGTGTGGAACGGATAATAACTTGGGAGACAGGAATAAAATTCAAAAAGTTCTTGATTGGCTTGAACACTGTGCTGAAAAGAACAGAATTAAAATTAACAGATATACTGCAAATGCAAAGTTTTACAGCGGGGTTGGGAGGATATCAAATGCACAATTACAAGATGGGGGAATATAAATGTTAATTATTTTTTCAAATGTACGTTTGTTTGTGTCACGTTCTGAGGTGGTTTCAGTGATCCATCTGCCGGACGAATGCCAGAAGGACTAGCCCAGGTAGTTGCAGGATTAGATCTACAGCCTATTGCATCTGTTAGGGCAGGGGTGCCCAAACTACAGGCTGGATCTGGCCTGTGGTACCAAATCATCCAGCCTGCGCTGCCCTCACCGCTCCCAGAAGTGGAAGTAAAACGCACCCGCACATGCATGAAACACTGCCGTAAATGCACCCTCGGCTGTCATAAACATGTTTACGACAGCCATGGGTGCATTTACAGCAGTGCATCTTACTTCCGCTTCCGGTGGGAGGAACCATGTGACCGGCCTGCTGAACCTCATGACCAGCCTACAGCCTGAAAAGTTTGGCCACCCTTTTCTTAGAGTCCTTATGAACTCTACCTGTATAAAAACTCACTCTTCCCTCCAGAAGCTGCCTTAAGTAATCAAGGTCTCATGCTTGGTTGTGGTATTTTATGCTGCTTGACTCTGTGATTCCTGCCTTCTGAGCCTGAACCCTGCTCTTGCTCCTTTTCATATTAAATCCTTGGTTGTTAGATATCTGATCCACCTGAACTAGGTCTTGTCTACTGGATGAGACTTGGTTTATTCCCTGACTACTTCTGCCTTGACTTTGGTTTTGGACTTTAGCCTAGTTGGCCATGTTCCTGGTGCCTGTATTGTTAGTTCTCCTTCGTATAGTTTGTGAATCCCCACTATTGGGTTATGCGCCTGCGCAGAACGCTGATCGGAGGCTTAAAAAGCTATTGGTCAAAAGTTTTGGCGGTAAGACCGCCCACCGTACCGCCCACCCTGAGGCGCCAGTCTGCCATTTTACCTCAGTTCTCTTCTTTCCGCCTTAGCAGCAGGACGATCGTTGAGAGCTTCCTCAATTTTTTCGTCTTTTCTGAGGGAAAGTCTTTGACGACCTTAACAATTTTTTCGGCGATCTTGTCCTTTGGGCAGGATTGCCACCCCGGTGCTGTTCTTCCTTCTGGTGGACTCAGTTACCTACTCACTCCGGTCACTGTTTCCCCCCCTCAAGGGGGTGGCGGCTGGCCTGCCCTTCGGGGTGCTCGCCTTCTCGAACCTTCCGTCGGAAGAATTTTTTGATGGCTGCAGCCTTCAAGCAGTGTTCTGCTTGCCTCAAGAAGTTCCCTGCCTCCGACGGGCATAGCCTCTGTCTTTTTTGCCTGGGAGAATCTCACCAGAGCCAATCCTGCGCTCACTGTAAGAACTTTACTCGACTTGCAGTCCAAAACCGGAGCAACCGGTTAAAAGCGCACCTTATGGAGCTCACTTTGGCTCCCGCCGCGGCTGCTTCCACCTCTGTCGGTGCCCCTCAGCCCTCTCGGCCTCTACCGCTTCCTCCTTCTTCTTCCACTCTCTCAATCAGAAAGAAGAAAAAGAAGGATAAAAATGGGGAGAAGAAGAAGAAACATGGCTCGGAGAAAAGGCGATCTCTCCCTCCTACGCCTCGCCCTCCGGTTTCTCCGGGGCCCTCGCCTCCCTTTTCGGTCGCGAGATGTCCTTCACCCGGATCTTCGATATGGGGCGGACGGTCCTCTTCGGGGTCTCCTGCAAAAGGTCGCAGGGCTGGGGCTCCAGCTCGCCCACTGCAGGTACTCTCTTCTCCACCTCGTGAGAGGGGCCGTCCACCCACGAGGCAGGCTTCTGTCTCCCCGAGGCCTAGGACTCCGACAATAGACGAACCGGCAACCACCATTCCGGCCACCGTTTCGTCTCCGATCATTCCAACCACCGTTTCGCCGGCCACCGTTTCGTCCCAACCATCGGCGGTGGATGCATCCCAGGTGGACTTCTTTAAAGGGATGTTCGAGGCTATGGCAAAATCCTTTGCCCAACAGTTCAAGGCCTCCATTCCTGCGGCCTCTGCGGCTCCGGTGCCGACCACCGCAAGCCCCAGGGATGTTGGTCCTGCTGTTGCTCCACCGACCTCTCGAGGGTCGAGCGTTTGCTCCGCTGGCCCACCCATATCGTCTTGGTGTGGTCCAGACGTCGATGCGGTGAGCTCCCAACCCGTCGACCCGCCCAGGCGGTCCCGACGTGGATACCAGGATTCCTCCCTCGTCCTCCGATGATTCCAGCGCGTCTTCGGAGGAGGAGGAGGGGGATGTCGACGCCGACAAGACGCCGGACCAGGCTATCGGCGCGCTTGACCCACCGCGTGGTGAGGATCAACGCTCCCTCACGGCAATGCTGACTCGTTTGGGGACCGCTCTTAACCTGAAGGTGGACCAGCCGCCACTGGAGGGCGAGGACCAAATGACCGCCAAATTGGACAAAAAGGCGATTCGACCGGTCCACATCACCATGCTTCCATCCATGTTGACGTCAGCGAAGGCAACATGGAAGAAGCCGGTGTCGTCGCACTCCGTTTCGTCCAGGCTCGACGGAATGTATAGAGTCTTGGACGAAAACGTTGAGTTTCTCCAGGCGCACCCTTTGCCGAACTCGTTGGTGGTCAAAGCCTTCCAGCATAAAACGGCCGTCAGCGGTTTTCCGGTACCTTCGACTCCGGAAGGGAAGAAGCTGGACGCGGTGGGCCGTAGGTTTTACACCACCGGTTCCCTCTTCCTACGAGCCGCTAATTACTCAGCTGCCATGGGCCTCTATCAGTCCCACCTCTGGGAGCAAGTGAAGGTCCTTGCTGCTAAACTGCCTGCTGATGCACAGAAAGGATTCGACGCGCTGGCGGCAGAAGGAGACTTTCTGGCAGAGCAGCAGATGAGGACGGCCAGGCACATTAACGATTACGCGGCCAAGGACATGTCTTCTGCCATCTTACTGCGTTGTCATGCCTGGCTCAGGGGCACCTCTCTCAATGATGCCATGAAAAAGCTCATCGAGGAGTTCCCGTTTGATGGGCAAGGCCTGTTTGGTCAGGACACCGATAAGGTACTGAACGAACTGCGACAGACAAATTCGACGGCTAAGTTCCTGGGGCTCACCACGCCGACTCAGCCTGCCAAACCGCGGTTCCTACCCTTTATGCACCGGTATCGGGGGAACCCACAGCAACAGGGTGGCTCGACTGACCAGCCCAGGCCCGGGTTCTACAAGCAGCGGCGCCAACACAAGCCTCGCTACCAGCCTTACGGACAGGGAAAGCGTTCCGACGCGAAATCCAAGTCCCGGGTTTGAAATTGCGATGGCCAAGTCTCTCTCGCTCCACATCCCATACCTTCCCCTCCGGAACGTCCTCCAGGTGTGGTCGGGCATCACGGATGACCGGTGGGTCTTAAAGATCTTGTCCGCTGGTTACGCCATCGAGTTCGTATGAGTGCCTCGGGTAGGAAGACATCGTTTCACCACCTCGTCCCCCCATTTGGAGGAAGAGATTTCAACTCTTCTGTCCAAGGGAGCCGTCGAGCGGGTAACACCGTCCGACTGGGACAACGGCTTCTACTCGAGGTACTTCGTGGTTCAGAAGAAGGACGGAGGACTTTGCCCAATTCTGGACCTGCGCCGCCTGAACAAGTGCATCCACACCAGGAAGTTCCGGATGGTGACCCTGCAGACCGTCCTCCCCCTCATCAACAAAGGGGACTGGTTCACAGTCATAGACCTCAAGGACGCTTACTTCCATGTCTCCATCCTCGAGGATCACAGGCGGTTCCTCCGTTTCCGCATCGGCAATTCTGTGTACCAGTACCGGTGTCTACCGTTCGGTCTGGCCACGGCACCGAGGGTCTTCACCAAGTGCATGGCTCCGGTGGCTGCCTTCCTCCGTCAGCGGGGGATCAGGGTCTTCCCGTACATCGACGACTGGCTGATTGTCTCCCCCACCAGCTCGTCATCCATTCGGGACACACAATTCACGGTTCACCTCATGGAGAGTCTTGGCCTCAGGATCAACTTCGCCAAATTGAAGTTGGTTCCCTCTCAGCGCGTCGAGTACATTGGAGCGGTACTCGACTCGCTTCTTACCAGGGCCTTCACCCCCCAGAAACGCTTGCAGGACATTGCACATGGGGTGAGTGACTTCCGGACCAAACCGTTCATCCGGGCGAAAAAGGCACAGAGACTTCTAGGCCTCATGGCCTCAACGACGGCGGTAATTCCTCACGCCAAGTTGAAGTTCCGGTCCCTGCAGTCGTGGCTCCTCCACGAATTCGACCCGCTCAGGGAGAGCCAGTCCAAACGGCTGACTCCGTCTCCAGAGCTGATGGACCAGTTACTGTGGTGGACCATGCCACCCAATGTGGCCATGGGGAAGAGTTTTTACCCCCCGCAACCTTCGTTGCAGGTGTTGACCGACGCAAGCAACCTCGGCTGGGGGGCTGCCTGCGGGACTCTAACAGTCAACAATGTTTGGTCGCATCACGAGATGGTGCACCATATCAACTATTTGGAGCTGTTGGCCGTTTGGAAGGCCCTACGTTCCTTCGAGGCACTACTCACCGGCAATGTGGTCCAAGTGGCCTCGGACAATACCACGGCAGTGGCGTACCTGAACAAACAGGGAGGAACGCGGTCCACCATCCTACTTTACCTTGCAGTGCAACTCTGGGAGTGGTGCCTGGAAAGGCACATCTTTCCGATTGGAGTGCACATTCAGGGCAAGCTGAATGTCTTGGCCGACCACCTCAGCCGTCTCACCTCGACGACCCACGAATGGGAAAGTTCGGTTTCACTTACCAGTGATAACTTTCGTTCTTCGAGTATATAGTTTGTGAATACACACTCATGGGTTATGCGCCTGCGCAGAACAGCCGATCGGAGGCTTGAAAAGCTATTGGTCAAAAGTTTTGGCGGTAAGACCGCCCACCGTACCGCCCACCCTGAGGCGCCCGCGCGCCATTTTACCTCAGTTCCATACTTAAGCTAAGCACAGGATAAACCAACTGATCTCATCCGTGCAGCTCAAGAGGGGAGGCAGGGTGGGTAGTGTGTATTCACAAACTATATACTCGAAGAACGAAAGTTATCACTGGTAAGTGAAACCGAACTTTCTCCTTCGTATAGTTTGTGAATCCACACTCATGGGAGATTAGCAAGCTCACACTTACTTGGTCGGTGGGCAGTCGGATGAGATGATCCCACGATGAGCTGAAGATCCCCTAGGTGGACCCGTCAGGGGCGTTGAGTCCGGAGCCCTCTGGTGAGGACGACACGGCCAAGCCTGGCGTCCGCAGTGGCTCTGGTGTCCACCCTGTAATGCTGGACAAATGTGGAAGGTCTGGACCAGGTGGCAGCCTTACATATGTCCTCAAGCGGTGTGCCCTCCAGAAAGGCAGTGGATGTGGCAACCGCCCTGGTGGAATGCGCCCTGACATGCGGTGGAGGTGGCAGTGAGGCTGACTCGTAGGCCAGGTAGATGGTAGAGGTGATCCATTTGGAGAACCTTTGAGCAGAGATGGGTTCACCCTTGGACTTTCCCCCATAGGCCACAAAGAGGCGTTGCGACTTCCTGAACTCTCTAGTCCTGCTGGTGTAAAACAATAAAGCTCGTTTCACATCCAGCGTGTGCCAAGTCCTTTCTTGGGCGTTAGTGGGGTTCTGAAAGAAGGTTGGCAAGGAGATAGTTTGTGCCATGTGAAACTTGGAGACCACCTTGGGCAGGAAGGTGATGTCCGCTTGGAGGACGACGCGGTCGTTGAAGAACTGGAGAAAAGGTGCGTCTGCTCGCAGGGCAACCAGCTCACCAGCTCGTCGTGCAGACGTGATAGCCACTAGGAATGCCGCCTTCCATGTGAGGAGGCGAACATCGGCGGTAGCCATGGGCTCGAATGGGGTCCTGGTGAGCGCGTTGAGCACGGTAGACAATGACCATTGAGCCGTAGGAGTTCTGACCGGGGGGAAAGCGTTCCGTAGTCCCTTGAGGAAGCGCTTCACCGTTTGGTCACGGAAAGCCCCAGCAGCGGGCGAACCAGCCGGGGAGTGTGCCACCACTGCTGCGAGGTGCACTCGGATGGAGGTGATGCTAAGGCCAGACTCCGCCAAATGGAGGAGGTATGTTAAAACGTCCTGCAGTCCCGCCTGCGGGGGAGGCATGTGCTGGGAAGCCAGGAAAGCACAAAAGCGCCTGTATTTGGAAGCGTAGGACCTCCTTGTGGAGGGGCGCCGCGCTAGCTCGAGGATCCTGGACAGTCTGGGGTTATCCTCCACGCGGTGAGGTGGAGGCTGGGCAGGTCCGAATGGTGCAGCTGGCCGTGCTCCATTTGGAGAAGCGTCGGTGACTCCGGCAGTGTGCGATACTGTGACGACATGCGCAACAGTAGCGGAAACCAGGGTTGGCGCGGCCATGCCGGCGCCACCAGAATTGCATTGGTTCTGTGTTGGTACATCCTGGTGAGTACTTTCTGGACCAGAGGAAACGGAGGGAAGGCATAGAGATAGTCCTGATCCCACCGTTTCATGAAGGCATCGCCTTCGGAGTTCAGTCCGATGCCTGCTCTGGAGCAGTACCTGCTGAGTTTCCTGTTGGACTCCGATGCAAAGAGGTCGATGCTCGGCGTCCCCCATGCCTCGCAAAGCGACCGGAACACCCCGTCGTCCAGCTCCCATTCGTGGGTCGTCGAGGTGAGACGGCTCAGGTGGTCTGCCAAAACATTCAGTGTGCCCTGAATGTGCACTCCAATTGGGAAAATGTGCCTCTCCAGGCACCATTCCCATAACTGCACTGCGAGGTACAGGAGGGTGGTGGACCGTGTTCCTCCCTGCTTGTTGAGGTACGCCACCGCCGTGGTATTGTCCGAGGCCACTTGAACCGCCTTGCCGGTGAGCAGCGTCTCGAAGGAACGCAGGGCCCTCCAGATGGCCAGCAGTTCCAAGTAATTTATGTGGTGCACCGTTTCGTGTGGTGTCCAGGTGTCGTTGACCGTGAGAGTCCCGCAAGCAGCGCCCCAGCCGAGGTTGCTCGCGTCGGTCAGTATCTGCAACGAGGGTTGCGGGGGGTAGAAGCTTTTTCCCGTGGCCACGTTGAGTGGTGTAGACCACCACAGCAGTTGGTCCCTCAGTTCTGGAGATGGGGTCAACCGTTTGGACTGGCTCTCCCGAAGTGCGTCGAACTCGTGAAGGAGCCACGATTGCAGGGACCTGAATTTCAACTTGGCATGGGGAATCACTGCCGTCGTTGAGGCCATAAGGCCTAGAAGTCTCTGAGCCTTCTTCGCCCGGATGCACGGTTTGGTGCGTAGTTCGCTCACCCCCTGCGCAATGTCCTGTAAGCGTTTCTGGGGGGCGTAGGCTCTCGTAGCAAGCGAGTCGAGTACCGCTCCAATGTACTCGACGCGTTGAGTGGGAGTCAACTTCGATTTGGTGAAGTTGATCCTGAGGCCGAGACTCTCCATGAGGTGGACCGTGTATTGTGTGTCCCGAATGGCTGACGATTTGGAGGGGGAGACGATCAACCAATCGTCGATGTACGGGAAGACCCTGATGCTCCGTTGACGGAGGAATGCAGCCACCGGAGCCATGCATTTGGTGAAGACCCGCGGTGCCGTGGCCAGACCGAACGGTAAGCACCGGTACTGGTACACGGAATTGTCGATACGGAAGCGGAGAAATCGTCTGTGTTCCTCGAGGATGGAGACGTGGAAGTAGGCATCCTTGAGGTCTATGACTGTGAACCAGTCCCCTTTGTTGATGAGGGGGAGGACGGTCTGCAAGGTCACCATCCGGAACTTCCTGGTGTGGATGCATTTGTTCAGGCGGCGCAGATCCAGGATAGGGCGAAGGCCTCCGTCCTTCTTCTGGACCACGAAGTACCTCGAGTAGAAGCCGTTGTCCCAGTCGGACGGTGTTACCCGCTCGATGGCTCCCTTGGAGAGAAGGGTTGATATTTCTTCCTCCAAATGGGGGGACGAGGTGGTGAGACGATGTCTTCCTACCCGAGGCACCCGCACGAACTCGATGGCGTAGCCAGAGGACAAGATCTTTAAGACCCACTGGTCGTCCGTGATGCCCGACCATACCTGGAGGAAGTTCCGGAGGGGGAGGTACGGGATGTGGAGCGAGAGAGACTCGGCCGTCGCAGCTTCAAACACGGGGCTTGGGCCTCGCGCCCGAACGTTTGTCCTGTCCATAGGGTCGGTAACGGGGTTTGTGCTGCCGCCGTTGTTTGTAGGAGCTGGATCTAGGCTGCTCCGTCGGTCCCTGCTGCTGCGGATTGCCCTGGAACCGCCGTGTGAAGGGCTGGAACCTCAGCCTGGCGGAAGTAGCCGGCGTGGTGAGCCCCAGGAACTTCGCCGTGGAATTGGTCTGGCGCATCTCATTCAGGACTTTGTCGGTGTCCTGACCGAAGAGGCCCTGCCCGTCGAAGGGAAACTCCTCGATGAGCTTTTTCATAGCGTCATCGAGGGAGGTGTCCCTGAGCCAAGCATGGCGACGGAGGTAGATTGCGGAGGCCATGTCTTTTGCCGCATAATCGTTGATATGCCGGGCAGTGCGCATCAGTTGCTCGGCGACGAAGTCCCCCTCGGTGGCCAGTGCGTCAATCCGCTTTTGGGCATCCGCGGGCAGTTTCGCCGTCTCAACCTTCACCTGCTCCCAGAGGTGAGATTGATACAGGCCCATGGCGGCCGAGTAGTTGGCGGCACGGAAGAATAGGGAGCCGTTGGCGTAGAACTTACGCCCCACCGCGTCCAGTTTCTTTCCCTCCGGCGTCGATGGGACCGGAAACCCGCTGGTGGCCGTCCTATGCTGGAAAGCCTTGACCACCAGGGAATTCGGCAGGGGGTGAGCCTGCAAGAACTCGACGTTCTCGTCCAGGACCCGGTACATGCTGTCGAGCCTGGACGAAACGGAGTGGGCCGCCAAAGGTTTCTTCCACGTCGCCCTCGCCGAAGTCATCATGGAGGGGAGCATGGTTATGTGGACTGGCCGCACAGCACGTCTGTCGAGCTTCGCGGTCATCTGATCCTCACCCTCCAACGGCGGTTGATCGACCTTGAGGTTGAGTGCGGTGCCCAGCCTTGTGAGCATGGCGGTCAGTGAGCGTTGGTCCTCACCACGCGGTGGGTCCACTGAGCCGATAGCCTGCTCCGGCGTGCGCTCGGCGTCGACGTCTCCCTCGTCCTCCTCCGACGACGAGCTGGACTCATCGGAAGACGAGGGAGGCAGTCTTTCATCCACGTCGGGACCGCGCCAGTACGGCCTGGGCGGGCCGGCGGGATGGGATTCCACCGCCTCGACGTCCGGACCACACCATGACGGGTTGGGTGGGCCGGCGGAGCGGGCACTCGACCCACGAGAGGTCGGTGGGGCCACGGCAGGGCCGGGATGCCCGGGGCTTGCGGTGGTCGGAACCGGAGCCGCAGAGGCCGCAGGCATGGGGGCTTGGAGCTTGGCCGCAAATGACGCCATGACCTGGAACATCTCTCGGACGAGGGCCATCTGAGATCCGTCCGAGTCCGCTGGAGGCAGAGCCCCGGTAGCCGGCGGGTTGGTGGTCCACGAAACGGTGGGTGTCGAAACGGTGGCCGGCGTCGGTGTCGGCGAAACGGTCGTCGGAACGGTGACGACCGCGTCGTCCGTCGGCGTTCTGGGCCTTGGAGAGACGGAGGCCTGCCTCGGCGAGCGGTTTCTTCCCCGAGGAGGAGAGGGGAGCACCTGAAGTGGGCGAGCTGGAGCCCCAGCCCTGCGTCCTTTATCAGGTGACCCGGAAGACGACCGTCCTCCCCAGATGGAGGATCCCGGAGAAGGACATCGGGCAGTCGAGAACGGCGGCGAAGGCCCGGGAGAGGCGGGTGTGCGCGGGGTGGGAGGAAGCGACCGTATCTTCTCCGACCCATGCTTGCGCTTCTTCTCGCCGTTCCTGTCCTTCTTTTTCTTCTTCCTAATCGGAAGCACGGAGGAAGAGGCCGGCGGCGGCTGGGCGGCAGCAGCGGAGGTGGAAGCGGGAGCGGCGGGAGCCAGAGCGAGCTCCATCATATGCGCCTTGAGGCGATTGCTTCGGTTCTGCACCGCGAGGCGCGTAAACTTTTTGCAATGCGGGCAAGACTGGCTCTGGTGCGACTCTCCCAAGCAGAACAGGCACAGGCTGTGTCCGTCGGAAGCTGGGAACTTCTTAAGGCAAGCCCTGCACTGTTTAAACGCTGCAGCCATGAACCGCGGAAAAATTCTTCCAGTGGAAGTTTCTGGAGGCGAGTACCCCGAAGGGCGGACCAGCCGCCACCCCCTTGAGGGGGGAGACGGTGATCGATGCGGAGAAAAATTGGCTACTGAATCCACTCGAAAGAAGAGACAGAGCCGGGGTGGCGATCCTGCCCGGAGGACAGAATCACCGAGAAAAATTGTTGAAATTTGCCAAAAAGACTTTCCCTCAGAAGGGCGAAAAAATTGAGGAAGCTCTCAACGATCGTCCTGCTGCTACGGAGGAAAGAAGAGAACTGAGGTAAAATGGCGCGCGGGCGCCTCAGGGTGGGCGGTACGGTGGGCGGTCTTACCGCCAAAACTTTTGACCAATAGCTTTTCAAGCCTCCGATCGGCTGTTCTGCGCAGGCGCATAACCCATGAGTGTGGATTCACAAACTATACGAAGGAGAACTGGACGACGAGGTATTTCGGTCCCTTTGCACGGCCTGGGGGACTCCGAGCATCGACCTCTTTGCATCGGAGTCCAACAGGAAATGCCACAGGTACTGTTCCAGGGCAGGCATCGGACTGAACTCCGAGGGCGATGCCTTCATGAAACGGTGGGATCAGGACTACCTCTACGCCTTTCCTCCGTTTCCTCTGGTCCAGAAGGTCCTCATCAGGATGTACCAACACCGGGCCAACGCGATCCTCGTGGCTCCAGCATGGCCTCGCCAGCCCTGGTTTCCGCTACTGTTACGCATGTCGTCGCAGTATCGCACACTGCCGGAATCGCCAACTCTTCTCCAGATGGAACACGGCCGGCTCCACCATTCGGACCTACCCAGCCTCCACCTCACCGCGTGGAGGATAACCCCAGACTGTCCAGGATCCTGGAGCTAGCACGGCGCCCTTCTACAAGGAAGTCTTACGCATCCAAATACAGACGCTTTTGTAGTCCACAGGTGGGACTACAGGACGTCATGGCCTACCTCCTCCATTTGGCGGAGTCTGGCCTTAGTATCACTTCCATCCGGGTCCATCTCGCAGCGGTGGTGGCTCACTCCCCGGCTGGGTCACCTGCCTCTGGTGCCTTTCGCGACCATACGGTGAAGCGTTTCCTCAAGGGACTGCGGAACGCCTTCCCACCAGTCAGGACTCCAACAGCGCAATGGTCCTTGTCTACCGTTTTCAACGCGCTCACCAGGACTCCTTTCGAGCCTATGGCTACTGCGGATGTTCGTCTCCTCACGTGGAAGACGGCCTTTCTGGTGGCTATCACGTCTGCTCGACGGGCTGGTGAACTGGTCGCTCTGCGGGCAGATGCACCGTTTCTCCAGTTTTTCAATGACCGCGTGGTGCTTCACACGGATATCACCTTCCTTCCTAAGGTGATCTCCGAGTTTCATATGGCACAGACTATCTCGTTACCAACATTCTTCCAGAACCCCATCAACGCCCAAGAAAGGACTTGGCACACGCTGGATGTGAAACGAGCTTTATTGTTCTACACCAGCAGGACAAGGGAGTTCAGGAAGTCTCAGCGTCTCTTTGTGGCTTATGGAGGAAAGTCCAAGGGTGAACCCATCTCTGCCCAGAGGTTCTCCAAATGGATCACGTCTACCATCTACCTGGCCTACGAGTCGGCCTCACTGCTACCTCCGCCGCATGTCAGGGCGCATTCTACGAGGGCGGTTGCCACATCCACTGCCTTTTTGGGGGGCACACCGCTTGAGGACATCTGTAAGGCTGCCACCTGGTCCAGACCTTCTACATTTGTCCAACATTACAGGGTGGACACCAGAGCCACTGCGGATGCCAGGGGGCGTCCGGGCTCACCAGGGGGCTCCGGGCTCATCGCCCTTGACAGTTCACCCTACCTGACCATCATATTCATCGTGGGATCATCTCATCCGACTGCCCACCGACCAAGTGAGTGTGAGCTTGCTAATCTCCCAATAGTGGGGATTCACAAACTATACGAAGGAGAAAGTTCGGTTTCACTTATCAGTGATAACTTTTGTTCTTCGAGTATATAGTTTGTGAATACACACTACCCACCCTGCCTCCCCTCTTGAGCTGCATGGATGAGATCAATTGGTTTATCCTGTGCTTGGCTTAAGTATGGAACTGAGGTAAAATGGCGGACTGGCGCCTCAGGGTGGGTGGTACGGTGGGCGGTCTTACCGCCAAAACTTTTAACCAATAGCTTTTTAAGCCTCCGATCAGCGTTCTGCGCAGGCGCATAACCCAATAGTGTGTATTCACAAACTATATACTCGAAGAACGAAAGTTATCACTGGTAAGTGAAACCGAACTTTGGTTGCCCACTTCTTGGACTCTCACTGCTTGCTTGCTTTTTAAGTACCCTCAATATTTCTTATTTTGCAGCTATAATATTATTATTTATAATGTTGAATATACTGCCCTGATGAAGGATGATTTATAAATTTATATAAATAATACCAGGACACATAAGGATTGGCAAGCAAGCAGAATAATTAATCTGGATGGGTGGATGGGCATATTGATCTGGTTGCATCCTAAAAACTTGATTTTGAAAATTAACTAAGCTTCTTGCTAATTAATGTAATATACCTCTTTTAAAAATTAATGTCCGCTAAATGCAAAGCATATGCTTTAGGCTTATTCATCCGTCTTGTTCAGCTTCTCTTTCTCTGGGGCAGGCAATGGATTGATCTGTATTAGTGTTTGATATTCATGTAGACTTCTTGGTTCATTCATTTTGAAGTTGCCTCTCCATAAGCACTTTGACAGACTAGAATTGAATACAGCTGTACAGTTGCAGAAACTTTTTCTACCTATGTAATGGTAGTGCTGATTGGAGGTTTCCCCACGTGCCATGTCTGGTTCATTCCTCATAGCTAGGGATGTGGAGGATTTGATGAGGCTGATAGGTTGGTTGGTTGGTTGGTTGATGCTTCTGGTTCTGCCATCTCCTGTGACTGGACTCCCCTCCCCCACTTCCTAGGATTAAGTGAGATGACAAGATGAGCACAGAGCAGTGGATAGCGGTGTTTCTAATTTCTTACACTTCTGTGCTTGTCTTTCACCAATCTGTGAAAACAGACAGCCTCATCTAGTAAACATGACATTAAAGGCAGTCAGTGCTTAATTGATATGGCATTTTGTTCCTCCCAGACACCAATGATGTCATTCCTGGCAGCTTCACATTTTTGGGAGGAGTGGGAGGGAGATGTGTGCTTTGCCTTCCTGAGTACTTCATATCCCAAGAGAAACAATTTCATGCTTTGTTTTCTGTGTGTTCAGAGGATCAAATATTTTCATAGTAACCCTTGTGGAGTTTTTTAAGTGAGAGTGTAAATGAGAAGCAGCATGCAATACATCTGTGGAGATCTATAAGCTGCCAGTTTGGGCGTTAAGTGCTTTCATTGTTGCTTGATAAAAACTACATGGTAACATGAGAGCCGCAGTTTGGGGTGTTTTTTAGGGCGGAATGAAGGATGCAAAGTGAAGCAACAGGCAAGATTGGCAACCTGGTTAATAACTGTGTGTCATTATAGAATACTGGAATTGTTGTTATGTGCCATCAAATTGTCTCTGACATGTGGTGGAGAATGTTGGAATCCATGCCTGAAAAAGTTCCTGTGGGGAAGATATCAAACAGAAGTTTATCAGAATAGGGAAAATAACGTGGTCCTTGTATCATGATCCAAAGCAAGGCTGTTTAATTCCTTTATAAGACCATAAAACAGGTGCCCAAACTTTTTGGGCCATGGGCCGGTCACGTTGTTCAACAGGCAGGTCACATGGTTCCTCCCACCAGAAGTGGGAAATGTGCCTTGCAATCTGTTTTGCAACAGGATGAGATAGATTTTTAGACTGCCATTTCTCTGTTTAAACCAGGGGCGCCCAAGCTATGGTCCATGGGCTGGATCCGGCCTACAGGCCATAGTTTGGGCACCCCTGCCATAAAATATCAAAAAATAGTAAACATTTGTGGCCTACAGGACCCTTCTTGACCTCATCTGTTTTGGATGTTTTAGTGGTCTATAAACATTCCTATGTGGCATAGTGGACAAAGCAGTGAACTAGGATTCAAGAGACTTGGGTTCAAATCTCTCCTCAGCTACAGAAACTCACAGCAGGAGGGTAGAACTGATAAAACTGCTCCTTAACCTATCTCACTTTCCTTGAAAGCCTTATTAGAGTTGTGATAAGCTGGTTCCACCTTAACAGCATATAACATGTAGGAAAGGTTTTATGTTTTCTTATTTTCAGTTTGGCATGTGATTTTTATTTTGATACTAGCAGAGATTGCCCGGCGGTGCCGGGCTGTTTTAAATTGTTTTAGAAGGGTTTTTTTTAGTTAATGTTTGTAAAAAAGAGGTTCGTCTGTAATTGTCATTTTTAAAATGTTTATTTATACACACGGGCTGTTATAAACTGTGATCAGGTTTATTGGTGTTTTTTTGTGGATTTTAAAAAGAATAAAGGATGCTATATTTTTAAATATTTTTTATTTAACCAAATAATGTTTTATTATGTGTATTTTATTTTAATAGGTTTAACGTAGGTAATAATTTTAAAAATTTGAAAGTACATATTTTCTTTGCATTCAATGTTTTTAAACTGTGTTTAGATGTTTTGGGTCTTTATTTGAATTAAAACTCAACACTGGATTTTAGAAATGTTTTTATTTTGCTTAGGTTTTATTTGTGATTTGTGTGAAATTGTGATATTTTGTTATGTTTTTGACTTGTTTTTAGTCGTGTGGCCTCTGGGTGGGGCTGTTGAGTCTTTTTGAGTTGTTTTTACGATTGTGCCCTGCAGGTGGGGCTGCTAGGGGTTTTGGTTTCATTTTAGGTGTTTTTTCTCTTCTGGCCTCTGGGTGGTGCTTCTTCCGGTAAGTCGTCTTTGTTTGTTCATTTAGGTTCCGGACGTCGTGGAGGGAGGACGTGTGCAGGTAAGATTGCTGGTTTTATTTATTTAGGATGTTTGTTTTTTGAAGGTTTAGTGGTGGTGGTCTCGGGGGTGTTTATTTTTGTTATTGTTTGTTTTGGTTTAGTTTTAGGTTTGGTTATTTCTGGGTTTTTTTATTTTTTCTTGTTTGTTTTTGTGGTTTTTTAGTTTTCTAGTTAGGTGTTTTGTTATTGTTTTTGTTTATTAGTTGGAGTTTGTGTTTGTGTTTTTTGTTTTTTTTTTAAATGGTTATTTTAAAAAAAATGGACTTGTGTGTGGGGTGGGCTTCCCTTCCCGTGGCTTGGATTCGGTGGCCAGGCCGCGGGAACCCCAGTGCCGCTTCAGGTGGCGTTGGGGGGTGGGCTTCCCTTCCTGTGGCCTGGCCTCGCTGGCCGAGCCGCGGGAACCCAGTGCCGCTTCAGGCAGCGTTGGGGGGTTAGGCTTCCCTTCCTGCTGCCTGGCTTTGGTGGCCGGGCCGCGGGAACCCCAGTGCCGCTTCAGGCGGCGTTGGGGGGTGGGCTTCCCTTCCCGCGGACTGGCCTCGGTGGCCAGGCCGCGGGAACCCCAGCGGCGCTTTAGGCTGCTTGTTTGTTTTTTAGTTTTCACGCGGCGGCCTTCTCAGCATTCTGGGCGCTCATGGCACACAGGACTCTGGGGCTTGTAGTTTTCAGTTTGTGTTTACCGTTTGTGCAGCGGTTTTTTCCTGCGGCTTGTTTTTGATTGGTCGTGGCGCGTTTCTGAACGTTCCTTTTGCTCGCACCGCTCAGCCTGATTGGCTGTGGCGTGGCGCGGCACAAGGAACATTGGGAAGTGAAGTCTTTTCCTTTTGTTTGCGTTCATGGGTCTCCTGCCCCACTGGTGCATTTCTCAACCCCCCCAGTTACCTCCGTACCCAGTTCAGGCAAGTGTACGAATGCTCGGTCGGGGCTAGTGGGGCCTGGTGCACGATCCTTTGTCAAATTACAATGGTTAATGCACAGATTTATAGGTATAGATTCCATTTTACAGTAGTAGTTTGCTGAGAATATCTGCCATCATACAAACAAAGAGGAATGCTGTACAGAGGACTTAATCTTCCTCTAACCACCATCTGTACTCCAACCAAGCATTATTGTGTTTTGTGTTTTGAACTTTATGCCAAGGATAAACCTGAATAATTATAGCACCTTTGAAATAAAACAAGGTTAGGTAGTGCCATTATTAATTCACTTTGATTATCAAAAATCACACAAGCTTTCAAGTACTATGAGACTCTTCTTCAGGTTAAATATTACAGTCCTTGCTGTGAAAGAAGGGACAAAACAATCTAGAAATCATTCTGTCCAGATATTGAGGCTTCGGGATCTGTAAAATAAAATTCCAAGTTGGAGGGCTGCAAACTTAAAGAAGCAACTTTGATGTATCTGGTTTCACCTCAGGGCATGTAGGATCAATTGTTTTTCTTTATTTCTTTCAACAAAGTACAGTAATACCCCGGATAACGCTAAAAATTGGTTCCACGAGTCTTAGCGTTATCCGATTTTTAACGTTATGTGATACATCAGTGCTTAGTTTTAGAAATGGATCAGATGAGGGTCAAAAAACTGAACTAAGAAAGAAACATTGCTGGCTGGTGGTTCGTTCTTTCAAGATAGTAGTGTTCGACTCTCTCTGGGAAGGGCCCATGAGTGGATCTTGAGTGGATCTCACACTACTGTGTGGGATGTAATAGTCCCTTACTCATACCATAAGCATACCTGGCAAAAATGTTGCAACCTCCCACCCCAAAGGATCAAGGGTGTCATTTGAGGCTGGTTATGTATCTGTCTCATTAACTTGTTGTGCAAGTTCCTTCTTTGCAATTATCTACCTTTTACCGGTTTCCTCTTATATAACAGCTACACCTCTGATGGTACTAGCTTACTTCAGTAATCCATCTCTGTAATCTCCTACTTATATTATTGTAATCTGTTGCTACTGATCAAGACACTTCTGTTCATATGAAATATTGGAACTTTGATCACATAAGAATGATGAGGTTAAACATTGTTATAATTCTGTGCCAGTATTGTACTATCTCTTGAGATCAAGAATAACTTGTACCATAATAATGAGAAGGGAAAAGTTGAGAGAAGGAAAGGAACAGTTCTCGATCCAAAGCATACTACATTATCTGTCTAACATGGTGGAGCCAGCGTTAGGACATGGACATGTATGGCTTCCAATGGAACCAGGTCCCTGGTTTTACTAATGGCCTGACTGCTAATGAAAGCAGCAAGATGAATTCTGAAATGTACATGGCTATATTTTCTGCTCGGATTCTCCCCAATGCTACAAAACTGATAGGATGCCGCTTTGTACTTTTTAAAAAAAAAATCATGTCAGAAGCACACAAAGGTGCTTTCTGGGTTGAAAGGAGTTTTGCTGGAGGAACTCAGCTCAGGGGATGCCCGAATGAGGCTCCTTTCATGTCCCCAAGATCTTTTCCCACTGAATTGGTCCCTAATTTTCTACTTGCAATTTTTTGCCTTTGAACTGCTAGGTTGGTAGAAGCTGGGACAGAGATGGGCACTCATTCTGTCATACAGTACTTGGGTCTTGAACTGCTGACTTGCTAACCTTCCAGCTAACAACTTTAATGGGGAAAAGAAGTATCCTTTAAGCCCCCTCTATCCCACCACCAGCCAGGGAGTGTGGGATAGAGGGAGGAAGGAAGGATCCTTTAAGTCCGTTTCCACCCCTCATCCCACCACCAGCCAGGGAGAGTAGAATGGGGGGGGGGGATCCTTTAAGATCATTTCCACCCCATCCCACTGCCACTGACTGTCAGGAGGTGGGGAAGGCAGGATTGGCCGAGATCCACCTGGCAAGAGAGCTCCTTTGAAAGCCACCCTTCACTCAGCTCCTAGCAGTCAACAGTGGGCGATTTGGGATTTTGAAATCTGTTTTTATACATTTTTAACTGTTGTACGCCCCCCTGAGTCGGGTTCTCCTGATTGGGCGGCATATACATTTAAACATTAAATTAAAATTAAATTAAACAGTGGCTGCTGAACTGCACAAGTGGCGGTGGCTTTCAAAATAGCCCTGTCTCCAGCCACCGATCCTCTCTAGTCACTGAACCACATTGTGTGGGGCTGTTACTGGCGTATAAGACACACTCCGTTTTTCCGGTGTATTTTAAGGCGGGAAGTGCGTCTTATACACCGGCAAATATGGTAGTTTCAGAAAGGTGATAGTGACTAACATGGCTACCGCTTCAAGAATTTTTAATGGAGATAAGTTTCAGGAAGCCAGTAATACTGCATGTAGAGCTACATTGTCATGTTTGGCATGTGTTGATTTATAGCATACAACACTAGTCTATTCTGCTGTGGAGTAGCACACGGACAAAACTGCTGTTCTTAGTATTTGTAGGCGTATATCCCACTCTGAAACAGCCAGTTTCCTAAGTATGTTATTTCTTGTGACAACAATGTTTTTGTAGGTCCGGGTTTGATCCAGAGTGATGCCCAAATACTTTGGAGTACTGCAGTGTTCCACGATTTTGTCTTCCCAATTAACTCAGAGCTATTGTTCTTACTATTTGTAAGGATGCATACTACCTAGTTTCCTAAGTACAGGTCCCCACATCTGTGGGTCCCATTCCCGTGGTTTCTGCTTTGTACAGATCCAATAATATTTAAAAATAATCCTGAAAGACATAAATATGTATGTATTTTTGTGGCTGCTTTGCTATTCTTACATCATCTTATGACTTCCCCTAGTTCTGCCAATACGAAGGCAGTAGAAAGGTTATTGGATTCAATGTGAATACCTCTTTGGTGTTTTATTTTTATTATCCATTGATTGGTCTTGCCTGCCAAAATCAGTTGGTGTGCTAGTTTATGTGCTATACAAATTGAATAAAATAAATAAATGAATATGTTAGGGTTATATTTGCATAGAGTGTCTTTTTGTTTGGATTGTTGTCCAGTCTCTTCAGTTCACTCTTCAGTTTTGTTCAGTCTCTTCAGCTTTCTGGCTGCTTCTTATCATGTTAAGTTCCATTACAGTGTCTACCTAGTGAATACTTTCTGTTTCTTCAAGAGTTGAGATCAGGTTTCTCCTACCTTTTTCATATGTTCCCTAAAAGATTTTTCTTTGAGAATGAGATCTGGGATATATTCATCTGGTAGCCTTTTGGAATTTTCATTAGTAGCCTTCAGATTTGTAAGGCCATCCTTAGAAAGGCCCATTTGCCATCTACATTATTTATTTTCCAATATTGCCCAAAACTCTTCTTTTAACTTGTTCTATATTCCACCACCCAGCTTTTATCTTAACATTGTATCTTCATGAATATTTTTAAAAATCATGTTCATGTATCATTTTTATATCAATATCATTTTTTATATTTTAATCTTTTATTACATTACATTGCGTTTGTAGGGGTTCTCATGTATTGTCTTTTAGACTGTGCTTTGTTAATTTTACAGTGTTTAGTTTGTTTTTATGTAGAGTGACTTAGGAGCCTCAATCCTAGGGCAACTCACAAATTGAATGAATGAACAAATGGGGGGACTAAAGCCATTGATCATTGACAGCTGCATCTAACTTTTGTTGAAAGTCATGAAGTCATAAGCTATCAGTATATTTACAGAATTCTAGGAGCCTGAGTTTACTTCTCACCAGTCACATGTTTTCTCCCCTCTGCTCTTCCTTTCAGATGAATCCAATATGAAAATGAATGAAGTGGAACATGTGCCTCAGTCTCTTGCCAGCCACACTGGCAGCTACCTCTGGAGTGAGCACAGGAGTGAGCAGGTAGCAGATATGCTGAAGGCTGACCCTCGGGACATTTTCTTCCTCAGTAAGTATGTGAGGGCTTTTCTTTTGCTTGTTATCACATTATCTGTTAGAGAAACAGGAGGAGTTGGGAGTGGGGCTGAAGGGTTTTGGAAATCTATCTTGATAAAGTTAAAGGTGCATCACTTCTTCAGTAGAGAGGAATGGACAGGAATCATTGAATGTGATGATGATAGTTCTTTTTAGCTTCCTTTAATCCTGTTCTTGTGTCCCAGACTGTATAGCAGTCCTAGTGAACCTCTGGTTTATGGGCCTCCTCCTGCCCATAAAAGTCTGTCATCTGGTCTCCCCAGGCAATCTTTGCCCTTCAGAAGAGAGGTAAAATGCAGGAGGAATTGAGCCAGAGCTTTGAGCCTATAGCTCTGTCACTGTCCAGGAAAGATAAAGGGGGAACAAAGCCAAGTCCATGTGACAATTGGTTAATACACAAATTCAGGGGTCACCTGAAGCACTGGGTTACTTTATTTTACATTTCTTTCAAATTCCTTCTACTGAGAAGGTGAGAAGACAGTTAAATCAAGCATACACAGCCAGGACACTCAGCCAGAGTGAGGGCATCCAGCTTCTCCACAGAAAAGGAGATGTGTGAAGACCAGGAAGATCAACTGTGTCAAGAAGCACATAGCAGGAAATGGTAGACTACTCAACAGTTGACTATGAAAAAATTGCTTGGCACTTTGCAGATAAAATTGCTCAAAACCATACTAACATGAATGCTTGTAACTGAGGCAGTTCCACTGGAATGATGTAGACAAGATCCTTGAAAGGATGAAGGCTCATCCTCGTTAAGGAGCCAGGGGAGGTCTAGCGGAGTGGGTAATGGATGTGATAAATGTCTCTGTTCAATAAGTCAGGGTTCTAATTTCCCTGAAAGAGATTGTTATAAGACCATAGTTGAAAAAGCTCTCCTTGAATCCCATCATGTTGGACAACAACCCAGCAGTCTCTTAACATCACATTTTTGGATAAAGTGCTTCAGCAGGTGTTGGTCATCCAGCTCTAGAAATTCCTTAATAAAATGGATTATTTAGATTAATTTCAATCTGACTTCAGATCTGGCTTTGGTCACCATGGTGGATGATCTACATTGGGAATTTAACTGGGGAAGTATATCCCTCACCTACACTGGGAACCTAACTGGGGAAGTATATCCTTGTTAGTTCTGCTGAAACTCACACCAGTTATTGATACTATTTACCATGATAACCTTTTGTATTACAGTAATTTTGCCTTTTCTGTAGAGCTGATAACAGAAGGTGATATAGGGGGACTTCTTTTCAATACCTTGGTTGTTGGCTTATAGTATCCTTCAGGGTTGAGTTCTGTCTTGTCCCCTATGTTATTTAAATATGCATGAAACTGATGAAAGAGATTGTCTACAGTTTAGGAGTTCATTTGCATTGAGATGCTGATGATACCCAACACTTATTCCTTTCTGTCTAAATCTCAGGAAGCTGTTTCAGTGCTAGTGTCTGGAGTCAGTAATGGACAACATGAGGATAAATAAACTGAGGTTTAATTCAGACAAAATAGAAACGTTTCTGATCAGTCAAAAAAGCAAATTAGGGAATAAAGATTCATTCTGTGCTGAATGAGTACAGTTTTCACTAGCTATCTGCCTGTTTCTGGGCACAAATGAAAATGCTGACCTATAAATGCCTATATCAGGGTTTCTCAACCTTGGGCCTCCAGGTGTTCTTGGATATCAATTACCAGAAGCCCAAGTCAGCACACCTGCTGAACAAGGCTTCTGGGAATTGAAGTCCAAGAACATTGGGGGGAGGGGGGCATGGTTGAGAAACTGGCCTATACAACTTGAGTCTGGGTTGTCTGAATGACTGTATCCTCCCTTAGAAACCTACCTAGGCTTTAAGAGCTGTGGGAAAGGCTCGTCTCATGATTCCAAAAACTTCAGAAGCCTGATTGGGACTCAAGAGGGCTTACTTAATGGCCACCTCCAGGCTTTGATACTCATTAAATTTGTCCACGCTTAGCTATCCTTTCAGCAGCAGACTAATTTTTTTTTGTTTGAGCAGGCTTCTGATATTTAAGAGCTTCCAGTTATAATATCCCATTGGATCTGCTGACCTCATTGTTTTAAATGAAAGTATTACTACTGATTTTAATTGATTTTAAAGAGTTTTAATTTTAATTGCATTTAAATCATATAATTAAGTTTAATTATATTTTAATGTATTTTATTGTATTTTGATCTGCTGTTGTTTTAAATTATCTTGGAAGTGACCAGGCAGAAATGCTGTAAATAAATAAGAAAGAAAGAACATAACCAGGAGAGGCACATTTAGTTTGCTGGAGAGAAGGATAGCTTTCTTTGTTGTGCTCTGAAAGAAAGCAAATGGGGAAGAGTTAAATAAATATTAGTTCTCCTTCGTATAGTTTGTGAATCCACACTCATGGGTTATGCGCCTGCGCAGAACGGCCGATCGGAGGCTTGAAAAGCTATTGGTCAAAAGTTTTGGCGGTAAGACCGCCCACCGTACCACCCACCCTGAGGCGCCCGCGCGCCATTTTACCTCAGTTCTCTTCTTTCCGCCGTAGCAGCAGGACGATCGTTGAGAGCTTCCTCAATTTTTTCGCCCTACTGAGGGAAAGTCTTTTGGCAAACTTTACAATTTTTTCCGGTGATCTTGTCCTTCGGGCAGGATCGCCACCCCGGTGCTGTTTCTTCCTTCTGGTGGACTCAGTTACCTACTCGCTTCGGTCACCGTTTCCCCCCTCAAGGGGGTGGCGGCTGGCCAGCCCTTCGGGGTAACCGCGTTCCAGAAACTTCCGCTGGAAGAATTTTTTTTCTTTGATGGCCGCGGCCTTCAAACAGTGTTCGGCTTGCCTGAAAAAGTTTCCGGCCTCCGACGGGCATAGCCTTTGTCTTTTCTGCCTCGGAGAGTCTCATCAGAGCCAGTCTTGCCCTCACTGCAAGAAATTCACCCGTCTGGCAGTGCAGAACCAGAGCTACCGGCTCAAAGCCCATCTGATGGAACTCTCTCTGGCTCCCGTTGCGGCCGCTTCTACCTCTCAGCCTCCTCCGCCTTCGGCTTCTTCTTCCGCTCTTCCCATCAAGAAGAAGAAGAAGAGGGACAAGAACGGGGAGAAGAAGAAGAAACACGGGTCGGAAAAGAGGCGATCGCTCCCGCCTACTCCGCGCACCCTGTTTCTCCGGGACCTTCGCCGCCATATTCGGTCGCAAGATGTCCGTCGCCCGGGTCTTCCATCTGGGGAGGACGGTCCTCCTCGGGATCGCCTGAAAAAGGACGCAGGGCTGGGGCTCCAGCTCGCCCACTTCAGGTGCTCCCGTCGCCGCCTCGTGGGAGGGCCCGTTCGCCTACGAGACAGGCCTCCGTCTCCCCAAGGCCCAGGACTCCAACGCTCAACGACGCGGCAATCACCATGCCGGCCACCGTTTCGTCGCCGATTCTGCCAGCCACCGCTTCGTCGGCCACCGTTTCGTCTCTCCCGACGATGCCGGATCCAGCCCAGATGGAGCTCCTGAAAGGGATGTTTGAGGTCATGGCTCAGACTTTTGCCAGCCAGTTTAAGACCTCCATGCCTGCGGCCTCTGCTGCTCCGGTTCCGACCACCGCAAGCCCCAGGGATGTTGGCCCTGCTGTGGCCCCTCCGACCTCCCGAGGGTCGAGTATCCGCTCCGCTGGCCCACCCACATCGTCGCGGGTTGGTCCAGACGTTGATGCGGTGGACTCCCATCCCGCCGGCCCGCCCAGGCCGTACTGGCGCGGTCCCGACGTGGATGTAAGAGTTCCTCCCTCGTCCTCCGATGACTCCAGCGCCTCTTCGGAGGAGGACGAGGGAGACGTCGACGCCGAGAGGACGCCGGACCAGGCCATCGGCGCGGTTGACCCACCGCGTGGTGAGGATCAACGCTCGCTTACGGCCATGCTGACACGCCTCGGCACCGCTCTGAACCTGAAGGTGGACTAGCCCCCACTGGAAGGTGAAGACCAAATGACCGCCAAGCTGGACAGACGGGCGGTACGGCCGGTACACATCACCATGCTACCGTCCATGTTGACGTCGGCGAAGGCGACATGGAGGAAGCCGGTGTCAGCACACTCCGTTTCGTCCAGGCTCGACGGCATGTATAGAGTCCTGGACGAGAACGTCGAGTTCCTGCAAGCGCACCCCTTGCCTAATTCCCTGGTGGTCAGGGCCTTTCAACACAGGACGGCCACCAGCGGGTTCCCGGTGCCTTCGACCCCGGAAGGGAAGAAGCTGGACGCGGTGGGCCGTAAATTCTACGCCACCGGTTCCCTCTTCCTCCGCGCCACCAACTACTCGGCTGCCATGGGCCTTTACCAGTCTCACCTCTGGGAGCAAGTGAAGACCGAAACGGCGAAGTTGCCCGCCGACGCCCAGAAACGGATCGACGCGCTGGCATCCAAGGGCGATTTCCTGGCGGAGCAACAAATGAGAACAGCCAGGCATATCAATGACTATGCGGCGAAGGACATGGCGTCTGCTATCCTGCTCCGTCGTCACGCCTGGCTTAGGGGCACCTCCCTCGATGATGCTATGAAGAAGCTCATCGAGGAGTTTCCCTTCGACGGGCAGGGCCTCTTCGGGCAGGACACGGACAAGGTCCTCAATGAAATGCGGCAGACCAACTCCACCGCCAAGTTCCTGGGGCTCACCACGCCGGCTCCGGCTGCCAGGCCGAGATTCCAGCCCTTCACGCGACGGTACCAGGGGAACCCGCAACAACAGGGTGGTCCCGTGGAACAGCCAAGGTCTGGCTCCTTCAAGCAACGGCACCAGCACAAGCCCCGCTACCAGCCCTACGGGCACGGCAAGCGTTCGGACGCTAAGTCCAAGTCGCGCATTTGAAGCTGCGACGGCCGAGTCTCTCTCGCTCCACATCCCGTACCTCCCCCTCCGGAACTTCCTCCAGATATGGTCAGGCATCACGGACGACCGGTGGGTCTTAAAGATCTTGTCCTCTGGCTACGCCATCGAGTTCGTGCGAGCACCTCGGGTAGGAAGACATCGTCTCACCACCTCGTCCCCCCATTTGGAGGAAGAAATATCAACTCTTCTGTCCAAGGGAGCCATCGAGCGGGTGGCACCGCCCGATTGGGACAACGGCTTCTACTCGAGGTACTTTGTGGTTCAGAAGAAGGACGGAGGACTTCGCCTGATTCTGGACCTGCGCCGCCTCAACAAGTGCATCCACACCAGGAAGTTCCGGATGGTGACCCTGCAGACCGTCCTTCCCCTCATCAACAAAGGGGACTGGTTCACAGTCATAGACCTCAAGGACGCCTATTTCCATGTCTCCATCCTCGAGGAGCACCGAAGGTTCCTCCGGTTCCGCATCGGCAATTCGGTGTACCAGTACCGATGTCTACCGTTCGGTCTGGCCACGGCACCGCGAGTCTTCACCAAACGCATGGCTCCGGTGGCTGCCTTCCTTCGCCAGCGGGGAATCAGGGTCTTCCCATACATCGACGACTGGCTGATTGTCTCCCCCACCAGCTCGTCGGCCATTCGGGACACGCAATTCACGGTCCACCTCATGGAGAGTCTCGGCCTCAGGATCAACTTCACCAAGTCGAAGCTGATTCCCTCTCAACGCGTCGAGTACATCGGAGCGGTACTCGACTCGCTTGCCACCAGAGCCTTTGCACCCCAGAAGCGCTTGCAGGACATCGCGCAGGGGGTGAATGATTTTCGCACCAAACCGTGCGTCCGAGCAAAGAAGGCTCAAAGACTGCTAGGCCTTATGGCCTCAACGATGGCTGTGGTCCCTCACGCCAAGTTAAAGTTCTGGTCCCTACAGTCGTGGCTTCTGCACAAATTTGACGCGCTCCAGGAGAGTCAGTCCAAACGGCTAACTCCGTCTCCGGAGCTGCGGGACCAGCTTCTGTGGTGGACGACGCCACTCAACATTACAACGGGGAAGAGCTTTTACCCCCCGCAACCCTCATTGCAAATATTGACCGATGCAAGCAACCTCAGCTGGGGGGCTGCCTGCGGGACTCTCACGGTCAACAACCCTTGGTCGCCTCAGGAGATGGTGCACCATATCAACTACTTGGAGCTACTGGCCATTTGGAAGGCCCTCCGTTCCTTCGAGAGCCTGCTCATGGGCAAGGCGGTCCAAGTGGCATCGGACAACACCACGGCTGTGGCGTATCTGAACAAGCAGGGAGGAACACGGTTCACCACCCTTCTCTACCTCGCTGTGCAACTCTGGGAGTGGTGCCTGGAGAGGCACATTTTCCCGATTGGAGTGCACATTCAGGGCAAGCTGAATGTCCTGGCCGACCATCTCAGCCGCCTCACCTCGACGACCCACGAATGGGAACTGAACGACGAGGTTTTCCAGTCGCTTTGCGAGGCCTGGGGGACTCCGAACATCGACCTCTTCGCAACGGAGTCCAACACGAAATGCCACAGGTACTGCTCCAGGGCGGGCATCGGTGTGAACTCCGAGGGTGATGCCTTCATGAAACGGTGGGATCAGGACTATTTCTACGCTTTTCCTCCGTTTCCGCTGATCCAGAAAGTTCTCACCAGAATGCTTCAGCACAAGACCAGGGCCATCCTAGTGGCCCCAGCGTGGCCTCGCCAACCATGGTTTCCGCTGCTGTTGCACATGTCATCTCAGTATCGCACGCTACCGGAGTCACCGACGCTCCTCCAAATGGAACAGGGCCAGCTTCACCACTCGGACCTACCCAGCCTCCACCTCACCGCGTGGAGGATAACCCCAGACTGTCCAGGATCCTGGAGCTAGCCAGGCGCCCTTCCACAAGGAAGTCCTACGCTTCCAAATACAGACGCTTTTGTGCTTTCCTGGCATCTCAGCAGACCCCCCTCTCGCAGGTGGAACTGCAGGACGTCTTGACCTACCTCCTCCATCTGGCGGAGTCTGGTCTCAGTATCGCCTCCATCCGAGTACACCTCACAGCGGTGGTGGCTCACTCTCCGGCTGGCTCGCCCGCTTCCGGCGCTTTCCGCGACCAAACGGTGAAACGTTTCCTCAAGGGATTGCGGAACGCCTTCCCTCCGGTCAGGACTCCGACGGCCCAATGGTCACTCTCTACCGTCCTTAACGTGCTCACCAGGACTCCTTTCGAGCCCATGGCTACCGCGGATGCTCGTCTCCTCACTTGGAAGACGGCTTTTCTTGTGGCCATCACGTCTGCTCGACGAGCTGGTGAGCTGGTCGCTCTGCGGGCAGACGCACCCTTTCTCCAATTCTTCAATGGCCGTGTGGTAAAGCGGACATCACCTTCCTCCCCAAGGTGGTCTCCCAGTTTCATATGGCACAGACTATCTCCTTGCCAACATTCTTCCAGAACCCCACTAACGCCCAAGAAAGGACTTGGCACACGCTGGATGTCAAACGGGCTTTATTGTTTTACACCAGCAGGACACGGGAGTTCCGGAAGTCGCAACGCCTTTTCGTGGCATATGGGGGCAAGTCCAAAGGCGAACCCATCTCTGTGCAGCGGTTCTCCAACTGGATCACCTCTACCATCTACTTGGCCTACGAGTCGGCATCGCTGCCCCCTCCACCGCATGTCAGGGCGCACTCTACCAGAGTGGTTGCAACATCCACGGCCTTTCTGGAAGGCACACCGCTTGTGGACATCTGTAAGGCTGCCACCTGGTCCAGACCTTCTACATTTGTCCAGCACTACAGGGTGGACACCAGGGCCACTGCGGACGCCAGGCTTGGCCGTGTCATCCTCACTCGGGGGCTCCGGGCCCATCGCCCTTGACAGTTCACCCTGCCTGACCGTCATCATCATCTTCATCGTGGGATCATCTCATCCGACTGCCCACCGACCAAGTAAGTGCGAGCTTGCTAATCTCCCATTAGTGTGGATTCACAAACTATACGAAGGAGAAAGTTCGGTTTCACTTACCAGTGATAACTTTCGTTCTTCGAGTATATAGTTTGTGAATACACACTACCCACCCTGCCTCCCCTCTTGAGCTGCACGGATGAGATCAATTGGTTTATCCTGTGCTTGGCTTAAGTATGGAACTGAGGTAAAATGGCGCGCAGGCGCCTCAGGGTGGGCGGTACGGTGGGCGGTCTTACTGCCAAAACTTTTGACCAATAGCTTTTCAAGCCTCCGATCGGCCGTTCTGCGCAGGCGCATAACCCATGAGTGTGTATTCACAAACTATATACTCGAAGAACGAAAGTTATCACTGGTAAGTGAAACCGAACTTTTTGGATATTTATACACTGGAAATCATTAAGTGCAATGGTCACCATTGCAATTTTTTAAAAAGAATGAGTAGAGGTTGGGTATCTCTCCAAGACTGGCTTAAATTAGGAAGCAATCTGGCCTTGAAAGATAATTTCAGCCAACATAATTTAAAATCTCCAAGAACTTTTAACCCTGTGCTCATGACTCATAGGGAAATTGTGGACCTAAAATTAGATAAAGAGCAGAAAGATTACTATAGTGACAAATCACATGCATTTGACTCTTTGCACCGAGTCTAATCCATGTTGGAGGGGAAGAAGCGTGAATTCTACTACTACCACTGTAAAGTTTCACATTAAAAGAAATTGTGCACACTTGCTCATTTAAAATGATTTGTTCCACATGTTTTATTACTTCACATAATTTATTTTAGTTAGTGATGGGGAAGAACAAGGAGCTATGCTGAGCTTTCCCCACCCACTACACTTTCTGTCAGGGAAAATCTTAGGCTTATTTCTCACAAAGAGAAGATGAGGCAGTCAATATGCATCTGAACTACACCACTTCATCTTGCAGCCAAGAAGTTGTATTACTGAGTGTTCCTTTTCTGTGAAAAAAGAGTGTTACTATGTAAAAAAAATCCATCTGCAATGAATTCCTGGGCGTTGAGGGGAAAATATCTAGTACAGTACGTGTATGCCATATAGAATGCAAGATAATGGCAGTCTAAGCCACTGAAATGGGCCCAGGAACTCCTGATCTCAAATAGTCTGCTTGGTTGGTCCTATAACTTCCTGCTACTTAACTTCCTTTTTTCAGCTCCCCAGATTGAACCATCCCATGTGGAGAATGTGTTGGTGCCCTGTGCTTATAGCCCCACATACGTGGTGAAGGACTTTCCTATTGCCCGCTATCAGGGCCTGCAATTTGTAAGTGTCCTGTTTTCTCCAGACTTCTTTTTCTTCAGGGAAGTAACTCTATTCCCTTTGCCTTCCCTTGTCCCAATGCATCTCTAATCCAGTACATTGGAAATAATAATAATTTCATGTCAGAGATTACTCTGGGTTGAAAAGATTTTTGCTGGAGAAACTGCTCCAGCATGTCCCTTCCATGTCCCTGTGCGGCCCTCCAATATCAAAACCCAACCTTCCAGTCTCCAGCTCAATGTCTTAACCACTAAGCCATCGGGGGAGCTGCTAGTACATTGGGAAATACAGTACTCTGTACTGTAAATGAAAACCTGAAAACATTGGGGCTGGATCAGTACTGGCCAACAGTTTTGACAAAGACTGGAGCAACACAAAAAGCAGAGTGGATTGTCCAAGATAGAAAAAAGGTGCACCAACAAAGAAGAGATGAATGGGGAGGTCTGACAGCTACCACCTAGGCCAGCAATGGAGAACCTTTTAGAGACCAGATGCCCAAGGAGGAGCTGGTGGTGCATGGGTAGGCACAGCGCGTACACATGCAACCACATGACATTGCTGGCATGGTGCCTTCTGGGCGGAATTTCAGCATAACCTATCACCTCTCCATTGGCAGAGGGAGAAGGGTGGGTGGGGAAGTGGCGCTGCCATTGGTGCCGGCAGGGCAGCATGGGGCAGGGCTTGTCTGTGATGGCATGCATGACAGCAGAAAGGGCTCTGCGTGCCACCTCTGGTACGCACGCCATAGGTTTGCCAGCACTGACCTAGACACTGGAAGTGGTTTTGAAAGACTCTTGGCTTAATTGCCTTAACAGGTGCAGCATGCTGGAGTGAAAGCCTGCTTCCAAATATGCATAGGCATGGGCAGTTCTTAGCACACTGATTTCCTTGGGAGAGCTTGTATCTATAGCCTGAGACACACACCATGTGCTCTAGAGTTTCTCCCTTGCCTATATGATGCACCCTCTTTCTTTTCAATTCTCTTTGTAAAAAAATGAGCATGCATGCATTGCTGTAAAACTTCTCACCAGGTTTCCCTTCCCACAGGTCTACCTCTCATTTGTTTATCCCAATGATTTCACCCGGCTTACGCACATGGAGACAGAGAACAAATGCTTCTACAGAGAATCACCACTTTACCTGGAAAAGTAAGTGTGAGAGAGAAGTGCAATAAAGATGATGGTTGCCTAGTTGTTAAAGGAATCATAGAGTTAAAAGAAAACCCACCACACAACTAGGGATGCGGAGGAATGGAAGGACTGTCATCTCTTAGCAAATTAAGTATACACCTAATAATGTACAATTTAAAGGTAAAGAAGATGTTTTTGTCCTCTACAGTTCCTGCTGTGTATGACAGTAGGAAGTCTGTAGCAAAGCTCACAGCCCAATATGTGGACACTGGTGTGGGGCATACCTGTCAAACATCCCGATTTGGCCGGGATTACTACGGAATTTGACGCCAATTGACGTCATAACCCGCCCGCGCTGCCAAAAACCCGTAATTTGGCAGCGGGGGGGGGGAACGCTTTCCACGCATGCGTAGAAGCGCTCCGCCGCTTGCACAGCCCCTACGCAAGCGGCAGAGTGCTTCCACGCATGCGTGGAAAGCGACCTGCACACAAGTGATCTGTGCAGGTCCCGTTTTTTCTGGAGCCGTGGGTTGATATGTATGGTGTGGGGATGGGCTGCCAAACCAAAATTTACACAGGAAACAGTCCAAACTGAGAGCCTTCAGTCACTGCTGGCTTATAGGTGAGCAAGTGGGAAGTATAGACCTCGTTTCTTGATGTTTTGTCCTTTCTCATACATCCACTCTGTTCCTAATCATGTTTACGTAGCCACCCTCATCTTGAAGCTGTTCAGGAGTTGTCACAAGCTTAGTAGCCATGTTGAACTGCACAGCACTTGTACAGCAGAACAGAGATACTGACTATCCTCTTCCACTCCCATTTCCCAGTCAGTTACATTTCATCTACACGCATCTGTAACAAGCAGGGCAAGGCAGAATTTGCAGCTTCTTCTGACAAGCTCTATCCATCAATATGATTGTATAAGGATGTGTAGGGGACTATTTCATGTACGTACCTGAAAAAGCAGGTTATGTCTCCCCACCCAGCCAGCATATGCCACAATAAGTTCCTTAAAAATTTGGCTTCCACTGGACTTTGCTGTTTGTACTATTGTAGGCTAGCCCTATGTAAACAGTAGTCTAGATACAGTAAAACCCCGACTTACAAATGCCCCGAGTTAGATAAAATTCAACTTACATAATGATTTTGTGCTAAAACCATGTCCCAATTTACATAAATGTCCTGATTTACAAAAATTTACGTAACAATTTCCTATGGGTTTGCTTCGAGTTACATACAAATTCATTTTTCCAATGGGTTTGCTTAGAGTTACATAAAAAAAATTCCTATGGGTTTGCTTTGAGTTACATAAAAAACCAATTTTAAACAAAAGCCTACAGAACAGACTTTTTACGTAAGTAGGGGTTTTACTGTATCTATTACGGTATCCTCTCAAGCTGTAATTCCACAGGCTACCTTTAAGCAATACAGTTGTGATGTATATGTTAATCTTTCTGTCTAATATGTAATGGTTTGCCCCTCTAGATTTGGCTTTTACAAATACATGAAGATGGATGAAGAAGAGGAAGATCAGCATCAAAGAGACTTTCTCTTCCTGAATCCTGAGAGTAAGTGATTCCTGAGAGATTTAGTTTCCTATGGCTAGGAAGATGCCAGTTGGGTCTCTCCGTTTATTTGGGAAGAGGTTTTCAAAGCCCCAGTTAGGTTGCTGGTGGTGCAAAGAGGCAAATCTGCTAACAGTGTTTGTATCCCCTGGCATCCCAAATTATATCTCTGTGGAGAGTTGTGGAACAGAGGCAGAGAGAGGGAGGGAGAGGGAGGGAGGGAGAGAGAGAAGACATCAATACACTTTGAAAAGTCCACAAGTATATTCATTTGTATAAAACACAAAATCTCTGTAATCTCTTTTTTGTATGTTAACAACAGGGTGTTGTTTTGTTGTTTTGCAAATGAGAAGGGGGAAGATGAGAACAAAATATTGTAACACTTCAAAGAGTAATAACTTTATTTCATTGTAAACTGACCTGAATCAAAGCCCACATTATCAAAAACTGTATACATTACTTATACATGTCCCCATGATGAGGATACAAATAACAGACAAAGTGGTTCATTAACACAGGAGTTGGAACTATCATGCTGTACATTACTTAATTAACAGGTTGTGGGTGGAAAGATAGCTGTAGGCTGGTGGACTTAGTAACTGTAATAGGAATGCAGCAAACTAACATGGCTACTTCTTTGAATCAGTTTCATGGAGGTTAATTGCATCTATTTTTCAGTCCCATTCACTTTGACAGATAAAGTGAGTCCCAGAATATAGAAAAATATATAAATTGCATTTTATTCCAACTTTCAAATGCCTAGCACATGTCAGTTCACATTCTTCAGGAGATATACATATAAAAGAAAACAATTCTTAGCTTCTCATTTTGTGCTTGGGACAACCATATACCTATAGTTAAAACTTCACAGCACTGAATTATAATTGTGTAAACATTGCCTTATACTTTGATTATCTGCCTTGCTGGATGCCCCAGTTCCTATTGCTACCATCCTTTTTGAAAAATTAAAGCAGTATCGTTTCCTGAAACAGAGTGCTAGTCATGTGTTCATAATACCACATAGTAATTTCTGAATGCCTTTATATTGGTGCCATTTTACTAGGAATGTTTCTTTTCTTTTTTTCGCCAACATTTTGCACTAATTCACCAAGCAGAATTCTGGAAGTTCCAACCCACAGACTCATCTCTCTGGACCACCTACATTTTGCTCACTTAGAAAAGAGCCTAACCATTCTCTGGCCTTGCTTCTTGTAATTGATTTACAAAAAAGGAAGTTGATATGGCACTTTCTGGAAGTAGAAGTGTTGTTGCCCGTTAGGCTGTATAGAGAGCAGCCACTCTTAGGAAACACCACAGCAGATTTCTTTTATGTACATTAGCAAGAGGAAGCAAGAGTGGAACAAGGTGTAATGCCCAGCCATATTTAAACATACTGTTTATCTTGTGTATTGTTTGTTGAGTGTATTGTTTGAAATGCATTCATTTAGTAAGTAAGTGATAGGAAGAGGTGGGTGAGGAGTATGTAATGTTGATAAGAATGGTTCTGATTGGTTGGGAGAGAGATAAGGAGGGGGAGGATGTGTGTTAGAGAGATGGGTCTTGAATGTGATATAGAGCAGTCTGGTGTAGAGCAATCAGGGAGAGGGTAGTTTTAGAGTCCAAGGTCTCAGAGAGAAATTAAGAGGGTGACGCAACTAATAAAGGATTGTACTGGATGAATTTAAAACCTAGGAATAAACAGTGTTCTACTCAAGCTGAGTGGTGTTGAGTCCAATACATGATGTGTGAGGTTGTAATAAGGGCTTGAGTGAAAGGTAAATATACACACACATGGGAGGAGCTAAGGGCTGGTGGCAGCAAAAGAGGAAAAAAGTGAAGATTATTAAAGAAGAGGGGGACACAGAAGGAGCCTCCCCGAAGAGTGGAAAGCATTATGAGTACACTCGGGCGTCCCCTGGGCAACGGCATGCAGCCGGCTAATCCTTCCTGTCTAGAAGAGTTGCAGTGTAAACCTACTGATGAGCAAAAGGACTGAATGGTCCTTTCTTGGACTGCAAATGACAATAATTTCTATTAATATAGAGGGCATCTCTTCATCCAAAGAAGAATTCTTTGCTTCACTTCCCATGAACAGAAATGTGATAGCCTTTGTATTCAAGAAACTCACAGAGGGAACTGATCAGCATCAACCAGAAGTTCCTGGGATGTGTCTATTTGCTGAGACACCACACAAAAAATACAGAAGTGCCATTTTTGTGAGACCAGTTTTTATAGTTCTGTCAATGGACAACATAGAAACTTTGATTGTCAAACTGGCTGCATGTATGGTAACATCAATTTATAAGACGCCTACTATACCATTCTGCTTTAAGAAGCCATCTAATATTGTTGTTTTGTGTTAGAATTTTTAATCTTATTGCATGGAGGTTGGAAGATTTTAACTTTGTTTTAAGCTACCCAGGTAGGTATAAGGCCACAGCAGAATATGCTAGTGCTGTATGGTATAAATCAGCACTATGAAATATGTGGAGGTAGTTCTTAATGAATTATGCAGGATTATTACCAGCTTCCTGAAATCTACCTCCACTGAAGAAGTCTGTTATCTAGCCAGCAGTGCTCCTCCAGAAATTTATCAAATAATGAAAGAAATAAGGTCATACAGCACCAAACCCATCCAATTCGTGTATACAAAACCTCTAGAGCCATGATGGCGAACCTTGGCACTCCAGATGTTCTTGGACTTCAATTCCCAGAAGCCCAAGCACTGGACGGGCATGTTTTACCTCTGCTTCCAGGAGCGACGAGAGCAGCGTGGACCGGATGAATAGCAGTAAACCCATTTGTGTGGATTCACAGGGTGCTTGGGCTTCTGGGAATTGAAGTCCAAGAACATCTGGAGTGCCAAGGTTCGCCATCATGGCTCTAGAAGATGCCTAAAGCATTTCTGCCTTCTGGAGGAGAGTCCCTTGATACCTGCCAACCACTGTGTGTGAGACAGTGATTACTACTGCAGCATCCTGGCTACTGCATGCTCTCCCTGTGGGATTTTGGCTTGTGGGCTTCTACCTGTTAGCAGGACTAGGGCCTCACTGTAGATGACCTGCTCCCACCTTCACCTGTCCTTTGCCACCTACCTGAAGGAGAAGAAGAGTTTAAAAGCAGAGCTTTGTGCAGGGGTGAACTCACCACTGGTGGGGTTGATATTAAAGGGTAGGTTTGTTTCTTTTGGAAACCACTTTAGTGGAGACATGAGGGCAGAGGGCAGATTCTGCTTAAGGGATTCCCTTTTTTTTATTTGCCTGTGTTTTGTTTTAATAAGTTTGCTGTCTGTTGTGGGAAGGATGTGTTTTTTAAACAGAAGGTGTTGTGAAGAGCAGAGAGCTGCTGTTGAAATAATACAGGAGAGAGGGAGAGAGGAGACAATTGTATCATTATAAGAATGGGGAAGGGACAAGTTCTTGGTTACCCCCAAATTGTCTCCCACTTCATACAGCCTGGACAGCCTTAGCAGGGGTCCCCCTGGTTAAAAATGTTGCTGCTGAATGCCAGGTTTGTGAGAATGAAACTGCGACAAAGGCTTTATCTTATATGAAGCAAGAAATGCCTGGTGTTCAAGATGGATTCCAAAAAGGAAGAGGCACACAAGATCACATTGCAAATATCTGCCAGATACTGGAGTACATAAAGGAATTCAGAAGCAGATCAGCCTAAGTTTTATAGACCACAGCAAAGCCTTTGACTCTGGATCATGAGAAATGTGGATGCCACAGTACTTGATTCTCCTGATGTGTAATTTATATTGTGGACAAGAATACCTTTAATACAAAAGAGAGTTACTTCAGTGGTAAAGTGACAAGACAAAGAGAGATTTGATATTGTATAACAGAGCAGGGGTGAGACAATTTAGTGGTGGTGGTAGTAGGATATGGATTCATTAGTGTTCTCAATTCAAAAAATGTTATGAACCTTAAAGAGCTATGAGTCCAGTATAAAGCTACCATAGGAACTGGTTTTACAAGACAAATTCAGCACCGAATAGAGAGATAGTAAAACCTTGGGTTACAACGGAGGTCCATCCCAACACCCTTCGTTGTAATGCAAAATAATTTATAAACTGAAGTAAGTTTTCCCATAGTAATGCATTGAAAATAAAAGTCCAGACCGGACCAAAAATAATTTTTTAAAATGCAAAAAACACACAAAAACATCCAAAAAAAAAGGCCAGACACAATCATCCCACACACACCTAAAGGGAAACAGTCCTGACCGGACCAAAGAAAATAAAAAATACAAATCCAAAAAAACCCAAAAAATACAAAATATGTCTCCCACCCCCCACCCCAAAAGCAACGAAGGAATCTCCCTACCTTTTTCACACTGTTTGGGGACCTTATTTGCTCAGTTCTGACTTGGGGGAGGTTCCGGCACTGGGAGAGTGGGGACTGGGAGAGTGTCGGTTCCCACCTTCCTCCAATCTCCCTGGGAAGCGCTACAGCTGAAAATGTGCACCTCTTCAGGGAGCTCGGAGGAAGGTGGGAACCAAGTGGATAAGGTCCCCAGACTCTCCTGGTGCTGGCAGGGTCGGTGGACAATCCGGAAATAGCGGCAGAAACGGCAGCGGCACCTCTGCAGCGGTAAGCGCTGCATTGTGACTTTGGGTGGTGGTGGCCATTTTAAACTTTAAAATGGCAGTGGCAGCCATTTTAAACTCTAAAATGTTGGCTGTGGCCATTTTAGAGTTTAAAGTAACACAATTTTTGGTCGTAAACCAAAAAAAGGTTGTAAACCAGGGAATTATTTTAATTAAATTTGCCATCATAAACCACGGTAAATGTAACAGAGGGCACTTGTAACCCAGGGTTTTACTGTACATTTATTCTTATATAGACAAACACATTTTGGCTTAAGTTAAAGATCAAATGGGGAGTTACAAGTAAAATGTCTTGCAATCTGAGGAGACATTTGAAGCTTTTTAATGTTATGATGAAGATAAGGCGGGGGGGATAGTGGCGGTTTTGTGCTAAATATGAGGTAAATGAGTTGGAGAGCTAACAATTGCCCTTATTCAAAATATAGGGAAGAAACCTGAGGAGGTACAAATAAAAATCCTGTTATGACTTCCATGGACCTTTTTCAATTAGAAATTCTGAGAGTGTAGAATAAAATGAGGATGTTGGAAATTGAAGCTAGACAGAACCAAGGCTCCAGGCTGAGCAGAAGAGAGAGAATTAAGGCTCCAAGCTGAGGCAGAGAAAGAGAATTAAGGATATATTTAAAGAAGAGAGAGAATCAGCTGAAGGCGGAGAGATTAAAATTAGAGGCTGTCACAGTTCAAAATGAGGACAAATGGGGGAAAGCAGAGTGTAAGGCTCTAACTAAGAGATAAGTTCATCCCAAGGATTTTAGTTCTTATTTGCATGGTAAGGATCCTGATTTATTCTTAACCAGTTTTGAAAAGATTGTTCAAGGATGGGACATTTATAAACCAGAATAAAGTACATGAAATTCCTCCTAAACCTCAATAAAATCAGGATTAGAAGAAGTTTACAGCAACCTTCCTTCCATATTACCTATGAAGCCTTTAAAGAAACCATATTTCAAAGGTCCAGACTGGGGCTGAGCATTTCAGAGAAAAGCCCAGTGACTAAACCAGCAAAGCCCACTGATTAAGAAAGAAGTGACACCCAAGCCACCCTATAAATCAGCTTACATTAAAGATATTGATAAGAGATGTTTAAAAAGTCACAAATGGGGTCATATTCATGCAGGGAAAATATAACCCTTAGGGAATTCAGTAGAAAATGTGTGAGTGCTCTGAAGAGGTTCGAGCGGTTCAAATGTGTCAAGTTGAAATGATAAAGCACTAGGTGTAAGAAACTGATTTCCATGAGTATGTTACTTTAAAACAAGGATTCTCAACCTGGGGCCTGTGGGCTGGATGTGGCCCATGGCACCATTTCATGTGCCCCCCCACTGCCTCCACCACACCAGGAAGTGCCATGTGGTGAAGGAAGGGCAAAATGGCCATCCAGCCCCCGAAGCTGTCTGAGGGAGCATGACAGCCCCCGGCTTTAAAAGTTTGAGAACTCCTGCTTTAAAAGATAAAAAGTAGACACTGGTGCAGAAATATCTCAAATTCCTCAGAAATGGATTCAAGGAAAACTGGTCACAAAGGCAATGGAGGGGAAGCCAGCTAAGATTCCCTCAGTAAAAGATGAGATGGGGTGGAGAAGAGGAACATTTCAAATATGTTTCATATTGCCTCGATAACACAGAATAAAAAGTTTAAGGAAACTCTAGCCCAAGAGGAGAGTCTTACAACTTTAAAAGAGTGTGGTGACAAAATGGAGAACGGATCTAGCTGAGATTAAACTGAATACTTCGGGAGTTTCTGTTGCCACAAATTAAAGCAATTATTCACCGTGCTTTTATTCCTTTTGTTAGAATACCAAGTGAAACCCACTGTAGGAAATGTAGTGACAAATATTAGTCTGATGAATTACATAAAACAGCTGTACCCATTAGATCCTAATGTAAATTTACTATTCATGTAATTAGTAAAAGAAAGGAACATTAGATTATGGTAGTGTGTGTTGTCTTTTAACCAAATGAATGCTGCAGAAAGAAACCATCTAACCATTGTGTCATGGTCCTTTCATGGTCCTTTATTAAGGAAAGGACAGGTTGGCTTCATTGCCAAAAGAGCTAGTTCACAGAAAGAAACATTTGTTACCTTCTATTTGATGGTGACAGTGTCAAATACAGTATTATACTGACTCTTGCAATGGACTTTTTTTAATACAGTGGACCCTCGCTTAACAAGCGACTCACTTAACACAAAATTCGCATAACAAAAGGAAATCTATAAAAATAGTGGCTCGGTTAACAGTTTTCCCCCAAGAACGGATTAATTGGTTTTCAATGCATTCCTATGGGAAACCATGTTTCAGTTAAATTTTGTTTTTCAATGCATTCCTATGGGGAAATACATTCAATGCTTTCCTATGGGAAATTCGCTTTGCAAATTTTTCGTAGTACAAAAGGTCCTGGAGAATGCATTAAATTAATTAAAGCAAGGGTTCACTGTACTTTGTATTAACCAAGTCCATTGCAAGAGTCAATTTGTTGTTGTTCAGTCGCACAGTCGACTCCGACTCTTTGCGACCCTATGGGACCCAAGTCAATAGAATACTGAAAGGGAGATGGCGCTCCAAAAGGCTAAATGGTATAAGTGGTCATTTCCATCAGGTCCAGATGGATGTTGTAGCTGCTGTGGCAGTCTTTAAAAATCCAGAAGGCTGTGGACAGTAAAATAAAGAGGTGTAGTTTCTGGTGCAGAAGTCCATAGCAGAGACTTAGAAATGGCAGTTTTGTTGTTCAGTCGCACAGTCGATTCTGACCCTTTGTGATCCTATGGACCATTTTCTGCCAGGCAACTCTGTCCTCTACCATCCTCCTCAGCCCACCCAGCTCTGTGCCCATTGCGTCTACAATACCATCTAGCCATCTTATTTTTGGCCACCCTCTTCTTCTTTTGCCCTCCACCTTTCCCAGCATCAAGGCCTTCTCAAGTGAAGCCTCTCTTCTCATTTGATGTCCAAAGTACTTTAGTTTCATCTTTACTATTTGACCTTCTAAGGAGCAGCTGTTTGTAGTAGCAAACAACATTTGGCATATGGTCATTTGTAATGTCAGTATTCAGCTGAACTTTACATTTCAATAGAGGGCAGAGTATGCCTTTCTCTGTGAGCAAAATGTAGGTGTCTGAAGGTATCTGTTTGTGGGCTGTAACTTCCAGGATTCTGCTTGGGGAATTCGCTGAGATTTCTGGGAGATGGGAGTCCAAAAAAATGGCATCTTGCTTTATATTTCCACACTGGCTCATGTTAAAGAAAGCAGCTGTGAGAACCATTTCTTGGCATGTCTGTTAACATGGACTAGAATGCCTAGGTTTTATACATAAGGCACACTGGCTATACCATGAAAATTAATAAAGCCACCACCCTATCTTGCGTAAACCTATTATTTGCTTCAACAGAAGAAAAGTATTTAATTCTTACCTCACTTCTTCATCATTTATTGCTGATTTCTGCTCCTACCTCTGCCTTTGTTTTAGGTTTCCAAATGCTCAGCCAAGCAAGTAGCTTCTGTGATTCAAAGGAAAGTTGACAGAGTCTTTTCTGTCCTGAGAACAATCTTGTGGTTATTTCAAAATGCAATCAATACTTTCTCCACTCTAAATCTTATTTGTAGAAGCATAGATTTATTTTATTTTTATTTATTTTTTCTAATTTGTATTGCTGCCCAACTCCGAAGACTCTGGGCGGCTCACAGAAAACAAAACCAATGGCAGCCCTCAAAAAAGCAATAAAAAACCCATTAAAAACTACTGACAAAATTTTTAAAAAAAGAAGCTTAAAAGAGAGAGTGTGTCTGTTCTACTAAATTAGCCAGCAGGCCAGGGTTACCACATCGCTGGTTCCCCACACCTGCCCTGCCAGCCAGGTTTTAGCCCTTTCCTGAAGGGCAGCAACTCTTTATGGAGACGCTGGTCAATTGGCAGGAGGTTCCATGGAGCCAGAGCAGATACTGAGAAGGCCCTCTTTCTGGTGCAAGAGAGATGCGCCTCTCTAGCAGATGGAGCGATTAGAGAGCCTCCCCGGTCTGCTCTGGTGGGATGGACAGATGTTCTTGGGGTGAGGCAGTCTCTTAAGTATCCTGGCCCACTATCATGTAGGGCTTTAAAGGTAATTACCAGCACCTTGAATTGCACCCGGAGGCACACTGGCAACCAGTGCAGCTCCCGAAGCAGCTGCATTCTGGACCAGTTGCAGCCTCCGAATGGTCATCAAGTGCAGCCCCATGTAGAGCGCATTATAGTAGTCAAGTCTGGAGGTGATCAGAGCATGCGTGACCATAAGCAAGGAGTCCTGATCTAGGAGCGGGCGTAACTGGTATATAACACAAAGTTGTGCAAAAGCCCTCCTGGCCACAACTACCACCTGCTCTTCAAGCAGGAGTTGTGAGTCCAGGAGGACCCCCAGATTATGCACCGGCTCTCTTTGGGGTAAAATAGCCCCATCCAGAACCAAAGATGGTAGCTCCCGAGATAACGCAGGGCCCCTGACCCACAGCTGCTCAGTCTTGCCAGGATTCAGTTGTAGCCTGTTGTCCCCCATCCAAACCCTAACAGCCTCCAGACACCTGGATAGGACTTCATTATCCCTTTAGCATACAACCTTGATCTTTATGGTGAATTTATATGGCTTTGCTAATTAGTACAAGAGATTTTGAAAGTTTCATCTGTTTGAGGTTCAGGCTAGTCTAGGGAATGACTCAGCCACCCCAAATCCTAGTTTATGTGCATGAGCACTGTTTTGAATGAACTAGTTTTGTTAGTGCATTTAAGTTTGGTTCAACATAATTCTTTGGCAAAGCCAGATCAGTGGTAGGTGAACGATTGTAAGTTTATGGATGACATCCATGAAGTATAGGTGAAGAGTGACTGGAGACCAGACTGTACAGTACATAGGCAGGTAGAAGTACAGAATATTAGAACTATTAACAGATGCAGTTATGCACCTTCAGATATATTTATAGAATCATAAGTTTTAGGATTTTTCTCTTTTTATAAAAGAGGTGAGTTCTTTGGAAATCTGGATTATGGAAAAAACTGAAGATGAATCACCTTGGTTTAAGATAAGATTTTTTTTAAAAATCACCAATTAACTTTATCTTATAAACATGGCAACAGCAGTTGCTCACCCCAATAAAAATGTGGAGTATAGAGGCATTGTCCATAAATTCCCCCCCCTGTTTTCTGCCCCTGCCCTCCTTGACTGTATCTTTTAACCCAAACCATCATAAGGTATCTTCGTAATTTTCTGAGTGTTGGGATATTAACATTGTGAGCTGCCCAGAGTCGCTCCGGCGAGCGGGGCAGCTATATAAGTTTGAGAAATAAATAAATAAATGATCTAGTCCCCCTACAAGTTCACACAAAAATAATCATTAATGGTGCTTTATCTGCTATATGTTGTTTCCTAGAATTTCTGGAGGAGGAGGAGGAAGGAGCTGACAGTCCAGAACCCACTGACCCACTCCTCGATGCTAAGGGAAAGAACCCCATTGTTTCGAGCCCAAATGTCTTCCCTGGGATGAAGTGGAAAGAGAGACCCCAGACAACAAAGGATTATGAGAATGACATGGACTACTATCCCTTCCATCAGAAGAAAAAGAAGTTTAATCATGATGGAGCCCTGACAGGACAACCTGTCCCCACAGGTACAAACAGTGGCCCTCGCTTGAGTCCTGAGACTCTATCCAAGGGCTTTCAGATTTATGAAAATGCAGCTGCTCCTGGAGGGCAGACAGTTGTCCATAGCCGGTCACTCAACTGGGCACAGGATGAAGATGAAGAGGTGATAGAGAAGAGAAGAAAGGGGGAAGAGTTAGGGCTGCTGCTACCATCAAAGCGGAATAACTCCCTTGGCCTCCAGCCTCACCTGTCTATGCCCTTCTTTACCAGAATGGCCAAGCAGCAGAACCCTAAGGAGGAGAAGCAATCGAAGAAGGAAACCAAGAAATCTCCAGAGAAAGTATATGTGACTCGACTGCAGCCTAGCAAAAAGAAGGCTCCCCTGCAGAAGGATGTTTTCCCTGGAGTCTTTCTCTACCCCAAGCCGCCAAGAAAAGTGCACTTCAACTCCAGAATCTCTCAGTGGCGTCTTGCTCCCTACAAAAAGCTCCACACTATCCCCAGGCATAGATCTTCTTGGCTTACAGGCAATGGCTCCAGGGAAGCAGAGCCTACTAGAAGAAAAAACCAGAGAACCAGCCGGAAATGGGAACAGATTTATGAGAGGGAGGTCTCCAAAAGTAAGAGTAAGCAGAAAACACATCCCAGCGCTTCAACCATGCCCGAAAATGGCTTGTTCAGTAAGGAAACTTTTGAGGTCACCACCTTGGCAAGGACTACCATGGATTACAATTCCTCTGAGGTAGTGTTATCTGAAGGTGTGCGAGTGACATCTTTCCTACAGATGTCAGAGATGACAGAATCTCATCAGGAGGATGTTGAGGGCCCAGAGAAGGCCCAGGTGGAGGAGATGGAGGAGGAGTTGTCTGACTACAGTTATGAGAACTCTGAGCTTCAGCAGAGCTGGCTGGAGGACTCCATTAATTGGCAAAGGACGTTCAGTGTCAGCCCTGTGGACTTTGAGTTGCTGCGTTCAGACTGGAATGACCTACGTTGCAACGTCTCGGGAAACCTGCAGCTGAGTGAGAGCGAAGTTGTGGATGTGGTTGCCCAGTATATGGAAAAACTCAACGAGAAGAATGGAGGGTAAGAAGAGGGCACTGGAAGGGGGTACATTATTTGTACACTATGAGCAGCATGATGATCTTGGCTACAATTCCTAGGACTCCATCTAGCACAGTGGTTCTCAATCATTCCCCACCCCCACCCCCCAAGAAATCTTGGCCAGCACAGCCAAATGGTGAAGACTTCTGGGAGTTTTGGTCCAAGAACATCTGGAGCCCCAAGGCCACAAGTTTAGCATGACTAAACTTTAGTATGTCAGGGCACAAATTGTTGTTTATAGACTTTGAATGAGTCTTCTTCCTGTAAATCATTGATCAGCCCACAGTTTTATCCAGCCAGAATAAGTAGTGTGTTGCCAGGAGAACATCTTCACTTCTATCAGAACTAAGTCTTTGTTTCTCTTACTTGTAAGTAATGATGAACACAAAGATCACTTTTTTAGGAAGGCCTCTCCAATTTCCGGCCATGTCTATAGACTTGCCCTGTGTGAGTAACAACATGAAATCACAGTCGCTTCTGATTTATTCTTAAAAATCCACAATGAGCGTTTCTGGAACAGGGAAGGCCCACAGCTTTATGGGTGAGCACACAAACTCTGTTGAGTAAGTCAGGTTCAAGACTGTGTTTCCAATTAAAAGGATCAAGTAGCATATTGTGTGAAATACCTTGAGAGCTAGTTTCAGCCAGGGTGCTTTCAAACAGGCATTTGGTCTGGGTTGTACATTTATTTATTTATTTATTTATTTATTTATTTAACATCATGCCATATAGATTGTCCTGAAAGCAGTAGTCTTCTGTTTGCCTTCCACAACGCAGTGTGCAGGGCCGTAGCCAGGGGGTGGCTGGGAGGGATCACCCCACCCCGAGCTTACAGCCTCCCACCACTACCACCCCCGGGCAAAGTTTGAATGTTATATATACGTGTGTGTGACATTGTTGCCCCTTCTGAAAAAATACCACCACCATCCCAATCTAGAATCCTGGCTACGGCCCTGGCAGTGCAACACCTGTGCCACTGGTCCAGTTCCGCGAGTCATTTTCTGATCCTGAGCCCTTTTGGCACACAAAGTTCTCATGAGCCCTAGGGCAGTATTGATGAAGCTACTGCCCTTCATCAATATGGATTCAATTGGAGTTTAATCCATTGGGTGACCATCACCCTTCCCTGTGAACTTCACTACCCAAGGCCATTAGTCCTCAGGGTTGGCAAATTAGTTAACCACCACCTGATAATCAGCATTGAGTTGCTGGCAGTATGCTCTACTCTATTACCATAGCAGGATAACCTGGCCAGACATATAGAGCCCTAAATAGCACCAATACCAACAACCAATCTCAACAATCAATTAGCAAAAATAAATGAATTCAGCTTTCAAAGTAGCTCAACCAGTATCAGTATTACTATACCCAGATTTGTTTTGGGAATGCCTTTGTGAACAAAATGGTTTCCAATATTTTCCGGAAACGCAAAAGCATAGGGTCTATTTTAATTTCAAATGGTAGTTAATTCCATAGTAAGGGTGTCACTGCTGAACAAACTATTTACTTTATCTGTAGTTTCATTGATTATGTGCTCTGGAAAGAACTTCTCAGGAATAGGTGCTCCTGCAGATAGCAGGCCCTAAACCATAATGAACTTTGTAGATCATTTCCAAAGCCTTAAACCTGACACAGAATGCCACGGGTAGCCAATGCAAGCTAGCCAAGACTGGGGTAATATGATTAAACTGACCAATACCTGAGATCAGTCTGGTTGCTGCATTTTTCACCCACTGAAGCTTCCATGTCAGCTTCAAGAGTAGCCTCTTCCATAGAAAGCCTCAGGTCAAGTTGTGCCCCCAAATTACATATTCCCTCCTTCAGTGGGAGGGAGACACCACTCAGTTTGAGGGACACTCCTCCAACCTGAGACAGATTACTCCCTATCAACATGACCTCCATATTGTCTAGATTCAATTTCAGCCTATTTTCCTATATTACAGACTCCAGGCAACCCTCCACGGTCTAGACAGCATCATCTGCTGAGCTGACAAGAGAGAGAGAGAGAGAAAGAGTTGTGTATCATCAGCATATTAATGAAAATGCATTCCAAAACTCCTTATGGCCTCACTCAACAGCCTTATATAGATGTTAAACAGCATTGGGGAAATAGCCAACCCTTGAGGGTACTCCATATTGTTGTACCCAGGGATCGGACAATTCTTCCCTGAGCTATACTCTGGATATGACCCTTGAGAAAGGACCTAAGTCAAGCCAAAGCCTGGCCTCCAATACCCAACTCATAGAGTCTATCCAGTAGGGTACCATGGTCAACAGTATTAAAGACTTCTGAGAAATCCAACAGGACCAACAACAAGTAATTACCTCGGTCGGCTTCTCTTGGTCATCAAGCATTGCGACCAATGCTATCTCAGTTCCATGTCATGGCCTGAACCCAGACTGGAGTGGGTTGAAACATTCAGTCCTCTCCAGGAAAAACCTAAACTGGCCAGCATTGCTGCATTGAAAGCATTGCTAATGTGCTGTGTTAGTTTGGCAGTGGCAGCTGCTACTCCTGTCTTATACATTTTTTTCCTGGCAGGAAAAGTGCCATTGGCATGAATTTGTTTAAGGTGGATCGCAGTTTACCATGAAGTGACCCAACACACTGTGATCACATAGCAATCTCCTGCAGCACGTATGAAATGAGACATGCATGTGTTAATTAACAAGTAAAAAGAAATTTTAAATTTTCTCGGTAGTCAAGCAACAAGGAAGCTTTCCATTTCTCAAGATCATTTAACAGCTTAAGCAACACTTGCAGGAGAACACAGGAGGTTGTTTTTGTTTTCTTTTTAAAAAGGGAAATAAGATTAGTCTAGATCAGACATCCTCAACCTATGTCTCACAAGCTGGATCTGGCCCACAACGCCAAATCATTCAGCTCCCATCCTTGCTCCAGCCGCCCCTGCCCTGCCAGAAGCGGCCATGAACACATTTACGGCAGCGCAGACACATTTACGGCGGGGTGGTGGTGGCTACCCTTCCAGCCCCCTCAACTGTCTGAGGAAGCATGACCAGCTCCCAACTTTAAAATGTTGAGGATCCCTGGTCTAGATTGTCTTAACAATTACTTGAGGTGCAGTGTAGTTTATGCTTGCATGGTGATGCAAGGATCAACCCAGATGACATACTGCACTTCAGATTAACCCTGTTTAGCATGAAATCGGGATAATTGGTCTGTTTAGTTGCGCCCTGAGTCTATAAAATACATGGCTAGATGGATCAATAATCTGACTTTGTAAAAGGTAGATTCTCAAGAGGAAGGGACTTGGTCTTCCCCAGGGATATGTCAGTTTTCTGTTCTGCTCCATCCATAGCATCTATACCCTGTTACGGATCATCAATGTGGAGAAGCGGAGAGACACAGCCAGGGGGAATCGTTATCTGGTGGAACTAGAACTGATGGAGAGAGGCCAGAGAACAGTGCGGCTCTCAGAATACATCTATGTCCTGCTCCACCAGGGCAAGTCTGAGGACAGCACCGAGGTCAACCCAGAGGGGCCTGCTACTGCCTCCTCTGAATCTCAGCCACCACCCAGTGCCTGGAGCCTACTCTATGGGAAGCCTATCCTCTGCCAGCCTCTCCGGCTCAGCTGGAGGCATGATGTCATGGTGCATTTTGTAGTGCCAGGTGAGAAATCTTTCTCAGAATGTGGGATGCTTTCTGAAGAACAAATGCCATATCGTAGAGAGGTCAGGAGAAGAAACCCAAATCAAAACTAGAGACAAAATGATGAAATTTGTTACAGTGCGTAGTAATTGACTTCATTTCCTCAAGGGTACATATACATTCATTCATTCTTTCATCTTCACTCAAACTAACAGTATAGCCTGCAAGACTCGTTTTACTAAAAGAGAAATTAGGATCAACAAACAGGCCACTGACAGCAATCCTTTCATACTGCTGCCATTGGTCTGAAGAAATCAAAGAAACTGAGGGCTTGGCTGAATTCACAAGTTGCTCTAAGACAGGGGTCAGCAAACTTGGCTCTCCAGATGTTCTTGGATTTCAATTCCTAGAAGCCCTGATCAGCAGGAATGCTGACTTGGGCTTCTGGTAATTGAAGTCAAAGAATATCTGAAGAGCCAAGTTTGCTGACCCCTACTCTAAGGGATAGAATTATTGCTCCCCATCATTGTTTTCTCTGGCACTGTGGCAGTATTCAAGTTGGGAAGTTTATGCCATCATTGTAAATTGGCCATGGAGCCAAGATCTGTCCTCTTCACAACATGTCTTCATTCTGTACATTTTCAGAGTAGCATGGAACACAGGGATGTGCCCCAGACATAGCTACTATTGAGAAATTTTGCCAAGTGAAAGGTTATGAGGAAGCCATAGTATCGGCCATGCTCTTGTGTGTACCACACAAAGAAGCAAGAAACTTTATTCTGTATTTTTTGGGGTGAGGGAAATAAATTCTGTGACTTCTGTCATTTGCAGCAACTGCTGTGATGGAAATGTAGAATGGCCGAGTACATGCAGATTAATAGATGATCAGAAAATGAAGCTGCTGTTTAATTGGACATTTATATCTTCCCATTATATAATGATTTTTTCCTGCTACTAAGTTGGTTACTGATTTGCCACAGGTTAAAAGCTTTTGAAGTCTAAACTGTGTATGAAACACATGTTGAGAATGTTGTCTTCTTAACATTGGTGATGTGAGTTCGTATATGTCACCATGAGTTTATACATCGTGGTGACGCTCTCCCTTCCCCTCTGCCTCGAAAAGCACACTGAACATGTGCTGAAATATTCATGTCTTGCAGTGAAGAACCAAGCTCGCTGGGTTCAACAATTTATCTCAGACATGTCCAACCTATACTTGAACACCAAGGATGCCAATTTCAATGTTATTATTGTGGATTTTGAAAGTGACGATATGGATGTGGAGAAAGCCCTTCAGGAGGCTCACCTGCCCAGGTAATTCAAACAACCCTGGAGGTTCTGGAACCTTTTGGGTGGAGCACTTTTCCTAAACCTACCTAGCTCAGTCTTTAAAGATCCCCAAGTGTCTGTTTTGTGATCTGAACTGCTACCACTGTCGAAATATATTCCTTCATTTCAGTACAGTCAGCCACCTGGGAGATGACTCAGACTTTAAATAAAATCTAATGCCTGATTTCCTCGACAAACTTTTCATCATCATGTTAAAGCATCATGAATGACAAGACTATGCCTTCTGAGACATGCTTTGGTACATGGTTAAGAAAAGAGCAGGACAATGCATTTTTAATCATAAATAGGGTTACCATATTTCCCTCTCACAAAAACGGGACAGAAGTAAAGGTTTCCCTTGCTCGAAAGCCAATCGTATCCGACTCTAGGGTTCAGTGCTCTTCTCTGTTTGAAAGCCAAAGAGTCAACGCTGTCTGCTTCTGCAGATGTTTCCGTGGTCATGTGGCAGGCATGACTAGACCCTGGAGCGCACGGAATGCTGTTTACCTTCCCACCCAATTAGTCCTTATCTATCTACTTGCCATTTCTTGCTTTCAAACTGCTAGGTTTGCAGGAGCTGGGACAAAAACGGGAGCTGATTCCGTCCTGTTTGTGTAACGACACCACAAGAAAAGGCACGCCCCCTTTCTTTCTTGCTCACTGCTGCCACCTACTGGTGGTTCCAATGGAAGTACATGAAAAATGTGTGGATTTTTCTCTCTCCAAATCAAGTGGTTTTAAAACCGTGAATTTTCAATGTTTTTTATGGACCCGTGCAGAACAGTTATAAAACGTGAAGTTCACGGTTTTCCATGGCATATGGCAACTCTATTCATAAAGATACTTTGTGTGTCTGTAACCACTTCTCCATTGGTAATATCCTTAATGTATGGGCTGTTGTCAGATACCAAGCTGATGACTTAATGTGTTCATATGGTTTGGTTTGGTTCAAGCTAAGCTAATTGGTAAACTAAGACTGTGATCCTAAATATGCTACCTAGGAGAGCTGAAAACACTAGAACTTACTTGTGAGTCAGCTTGCATAAGATTTTGCTAAAGTTTACTCCACTTTCCAGCTGTTAGGAAGCTTTGCAGTGGTTTGAGGCCATTTACAACTGGATAACACAAGGTTCTCCATCTCCTGATTACCTCTGTGCATTTTCCTTGCCAGTTGTTACTGGTGTGTATCTTCTTCACAGGTATGAATACTTGAAGCGTGCTGGAAACTTTGAACGCTCAGCTGGACTTCAGGCTGGGGTGGACTCCATTGAGGTGAGGCCGGGTCGTCCTTGCTCGAAAGCCAGTCGTATCTGACTCTATGGTTCAGTGCTCATCTTTGTTTATAGCTAAAGAGCCAGTGCTGTCTGCGTTTGCAGACGTTTCTGTGGACATGTGGCAAGCATGCCTCAACACCTGAGTACACGGAACGCTGTTTACCTTCCCACTGAAGTGGTACCTATTTATGTACTTGCAGTTTTTTGCTTTCGAACTACTGGGTTGGTAGGAGTTGGGGCAGAGACGGGAGCTCACTCCGTCGTGCAGTACTTGGGAATCAAACTCTGACCTTCCTGTCGTTGAGTTCACCGTCTTAACCACTTGAGCTACCGCAGTCCTTGGGGGGGGAGGAAAGAGATTAGGACTGTGATGGCGAACCTAGGCACTCCAGATGTTCTTAGACTTCAATTCTGAGAAGCCCAAGCACCCTGTGAATCCACATGAATGGGTTTATTGCAATTTATCCAGCCCGCACTGCCCTCATTGCTCCCAGAAGCGGACGGGTGCATTTTACGAGGGCAGCGCAGTCCGGATGAATCGCAGTAAACCTATTCGTGTGGATTCACAGGGTGCTTGGGATTCTGGGAATTGAAGTCCAAGAACATCTGGAGTGTCAAGGTTTGCCATCACGGGATTAGGATCTTCCTAGAATTGCTAACCATTCTGATGAACTATCTGTTCTGCTCCTTTATCCTTTAGGATAGCAGCAGTATTGTGTTCCTGTGTGACCTGCACATCCATTTCCCACTCAACATCCTAGACAGCATTCGGAAGCATTGTGTAGAGGGAAAACTGGCCTATGCACCCATTGTCATGAGACTGGGCTGTGGGAGCTCTCCACAAGAACCCAATGGTAAGACAAAGTTGTTGCTATGGGAAGCTGGACACCACATGCAAGGCTGCCTGGCGCCTGGAGCTGTCCCACGGTGAGCTAGCATTGTGCAGCTTAAATGAGCAATCCACTCTCCGAACTGTCCTGCCCAGGTTTCTATCTACTTTTTTAAAGAAGAGTTTCCCAGCTTTTAATCTTAAAGCCACAGGGGTTATACTTAGAAAAACAACACCTCACCTTAAAACTTCTCCACTGGAAACTTAACATACCTCATGGTTGTTATATGAGAATAAAACACATATACTGCGTATCTCAAAGGCCTTTTCGAGAACCTACTTTGTAAACTTCAGCTGTTAGGCCCCTGTTGTATCCCCACGACTCTAGCACATAGTCCAAACAATTTCCCCTAGGGCTGTGCAGCAAGTTCAGGACAGAGCCTAGGCTTGTTTTTACTTCCCTGTTGAGAAATCTGACTTTTCTGCTTTTATCTAAATGATTTTTGGCATGCAAAACCGTAAACGGTAACACTGCCAATAGAAACTATAGTATGGGAAGAGGGAGATATTCAGAAATTATCTAGTTACAGAAGAGACAGAGTATGCATATACACTGAGATTAGTATTCTTGATATCATGTAAATGTTGATGTCAAATTATTCTACCTGTATTGCCCCCACTGAGCAGCAAGTTCTCCAGTAAGAATTTAAGCTGCCACCCAGCTTAAATTTATTCCATATATTCAACCACTGCATTGAAAATGTGAGGCAGACATGCACCAGAAACGGTTGAGGGTAGATAGTGTCTTCCTCCTAGGTAGGCTTAGGCTGGCCCCAAGTACAAATCTTTGTAGTCTGGAGTACTTCTAGATTTAGGTAGAGACCTAAGAAGCAGAATCCTGCCAGAAAGGTAGATGGGGTATCTGGGGAAGGACTAGAGTCAAAGTCTGAAACAATCCAAAAGTGAAGGCAACCTAGTTGTCACCACAAACAAACAGAGGGAATCCAAGGAGGGTAAAGCAGCCCAAAAATCATACATAAAAAGCAGCTCAACAACAAAGATCAATGTTAACAACAGGTAGGATCTAGAACAGTGATGGTGAACCTTTTAGAGACCGAGTTCCGAAACAGAGGGGCGGGGCGAACTCTGTGCTAGGGGGGGAGAGGAAGCACTCCCATTGGGCTGCAGTGTTTGAATATATGGAATAAATTTAAGCTGGGTGGCAGCTTCAATTCTTACTGGAGAATTGTGCTGGGGCCACGGCATATGTACCCACAGAGAGGGCAGTGACTGCCACCTCTGGCATGCATGCCATAGGTTTGCCACCACTGATCTAGGACAAAAAAGAGACATTGACTCCAACAAAATCCTAGTTGTGGCCTAACATTTATATAACTGAGTTGCTGTAGTTCCAACCATAGTACAGCTGTAGGCATTTGACCAACAAGAAAAGGAATCCAGATGCAGGATTTGATTTCCCTTGGAGAAAATGCTTTCCCTCAAGAAGACATCTACTATTAAAAGGTCTCTTCTCCTGATGAGCATTTTCCCTGCAGATAATCACTCTGCCAGGACGTATTTCTCCCATGGCATGCTAGTGGGCTTGGCAGTGATCCAGCCTCCTCTGACTCAGCCTCTGGAGTTTGGTACTCTGCCCTCCAGGACCCAATATTCACAAGATCCCTCAGTTCTTCACCCTCTTCTTTATTGGGGAACTCATCCAGTGGGGCCATTACAGCCAGCTTCGCTAACTTTGCCTTTGCTGAGGTGACGTGAGAAAAATGCAGACTAAAAAATGCAGTATTTGGCAATATAAACTGAAGAAATAAAGCCCCCAATTTAGATTGTGTGGGAGTTTAAAAAATCATAGCCCCCTTATTAGGATCTCAATCCAAGTTAGGACTCCTGCAATTCTATAGGGCAAAAAGAAAAATAAATATGTAGCTTTTACCTACATTTTAAAATTAATGTACGCTTTCCGTTTGCAGATGTCTGAGAAGAATTTTCAAAATGCCCATTCCCTATGCTCACCCTCTTTTCCACCTTAGAGATAGAAGTGACAGAATTCTCCTGCCCATTTTTTGTTTGCAGTCATGGGAAAAAACCTTTCCCTTTCAGGAAGCTTCCTGGTTGCCAGTTTGTCTCCAGGTGCAATTCAAGGTGCTGGTCTTGACCTTTAAAGCCCTATATGGTAGTGGGCCGGGTTACCTAAGAGACCGCATCGCCCTGAGGACGTCTGTCCGTCCAACCAGAGCGGACCGGAGGGGCTCTCTAATTGTTCCATCAGCCAGAGGGGCTCGCCTCTCTGGCACAAGGAGGAGGGCCTTCTCCGTGTCTGCACCGGCTCTCTGGAACCTCCTGACAACAGAGCTACGTCTCCGGACGGAATTGCTGCCTTTCAGAAAAGAACTTAAAACCTGGCTGGCGGGTCAAGTGTGGGGTGCAGGTGGAAGGGTAACCGCCATTGGGTGGTTGGTTTAGAAGAACTCTTCCCCATGGTGCCTTTGGATCCTGCAGCCCTTGTTTTTAGGGGGTGGGTAGTTTTAACTGTTTTAACTTGTGTTTTTAATTTTTATTGTGAACCGCCCTGAGTTGGCTTTGGCCGAGTGAGCGGTATATAAATGTGATAATTAAATTAAAATTAAATTAATTAAATGAGGTCATTTCCTTCCCAGCTTTGTTTGAATAAGGTCATTTGAGTAGAGCTTTGTTAAAGATATTCCATCTCCTTCCAGCACACCTGGTGTAATGCACCTAATCCACATGTATGTTCTCAGCCATTGTCAAGCTAGATGAGAAGTATAAGTTTAAGAGGATTTAAGAATTCCAGTCTGGCCAGGTTATCCTGCTATGGTAATAGAGTAGACCATACTGCCAACGACACAATGCCAATCGTCAGGTAGTGGTTAACTAACCTGACAACCCTGAGAACTAACCTCCTTGGGTGGCAAAGTCCACAGGGAAGGGTGCTGGTCCCTACATGGATTAAATCCCACTTGAATCCATTTTTATGGAAGGCAGCAGCTTCATCAATACTGGCCTTGGGCTGACAAGGACTTTGTGTGCCCAAAGGGCTCAGGATCAGAAAGTGACTCGCGAAACGGGATCAGTGGTACAGGGGTCATACTGCGATGTGGAAGGCAAATGAAAATTACTGCATTATATTCTCAGGACAATCTTCATGGATGCTAGCCAATATTCGGAATCAGATACAGCACAAGAAAAAGGAAGATTTAAGAATGGAAAATCAGTCCTTTCTCATTGCAGATAGCTGGCTTACATTAGAGCTATGGGTATTTTTCTGTTGAGAGAATAGCATAAGAACAGCTAGGTCCTGCCATGTTTGATAAATTGATTGAAATTTATACGTAGGGAGGCAGGGCCTATTAAAATGGTCCGCCCTCGGCAACTAATGGATCCAGACGGATTCCAGAGGGAACTGGGGGATGTTCCTCTGGATCGGCTACACGATTCACCCGAGGCACTCGTCGACCTGTGGAATAGGACGACTATAGCTGCCTTGGATGAAATCGCGCCACTGCGGCCTCTCCGCGCCCGTGGAACTAGGTCATCCCCGTGGTTCACAGAGGAACTGCGGGAACTCAAACGGGCAAAGAGACGCCTAGAGCGCCGCTGGGTGAAGACCCAGGATGACTCCGATTGGACACTAGCTAGAGCCGCTATTAGGGCCTACCTAGTGGCGATGGGGGTGGTGAGGCGGCAATACTTCACCGCCCTTATTGCCTCCGCTGATAATCGCCCAGCCGCCCTGTTCCGGGTAACCAGGTCCCTCCTCGGTAGAGAGGGATCGGTGCCCGGTTGGCAGGGTTCGGCTGAGGACTTCGCTGACCATCTGGTGGAGAAAATCGATCGGATTCGTTCAGGATTGAATCCTGGCGTGGATGGGGAGGGTCGGGGGGGTGCCGGTGCACAGTCTTGCTGTACGATCTGGGATCAGTTTGATCCTGTTGTCCCTGATGAAGTGGACAGGCTCCTTGCAGCTGTCCGTGCCACTACATGTCCTCTGGACCCCTGTCCCACCTGGTTGGTGAAAGCCTCCAGGGAGGTTACAGGGGGTTGGGTTGGAGGGATAATAAATGCTTCATTACGGGAGGGGGTATTTCCTGCACAGTTAAAACATGCTTTGGTGCGCCCCCTCCTGAAGAAAATGTCCCTCGACCCAGCTGTCCTCAACAACTACAGGCCGGTTTCCAACCTGCCCTTTCTGGGTAAGGTCTTGGAGAAGGCGGTGGCGCGCCAGCTGCAGAGTGTCCTGGAGGAAGCGGATTATCTAGACCCCTTTCAATCAGGATTCAGGCCCGGGTATGGAACGGAGACGGCATTGGTCGCACTGATGGATGATCTCTGGCGGGAGCGGGACGGGGGTTGTCCATCCGTCCTTGCTCTTCTTGACCTCTCAGCGGCTTTCGATACCGTCGACCACGGTATCCTTCTGGAACGGCTCGAAGGACTGGGGATCCAGGGCACCGTGTTGTCCTGGTTTTCCTCTTTTCTGGAGGGCCGTACCCAGTCGGTGTGGTTAGAGAGTGAGAGGTCTAGCCCTAGGCCCCTCAAGTATGGGGTGCCTCAGGGCTCTGTGCTATCTCCTCTCTTATTTAACATCTACATGAAGCCACTGGGTGAGATCATTCGTTCCCACGGGGTGCGGTACCATCAGTACGCGGATGATACTCAGCTGTACATCTCGGCCCGTGGGGACCCCAGTGATGCTGTTGAAATCCTATCCGGATGCCTGGAGGCCATTGGGGTCTGGATGGGGGCCAATGGGCTTCGGCTGAATCCCAGCAAGACAGAGTGGCTGTGGATAAGGGGCCCCAGGTTATCCAAGGAGTTACCATCTTTGGTACTGGATGGGGCTGTTTTGCCCCAGACAGACCCAGTGCGCAACTTGGGGGTCCTTCTGGACTCACGGCTGCTGCTGGAAGAACAAGTGGCGGCTGTGGCCAGGAGGGCTTTTGCCCAACTTCGGGTGATTCGCCAACTGCGCACGCTCCTGGATCGGGGCTCCTTGCTTATGGTCACTCATGCTCTGGTTACCTCCCGACTAGATTATTGTAATGCGCTCTACATGGGGCTGCCCTTGACGACCATTCGGAGGCTGCAGCTGGTCCAGAATGCGGCGGCCCGGGTGGTGATGGGGTGTGGGCGATATGCCCATGCCTCACCGCTGCTTCGGGAGCTGCACTGGTTACCAGTTTGTCTCCGGGTGCAATTTAAGGTGCTGGTTTTGACCTTTAAAGCCCTATATGGCAGGGGGCCAGGATACCTTAGAGACCGCATCGCCCCAAGAGTGACTGCCCGTCCAACCACAGCGGACCGGAGGGGCTCTCTAGTGGTGCCGTCAACGAGGGGTGCACATTTGTCTAGCACCCGAAGGAGGGCCTTCTCCGTGTCCGCACCAACCCTCTGGAACCTCCTGCCAATAGATCTAAGACTTCAAAGTGAACTGCTGCCGTTCAGGAAAGGAGTAAAGACCTGGCTGGCAGGGCAGGTGTGGGGCCCGAACGGGACTATGGTCCCCGCCGGTTGGCTTTTATAGGAACTCTCTCTTCTTCCCTTTTTGTATGGTGGGTGTGATGGGTGGGTGGGATATGGGTTTTTTAATTGGGGTGGATGTGGGTTTTTTATAAGGTTTTATAAATGTTTTTATGTATGTATTTTTTAGATTTGTTGTAATGCCGCCCTGAGTCGGGTTCTGCCTGAGTGGGCGGCATATACAAATGTGAATCATAAATAAATAAAAATAAAATAAATACTGCTTTTCAATATTATAGAAGCCATTTATAAACAATAACAAAAACATAAAACAGGAACAAAGTCTAATAAACTCACATAAATTATTCAAAACAAATTAGTATACATTTGTTTTGCATAGGTGATTTTCTCTTAGCTATGGAGAAAGACAAGAGATATTGAAGATAACAAAGTGCCAGCGCTCTCTGCGTCTGCAGACTTTTCTGTGGTCATGTAGCAGGCATGACTAGATGCATGGAACACTGTTACCTTTCCAGCTGAAGTGGTACCTGGAAAGATAGCAGTGTTCCATGCATCTAATCATGAATGCTACATGACCAAGGAAACGTCTGCAGACGCAGAGAGCGCTGGCTCTTTGGTTGTAAACTGAGTCGGACAATACTGGTTATCCAGCAAGAGAAACCCTTATTCTATGCACACACATAACACTCCTTTGCGCATACTCTGTCAGACAGAAGGTTGTTGTTTGATCGAAAGCCGCTGAGAGGTCAAGAAGAGCAAGGACGGATGGACAACCCCCGTCCCGCTCCCGCCAGAGATCATCCATTCAGGCCCGTTCCATATCCGGGCCTGAATCCTGATTGAAAGGGGTCTAGATAATCCGCTTCCTCCAGGACACTCTGCAGCTGGCGCGCCACCGCCTTCTCCAAAACCTTACCCAAAAAGGGCAGGTTGGAAACTGGCCTGTAGTTGTTAAGGACAGCTGGGTCGAGGGACATCCTCTTCAGGAGGGGGCGCACCAAAGCATGTTTTAACTGTGCAGGAAATACCCCCTCCCGTAATGAGGCATTTATTATCCCCCCTATCCAGCCACCTGTTACCTCCTTGGAGGCTTTCACCAACCAAGTAGGACAGGGATCCAAAGGACATGTAGTGGCACGAACAGCTGCAAGGAGCCTGTCCACTTCATCAGGGACAACAGGATCGAACTGGTCCCAGATCGTACAGCAAGACTGTGCTCCGGCACCCCCCCGACCCTCCCCATCCACGCCAGGATTCAACCCTGAACGAATCCGATCGATTTTCTCCACCAGATGGTCAGCAAAGTCCTCAGCCGAACCCTGCCAACCGGGCACCGATCCCCCCCTACCAAGGAGGGACCTGGTTACCCGGAACAGGGCGGCTGGGCGATTATCAGCGGAGGCAATAAGGGCTGTGAAGTATTGCCGCCTCACCACCCCCATCACCACTAGGTAGGCCCTAATAGCAGCTCTAGCTAGTGTCCAATCGGAGTAATCCTGGGTCTTCACCCAGCGGCGCTCTAGGCGTCTCTTTGCCCGCTTGAGTTCACGCAGTTCATCTGTGAACCACGGAGATGACCTAGTCCCCCGGGCGTGGAGAGGCCGCAGTGGCGCGATTTCATCCAAGGCTACTGTTGTTGACCTATTCCACAGGTCGACAAGTGCCCCGGGTGAATCGTGTAGCCGATCCAGAGGAACATCCCCCAGTTCCCTCTGGAATCCGTCTGGATCCATTAGTCGCCGAGGGCGGACCATTTTAATCGGCCCTGCCTCCCTACGATGAAGTGTCGCCCCCCCCCAGAAAGTCAAGAGTCACCAGATAGTGATCTGACCATGGCACAGGTGAGATGACTAAATCCTGTAGTCTTAGATCACTCTGCCACTGCTCCGACAAGAAAACTAAGTCTGGCATGTGACCACTGCCCCTGGTCGGACCCCGAATTACCTGAGTCAGGCCCATGGCTGCCATGGAAGCCATGAACTCCCTTGCCACCTCAGAAGCCATCCCCAGCGATGGCAAATTGAAGTCCCCCAGCACCATAAGCCTCGGGAACTCCAACGCCAGCATCGAGGCGGCCTCGAGGAGCTCAGGCAGGGCATCCCTTACCCTGCAAGGGGGCAGGTACAGGAGTAAGATCCCCAACTGACCCTTGGGGCCCAACCGCAGAAGCAGGGCCTCACAACCAGACACTTGTGGAGCAGTGGCCCTAGCAACTCCCAAGGACTCCCTGGCAACAATGGCGACACCACCGCCCCTCCCCTCACCTCTAGGCTGGTGCCAAATACCGAACCCAGCTGGACACATGTCCGAGAGAGGTACTCCATCTTCAGGAGTCAGCCAGGTTTCGGTGATGCATGTGTTCATCTCTGTTTATTAGCCAAAGAGCCAGCTGTCTGTGTCTGCAGACGTTAATGTGGACATGTGGCAGGCATGCCTCAACACCGAATGCTCTTTACCTTCCCACTGAAGTGGTTCTGTGAGAGCAGAAGAGGTGGAGGAAGGAAGAGAAGATCAGAGGCAAGAATGCTTAAAGGGGGGGCGGGTTCCCCTTTAAATGCATTGGTTTGCTTTTAGCAAGGAAGCGTCTCTCCCACCACCACCACCACCACCACCACCACCACCACCTTCTGTCTTTCCTACCGGGCACACAACAAGGTAGGCTGGCAGGCAAGGAAAGGAAAGGAAACTCTCCGGCCGGCTCCCACCCCTCAGAATGAAACCCACCCACCCTGAGGAAACAGACTTAGCGCCACCCAGAGCCCATTCTGGAGGCAGGGAAGGACAAGTGTGTGGGTTGACGGTGTGGTGCCCGTAGCATTTGCTACTGTTGCTATATGGCTAATCCGGCACTGGATGGGAGTAGGCATATTTTACTGTATAGTGCCATGGTCAAAGCAGCTCTTAAGACTCCACTAGTTTGCCATATGCAAGCTAAAAAGGAAGGCTTTCTCCCTCCAGCTTCATGTACAACAGCTTCCAAGGGAATTGTTGGAAACAAAATGCTGGATTGGGAGGAATCTACAGAGGAAAGTGCTTTAGTTTTTTAACAGAGGGGTTTACCCTAAAAGGCAGCTTGTAGATATTTAAAGTAAATAAAGTACAGTTTGTGGCTTTTTCTGAGTTAAGAACAGTTACCTTTTTAGATCATAGGGTGTTCTGGAAGATGTTGTCTAAAAAAGTAACATTTCCAAGCTTTGTTTTCTCTTGTTTCCATATTATTGCCATATCATATGGCTTTGTAGGGGTGCAATGGCTTAGTGGTTAAGATGCCGAACTTGATGCCTAAAAGGTTGGCAGGTTAGCAGTTCGAGATCCGAGTGCTTCGTGATAGAGTGAGCTCCTGTCGTTTGTCCCAGCTCCTGCCAAACTAGCAGTTCAAAAGCAAGAAATGGCAAGTAGATAAATAGGTACAACTTTAGTGGGAAAAGATCTTGGGGACATGAAAATAGCATTCCGTGCCTAGTTATGCCTGCCACATGTCCACAGAAATGTCTGCAGATGCAGACAGCGCTGGCTCTTTGGCTGTAAACAGAGATGAGCACTGAACCCTATAGTCAGATACAGCTAGCTTTTGAGCAAGGGAGACCTTTACCTATGGCTTTGTGCTGCAATTTAATTTTCAAATTATTATAGAGAATTTAAGAGCACTGTAAGGAGAACCTTTGAAGAGCAATGTACTCCCTCTGGCTTCCTATGCCTTTTCTCTGTGGAACTGATATATTCACAAAATTATGTCATCTTGTGAACTAGAGGTGGCCACCTTGCACAGTGCAAGGAAGGCTTCGGAGGCCCACTGCTAAATACTTATGAATGAGAACAAGGACAAACTCATCTGCAACACTGAACTCATTCATATGCCCACAAGGAAATGAGGAAAGTCATAATGTAGACCAGTTATGCTGGTTCAGTAATGTTAAACTGTTCCATTCTGAGGGATAAGGAGACAAAACGAGGAAGGAGGTACAATTGCATGAAAAGTTCTGTGCAGAAAGAAAGCTTGCACAGTCTCTTGCTCAGCTAAATTAAATTATGCAATAAGTTGTCTCTGCATTGGCATGAAATAATATTATTTGCTGCCAGGATTGTCTCTACTTTGAAGTTCAGCTTTGTTTTCCTGTCAAGATTAAGGATTCACACTTATTTCATTTTTTCTCAGGTTACTGGGAAGTGAATGGCTTTGGACTCTTTGGGATCTACAAATCTGACTTTGATCGCATTGGAGGGATGAATACGGAAGAGTTCCGGGATCGCTGGGGTGGGGAGGACTGGGAGCTCTTGGACAGGTGAGGTGGTCTTCCTCCCCCCAGCACAGAGTTCACCTGCCCCTCCATCTAGCATCCCAGTTGGAGTGCTTCCTCCCTCCCCCAGCACAGAGTTCACCCCAACCCTCTGCCCAGCAGCCTTCCTCCTCTGTTGCTATGTTGTCACTTTGTGATAAATAAGTGGGTTTTGGATTGCAGTTTGGGCACTCAGTCTCTAAAAGGTTCATCATCACTGGCCTATACAGTCATTGCAGGTTAGGCCCAGCAAACAAGGACAGTCAATCAGCACTATGCAGGCACATTCAGTATATAGATCTTAACTAATCCTGCAGATGTGCCATGTATTTAGATGTAGACTATTCAGGAAAGGTAACTAAATTTTCCAACCAGCCTGCTCTAACACTTTCTTTTTTTAAAAGTTGCAGACAGCAATCTGGTATTAATCCTTTCTCTCCTACCCTGCTATTTGCAATTAAGTTATGGGGAAGCTATGTAATCTCATGTTGTACCAAAGCGCACATCTAGCTACATTTCAAACAATGCAGGCCACATTGAGAGATAGGCAGGATATCTCTCAATGCCATTTCCAGGGAATCCTAGGCAGGTAAAGGATCTGCTTGGGAATAATACCCTGAAGCAAATGGTGAGCCAATGTGTGAGACAGAATGCTGGATTGGATGGGCTGTGGCCTGTTCCAGCAAGGCTGTTCTTATGTTCTTATTGCAGTACAGTTCTCTGTTCTCCCAAGCAAAAGTTATACTACTGCATCTATGTAGACAGGATTTTGTTCTGTTGCCTTTGAAAAGACCCTGGGGCTTTCATACAAAATCTGAAATGTGATTAGAGCCTGCTTTGACTGTGCGCCCTTAGGCTGTCAATCTACTTGGAAATTTTCTTTTCAAGAGGCATACACCATTTCCCAGCTACTGTTGTAGCTTACAAAGGTCTGGGAACTGCATTCACCCTTGACTTTAACCACCATTTGATAAAGGGAAATTTTATCCTCCTTGGTTTTGCAGCAGGAATTCAGGGTCTCTATATCCTGTTTTGAATTGGAAGTGCTGGAAATGAAAATATTCACAGATAATTAAAGGCCAATGTAGCTAATGACATTGGTTCCTAGATCTGTTGTTCATCCATTATTTCAGTGTGACATGATTTCTTTCAAAACACTGAAATAACAAAAAACTAAAGGATAGATAGATAGATCTTTATTGTCATTGTCCCCTTGTGGGAACAACGAAATTTCTCAGTTGCTATATATCAACTCAAAAAAAGACATACCCCATAATTTATAACAATTGCAGAAACACTAATTAAACAGTACAATATAACAATTTAAAATAAGATAAGATGATGTCAGAGTCCAGAGTTTCCATTTAAGGCCAAAATTGCTCTAGAGAAGAAACTGTTCTTGAGATGGCTCGTTTTTACCTTCATTGTTCTATATCTCCGTCCCGATGGCAGAAGCTCGAAGAAGCAGTGGCCAGGATACAATGGACCTCCTGCTATATCTAATGCTTTTCTGTGGCACCTGATGGTATAAATTTGTTCTAAAGTGGAGAGTGGACAGCGAATAATACTCTCAGCTGTTTTAATAATTCTGTGCAACATTATCCTATCCTGATGAGTTCTACTCCCATACCACACACATAAGCCATAAGTGAGCATGCTCTCAATAGGGCAGCGATAGAAGGCAAGCAGCAGCTTTTGCAGAAGATGGTTTTTCCTTAAAATTTTCAAAAATTACAGTCTCTGCTGCACCTTCTTCACAAGCCCCCTTGTATTGGCACCCTAGGAAAGATCCTCCTGTATCTCAATGCCCAGAAATCTGAACGTCACTACCCTCTCCACACAGATTCCGTCAATCAAAAGTGGCTGGACATCGGTTTTCTGCCTCCTAAAATCCACCACAAGCTCCTTTGTTTTCTTTATGTTGAGGAGCAGATTATTAGTTCTACACCACTTTATCAACCGCTCCACCTCATCTCTATAGACCATCTCACCCTCCTTATCAGAGATGAGCCCGATCAACATCGTGTCATCTGCAAATTTGACAATCCTATTGCTAGGGTGGACAGAGACACAATCAAACGTATAGAGAATATAAAGGAGCGAGCTGAGCACACATCCCTGTGGTGTTCCCGTATTTGTACTAAACATACAAGAGGTATAAGGGACCCTCTGGGAATGTTCTGACAGAAAATCCAATGTCCACCAACAAAGTGACGGCAGAAACCCCATATCCCTCAATATAGATATCAAACATCGCAGTAGGATGGTGTTAAATGCCGAGCTGAAATGCACAAAGAGCAATCTGGCATAGACACACACACACACACCCTGCTCCAAATGTGCAAGAACAGCATAAAGGGCAATCATCACAGCATCCTCTGTTGATTTTTTCATTTTATAGGCAAATTGGAATGTGTCCAGTCCCTCTGGTAGGCAAGCAATAACATAATTTTGTACCAGCTTTTCAAAACACTTCATGATTACAGGTGTGAGTGCCACTGGACGAAAATCATTCAAATTTTCCGGGTTGGATTTTTTCAGTAACAGAACAATAATAGAAGACTTTAAGCAGGACGGAACAATAGCCTGAGATAAGGATCGATTTAATATCCCAGTAAAAACTCCTGCTAGTTGATCTGCACAGTCTTTCAATACCCTTCCAGCTACTCCGTCCGGCCCTGCGGCCTTCCTTGGGTTAATTCCCTTCAACACCTTCCTCATCTCTCCTTCTTCCACACTGAATACTACGTTCCTTTGTACCGATGGTAGTGATGGTGGCGAAGACTCCAAAGATACCACTGCTAATGTTGCTTCAAAGTGAGCAAAAAAGACATTCAACTCCTCTGCCACGGATGCCCCTCCCTCACCTGCTAGGAAGCCTTTAGGTTTATACCCAGGACTTCTATATCTAAAGAGAAAGCCCTTTGAGATACAAAGTTAGGTTAGCTTGGTGCCAGCAGGGTAATAGTAGGGGAGAGGGGCTGCTAGAGGAGCAACAGGTTAGACAAGTTAAATGTTTATAAGCCTGCAAAAAGAAGGTTTTTTAAACATGGATTGCCTTCTTCTGTGCATCACCCTAGGGTCCCTAAGGCACTCTCCAAGGACCCATAGAATGACAGTCTAAATTGATTGGAAAACTTCTCTCCCCAACATTGCAACTTTCTTGGGTTTTTACTCTTCCAGTCTCCTCATACTGTTAGGGTTGTTGCTTTCTCATAGGAACAGGCTCCCTTACCCCCTCTACTGAGTTTTGGTCCTCTTTGCTGTGCTACGTTGGGAATCATAAGATAATAGGGAAAATACTGTACTGGTATTTTCTTCTCCCTCTAATTTCAGTTACTGAATTTTGTGCACTTATTTATTCATCTATGATTAATAAATCACTTTTTAGGGCATACCTAACCTCCCGAAGTAGTGTCAAAATATCTCCCAAAGTAGTGTCAAAATATCTCCCAAAGTAGTGTCAAAATATCTAAACTATATAAATAATCATAAACTGTAATCATTATTAAAGCCACAATACATAAGTTGATGAGACACAAAGAATGAATATCAGTGGTTAGTATAAAGAAGACTGGAATAGAAATGCACTTTAAATTTTCTCCTTAAATTTCTAAGATTGAGTTAAATACATTTCTTCTCTCTGATATGCAGTAAAACTCCAAGTTACGAAAAAAATCGGTTCCCTGGTCTATTTCGTAATTCGAATATTTCCGTAACTCGAGGCATCCCCATAGGGATGCATAGAAAACAATAAACAGGGAGATTTCCTACCTTCTGGCTGCTACTGCTTCATTTTCTTACACTTCCGGCGGTGTGAGTGAGTGGCTGGGAGTGATTTTTATAGCACAAAATGGTGGCACTACCATTTTGAGCGCTAAAAAACCTTTTTTTTTGTATGTCGGTTTTTTTTGTAACTTGGGTTTTTTTACGGGGAAAACATTCGTAACTCGAGTTTTTCGTAACTCGAGGCGTTCATAAGTCGGGGTTTTACTGTAATACCTTCCAGCTAACACATAATGCCTTCCAGCTAACAAAATGAGCTTCTTCACCACTGAGCCACTGCAGTCCCTCGATATACTGTAATACCAATGTAAAACTTAACAGTAGTAAGTCTCTTCCATGCTATCAGTGTGTGAGAAAGACTCAAGCAATATTTCAGCCTCTTTTTTTTCCTCTGCTACACACAGACACATACAATGTTTGTATTATATTTTGTTTTGTTTTTGCTTCCACTTTTCCAGGGTGCTTCAGAGCGGACTGGAGGTGGAACGCTTGCGACTCAGGAACTTTTACCATTATTACCATTCGAAACGTGGCATGTGGAATTCACGGAGCAAGAAGACACCCAAAGACTGAACACCAGCCCAGCTGCCGTCCACTGAATTCCGCTCTTGCCCTTTTTCAGGAAGTGAAAGGGAAGCAGGCGCTACCTTGGCTTTACTGCCACAGCTCGACACCATTTTCCACAAGTGCTGAAGATGCACTTCTGGATGCAGCACTGGTCAGAGGCCTGCGCAAGGGCAGCTTTGGACTGAGGGTTTCTATGGAACTGTTTACTTTGGGATTTTTGTGACTTTTCTTAAGGGATCTAATTTCTTAGTCAGAAGTTGCATTTATTAACTCAGTAGTGCTGACCGGTCAGGATTCCTGCCAAGGGTGAGAATCGCCTGGAGGGACATGGGCATGGAGCCTGGTTTGTTTGAAGTTGCCACTCAGAACAGTTCATGTCCTGAGTGGACTTAAAGGGGAGAGGAAGACTCTGGTCAAAGGAAGATGTTGCATCCAGTGTTCCTTTATTATTCCGGGTTAATGATCCATGCTAATTGGCTTCTCCAGCTCCAGTACCTCTTATCTTGCCTCAAGCAGAGGCAGCCTCAGATTCAGGCCCATGGGATTTTTTAAAAACTTAAATACCAGTTTCCGTGGCTGGTGAAAGAACTGATAATAGCTATCAGCCTCTGTGCTTCTGCTGAGGTGGAAGCAGGAAATATATGTTTCCCTGAGAAGCAGGATGAAATGGCAATAAAAGTGCCCTTCACAAGTCTTATAACACTTAGATCAGGGGTTCTCAACCTGCGGCCCATGGGCCACACCTGGCCTGTGGCACCATTTCATGTGATCAGTGTGACCACCGCCACTGGGAGCAGAAGTGGCGCATTTACAACAACTGTAAATGCGCCTGCAGCTGTCATAAATGTGTTTACGACCACCGCAGACGCGTTTTACGGCAGGGGGAACCACCAGTTGGGCCCGCTCCGCTGTCTGACGAGGTGTGGTCCGGCCCACTGCTTTAAAAAGTTGAGAACCCCTGCTTAGATGCATTTCTCAAAGAAATTGGGGTGTAAGTGACTTGTGCTTCCTGCTCTTCCACTTATCCATCTTATCCAAAACAAAGAGATAGACAGAATTCCAGTGAGAGGACATCGTCCAGGTGGGAAAGTTACAGTGCTCTCTTCAAACACATCACGGTTGGTGAAGGAACAAGAAGCACAGGGCGCTAGTCCCACTTCCTTTTCCTTCTACAATGTTGTTGCACCTGAATTAACTGTGCCCTCCCCCATTCCCTTCCCTCCTTCATCTGTTATTTGATGTGTGTTTAGTTGTTTATAAAACTGTGGCGCAAGAGTTGCTTTCTTGAGCATTTGAAATGGTGGCAGGGGGACAGAATAGATGTATTTCAGTAGAACCATCAGCAGAGGAGAACGAAAGAGTGAAGAGCAACTGGCAAACCCATGAATGATGAATTGCTAGGTGAACCCAAGGGAGTTGTTATTGTCCACTCATCACTGTTCAGGCAGCCAAGCTAATGGAGGGATAGTAGCCACACCTTTACACTGTGAGCAACAGAACTGTACCTGCAAAAAGCTCTCACTTAAGGACATAATGCCTAGCAAAAGCAAGACTGGGTTGGGCTAGGGCCAAATGAATGGATGGATTCATTAGGAGGCTGATCCTCTTTCACTCCAACCATGCTTATCTCCAGAACAGGGGTGCCTAAACTTTTTGGGCCGTGGGCAGGTCACGTGGTTCAGTGGGCCGGTCAGTGGTTCCTCCCACCGGAAGTGGAAGTAAAACGCGCCTTGCAATCTGTTTTAGAGATAGATTTTAAGCCGCCATTTTCTCTGCTTAAACCAGGGGTGCCCACAGTATGTGGGCCGGATCCAGCCCCCAATGCTAATTCATCTGGCCCATGTCACCCTTCTCACTCTCGGAAGCGGAAGTAAAACGCACCCGTATGGCTTTAGTTTGGGCATCCCTATTCTAGAACAACCCCCATTCACACACACACACACACACACACACACACACACAGAGCAAGCATGAAGAGTAGGTGAGGTTTCAGTACCCGCCAGTTTTATCCTCAGTTGCTGTGGTTGGAGTATCACAAAGAAATAGTGCAGGAATCAAAGGAGGGGAGGGCAAAACAATATTCCCAAGCTAATTTCTGTGAAATTATGAGGTAGAAAGCTGTTTTCAGAAAGTTATGTCTGGTTTTGCTTTTTATTTTTATTGATATTGTTATTAAAAAATAAAGTAAATGTCTTGGTTCTGATTTTCCCAGGTTTTTGCAAATACATGTGAAGTATATGGGTGATGGCAGCTCCTTCAGTTGCCCTGTCCACAAAGATCCTTTTTTCTTCTCAATTTGTACTCCTGTGCAACACACTGGCACACACAACCATTGCCTAACATAGTCGACCTGCAGAGGATTTGTAATTGTCCTGTAGGTTTAGGCTACAGTCCTTCAACTCTGCCTGGCAGTCAGCCTGACTGACAATACTGGAACTTATTTTCAAGTAAACAGGCTGTCTACTAGCAAGTACAATTAGCATCAGTTTTAGGTGAATATATTAGAACCAGCATTCAAGCAAGAAAATCTTATTCAGTTAATCATATGACCTGATAATTAAACAATTGTATCTATTATGTGCCATCAAGTGCTTCTGACAGAGGCTTTGAGCTATATGAGATTAAAAAGACATTTACCATTGTCACTACATCCAATGGCTACGTAGGGATCTGAACCCAGGTCTCCTGAGTCCAATAATCTAACCGCTACACCATACTTTATTCTCATGATTAAACAATTAACTAATTAATTCTGTCTCTGAAGAAAATAATTGATCCAAAAAGAGCACCTTCTTGGAAAAATTGTTCTTTCCTGTGTAAGAAAGGAAAGGGAGAACTCTTCTAAAATGGGGCCTTGCATCTTCATTTTTGTTGTTGTTTTCTTTTGTTTTAATCTACTGCTCAGTTAATCAAAGTAATGATTTAGTCAAAAGGTTTAGTACAGTAAAAACCCCTACATACAATTTTTTTCCCAATCCACAAGGTTATTTGTGAGTAATTAAATAAGCATTACAGGCAGTCCTATAAAGGAATATATGCAGAATATGAACTTAATGTTGTCTGCCTTGCAAATGAAACACTCATGATATAATACTCAAAGGCACATGGTCCAGTTTAACAAAAACAATGCAAGGGAGTCCATTTGCAGGGGAACCCCCGAGCCCTGGTGGTGCAATGGTTAAACTTCTGTACTGCAGCCAGAACATTGTGAGTTTGATCCTGGTAGGACTGGAGCTTGACTCATCATTCCAAGGTCGGTAAAATGAGTACCCAGCATGTTGAGTGCAAAATGCTAATTAACTTGTGAACCACCCAGAGGATGCACTGTAGGACACTATAAACAGTAAGTGTTTTTGCTATTGCTTCATTTCTTTCACTATCCACAACAAGAAGATGATTTGCTGGGAAAGTGGATAAAGATAGTAGACATGAAAGCTCAAAATTAGCAGTTAATTCCTGCTTTCATTGACATCAACATTGGCATGTCCTGTCGCACAGGTTTCTGCCTGCCCTGCTAAAGTTGGGTGTGGTCACACTGAAACTTAGCATACATACTTTCAGGGTTATATTTAAAACCAAAAAGAAGAAAAAGGGAGACAGTCAACACCATAGGTGCTAGGAAGAGAGTCTTGGGGGCGGGTATAGAATATGTATAAATGCATATTGGATAAACACATATTCAGGGGATATCAGTTTCTGTCACAAGATAACATTGCGCTTTGCTGTCTCTGGAAAATTCAGACATCTGCAGATATCAATGCAGTTTAGTACAGCTTGCTAAAAGCTTGATAATAATTTCGTGTTAGAAATTATTCTGGGTTGAAAGGATTTTTGCTGGAGAAATTCCATTCAGGGGACGCTCAAATGAGGATCCTTTCACATCCCTAAGATCTTTTCCCGACGAAATGCTCCCTATTTTATCTGCTTGCACTTTCTTGCTTTCAAACAATTTGGCAGGAGCTGGGACAGAAACGGAAACCATCATGCAGTACCTGGGTCTCAAACTGCTGACTTACCAGCTTTCCAGCTAACAAGGCAAGCTTCTTAACCATTGAGCCACTGCAGCCCCTGCTAAGGGCTTGAAAGTAACAAAGAGTCACTTGCTCCTTTCACAAACTAAGGAATGTTTCTGTTTAAAAGTAACTAAGAATTAAGTGTTTTAATCACTTGGGGAGGAGTTAGCATGTTACTCTGAGCAAAAAAAACTGTCACAACTCCTTAAAGCAGGGCTTCTCAACATTTTCCAGCTGTGGGCCGGACCACGCCCCCTCAGACAGCTGAGTGGGCCAGACACATGGTTCCCCCCCACCATAAATGCCGTAAAACGCATCCACAGCTGTCATAAACATGTTTCCGGGTGCATTTACAGCATGTTTTCGGCTGTTTTTGCAGCTTCCGTTGCTTCCAGCAGCAGCAGCACTGGCAGTTGCAGGAGCGAGTGCCGTGGGCCACATGGAATTGTACAATGGGCCAGGTCAGGCCTACCAGACATACACACACACAATTTCACCGGGAGGAATAAAAAACAATGGAGTCTTGTGGCATCTTAAAGGCTAATAAGTATAATTTGGTATAAGCTTTTATGGACTATGGACCACTTTCATCTGATAAAATCGACTGCAATCTGTTAGGGCAAATAAAACCCACTGGTTTTTAATATGCCATAAGATTGATTGTTTTTTTTTTTTGTTTTTTGAACGTAATTCACCAAATTCTGAACCTGATAATAATATATGTCAGTAGAGCTCAGACGAACATACACACAGAGCAACATCCAACAGAAAAAACCCCTTCTGGAAGATAGTGGCTCTGCTGTCAATTACAGTATCTCTGATCTGTGCTCTTGTATTTTCTTCCAGAAAATAGGAACTTCACTGAAGAAGTGTGGGCTCCGCGCACACAATTGGTATACTGGCCCTGACAGAACCCCAGTAATGGGTGATCACCTTGTTGCCAGGGGTTCCTGAAGGGACAGAAATTGGGGGAGCAGAATATTAGATAGAGTTTAATTCATCAATAGCTGATCTGACAAAATGCTCGGACAATAGGAAGCTAATGACTAACTAGCTAGGTGTATAATAGGCAATCTCGCGCCTGTGGATTACCTTTTGCCCTAGAACCAATACCAGCCACATGTTTACCCCGGATAACACGGAACAATGTATTTACCCTGTCGTTGATTAAGTTAGTTAATTAACTTCCCCTGTAGACTTCCCCAATTAACTTGTGTAAACACGGAGTTTGAGTTCTGCAGATCGCAATGCTTTTACATGCAGCCTGTACATGATAAATACTAATGATTTGCCTTCATTAAATCACTGGTCTTCGCTCCATCTTGCCTCGTGTCTCATTACTTGACCAGTCTCCTCTGGGACCCAACAGCCGCTTTGTGGTGCCAATCCAGCTTGCGCAACCCGCTTCACGGCCCAGATCCAACACATGGTTACCCCGAGACGTGATTTACTCGTGAGTAAGTGATCTTCTCGGTCCGGTTCTATGCCAGAACCGTGTCCGAATCGTCCCGGAGGACAGCGCAGCAGCTCTGGTCGGAAAGCCATCCGATCTGAGTGACAGCTATACTGCGAGGCATTCCAGAGAGGCAGAGCACGCTCCAAAGCTCTGAGGCAGCTTGCTCAGTGGAAACGCGTTCCGCTCAGGGTCGGCTGTGAAACCCTGACTTCGTCGCAGAGGCCGCCGAGGGCCTGTGGCAGCAGCCCACATTCCGAGTTCCTTCCCAGAGGTTTGTCACGCCAGACCTGTTACCTAAACTCAGACGCATCGCTTCGTCCCGAGGAGGAAAACTTCAAAGGACCGGCAGGTAATATGGGGACTTGTCCTCAGCGACAACGTCCGACCGCTAACCAGAGAACTTACTTAATGGAGTTCAAGGCCCTGGCCAGGGTATACCATACACGCATTCACGGCGCCCAGTTAGCGGATGTTTTGGTGTACTTGGGGGATAATTGTCTGCTTTATCCAGAAACAGGCATGCTTAACCTCCAACTTTGGGACAGGATAGGAGCCTGCATTCAGCAAGCCCCAAGAGCTCCAGATAGCATAATCAGCACATGGAGCAAGTGTAGGAAGCTCTTAGCAGAGGTAGACCCAGTCCGGATAGAGACCCAGGAACCCCCAGTGCAGTCAGAGCCATTAGCCCCAACGGTTCTCTATCCATCATTTCAGCTCAAGCAGGGTAGTGCAGGTAGGGAGCTTTCCCTCAGTAACAGCTGCAGATGTCACTGAAGGAATGCATGGAATGAGAAGCGCTGGAGCTTCTCTGACAGTTAAAAGTTCCATCCAGCGCATGGTTGAGGAAGAAACCAGTAAGGGGGAGTTGCCAGCAGAAGAACTAGCTGAGCTTAGGCAGATATGCCCAGTTCGCATAGAGGTAGATGCCCTCATGGGTCAGCAGCAAACGATCCATTCACCAGTTCCGTATAAGCTCCTTATGGTTATACGGAAGGCAATCACAGAGACAGGACTTCAGAGTCGCTTCACCAGGGGCACGCTTCAGCAAGTGTGTGAAACTATGATGCTCATTCCATACGACTGGAAAGCCGTCATGCGAATGATGCTCAACCCCAGCCAGTATTTGCTATGGGACAGCGAGTATCGTCTCGAAGCACAGGCAAGGGCTGCCAGGATGGGCGGAGCAGTAATCCCTGACCAGCTATACGGTTCAGGTCCATTCAAATCCGTTGATGCGCACACTGCCTTGCCAATCGCCACTCTTCATTTGGCAGCTGAGACAGCCTTCAGGGCTTATCTCAAAGTCCCGGCAGCTGGCAAAGCAGCCAAAAATTACACAGCAGTCAAACAGGGTACCCAGGAGTCCTACATGGACTTTATCAATAGACTGGAAGAAACAGTCAGTAGACAGATTGACAATGAGCAAGCTCAACAGGAGCTCATGATGAAGCTGGCGAAAGACAACGCCAACCTTGACTGCCGTAAGATCTTGCAGTCACTGGGCAATCATCCCGATCTAACTCTCACGGACATGATTAGGGCTTGTGCCGACGTTGGTACAGATTCCTACAAAATGGGTCTGTTGGCAGCGGCGGTACAAGGCGGTAGGAAACCCAAGAACAGAACCAAAGGAGCATGTCACAATTGTGGCAAGATCGGTCATTTCGCTAGAGAATGTCAATCCACCAAGGGCAGCGGCCAAAACGCCGGCCGTCCCAAGGCTCCGACCACCCCATGTCCAAGGTGCAATAAAGGCTTCCACTGGGCCAGGAACTGCCCGAATTCGGGAAACCGGAGCGCGGGCTTGTCTCTGGCCCTGGTCCAAACAGAGACCTCAGTCACTCTGGGAGAACCAGAGATGGATTAAATTCCAGTCACATTCCCTGCATTCCGGAGACGCAGGCCAGCCCTAGAGGCAGTGCGGGACTAGATTTGACTTGCCAGTCAGAAGTCACATATGACTTGCCAGGCACAGTCTATCTAGTCGATTCCCAGTACATGGGACCCCTGCCTAAAGGCTACATAGGTTTAGTTTTGCCCCATAGTATTGCAGGAACGCGAGGAATTCTAGTAATTCTGGGGGTCATTGACTCCAATTTTTTGGGTGTACTCCAGGTTCAACTCTGGACACACCTACCCCAAACCATTCACAAGGGAGACACGTTAGCGCAACTGATCATGGTTCCTTGTCACTCGCCAGCAGGCAGCCAGGAAAGGCTCAGGTACAGCTCAGAGTCCGGGTCGGAAGGGGCAGTGCAAGGATACCAGGTCTTAGCGGCATACCAACATAGAGTGGAAGCGGCGGCCAGTCATAAAGGTATTTTTAAATAAAAAAACCTTTTGACGGGCTATTAGATACCAGAGCTGACGTCAGCGTGGTCAGCCAGAGTCAGTGGCCGTGTGAGTGGGCTCTTGAGCCGGTCTCCAATGTGTGGGGGGTAGGCGGTGTTCAAGAAGCATTTAGAAGCCAAGACTGGGTAGAAGTCACGATCCCCGAAGCTGACGGCACAGCGGTCATCCGGCCGCACATTCTGGACGTGCACATCAACCTTTGGGGGCGAGACATTCTGCAGCAGTACCGTGCCCCTCTTACCTTCAGGTAATGGCTCTACCGCTTAAATGGCTGACCAACACGCCAGTCTGGGTAGAACAATGGCCGGTAGTAGGGGAGAAATTAGTCGCCCTGAAACAGCTAGTGAAAGAACAGCTAGATGCAGGACATATAGAACGGTCCACCAGTCCTTGGAATTCACCCATATTTGTTATCAAGAAAAAGTCGGGGAAGTGGCGACTCCTTCATGATCTCAGAGAGATCAATAAGTAGATTCAGCCAATGGGTCCGCTTCAATGCGGCATCCCGAATCCGAACATGATCCCCGAGGGTTGGAAGATCTTGGTTGTAGACTTAAAATATTGTTTTTAGACCATTCCCTTAGATGCTAGGGATCGGGAAAGGTTCGCTTTTACAGTGCCAGTCGTGAGCCACAGAGAGCCTATGCAACGTTACGCGTGGAAATATTTGCCACAGGGGATGCTCAACTCGCCCACCCTGTGCCAAATTTACGTTCATGATGCACTGGAAAAGTTCTGAAACCTTCACCCTACAGTCTTAGTGTGTCATTTCATGGATGACATCCTGGTCGCAGCGCCGCAACTCGGCAGCGAAATGTTTAAAAACCTCCAGACCACTCTGGGGGGAAAAGGGTTACTCATTGCCCCAGAGAAAGTTCAGAGAACCAAGCCATTTTCATACTTGGGCCATCGGCTTCTCCGTTCTTTTGCAGCACAAGTTTTGCCACAGATCAACTTAAAGGATTCCGTCACCCTTGTAGAATTGCAACAGTTTCTGGGGAATATTAATTTGGCCAGACCGTATTTCAGACTAGATTCTAAAACCGCTCTTCTCGCTTCTAACGCTAGGTAAGCAGCTGGCAGACCGAATACACATTCCTCGAGAGGCGCGCTTGACTCTCGAAAAGGTCAACCAAGTTCTCAGCCAGAGATGGGTGGACAGGATTAGTCAGGGGCTATATGCTCCTGTTCTAAACCTGTACATTGTCCGGACCGGATCCATGTTCACCGGGGCCCTAGGGGTGGACTCCCAGCGGGGGGCGAGTATCGTGGAATGGGTGTATTTACCACACACCTCTTCCTGAAACATCGTTCCTCCGCAGGAACTGGGCTCCGCGGTGATTTACCAAGGAAGGCTGAGAGCAAGGGATATCTCAGGGCACAATCTAGCAAAAATTGTGGTCCCATTCACGAAAGAGCAAATCCAGCAACTGATGCAGCTCGATGACTCGCTTCCGATTGTATTGGAAGGATTCACTGGATGCTTGGCATACCATTTGCCGAAAGACCCCAGACTCGTCTCGCTTCAAACGCAGACAGTCAGTTTGTGTGAGTTAATGTCACTGGTTCTACTTCAGGGGGCTAGGACAGTTTTCACTGATGGGGGTCGTACATATGGTGTTCTTCCTTGGCAAGAGGGCCAGGCTTGGCACACGCTTCTAACTCTTCCGCAGAAATCCACGCAGCGGGCAGAGTTGGCGGTAGTGAACCTTGCCTTGCGCACCTTTGCCAAAGAATGCTTGAACATAATTACTGACAGCCAGTATGTTAGGAATTTGCTTCACAGTCTACCGAGAGCGTACATCACTCCCGCGATAGACAAGAACTTGTTAAGTCTTTTCCTCACGACTCAATTTCATTTGCAGAACCGCACCGAAGCGCTCTATATCACCCACATCAGAAGCCACCAGGACTTGCCTGGTCCGATTTCCGCGGGCAATAGTAGAGCGGATGCGGCCACAAAAGTAATTCAGCAACGGTCAGTCTTGGGAGTCTTCACGACTCCAATTCAAAGTCATGCATTCTTCCATCAAAATGCCAAGGCACTTGCGTGGCAGTTCAACCTGCCACTTTCCCAAGACCAGGGCATAGTCCGTTCCTGTCCACATTGCACAGTGGCGGTAGGTGGGCCCTCGTGGGGGGTCAGCCCACGAGGGACAGAGGCCAACCAGGTGTGGCAGATGGATGTCACACACGTTCCACATTTTGGCAGATGGCAGTACATGCACGTTTGCATTGACACTTTTAACAGTTTGTTTGGGCTACAGCACAGAAGGGAGAAACGGCTTCCCATGTGGAGCAGCATCTCCTTTCCTGCTTCGCGGCCATGGGCAAACCACGGCACGTGAAGACCGATAACGGTCCGGCTTATAGCTCCAGGCAGCTGGTCACCTTCATGGCCACCTGGGACATTAAGCACACCTTTGGCGTTCCGTACAATCCGCAAGGGCAAGCAATTGTGGAACGGGTCAACCGGATGCTTAAGTCCTACATTGACAAACAAACAGAAAGGGGGGAAACAGCCCTCCCCCAAAATCAGGGTCAGGCACAGCATTGTCTGAACAAGGTATTGTTTACGTACAATCACCTTAATGTTTTTTTTTTTTTTGGATTACACTCCGCAGGAGAAACACTTCCGTTGCACGGAGGCTCTCCGGCGGCCGATGGTGTGTTACCGAGTGCCACCGGATCCTTCTTGGAAGGGCCCGGCGCCACTCATAACATGGGGAAGAGGGTATGCTGCAATTATGTCTCCTACAGGCGTCATCTGGATTCCAGCCCGGTGTGTCAAGCCTCACTTCGAGTCCAATGGCATGGACACAGGCAGTTCCGGACCCAATCCCGGAGATGGAGGAGTTAACCCTGATGGGGAGAGCCAAGTGGAGGAGGCAGCGACAGCAGATGACAGCGCCGAAGATCACCTGGGGGATGGCCAAGTCCCTGTGCCAGGAGGCGGTGGACACCGTTGGGCGGAAGGACAAGGAGCCGACACCAGAGAACATCTTGATTGCAGCCTTTTCCCTGATTACTGCTAATTCCATGATGACCACCATCATCTTGATCCTTTCCCTGCTTGCGGGGGGAGGGGTTCAAGCAGCTTCACTGGAAGCCAACAACCTGATGCCAGGCGGAGATCTCTCTGCCCGGATGCATTACAACGTTTGGGAAAGATTGGCGAACCTCGTCAATCAGTCCGATTTTTGCCTGAGGCATACCACCGCTTCTGCCTCTATTCTGAGCACTTGTCTCATTCCGGTGTGTCACTCCCCAGATGCGCGCATCAGGAATGGTGACTTTATTTTTTTTTTTTTATATTCAAATTTATATGCCGCCCAATCAGGTAAACCCAACTCTGGGCGGCTCACAACAAGTTAAAACACACATAAAACAGTACAACCAATTAAAACCAATTAAAACCCAACATACCCACCCACCTACCCCATTTCTCTTAAAACCCACATAAACCCACATTAATTTTAAAAAAAAGACAATTAAAAGAAATGGGGGCTTAATTTATAAGCCAACAGGCAGGGGCCACTCTTCCTTCTGGGCCCCACACCTGCCCTGCCAACCAGGTTTTTAGGTCTTTTCTGAAAGGTAGCAGCTCCATCTGCTCCCGCAACTCTACAGGCAGGAGGTTCCACAAGGCCGGTGCAGACACGGAAAAGGCCCTCCTTCGTGTGCCAGAGAGACGAGCCCCTCTGGCAGATGGAACAATCAGGGAGCCCCTCCGATCTGCTCTGGTTGGACGGGCGGACACTCTTGGGACGATGCAGTCTCTAAGGTATCCTGGCCCACTACCATGAAGGGCTTTAAAGGTCAAAACCAGCACCTTGAACTGCACCCAGAGGCAAACTGGTAGCCAGTGCAGCTCCCGAAGTAATAACGCATAACGCCCGTGCCCCATCACCACCCGGGCTGCCGCATTCTGGATCAACTGCAGCCTCCGAATGGTTGACAAGGGCAGCCCCATGTAGAGCGCATTGCAGTAATCTAGCCTGGAGGTGACCAGAGCATGTGTGACCATGAGCAGGGAGTCCCGGTCCAGGAGCGAACGCAACTGACGGATGACACGAAGCTGAGAGAAAGCCCTCCTGGCCACAGCTGCCACCTGATCTGCTAGTAGCAGCCCCGAGTCCAGGAGGACCCATAGATTGCGTACCGGGTCTGTCTGGGGCAAAGCAGCCCCATCCAAGACCAAAGTTGGCAGCTCCCTGGATAACGCGGGACCCCCTATCCAAAGCCACTCAGTCTTGGAGGGATTCAATTGTAGCCCGTTGTCCCCCATCCAGACCCCAACCGCTTCCAGACATCTCGATAGGACATTGACTGCATCACTGGGGTCCCCATGGGCCGATATATATAACTGGGTATCATCAGCATACTGGTTGGTGAAGCGGATATTTGGTCCGTTTTACAAGACTGCCTTTTCAACGTGTGCGCATTGGGGAACCCAAGTCACGAAAGTCATAAGAACATAAGAACATAAGAACAGCCTTGCTGGAACAGGCCACAGCCCATCCAGTCCAGCATTCTGTCTCACACAGTGGCTCACCATTTCCTTCAGGGTATTCCCAAGCAGATGCCTTCACCTGCTTACGATTCCCTGGAAATGATATTAAGAGATATCCTGCCTATCTCTCCAACCCCGAGGTTGTCCTTAAGTATCCATAATTATAGCCATTGATACTCTTGTCCTCCATGAACTTGTCTAATCCTTTCTTAAAGCTGTCAAGACTGACAGCTGTCACCACTTCTTCTGGCAGGGAGTTCCATAGACCAGTAATCCTCTGGGTGAAAAAGTACTTTCTCTTATTTGTTTGAGAACTAGTACCCAAAAGTTTCATGGAGTGTCCCCTAGTTCTAGTGTTATGCGATAGGGAAAACAGTTTTTCCTTATCTACTTTGTCCACACCGTGCATGATTTTATAAACTTCAATCAGGTCACCTCTTAGACGTCGTCGTTCAAGAGTGAAGAGGCCCAACCGTTGCAGCCTCAGATGGTAAGGAAGGTGTTCCAGTCCCCTAATCATTCTGGTTGCCCTCCTCTGCACTTTTTCCAGCTCCATAATATCCTTCTGGAGGTATGGCGACCAGAACTGTACACAGTATTCCAGATGGGGCCTCACCATAGATTTATAAAGAGGCAAAATGACACTTGCTGACTTATTTTCTATACCCTTCCTAATGATCCCTAGCATTGAGTTTGCTTTTTTCACTGCTGAGGCACACTGGGTTGACACCTTCATTGAGTTGTCCACCAGGACACCAAGGTCCCTTTCCTGGTTTGTCGCAGAGAGTTCAGACCCCATCAGTTTATAAATGTAATTGGGGTTCTTTGCCCCAACATGCATCACTCTGCACTTACTAATGTTGAAACTCATTTGCCACTGTTTTGCCCACTCCCCCAGTGTCGAGAGATCCCTCTGGAGCTCCTCACAATCAGTCCTACTGGCTGATGCGGCCACTCTGTACACACCCCGAGTGGCGGTCAGCCCGAACTCAACTTGTGCTCGCATGACCGGCTGTTCCGCGGTCGAAGGGCCACAGCGCCGTTGCCTCAACCCCGGCAACAGCACATGGACTTGTAATAACCCAGAGACTATTAATTCAATGTATGCTCACATTACTTTGCCTTCAGGATGGTTTTTTACATGTAACTAGTATACTTGGAACTACATTCCTGCAAATGTATCTGATTCCCTTTGCTGTATCAGTCGTTTGACATTGTTGCTTCCCACTAGACATGGTTGCCCAAGCACGAAGGTACCTCCACACATACGGCACGCTCGTGCCACCCAGTTAGACAGTTCATGTGATAGCAACATCAGGATTCTGAGTAAAGCTGAGTATGTCTCCTTAGCAATCAACTTGTTTGGCATGCCAGGCTTAGCCGTGGGCAACGCTCGGAGAATTGGTCAATTGGCTTGCGCTTTGGCAAAAGCCATTAACCACACCTCCTCGGCGATAGCGCTGCTTAATCAGGAGCAGACGGAGCTTTGCCATGCCATACTGGATAATCGAGCAGCTATCGATTACCTCCTACTGTTACATCATTTGGGTTGCGAGTCTGTTCATGGCATGTGTTGCTTTAACCTCATGGACAACTCGCACAAGGTACAGAGTCAACTCACAGACCTCCATACCTTGGTTAAAAACATCAAGGAAGATGCCGCGTGGTGGAATTCGTTATGGTCTTGGTTCCCATGGGGTTGGCTACAAACAACACTCAAGGTGATTGTGGGGGTGATAATACTGGGAACGGCTGTGTGTTGTTTCATGCAATGTATTCCCTCACTGATGTCAAGATGTCCCCCATGGAGAGAACCCCAGAATGTCCTCACTCCACGTCAGCTGATGCCGCTCCTACGTCGAGCCGTCTGTCAGGTCCAATTAAACAAATAAAGGGGGAGTGTGGGATCCGTGCATACAATTGGTATACTGGCCCTGACAGAACCCCGATAATGGGTGATCACCTCATTGCCAGGGGTTCCTGAAGGGACAGAAATTGGGGGAGTGGAATATTAGATAGAGTTTAATTAATCAATAGCTGATCTGACAAACTGCTCGGACAATAGGAAGCTAATGACTAACTCGCTAGGTGCGTAATAGGCAATCTCGCGCCTGCGGATTACCTTTAGCCCTAGAACCAATACCAGCCACATGTTTACCCCGGATAACACGGAACAATATATTTACCCTGTCGTTGATTAAGTTAGTTAATTAACTTCCCCTGTAGACTTCCCCAATTTACTTGTGTAAACACGGAGTGTGAATTCTGCAGATCGCAATGCTTTTACATGCAGCCTGTACATGATAAATACTAATGATTTGCCTTCAATAAATCACTGGTCTTTGCTCCATCTTGCCTCGTGTCTCATTGCTTGACCAGTCTCCTCCGGGACCCAACAGCCGCTATGCGGTGCCGATCCAGCTTGCGCAACTCGCTTCGCGGCCCAGATCCAACAAAGAAGTATTCAATGTTTGCATTATTTGTTCCCAGTTTTGGATAGACGTGAGAAATAACACTACAGCTTTCACAATAACAGCTTTGAAACATTTCAGTGAGTGGAATCTATTTGTGAAAAGAGGTGTTTGAAGCAGCAGAGTGGGGTGTTTATCCTTGAGTAAATCCACATTTCAGAGCCTTCTCTTACTTGTTCATGTTCTTAATAGAGCAAACCTTCTGTACTCCTCCAATACAGGTATACAATTTCCCTTCTTTAAACATTGTCTCCTCAAACTGAAGCTCGAACTACAACTTTGTCTCATTTCTCACTGATGAGATCTTCAAGTCTTGGCACTGTAGGCATGTCCCAAACCTTCCTTTCTAGTTGCAGGCATTAGAGATAGATCTACAACTATAATAAGGACTACATCAGCATCTAGATACACCACACCTATCATTTATCCAGTCCAATCAACATCATTCTTGGTCTCATTGATGTCATTCAGTTCACTTGACAACCTTGTTAAATCTAAAAAGGGAAGTGGTTTGGATAAGTGACAAATGACCTGTATTTTATTGGAGCATAAAAACTGCTGACAACCGTGTTTCTTTACTTGCACAACATAATAGGTAGATGTGTACAGCTGGGAGGGATGAAAGATACAAATAAGATAACTAGTACTAAAACCAGATTGTTCCAAGCAAAGCTGGATTATCCAAGGAATCAAAAGGTGCCCACCAATTCTTTTAGCAACTAATACTCTTCTGCAGGAGACTTTGCTGAAGCAAAAGGAAGAACCAAGTGATGGGATACTATAATATTGAATATTATACATTGTGTAGCTCAAATGAAGTGGTGTAAGCCCTGCTGGTCCTGGCTGGATTAACAGGATCTTCCTGCTCCATCTCTTGATCCATAGACACTGACCATGACTGGTTAAAACAAAATGGGGTTTATTGCAACAGGATGGGGGTTAACAACTACACAGTTCACAACAGTTCCTGGGCTACTTTCCAAGTTCCAGTGATCAGGTCCCCAGAGTCCTTGTCCTCCCCCATTCCAGTTAACTTCACTGGGAGGTGTTCAACTTCTTTGCTTCTTAACAAGGATGTCCCCACTGACCAGAGACAGGAAGCCCAGAAAAGGGATGGGCAATATAACCACACTGAGGACAGTGGGGATTGATTCTCTATTTGCTTCCCTCTCACCTTGCTCAATTTTCCACCTGTGACAATCTTCACCTCTGCCAATGTCTCTGTTCCATGTTAGTTAGCATTGCCTTCCTCAACCCAGCTTCTCCTCTCCTTCTGATCCTTCTGTCTTCAGTAAGATGGGAGAGGTGGTGGATAAAGGTTAAGGTTGCGGTCAACTTCATCCTGAGGGATTCCAATTTGGACCACGACCCCTTCTTGTAGATGTACTTTCAGACATACTATCCAGGGACCTTCTTTGGAGATGTACTCTCAGTCCCCAGATGGCTTAGGTTCTTCTGGGATTCCATCTCCGTGTAGTAGCCATCACTAGAGTCTTCCAGGGCATCCTCCCAAACTGTTAATAATTTATTCCACCTGTTCAACCACCATGGTAAGATATTAGTCTCTTGTCTGAGTATCATCCCCTGCTGATTCTTCATTCTTTCCTGCCCCGACTGACTCTTCCCTTTCAGAAATGTAAGCCAGTTCTGACCTGATGGCACATGATACAATCTTAACCTATAAAACCAAGGGTTAACCATTGGAACTGGCTATAGGTTGCTATGCCTCGCCCTACTTGCCTGCACTCACCCTTCATGCAAACGGCCGATCTGGGTCTGCAGGTCAACAAAGGATTGAGAAAACAGGCAGTGGGGCAATAGCCCCACAAACGCGAAAAAAGGGAAACAACTTCCTTTCCCAACATTCCTTGCACCGCGCCGCGCCAGAACCAATCAGGCTGAGAGGCTCTCGCACGGCGCGGCGCAAGGAACATTCGGAAATGCGCCGCAGCCAATCAAAAGAAAACCGTTTTTAAAAAACACAGCACAAACACAAAGCACAAACCCATAACTACAAGCCCCAGCGTCCTGCGTGCCATGAGCGTGCAGAATGCTGAGGAAGCCGGCGCCCAAAAAATAAAACAAAAACACTGGGAGAGCAAGTCTGACAAGCCGCGGGAACCAAAAAAACCCTCCCTATCGGCGCCTGAAGCTCCTAATCGGAGTTTCCCCTTTAATATCACTGGGTGGGGGCGGGGGTGTTGTGCTCCCCCTCTCTACTGGCTCCCCTGGGGTTGAGAGGGTTGGGGGGACCAAAGGAGCCTGTCTTCCCAACCCTCCTGACCCCAGGGGACCCGGCAGAGAGGGGATTCCCCTTCCACACACACACACGCCCCATTTTAAAGAGAAGAAACCAAGCGGTTACTTCTCTTTAAAAATGGAGTTTGGGGGGGGGAATCCCCCTCTCCGGCTCTCCTGGGTCCGGAAGGGTGGGGGAGACAGACACCTTTTCTCCACCCAACCCTCCCAAACCCAAGGAAGCCAGCGGAGAGGGGGATCACAACCCACCCACCCCCCACTGATATTAAAGGGGAAACCACAACTGAGATTTCCCTTTTCATATCAGAGGATAGCCTGGATTCGATCCCCTCTCCTGGGTCCCAAGAGTCTGGAAGGTTTGGGGAGACAAAAGGGGTCTGTCCCCCAAAGCCTTCCAGAGTCAGGGGAGACGGCAGAGAGGGGATCCCCCCCCCCCCGTAGGACACCAAAAAACACAAAAACAAACAATCAAAAACATTCAAAAATACACAAAAACAAACAAAAATAACACCAAAAAGGTTAACAACAACAAACATTTCCAAACACACCCAGCACCCAGCCAAACACCACAAAATCCAAACACCACCACCACCACCCCAAATAAAGAAAAACAGCCAACTCACCACCAGATGACCTCACACAACAACTACTGGAAAAGAAATGAATAAAGAAAGAGACTACTTACTGGAAGAAGCTCCACCCAGAGGCCACGGGAGAAAAAAACAGTCAAAATACAAGATAACCTCTACCAGCAGCACTTGCTGCCCACAATAATAAAAAATTCAAAAAGACACAATAGCCCCACACAAAAGGCCCCAAGAGTTCTTCAAAAAAGTATATCATCCTTTATTCTTTTTTTCATCCACAAAACCAAAACACCAAACAAAACTCATCACAGTTTATAACAGGCCATCAAAAAAAAATTGTATAAATAAAAATTTAAAAAAATTCAATTATAGACTAACCTCTTCTTTACAAACATTAACAACAACAACAACAAAAACTTTCCAACACCATTTAAAACAGCCCAGCAACGCCGGGCAACCTTTGCTAGTGTACTATACAATAAAGCATGCAGTGCTGAATAGTTCAGGGAATTTTGTTGTTCAATCACACAGTTGAGTCCGATCCTTTGCACTCTCATGGATCACCGCACATCAGGCTCCTCTGTCAACCACCATCCTCCATAGTCTGTCCAGCTCTACACCCACTGTGTCAATGATGCCATCTAGCCACCTAATCTTCTGCCGCCCCCTTCTCCTTTTGCCTTTGGTCTTTCCTAGCATCAGGGCATTCTCCAGTGAGTCCTTTCTTCTAATTTGGTGGCCAAAACACTTGAGCTTCAGCTTCAGTATTTGTCCTTCCACGGAGCAGTCAGGGTTCATTTCCTTTAGGACTGATTGATTCAATTTCCTAGCAGTCCAGGGGACTCTCATGAGTCTCCTCCAGCACCACAAAGGCATCTATTCTTCTGTGCTCAGCCTTCTTATGGTCCAGCTCTTGCAGCCATACCTGTACATTACTACTGGGAAGACCATTGCTTTGACCATGCAGACTTTTGTTGGCAGGGTGATGTCTCTACTTTTGATTATGCTGCCTAGGTTTGTCATAACTTGCCTCCCAAGAAGTAAGCATCTTTTTGTTTCATAGCTGCAGTCACCAGCTGCAGTGATCTTGGATCCCAAGAAGGTAATGTCTGTTACTGCTTTCATTTATTCCCCTTCTATTTGCCAGGAAGTGATGAGGCCAGATGCCATGATCTTGTTTTTTTGATCTTGAGTTTCAGGCCAGCTTTTGCACTCTCCTCTTTCACCCTCATTTTGTTGTTGTTGTTCAGTCGCACAGTCGATTCTGACCCCCTGTGACCCCATGGACCATTGTCCACCAGACATCTCTATCCTCCACCATCCTCCTCAACCTGCCCAACTCTGTGCCCATTGCATCAACAATAACATCTAGCCATCTCATTTTCTGCCGCCTTCTTCTCTTGCCCTCCACCATTCCCAGCATCAAGGCTTTCTCAAGTGAATCCTCTCTTCTCATTTGATTTCCAAAGTACTTTAGCTTCATCTTCAATATTTGACCTTCCAAGGAGCAGTCGGGATTGATTTCTTTTTAGTTGCTGTCCAGGGTACTCTCAAAATTATCCTCCAGCACCACATTTCAAAGGCATCTATTCTTCTGCACTCAGCTTTCCTCATGGTCCAGCTCTCACACCCATACATTATCACCGCGAATACAATTGCTTTGACTATGCGGAATTTTGTTTGCAAGGTGATGTCCCTACTTTTAACTATGTTCCCCGGGTTTCTCATAGCTTGTCTCCCAAGAATCAGTTGCTTTTTTATTTCATGGCATCACCATTTGCAGTGATCTTGGATCATAAGATCCCTCATTAAGAGGTTCTTTAGGACTTCTTCACTTTCTGCCATTAGAGTACAGTAGTGTCATCCACATATCTCAGGTTGTTGATGTTTCTCCCAGCAATCTTAATTCCTGCTTGTGCTTCATCCAGCCCTGCATTATGCATGATGTACTCTGCATATGAGTTAAATAAGCAGGGTGACAATATATGGCCTTGTCTTATTCCTTTTCCTATACTAAACCAATCAGCTGTTCTGTATCCTGTCCTAACTGTTGCTTCTTGACTCACATACAGATCTGTCAGAAAACAGATGAGGTGGTCTGGTACTCCCATCTATTTAAGGGCTAGTCACAGTTTATTGTGATTCACACAATCAAAGGTTTTTGTGTAGTCAATGAAACAGAAGTAGACATTTTTCTGGTACTCCCTTGCTTTCTCCATGATCAAGCGAATGTTGGCAATTTGGTCTCTATTTCCCCTGCCTCTTCGGAGCCCAGTTTATACTTCTGGAAGTTCTCAATCCATGTACTGCTGAAGCCTAGCTTGTACGGTCTTGACCTTGCTAGCATGTGAGATGAGTACAATTGTATGATAATTTAAACATTCTGTGGCATTGTCCTTCTCTGGAATTGGAACGTAGACTGACCTTTTCTAATCCCCTGTGGCCACTGCTGTTTTCCATATCTGCTGGCATACTGAGTGCAACACTTTAATTGCATCTTCTTTTAGGGCATTAAATAGCTCAATTGGAATACCATCATCTCCACTAGCTTTGTTGTTAGTAATACTTTCTATGGCCCACTTGACTTCACATTCCAGAATGTCCAGCTCAAGGTCAATGATCTCACCCATGTGATTATCAGGGACATTCAGGTCGTTTTTGTAGAGTTCTTCTGTGCATTCTTGCCATCTTTTCCTAATCTCTTCTGCATCTGTTAGGTCCCTACTATTCTTGTCCTTTATCATGGCCATTTTTGCTTGATACGTTCCCTTAATTTCCCCAATTTTCTTGAACAGATCTCTAGTCCTTCCCCTTCTGTTGTTTTCCTCTATTATTTTGCACTGTTTGTTTAAGAACTCCTCATCTCTCCTTGTTGTTCTCTGCATTCAGTTGAGTAAATATTTCACCTATGCTTTTTGCCTTCCTTCTTTCTTCAGCTATTTGAAGAGCCTCATCAGGGAATTGTTGTTGTTGTTGTTCAGTCGCATAATCGAGTCTGACCCTTTGCAACCCCATGGTTCAGGACCATCACTCGCTAGGCACCCCTATCCTCCATCTTCCTCAGCCCACCCAGCTTTGTGCCCATTGCATCGACAATACCATCTAGCCATCTCAATCTCTGCCACCCCTTCTTCTTTTGTCTTCAACCTTTCCCAGCATCAAGGCCTTCTCAAGTGAATCCTCTCTTCTCATTTGGTGTCCAAAGTGCTTTGGCTTTGTTACCTCAATTTTGGGGATGTCCCTGGCAAGGAGCACCCCATTATTTGTGTTACCTGAAGCCCAAAGTTTGTAGCACTTATGAAACAAGGGCTGAAACACCCATGATTGAGGGTGCTAGCAGCCTGGAGTATATATAAGCAGACTTTAGGAGAACAATTTGCAGTATCAATTACAATTCATTTATTTTAGTGCAGGTTTCTCTGGTAGGGGATTGAATGAGACTGGAGAAGATAATGAAAAAGAGAGAAAAAGTAAGATTGCAAACAGTAAACTAAGAATAGAAAAGAAAAACAAATAAGAACTGTGATGATCACATGGGAGGGGAGTGGGTCTGCCCCTCATACTTGAATTGCTTATGAGTCTCCACATGGAAGGTGAGAAGCCCACCCTACACTTGGTTGGTCCAGTGTGTCACATGGAGAGGTAGTGGAGCTTTCCCTTGCCATGTGATCAATATTCTATGTGCTTTGATCATGGAGGCTGCCATGATGGAGGAGGAACTGGACAGGATGTGTGATGTCATCTTCAGGAAGGTATTTACTTTCTTTGTTGTGATCCCTGAAGAAGTAGATAATATCTGTGATTTCAAGTTGTGAGTTAGAAGCAGACAACTGCAGATAGCAAATTTCCTTAACAAAGAGGTCTCCTTCCAGTCTTGATATGCTTCAATGGCATCTATTGTTCTCTCTAGTTTCCAGGTAGCTTTCCGAGGATGCCAGCAAATCTCTGGCTTTTGTTCCTAATTTGACCTTTTTCAATTTGACCTTCTAAGACAGGAACAATGTTACCATGTTAGTTTTCATTAATATTACATTGCGATTTATAAGGAAACCCAATGCTTTCCAAAATAACAATATTTTGCACATATTTCTTTTTAGAACATCTCCAAATTAATCTCCTTGGTGTAGTGCCTCTGTAAACAACTATTTCAGGGTTTCTGTGCCTATGTACCCTTGCACAGACATGAGAATGAACAGGGAATCCTCTATCAATATCAAAACAAAAATGTAACTTCTTAATACTGTACAATAGAACCCCGTATGACAAAAAACTTGGTTCCGTGGGGCTTTGCGTTATACGAGTTTTTTCATTATATGAAGTGCTATTGGCATAATGAAATAAAATGTTTGTTATGTGGGGTATACCTCGCCTAACAAAAACCCCGTATAATGAAAAATTTGTTATACGGGGTTGCACAGTTAGTGCAAAAATGCTTCATTATACGAATTTTTCGTTATATGAAGTGTTCATTATGTGGGGTTCTACTGTATTAGGTAACAGCTTCATCTTCAATATTTGACCTTCCAAGGAGCAGTTGGGGTTGATTTCTTTTAAAATCAACCTATTTGTTCTCTTTGCTGTCTGGTGTACTCTCAAAATTCTCCTCCAACACCACATTTCAAAGTTGTCTATTTTTCATCAGGGAATCAGAACCTAATGAACAGAAATGTGATTGCACAAACATTGTGTGATGCAGGGCACAGAGAAAGTTGTGGGAAATAAGAAAGTTTTATTATCAAGCACAAACAAAGGCAAAGGAGACTCCTAAGCATGAGTCGTTTTGGGGTTCCCTTTTGAACCCGTCATGCTCATCAACTGAAGGTTCAGTAGAATGGAAGTTGAGTTCTAAAAGAACGTTTTTGGTTTCTCATCAGCTAATTCTACAGACAAAAATGTTATTGCATGAGGAGTGTTTCTCAAGTGACACTGGAAGTCATTCCCAGCTTACAAAACCTCAATAAGCAAGCAGACTTACTATGTTCATTCCATTTCTCCCATTAACACACTACAGTAATACCTCATACAACGTCCAAACTTGGTTCCACAAGTTTGGACTTTATACTTATTTGTACTTTGTATGAGGCATGCAAAATCCTAGCCGCGATGCCTCATACAACATCCAAATCCTTGCCACGATGCCTCGTACAACATCGTTTCCATAGAGATACATTGTACTGTAACAGCACAGACTTCAGGGCAAAGTCAAGGAAACACAGGAAACTGACAGAACTTTAAGAAATCATTGTCTAAAGCCTAAATACATTACAAAAACATGTCAAACAACCCTGATTGTCCAAGAACCTGAAGAATGCTGCAGAAAACCCAGGAATGCTTCTAAAAATTCTGACGAAAAAATTCAAAAATATCCAAAATCGTGCTCAAACCACTCCTAAACACTCTTCGCCTTGTGCAAAACCCACAAGAGCAATGCACACATGCATCCTGCCTTTTATACTTCCCAGGCACAATGCAACCTGGGAAAAACCCCAATGCCTCATAAAAAGTCACAGCGACTTTGTATGAGGCAACTTTTTTGAAGGAATTAGGCGATGTTGTATGAATTCGATGTTGTACGAAGCGGACTTTGTATGAAGTATTACTGTAGTTCCTCCGTAAGAGGCTATATCTCACTAGCCCCTCATCACCACTACCAAATCATCATCCTGAGTGACCTGAAATGTCTTGTCTAGACATAGAGGAGATTTTTGTCATGTTGGTTTGTTTGCTGAGATCATGCTGTTATGCAAGTACAGTCTCTGATGGGAGGGATGGAAGCCTCTTGAGTTTGAGAAGCAGTTAGTACAGTTAATGTTTGGGTTATGGGTTTTTTAAAAGTAAAGGGCAACACATGCTATGAGTTACTGAAAACAGCCTTTCACTCTATTCATTTCCCAAATCTGAAGATGGATGGAAACTAAACTTTGCAATCTTTACAAAATGAAAAGCCATCATGGCATGCATGTTTGTGGATTCCGCGTGCCCAGTTGGCACGCATGGCCTCTGGCAGAGGTTAAACCTAGCGAGCACGCTCCTAGCCCCTGGCCCTTGCCAGTAGAGAGAAATTAAGGGGGGTGGATAAATGATAGGGTTTGATTCACCCAATTCCTTGACCTGACCAGCGGGTCTGCTGAGAGAGCGAATATGTTACCCATTAGAGTAATCCCTCATCTCCGAGTTTCAGTCTTATCCCAGAAGCAAACAGGAGTCATGATTGCCTTAGTCTAAGCCTTGAACAATGGTGTTTTCCCAGTCAATGTTTGTCCGCGCTAATTAACTTCCCCAAAAGAGATTCCCAATTAACCTGAGTAAATAGGTGATGTGATCTAATGTCGGGTGATGGTTTTTTCTACCTTGCCTTCTGATCTATAAAAGGTGATGTCTTTTCCTCAATAAATCACTGGTCTTCGCTCCATCTTGCCTCGTGTCGTTCCTTTGACCAGTCTCCTCCGGGACCTCAAGGGCCGCTTTACGGCCCCAATTCCTACACATGTTGATAGGAAACATATTTATGTGAAAAAACTGGCACTGTAAATGAGACGAGGAACTCGCAATGCAAAAGAAATGACACCATCACCTACCCGTGTCAATACCCCCGCCCCCCGTGATCCTTCTATAAACCTCTGCGAAAATGAATTATAGTATTTGAATAAGGCTGGAGGCTTCTCTTACTATTGGTTGGGTACAGCACCCTCACTCTGTGTGTGGTGGTGGGGAGGAAGTGGCCTATCAAGTGTGGAAAATTCCATCACAACATCATACCTTGGGTATTTAGGCAAGGCAGCTGATAATTGCTTCATGTGTCAAGATGGCTCAACATGACTTCCACCCACGCATCTCAGTGACCTTTTGAAGACTTGCCCTGTATTAGATTTGTGAGTAGATAATGGGGTGGGGGTGAGGAATAAAGGTTTTAATGTTCTCCCAGCACCAAATTGCAAGTATACCCAGATAGCTAAAACATTCGTTCTTTTAAAAAGCCAACTCAGTGCAGACTGTCACGGCTTTCAATCCAGATGTTTGGACCACCTCATGGAAAACTAGCTATGGGATGAGGTTCTAGAATCCTCCAACCATCATGTCATTCAAAAAATTATATTTTTTATTCTGTGTGTTGGCCTTTTCTTCAGGCCACGTGTCCCTACCACCACCACAACAACCACTCGCCTAAGGCTATTGGTCGTATTTATTCAGTCCTCCTCTGTCCCGCACAGTCACAAAGCTGATGGAGAAAATTTTATAGAAGGTTGGATAAAAAGGTCTGGATGCAAATATTGCCTCTCATAGCATAATAAAGAAAAGTAATAATAAAGTTTGTTTTTGGTTCTGGCCTTATCTACTGCTGAAATGGCCAGCCAAGCTCACGAGGGTCTCAAAGGAGAAGGGCTTCCCACCCTGTATTATAGAATTTCAGCCACAGTCATATAAACCTTTCCCTTGAAGCATTCCCCTATATTGATCAAAGTTTTGCTATGAGCATATCCGTGTGTGTGGTTGTGGATGCATATGTAATCATACTGTCCAAGGGCAGATAGGTTTCTAGCACAGCTGGAGCATAAACCTAGGCTACGGGTGGCCAAACTTTTCATGCCACGGGCCGGTCACGTTGTTCCTCCCGCCGTAAAATGCATCCATGGCTGTCATAAACACATTTACAACAGCCGTGAGTACATTTATGGCAGCATTTATGTATGTGGGGGGTGCATTTTACTTCTGCTTCCAGCAGCAGTGAGGGCCAGATGATTTGGCACCATGGGCTGGATGATTTGGCACCATGGGCCAGATGATTTGGTACCATGGGCTGGGTCCGACCCACAAGCCAAAGTTTGGCCACCCCTGACCTAGGACAACAAAGCAGAAAGAGTTGATTGTCAGACAATGGACTCAATTTCGATCATCCCACCAACATTTCCTATCTGGGCTATAACAATATCTAAAGGCCACATGTGCTCCATCCTTGACTTTAGACTGCCTTCTCTCATAAGTAAACCTTCAGAAAGTTTTAGGTAGTTTTCATCCCCTTTCATTTAAAAAAAAAAGAGTTGAGAAGAAAGGTGTTCTTCAAATGGTGCCACAAAACAAACATTTGGTTGTGTTTGTATTTGACATTTGCCTTCTATTGTTTTCCTGCTGTGGCAGTTCTTTCATTCATGATAACAATCCAGTTGCCTAGCAAGATATAAAGGCAGCATAAACCATATCAGCCCAATTCAAAATAAAAGCTGTAGTAGCTAATGCAGATAGGAAAAGCTGGCACTTCTGGTAGAACAAAAAATGTGGGCTCGTCCTAGGGTAGTTGCGAATGACAGCACTGGCTGAAAATGAGAGAGGAATCCAGTGACAAACAAGCACATTAGCCGGGAGAGAAATGGTTGTTAGGTTCAGAATAAAGAGGTGCTAAATTTTTGCCTCTGTGCCTGGGGAACTGAACAGATGAAGATTTTAAAAAGAATTCATCTGCTAATGTACATACACAGGCCTGGGCTTGACAGAGGAATCAGTGCCGTCGCCTAGAGCCATGAGCAACGCCCATTTGGCTACACCCATCCTATCTCTTGCTCATGGAGCCAGAAATTTCACCACTGAGTACATTTTCCCAAGGCTGTTATAGCTCACCATCACCCCCTCCCAACTTTAAAACAGGTTTCAATTGGTGATAAAAGGGGGGAATGGAGATTTAAGAAATATATATATATATTTATATATCTCCTACCCAAGCCAGCACTGCAACTATCAACTAAGAGGGTAAACATTAATCAAGCAGTTGCTCTGCATCAGCTATGCTGATGAGGCTCCATAGCCCCATCAACATACTGGGATGTTTACCTCAGAAAATGCCTTTCATCTACAAGCCTCCTCTTACATGCCATCCCCAGTATCTAGGCCCACGTGACTGAATGGGCGTGTTTTACTTCTGCTGCTAGGAGCGGCAATGGCAGCGTGGGCTGGATGAATTGGCATCGAGGGCCAGATCTGGCCCACGGGCCGTAGTTTGACTACCCCTGGTTTAAATAGAAAAAATGGAAGCCTAAAAATCTATCTCATCCTGTTGCAAAACAGATTGCAAGGCATATTTTACTTCCACTTCCGGTGGGAGGAACCACATGATCAGCCTACTGAACCACATGACCAGCCCACATTCCAAAAATTTTGGCACCTCTGATCTAGAGAAGCTGCTGGGAAGAGTGTATATTTGATTGCATTAAACAATATGACAGGGGTTTAGAAAAAAGCACTCAGAGGGAGCTGCAATGTTTCAATTTCCGAGCAAGTTAGACACACAGAGCCTGAACTGAGAGCTCAAAAGAGTCCACTAAGAGGCCATCTGAACATGCTCATTGACACTCCCAAACATAAGCTCTCTTAGAACTAGGTAACCCATTAATAGGTAAAGGTAAACAAACAGTAGTCAGGACCAGTCCTAGCACCAATTAACCATTGCTGCTTAAATGCTGTTTGATGTCAGGCAGGCTGGGGGTCACGTTGATTTGTTTCATGCATTTTACATTTTAGTATGTGGCTTCAATCTATTTATTTCAACTGCTATTTTCTTTAGGGCCAAAAGGCTTACTACATGGAAGCAAATTTGATTTTAAAAATGCCTGATTAAATATAGAAGTTTACCATCATCTTACAACTTACAAGTGATGTTATCTCTCCTGTGAAAGGAATAGAAAACATTGGTACATCACTTTACATCAAAAGTAAGAGAGGTTTACATCTGGTCAAGTGTCTCCTGAAGTGCACTGGGGCCAGGTTGTTGCAAGATGTAATGATGTTGTTGTTGACTTTTGTGATACAAAGGTCTTGTTCGCGTGTGACATATAGTACAGTACATTGTAGGGGTGCCCAAACTTTTTAGGCTGCGGGCCAGTCATATGGTTCAGGTCACTATGGCCTGGGGCCCGGATCTGCCCCCTGACACCAATTCATCCAACCTGTGAAGCCCTCATCGCTCCCGGAAGCGGAAGTAAAATGCACCCGTACAGGCACATTTTACTTCCGCTTCCGGGAGTGATGAGGGCTTCATGGGCCAGATGAATTGGTGCTGGGGGCCTGATATGGCCCCCGGGCCATAGTTTAGGCACCCTTGGTATATTGAAGGAAAGCAAAAGAAATGGGTTTCTATATTGTCTACTCCTAGCCCTCCAGAAGACATGGTGCTAGATTCTTTCCTCAGCTCTAAAAACCTCCAGGCCATTTTAAGGGCAGTTCCTGAAAGATCAAACTGTATAAATCTATTGGCTGAAATCCAGTAGTAAGTCATAACTAGAATAGGCCCATTGAGTCTGTAGGGATTTGGTGACTCAACATCATCATTGTTTTCAAATATTCATTATCAATGTATGGATGAGAGGCACAATATTCTTATTGTCCAGGAGAGAGAATAATTGGTGTGTCAGACACTGGACTCAATTTCAATCATGGAAGTGGTAGAAGTCTTCAATAGTTTTCTGCCCAGTGTCCAGCCTGCTGAGTTACACTCAATTTGAGCCAAAATTCACCAGTTGCAATTCTTGAGCTGGAGGATCAAAACATCTGGCTATGGAGGCAATTGCTGAGAGTTCAAATTGCCAATGTGTCACCAGAGACAGGCACCAGCAAAGATCACATGGGGTTACATGATGTGAGACTTTTGGCATGCTAAACAATGCCAGAGTATCACCAAAAGAAAGGGCTGAGAAATCACATCGAGTAAATCACCTCTGAGTACTTTATACCTAGAGCACTGCATGGAGGTAGTCACCATAAGTTAAAGTCAACTTAATGGCAAATACTGTGATAATTATTTAATAATGTCATAATTAGTACAAGCCTAGAATCTGTTTTCAGTACAGTATCTGGGTTTTGTCCTGGAACATGTGAAGCAATAGCCTCTGAGCAAGTGTAGTACTGGTGAACTCATTTCTCCTTTGAATCTATAACCACAATAATTTGATAAAGATATACCAAGCCCAGGTGAGAAAAATAAATCTTGCATCCAAGGCTCTATTTTTAAAGTGAAAGAGTTAATAAAGCTGGGGATTGGAGTGACACAGAAATATGGCTAAGCTCTTATTAGAAATATTAGAATCACACGATGCTTGTGAATCACTTTAAATAAGCCAGTTACAAGCAAATTAATAGCAGTAATTAATGGTTGGAGAGAAATATTGTCCTCAGTTCACAATTGTGAATCTGGCCAGATGTATGGTTGTGAGAGCTGGACCATTAGGAAAGCTGAGCGCAGAAGAATAGATGCCTTTGAAATGCGATGTTGGAGGAGAGTTTTGAGAGTCCCCTGGACAACGAGGAGAACAAATAAGTCAATCCTAAAAGAAATCAATCCTGACAGCTCATTAGAAGGTGAAATAGTAAAGATGAAGCTAAAGTACTTTGGGCATCAAATGAGAAGAGAGGATTCACTTGAGAAAGCCTTGATGCTGGGAAAGGTGGAGGGCAAAAGAAGAAGGGGGCAGCTAAAAATGAGATGGCTAGATGGTAGTGTAGACACATTGGGCACAGAGCTGGGCGGGTTGAGGAGGATGGTGGAGGACAGAGGTGCCTGGCAGCCAATGGTCCATGGGGGTCGCAAAGAGTCGGAATCAACTGTGCGACTGAACAACAAAATCATTTGAGCTTTAAGTAAGAATCCCAAATAGGTTTGATTTAGACCCCAGTTCTTTGCCTTTTTAGGGTGCTGACAGTAAGTAAATACAGGTTGAACTCTCTGATATAACTGGATTTGCTCAGAACCACAGAACAGAGATTCTAAACTCATGGAGTCAGAGCAGGCATTTACACCACTATTCCTGTCTGTCCATTGTACATCTACTGTAGCCAGGATGCTGGCCTAAATAAGGTTGTGGATTGACTTTTGTTTCTATAGCTGGGGATGTTGAAGGCATATGGTTTAAAGACAAAGTTCACACATCCAGACATTCAAGACCTGATAGCACCAATCCCATCTGGACTATACACTTGGGCATGTATTAGAAACTCATGCCTGCCTTATCTTTAGCTCAGGATTTGTGCATATTTATGTAAAGAAATATTATCTTAATCAAATCAAAAACGAATCAACAACATTATTAGCATTTATTTCTGCCACAAATCTGTGACCATGGATATACCAGAGCTAAAACAACGCTGATACCATTTAACACAGATGACATTAAATGCTGTCAATGTTATTTGGCTGTATAAAACTTTGAGGTAGGTTAGTTTTGTTTCAGGTCAGCCACCAAGAAAGCTTCATTTCTAGTTTTATAAAGGATCACTCATAATGGGTGGAGACCAAGGATCCTTCACTGTAGAATCGGGGCCGCTGGACGACCGTTAGGTCCCGGAGGAGACTGATCAAGTAACGATACGAGGCAGTATGGAGCGAGATCAGATCAGTGGTTTATTGATGGAAAAGCATCATCATATATAGATCAGAAGGCAAAACGGGATAGAATCGTCATCTGACAGAAAATCACATCACCCATTTACTCGGGTTAATGGGAAATCTCTCTTGGGGAAGTTAATTAACTCGGGCAAACACTGACAGGGGAAAACCATTGTTCGAGGCTTACACCAGAGTAAATATGGCCTCTATTTGCACTAGAACTTGGGCTGATCTGTGAGTCAGTAATTGCCTAATACGTAACGGAGGTTAGTGATCTGCTTCTCTCAGCAGAATCGCCGGTCAGGTCAGATGTGGGTGAATCAACCCTCTGATTATTAATCCACCCCCACCCCCGATTTCCATACTGGCAAGGGCCAGTGGCCAGGAGTTTGCTCGACTGGTTTAACCTCTGCCAAGGTTCTATGCCAATTGGGCATGCGGAATCCGCATCTCCCCTTTTTCTGTTATTTAGGGACCTGACAGGCGACCCTGCGCAAGAGGGGCATCAGCTGGTGTATGGGAACGACACTTCGGGGTTCCCCCCACGGGGGACATCTTGATAACAGTGAGGGAATACATTGCATGAAGCAGCATCCTGCTATGCCTAGTATTATCACTCCCACAATTACTTGAAGCGTCGTCTGGAGCCACCCCCACGGAAGCCATGACCACAAGGAGCTCCACCAATCCCATGCGGAGCCCTGCTTGATGTTCTTAACTAGGGCGTGGAGGTCCGTGAGCTGGCTCTGTACCTTGCGTGTGTTGTCTGTGAGATTAAAGCAACACATGCCATGAACAGATTCACAACCCAAATGATGTAACAACAGAAGGTAGTCTATAGCTGCTCGATTGTCAAGAATGGCATGGCGAAGCTCTGCCTGCTCCTGGTTGAGCAGCGCTATCGCCGAGGAGGTGTGGTTAATGGCTTTTGCTAATCCGCAAGCCAACTGACCAATTCTCCGAGCGTTGCTGACGGCTAAGCCTGGCACGCCAAGTATGCTGACTGCCAACGAGACGTATTCAGCTGGACTGAGAACCCTAATGCTGCTATCACATGAGCTGTCTAACTGGGTGGCACGAGTGTGTCGTATGGGTGAGGAAACATTTGTGCTTGGAACAATCATATCCTTAGTGGGGAGTAACAGTGTCAAACGACTAATGCAACATGTAGAATCTGATACTTTTGCGGGAATGTAGTTCCAAGTGTACTGATTACATGTAAAGAACCATCCTGAAGGTAGGGTAACATGAGCATACATTGAACCAAGCGTCTCTGGTTTATCACAAGTCCAGTTGCCGTGGCCAGTGTTGAGGCAGCGGCGCTGAGTCCGGCCGACTGCAGAGCAGCCGACCATCCGAGCACAAGTAGAGTTCGGGCTGACCGCCACCCGCGGCGTGTGGAGAGTGGCTGCGTCAGCTGGCAAAGTCATAGTCAGCTGCATTCCCCAGCGAGCGTATGCTGTGAAGCTCGCAGGGAGATGCGGACCGAAAATCCGCTTTAACAGCCAGTCGCCATCCCTGGTGCGTGCGTCCAGAGTGTGGCACACAGGGATGAGGCAGGTGCTCAAAATTGAGGCAGAACCCATGTCCTGCTTCAGGCAAAAATCAGACTGGTTGACGAGACCCGCCAACCTTTCCCATAGGTTGTAGTGCATCCGGGCAGAAAGATCTCCGCCTGGCACCAAATCGTTGGCCTTTAGTGAGGCTGCCTGGACGCCTCCCCCCGCAAGTAGGGAGAGGGCCAGGATGATGGTGACTGCCACGGTGTTGGCATTAATCTGGGCAAAGACTGCAGCTACGAAGTTCTCCGGTGTCGGTTCCTTCTCCTCGCGCTGGAGGGCATCCTGGGCCTCACTGCAAAGGGTCTTGACCATCCCCCAGGTGATCCTCGGCGCTGTCGTCCACAGTCGCCGCTTCTCCCGCCGGGTCCCCTCGGTCAGGGTGAGGTCCTCCATCTCCGGGATCGGACTTGGGTCGGCCTGGGTCCACGCCATGTGGTTCCAAGTGAGGCTTAACACACCGAGCTGGAATCCAGATGACACCTGTAGGAGACATAACTGCAGCATACCCTCTTCCCCAGGTTACGAGTGGCGCCGGGCCCCTCCAGGAAGGGTCCGGTGGCACCCGGTATCGGACCATCGGTCGCGGGAGAGCTTCCGAACGGCGGAAGTGTTTCTCCTGCGGCGTGCAAACCGAAAAAACATTAAGGTGATTGTAGGTGAACAACACCTTGTTCAGACAATGCTGTGCCTGACCCTGTGACTTGGGGAGGGCTGGTGGCTCCCCCCTTTCTGTTTGTTTGTCAATGTAGGACTTGAGCGTCCGATTGACTCGTTCCACAATCGCTTGCCCCTGCGGATTGTAAGGAACACCAAAAGTATGCTTAATGTCCCAGGTGGCCATGAAGTTAGCCAACTGCCTAGAGCTGTAGGACGGGGCGTTATCGGTTTTCACGTGCCGCGGTTTGCCCATTGCCGCAAAGCAGGAAAGGAGGTGCTGCTCCACGTGGGAAGCTGTCTCCCCCTTCTGCGCTGTCGCCCAAATGAATTGTGAAAAAGTATCAATGCAAACGTGCATGTACTGCCATCTGCCAAACTGCGGGACATGCGTGACATCCATTTGCCACACCTGGTTAGCCTCTGTCCCTCGTGGGTTGACCCCCCACGAGCCCCCCCCCCCCGGTGCCCCTGCACAATGCTGGCAAGAGCGAACTATGCCTTGGGCTTGAGAAAGTGGCAGATTGAACTGTCTGGCGAGCGCTTTGGCATTCTGATGAAAGAATGCATGACTCTGAATCGGAGTAGTGAAAACACCCAAAACTGAACGTTGCTGAATTTCCTTTGCAGCCGCATCCGCTCTGCTATTGCCCGCGGAAATCGGATCCGGTAGGTCTTGGTGACTTCGGATGTGGGCAATATGGAGCGCTTCCGTGCGGTTTCGCAAATGAAATTGAGCTGTGAGGAACAGACTCAGCAAGTTTTTGTCTATCGCGGGAGTGATGTATGCTCCCGGTAGACTGTGAAGCAAATTCCTAACATACTGACTATCAGTAATGATGTTTAGGCGCTCTTTGGCGAAGGTGCGCAAAGCAAGGTTCACCGCTGCCAACTCTGCCCGCTGCGCGGACTTCTGTGGAAGAGTTAACAGCGTGCGCCAAGCCTGGCCCTCCTGCCAAGTTAAGACACCATATGTGCGACCCCCATCAGTAAAAACTGTCCTGGTCCCCTGAAGTGGAACCAGCGAGAGCAGTTCATACAAGCTGACTGTCTGCGTTTGAAGCGAGACAAGTCTGGGGTCTTTTGGCAAGTGGTATGCCAAGCATCCGGTGAATCCTTCCAAGGCAATTGGAAGCGAGTCACCGAGCTGCATCAACTGCTGAACCTGCTCTTTGGTGAACGGGACCACGATCTTAGCTAAGTCGTGCCCTGAAATGTCCCTAGCTCTCAGCCTTCCGTGGTAAACCACCGCGGAGACCAATTCTTGGGGAGGAACGATGTTTCGGGAAGAGGTGTTCGGTAAGTACACCCACTCCACGATACTCGCCCCTTTCTCGGAGTCCACTCCTAGAGCTCCGGTGAACATGGATCCTGCCCGAACTATGTACAAGTTCAGGATCGGGGCATATGGCCCCTGAGCAATCCTGTCCACCCACCTTTGGCTGAGAATTTGGTTGACTTTCTCGAGAGCCAAGCATGCCTCTCGAGGAATTTGTATCCGGTCTGCCGGCTGCTTGCCTAGCGTTAGCAGCGAGAAGAGTGGTTTCAAAAGATCCGTATCCAATCGGAAATACGGTCTGGCCCAATTAATGTTTCCTAAAACCTGCTGCAATTCTACCAGGGTGACTGAGTCCTTCAAGTTGATCTGGGGCAAAACTGGTGCTGCGAAAGAGCGGAGAAGCCGATGACCCAAGTATGAGAAGGGCTCGGTTCTCTGCACCTTCTCTGGGGCAATGAGTAACCCTTTCTCCCCCAGGCTGGCCTGGAGGTCTTTAAACATTTCGCTGCCGAGTTGCGGCACTGCGACCAAGATATCATCCATGAAATGGCATACTAAGGCTGTGGGATGAAGGTTTCGAAACTTTGCCAGTGCGTTGTGAACATAAATTTGGCACAGGGTGGGCGAATTGAGCATGCCCTGTGGCAAAAATTTCCACGCGTAACGCTGCGTGGGCTCACTGTGGTTCACAACCGGCACCGTAAAGGCGAACCTTTCCCGGTCCCTGGGGTCTAAGGGAATGGTGTAAAAGCAATCCTTGAGATCTACAACTAGGATCTCCCACCCCTCGGGAATCATATTCATATTTGGGATGCCGCATTGGAGCGGACCCATTGGCTGTATACACTTATTGATCTCCCTGAGATCGTGGAGGAGTCGCCACTTCCCCGACTTCTTTTTGATGACAAAAATAGGCGAATTCCAAGGACTGGTGGACTGCTCTATATGTCCTGCGTCTAGCTGTTCTTTAACCAGTTGCTTTAGGGCGATTAATTTCTCTCCCACTACCGGCCATTGTTCCACCCAGACCGGCGTATTGGTGAGCCATTTAAGTGGCAACGCCATTAGCCGAAGGTAAGAGTAGCACCGTACTGCTGTAAAATGTCTCGCCCCCAAAGGTTGATGTGCACGTCCAGAATGTGCGGCCGAATGACCGCTGTGCCGTCAGCCTTTGGGATTGTGACTTCCACCCACTCCCGGCTCCTAAACGCCTCTTGGATGCCGCCTACCCCCCACACATCGGAGACCAGCTCAATGGCCCACTCCCGTGGCCACTGGCTTCGGCTGACCACGCTGACGTCAGCTCCGGTATCTAACAACCCTGAGAATGATTTTTTATTCAAAAATACCTCAATAACTGGTCGCTGTTTCCACTCTATGTTGGTCTCCACTGTCGCTAAGACTTGGTATCCTTGCACTGCCTCACTTGCGCTTGAGCGGTCTTGTGACCCGGACTCTGAGCTGTCCCTGAGCCTTCCCTGGCTATCTGCTGGCGAGTGACAAGGAACCATAATCAGTTGCGCTAATGTGTCTCCTTTGTGAATTGTCTGGGGTAGGTGCGTCCAAAAGCTGAACTTGGAGAACGCCTGAAAAATTAGAATCAATGACTCCTGGAATTACAAGAATTCCGCGTGCTCCTGCTACACTGCGAGGCAAAACTAAACCTATAAAGCCCTTGGGCAGGGGTCCCATGTACTGGGAGTCCACCAGATAGACTGTGCCTGGCAGGTCGCATGTGATGTCCGCCTGGCAAGTCAATTCTAGCCCTGTACTACTCTTGGGGCTGGCCTGTGCCTTCGCAATGCTAGGAATGTGATCGGAATCTAATCTAGCTCTGACTCGCCCAGAGCAAGGGAAGCCTCTGTTTGGACCGGAGCCAGAGACGTGCCCGCGTTCCGGTTTCCCGAATTCGGACAGTATCTGGACCAATGGTAGCCTTTCTTACACCTCGGACACGGGGTGGTTGGAGCCTTGGAACGGCCGGAATTTTGTCCGCCGCCCTTGGATCGGCACTCCCTAGCGAAGTGACCGACCTTGCCACAATTGTGACATGCCCTTTGGTTTCTGCTCTTGGGTTTCCTACCCCCTTGCACCGCTGCTGCAAACAGACCCATTTTGTAGGATTCTGTGCCAACGTCGGCGCAAGCTCTAATCATGTCCGTGAGAGTCAAGTCGGGAGGATTACCCAGTGACTGCAAGATTTTACGGCAGTCAAGATTGGCATTGTCCTTGGCCAATTTCATCATGAGCTCTTGTTGGGCTTGCTCATTATCGATCTGCCTACTGATCGCTTCCTCTAAGCGATTGATAAAGTCCATGTAGGACTCCTGGGCTCCCTGTTTGACTGCGGTGTAATTTTTGGCCGCTTTGCCAGTTGCTGGGACCTTGAGAAAAGCCCTGAAGGCAGCCTCGGCTGACATTTGAAGAGTGGCTAGTGGCAAGTTTGTCTGCGCATTGATGGATTCGAAGGCACCTGAACCATATAACTGGTCAGGAAGTACTGCGCCTCCCATCCTGGCAGCCCTTGTCTGAGCCTCGAGGCGATACTCGTTGTCCCATAGCAAATACTGGCTGGGGTTGAGCATCATCCGCATGACGGCTTTCCAGTCGTGCGGGATGAACATGGTATTCTCGCACACTTGCTGAAGCGTGCCCCTAGTGAAGCGACTCTGGAGTCCTGTCTCTGAAATGGCCTTCCGTATAGCCATGAGAAGCTTATACGGGACTGGGGAATGAACAACCTGCTGTTGCCCTGTGAGGGCATCCATTTCCAAGCGAATTGGACAAATCTGACTAAGCTCAGCTAGCTCTTCTGCTGGCAAATCCCCCTTCTTGATCTCTTCCTCAACTGTGCGCTGAAGGGCACTCTTAGTTTGGGAACCTGTAGCTGTCAGAGAAGCGCCTGCGCTTCCCATTCCATGCATTCCATCGGTGACGTCTGCAGCTGTCACCGAGGGAAAGCTCCCTACACTACTCTGCTTAAACTGTAATGACGGATAGAGCGCCGTGGGCGCCGATGGCTCTCCTGACGCTGGGGGTTCTTTGACCTCTACCCGGACTGGATCTACCTCCGCTAAGAGCTTCCTACATTTACTCCATGTGCGAATTATGCCCTCTGGAGCTTTCGGGGGTTACTGAATGCAGTCTCCTATCTGATCCCAGAGCTGAAGGGATAACGTACCTACTTCTGGGTAAAGCAGGCAGTGTTCCCTTAAGTACACCAAAAGTCTCGCTAGCTCTCCACTGTGAAAGCGTGTCTGGTATACCCTGGCCAGGATTTTGAATTCTTCCTCATGAATTCTTTGGCTAGCGGACGGACGTTGCCGCTGAGGACAAGTCCCCATATTACCTGCGGGGTCCTCCGAAGTTTCCTCCTCAGGACGAGTCGACGCGTCTGTAGTTCAGGCAATAGGTTTTGCGTGACGAGTGTCTGGGTAGAGCTCGGAGCGTGGCCTGCTGCCACGGGCCCTCGGTGGCCTCTGCACTGTCAGGGGTTCACAGCTGACCCTGAGCGGAACGCGTTTTTCCGTTACTGCAAGCCTGCCGCGAAAGTCGGGAGCAAGGCTGTAGGATGCCTCTCTGTAATGCCTCGTCACTGGGCCGTCTCTCCGATCGGCTGGCTTACCGACCGGACTGCCGCGCTGTCCTCCGGGCTGATCGGACGTGGTTCTAGCGCAGAACCGGACCGTGTGATCGCTTACTCTCGGGTAAGATCACGTTGGGGTCACCAGATGTAGAATCGGGGCCGCTGGACGGCCGTGAGGTCCCGGAGGAGACTGATCAAGTAACGATACGAGGCAGTATGGAGCGAGATCAGATCAGTGGTTTATTGATGGAAAAGCATCATCATATATAGATCAGAAGGCAAAACGGGATAGAATCGTCATCTGACAGAAAATCACATCACCCATTTACTTGGGTTAATGGGAAATCTCTCTTGGGCAAGTTAATTAACTCGGGCAAACACTGACAGGGGAAAACCATTGTTCGAGGCTTACACCAGAGTAAATATGGCCTCTATTTGCACTAGAGCTTGGGCTGATCTGTGAGTCAGTAATTGCCTAATACGTAACGGAGGTTAGTGATCTGCTTCTCTCAGCAGAATCGCCAGTCAGGTCAGATGTGGGTGAATCAACCCTCTGATTATTAATCCACCCACCCACCCACCCCCGATTTCCATACTGGCAAGGGCCAGTGGCCAGGAGTTTGCTCGACTGGTTTAACCTCTGCCAAGGTTCTATGCCAATTGGGCATGCGGAATCCGCATCTCACCAGCAAGACAACTCCCTCAAATAAAACAGCCTAATGCTTGTTGTGATTCTAGGCCCAAGTTACCCTTGTTGCTGTTCAATAATTTCAGAATAAGAGAGTTGAACGTATCAAAGTAGGGATTGTCAGGAAAAGCATAACAAATAGGGAGACAGAAACCAGTTTGGCCTTATATCAGGCAGACTTAGCAATAACGGGGCTCAAAAGTTTGTGTTGCAGCTAAATGTGTTTAGTTCTGTTTATTGACCTACATAAAATGACGGAGGAAAGGAGTAACAATCGAGGAAGAGCAGGAAATGCCTATTCAGAGAATTTCCTTTCCCAGTCACTCTATTCCTCAAATAAGCAGTTTTTGCTAATTACTGTACTTTTTTTCCTGTCCACACCATGTCACCTCTGCAATTACCTGTACTATCATTTCTAGCAAGTCACTGGTTCTCTGCAAAACAGAATGATGCTGTGGGATTGTACGGGTGAATTAAGCATGAGAAACTGTACCTAGTTACTCTGTCCAGAATTGATTTGAAGTCAACCCTGTTGTCCTCAAACTCCCTTACAAAATTTGCCAACTTTTTAAGAACAATGACAAAGAAACACTGTTTATTGTCTCATCCATACATAACAAAGAACTCTGAAGTATTGGTTGTATCCACTGTTTTGCTTATACTGTATCAAATTAACCAAAGGACAGAAAGTACCATGAAGGAAAGAAGGCAGGCAGCACAGGTTGTAGATACTGACACACAACAGCATACCTTTGCCCAGCCATTCCATCTGATGTCTCTCAGCTATTCCACTTCATTGGAAGACAGAGTAATGTACACTAAATGGGTGCTAAGAGGGGGAAGGTTTCCTTTTTGGCATAACAAATGTTTTTTAATCATTTGTCTGCAAACATTACACCAGAACACATCAGCAACTGCGGGAAAACCTTGTATTTTAAACTAGAAAAAAAAAGAACAGGATAAGAGAAAAAGAAAGAAAAAAGTGGGTAGGAGAAATAATAATAATAATTTTGTGTCCGAAATTATTATGTGTTGAAAGGATTTGACCGGGAGAAATTCTGCTCAACGAACGCCCAAATGAGGCTCCTTTCATGTCCCCAAGAGCTGGGACAGTGATGGGCACTCAATCCGTCATGCAGTACCCAGGTCTTGAACTGCTGACATGCCAGCCTTCCAGTTAACAAGGTGAGCTTCTTAACCACTGAGCCACCGCAGCCCCTGGTAGGAGAAATGCATAGAATGTAATCATGGAACAGGCATATGCAAGTAGTACAAAATGCCACTTGTTTAAGAAACTGCTATAGAATATGGGTTTCATGTCAGTGAATCAGTAGGATCCTATGATGATGAGTATTTATTCTAGTTCCAGCCCTGCAACTTGGGCCTTTTGTTAACAAAGTGATTCAGTAAATCAATTCATTATTTTCATTAACTGACAAGAGCTAGGAGCAGTTGGTAAAGTTGTACACTGGGAAGCTGGAAGTTGCTAGCTGCTCAATCACTGCAGTCTTTTGCTTCCTAGCACACCACCATCCACTTTACCAATTAGGTTATAAAACAGTTGTAATGATAATAATTATGCATCAGAAATTATTCTGGGTTGAAAGGATTTTTGCTGGAGAAACTCATCTCAGTCACAGCTCCTTTCATGTCCCCAAGAGCTGGGACTGAGATGGGCGCTCAATCCGTCATGCAGTAGCCAGGTCTTGAACTGCTGACTGGCAGGTCTTCCAGCTAACAAGGTGAGCTTCTTAACCACTGAGCTACCACAGCTCCCTAAAACAGTTGTGTGTTTGACTCACAGCTGGGCTGGAGTTTTTCCACATATATTTCACTTTACAGTGACAGGTTATTTGCATAAAACACAGCTATGTTTTACTGTACATGAGCACTACCAGTGATACCTTTAATTCTCTTTTCCTCCCCTCTCCCCTTTCATTTTTCTCATTACACTAACATGAGCAGCAGGTGCCATGTTGACAGCCCTGAGGAAGAAGGTTTCTTAATTCGGTTGCAAAACAATGCAGAACAAGAAAAATCAGAAACCAAGCCACTGATACTCTTCTCTGTCCAAATACTTTGCTTAAGTGCCTCCACCAAGCAAGACATAGAAGCACTGCCTGGGGAGGGGGATGAATTCAAAGATATGCTTGTTCCAATATGGGAATTCTGTGGTCTGAGCACCTCAGCTGAGCAGATTGTCACAGTGACCTTGCCGAAGTTTGTGAAAAAATATTTCAAGTAAATATTTTCAGTTTTATCACTTAATTCAGACATGTTGGTTTTTTAAAAAAAAAACACCTTGCTTTTCTTTCAGTTTGTAAATAGTTATAGTTTACTTGTTTCTATTAGCAAATAGTGGCTAGGTTTAAGCCTAGACATGTTTACCTGGAAATGAATTCCATGTGGTCAATGGGGCTGACTCTCCTGGCAACAAAGATTGTAGCCTTAGGGTTCAAAGTCGATCACACTCCAAAGGAAAATCAGATTTCATACATGTAACCTAGCAGTTCGAAAGCAAGAAATTTCAAGTACTGTAGATAAATAGGGACCACTTCGGTGGGAATGTAACAGCGTTCCGTGCACTCCAGTGTCTAGTCATGCCTGACACATGGCCACAGAAAACGTTTGCAGAAGCAGACAACGCTGGTTCTTCGGCTTTGAAACAGAGATGAGCACCGAACCCTAGAGTCAGATACGACTGGCTTTCGAGCAAGGAAAACCTTAGTAAGAAATCAGCCCCACCCTTTCAGAGACCACTGATGATCACAACTTTCTCCCTAAGGAGAAAGTTGTGATCATCAGTGGTCTCTTAAAGGGTGGTGATGATATCTTACTAAACATGTATGAAATCTCATTGCAAAGGTTTGTCCAGCCTGAGCATTTATTCAACTTTCCTTGCTCCCATGGTATCAGTTTGGGATCACAATGTCCACATTCCACAATTTGTTCGCCAAGGGTGGGCCCAAATACCTGGATGATCTATTCAAATCTACAGCAAGAACAACCCCAGAAAGACTAGGGGTAACACCACTGTGTGGATGAACCCCAGATCCCATTTAAAACTCTAGGACTTTAAGCTACGTGACATGCAACACAACTCTATGCACACTTATTCAGTGTGAATATTTATGCAGTTTCCTACCGTCTGTTAAACTCAGTAGCTAAAGGTAAAGGTCGCTCTTGTTCGAAAGCCAGTCGTTTCTGACTCTAGGGTTCAGTGCTCATCTCTGTTTACAGCCAAAGAGCCAGTGCTGTCTGTTTCCATGGAGATGTAGCAGGCATGTCTCGACACTGGAGTGCATGGAATACTGTTTACCTTCCCACCGAAGTGGTACCTATTTATCTACTTGCAAATTCTTGCTTTCAAACTGGAAGGTTGGCATGAGTTGGGACAGAGACAGGAACTCATTCCGTTGTGCACTACTTGGGTCTCGAACTGCTGACATGCCAACCTTCCAGTCATCAAGTTCAGAGACAACCACTTGAGCCACCAGAGTCCCTCAAAAAGAGCTGTAAATTGCACTGACTCTTACAGCTATAGAAAATGTTATGTTATAGGGTGGTGGTGGAGGAAGAGGGCTTCAAGGCTGATACCAATAATATTTAGTTCTGAAGCAGAGAGGATTTTTTTAAAAAGCCTAATGGCTTTTGATAAGAATACTCCTCAAGAATGGATATTTTAAAATCCAGTGTCCTTTGGTTATAAAATAAAGTCTTAACAAAGAAACAGCTTTCCAGAGAAGGGACTTTAAAACACACTCTTTTTTGTTTATTTTGCTCTTCAGAAATATCTTCTTATTTGGTTACAGAATGAGGAAACTTGTTTCTCTGTGTTTTGCACTTTCTGGCATTGTACCTGTCTACCATCACCACCCCAATTAGCATCCCTTGTTGTAGTGACAATTAATTTTTAAAAATTCATCTTCAGACCACAAGGGAGTTGCCAACCTCCGCCTTGGAGAGTACGGTTTATATCTTTCCTCATAACGAGAAAGATGTACTTTCCATTTTCCAAGAGACACATAGACTTCAGCTTTATAATCCTAAATGGTTTCTTCATCTCACATTTTCCTCTAGGGTTAGATTGTGCATCCACTAGAAAAGCAACTAACAGATTATCATCTTGTTTGAAAAGCCACAAGAAAATCACAATGGGAAGCAACACAGTGGTAGGAACACAATATAATATGAGACCAATAATGGAATCAGGATCCATCATCTGTTGGCTATGAAAGAAAATTGCCTGTTGCTATCAAAGGATTCATCACCCATTGCCCTGTAATCTGCAGCATGGTTGAAAACTCCGTTAAGGTGTTATATACAGGCCTGCCTTTGAAAATGATTAAGAGTTTGCACTTAGTCCAGAAGAAGGCTCAAGTTCTATTAAGTGAGTCTGAGGCTTTTTGACTATTTTAAGTCTTGATCGCACTTATTTATTTATGTATTTATTTATTCTTCAAATTTCTATTGCCACCCAACTCAGCAACGACTCTGGGCGGCTAACAATAACTAAAAGCAACATCAAACTAATTAAAAGCCCTTTAAAACCCCATTAAAAATTCTAAATAATTTACCCACCCACCCCATCCATTAAAAGAGAGAGAGAAATCTTATTATATAAGCCAGCAGGCGGAGGTCACCTCTCCATCAGTGCCCCACACCTGCTGTGCCAGCCATGTTTTGAGTTCTTTCCTAAAGGGCAGCAATTCTGTCTGGAGCCATAGCTCTATTGGAAGGAGGTTCCAAAGAGCTGGTGTAGACACAGAAAAGGCCCTCCTTCTTGTGCTAGAGAGACAAGCCCCTCTAGCAGATGGTACAATTAGAGAGCCCCTCCGGTCCGCTCTGGCTGGATGGATAGATGTTCTTGGGGTGATGCGGTCTCTTAGATATCCTGGCCCACTACCATGTAAGGTAAGAGCAGCCCTTTGCTGGAAGACCAGTTCAGGGCAAAGTTCTGGATGCCCTGGATGAGACTGGCATGGGATCGGAAACAGTGGAAGATGATGCTTCGCTCCACTACATCAACCTGACATGTGAAGCATGGATCAACCAAGTAACAAGTCATCCAGGAGTTTAACTACATTACACCAACATTTGGTAAGCTGGCACTGGGCTGTCTTTCTGTTTGTCTGAAATCCCTATTAAAATTCTCATTCTAATGTTTAAGGCCATAAACAGGAGATGTGGCTTCCTGCCTTGGAAAATGGGCAGCATAAAGGATCTGCTCTCCACTAAGCCTGTCTATAATAAAATACTAAACATCAAAGCTGGCAAGTGGATAAGTAATATTTACAAATAAACATGGAGATGGGCAGATCAAAGAAGATGGCATGCAAAAGTAGACTGGCTGCATCTTCAGAACCAGAAGATCAAAGTGATTCAGTGGCGTCGTCAGAAGGCACCAGTAGAGAAATGGAGAAAGTCAGGAGACAAAAGAAAGCCAAATTAGCTAGCAAGTTCATTGAAGATAGGGAATTTCTTTTTATAACAAGTAAGGAAAGACTTGGAAATAGATAAATAAAGCAGCATTAGTACCAATGAAAGGAGCACTCGCAGAAAAGAAGACTAATATTAAACAATTAGAAGACTGCTAGTGATGTTTTTGAACTGGTTCGGTACCAATAGACTAAAACTGCTATTATAGGAAATAATTAAGGCTACTAAGAGATAAAGTAGAGCATGATGAAATCTGTAACCCCTGCCAAAACATATGTTTGAGGGATTTTAAAGAGGGGGGAAGAAGAGAGGACTTGAGCAATATATAATCCAGAAATGGATTCAAGTCCTTTGCCCTGATTTATGGATTACTTTGGAAGATCTAGAAAGAGTTCATAGAGTAGAACCTAAGCAAGAAGTACATCAAAGAGATATTGCTGTAAGGTTCACTGGTCACATAGCAAAATTACCAGTACATTAATCAAAATAAAGGACTTGGTATATGATGGAGATGAGGTTGAAATCTTCAAGAACATGGATGTTGAAATGATTAAGATAGGGGTTCTCAACATTTTTAATCCGTGGGTCGGACCATGTCCCCTCAGACAGCTGAGTGGGCTAGACTGGTGGTTTCCTCCACCATAAACATTGCCGTAAAACGTGTCCACGACTGTTGTAAATGTGTTTCCGACAGCCACAGGCACATTTATGGCTGTCATAAACATGTCCGCTTCCAGGGTGGCAGCAACATGGGCCACATGAAATGGTGCCATGCAGCGGTGGGATTCAAATTTTTTTTACTACCTACTCTGTGGGTGAGGTATGGTGGGCGTGGCCAAGGGGAAAGTCCTGAGTGGCACCTGAATTAGGACTACTGTACTTTATTTCGAAACTTGGATGGGTGGGGCCAGCAGGAATTTCTGCTACCAGTTCTGGTGAACTGGGGTGAACCTGCTGAATCCCATCACTGGTGCCATGGGCCAGCCCCGGTCCATGGGCCATAGGTTGAGAACCCATGAATTAAGAGCTGCAGACAATGGGAACTTTTTACTAAGACACTCTGGAAGCATGGAATAAGTTACCACTTGAGATTTCCCTTCAAATTGATAGTGTTATATGGACATACTGTACAGCTAGAGTTATAACTACAAGAACTCCTTAAAGTGATGAAGTTTCAGATACCTGTAATCATACCTGTCAAGTTTTGGGAAATTTCTGTCAAACCCCTGTATTTTACACTCTTTCGGGCCATCATCCCATATTAGTTAGACTGCAATTAGACTGGAGTTAGACTGGAGGCCAGCACAGGATAAGCATAGTTTTCCAGTTTCCCGTTTTGGCCGGGAAATTTCCTTCATTTGACAGAAATTTCCTGAAACTTGACAGGTATGCCTGTAATTGAAAAAACAAAGGCTAAACTAAATCAGAATACCCAAGGAAAAAGTATGCAATTATGATGGAAAAGAGTAGAAAGGAAAAAATGTTAAAATGCAAAAACTGAATACTCCCTGAGTTTCTCAAGGACGTTGTTGGTGCTTTATCTCTGGTAGACTCTGTCTGTATTTTCATGATACTTTCCTGTACTAATTGTAAGAATGACGTTTGGAAGGAATATAAACTGAATCACAAATATATAGTTGAGGAATAACTTATATAGTTACAACATAGCTGAAAAGAGATTTTTTAAAAAAATCCTACAGTATATATATATTGAAATGCGGGTTATGATACTAGGGAGATCTTGCCATCCGAACTCAACTAAGGATAGCTCATTTTATTGAGCTGTAGTCTAGGTGGCCTCAATGCCAACAGTTGAGCAGGAGAGGGAGGAAAGAAGAAGGAGGAAAGGAGAGAAAGGTAAGGAAAGAGAAAGAGGGAGGCAAGGGAGAGGGGGAAAAAAGAGAAAGCTTATGCAGGCAATCCTATCTCATAGGGTTGCAGTACAAGCACATAACATTTGTTAATACATTCTATTTGAATAAGAAGATAAAAAGCACAGTTAACATATGTATTGGGTTATGTGTTAGACAACTTAAATATAAATTATTTAAACACAAATGGTTTGAGTTCCCCAGCTTATCAATATAGAATTATACTGAGTATTCATAAGTTGGGTGCCAATGTGTCATTTCGACAGGAAACACATCATAGAAAACAAGGGCAATAGGCATCCATCCCTAGGAGACCACTTTAGTGCAACTGGAGCAAATATTTCAAGGAGGAAACATTATTTTTTCTCAGAAGTTCATTCATTCATAGGTTTATTTGTACCCCACTTCACTCAGCCCAAAGGCGACTCGAAGCAGCAAAACAACAATAACAAAAGCAATACAATAAGTACACAAGTACAAAATAACAATACAGTAATACACAGAGTAAATAAATAATACAATATCGGCAATACATATCAAAATAATCAGCACAACAATATTACAGCAAACAACATCAGTATTTACAATAAGGGGCAATTACAATATATCAATAAATGTGGCACCAAAGATGAGCAGTGGAGGCAACAGACATTGCCACCTCAACAGTTTTTTAAAGTACTGACAGGGGCAGAACCCAGGACACAGGTGGTCTCGCCTTCACCCTCCTGCCAAAGCGGTCGAGAGGGCGGGTGAGCGTCTGGGAAGAGGCAGCGTCCGGAGGGTCCGAGGCAGCAGTGGCAGGTCTTCTTATGGCTGCTGCGCCGGCCACCCGGGCGGGTGTTATGGATGAATGAATGAATCACTGCCACTGACATAATATCTCCCTTTAGTAGCTGGGGTGGTTCAATTGCAATGAAAACTCTGCCTTGATTTTCTGGCCCCATGTATACTCCTGAGGTATAAATTGGTTGCGTGGCCTGGTACAACTTCAGAAATGGTCGACAACCTCCATCAACATCAAAATTTGGGATTCCATGTAGAATAACATAATGCAAGAAAAGGGGAGCTGAGTTCATTTTTACAGATCCAGATAAAAGTTCAGAAACTTCACATACCTTTTCTGGGAAGGCGGCATTAAAGCAGAAACTTTCTTCATAGCAAATCTGTCTAGGACTTGATCTGCACTTGCAGACACATTTGTGAAATGCATATATGATGATGTCACTACTCCTATTCTTCCTTTCCCACCTTGACAATGAATCACCAAAACATGTAGACAGTTACTGTTCAGCCAGGATTCCATAGCCTTGTGAATGGTGCATATCTTATTGAGTGGTGGGGCACTTTGGATTGAGTTTTGTAAGTTCATATTTTTTTTCTCAGAGAGATTCAATACCAGGTAATTATCATGCTTTGATTTAACCATTTGAGTCACATCCTGAAGGTTATGTAGATAGGTTTCCTCTGAACAGATTGTCGGAAAGGATATACAGCAATGATTCGCTCAGCAATATAAATCAGGTCCAGTTCATAACCTTCCTCCTTAATGTGATCCAAGGCTGTGTTTTCAGACGGTTTGTCACAACAGAGAGAATAACTTTTCAAAAAACTGTCTTCCTCCCCATTCCCCACACAAGCCGTTGTGCACATGCGCGTCCACCTCTCCTGCAAAGCAAAGGGCAAAACAAGTGGTGGATTTGCCAAACTCGCACAGACACATGCATGCACCCCTCGGGAAAAGCCACTAAACTTCCTTGCTTGCCTGGAGAGTCCCGGAAATTCTACATCTGAAGTGATAGATTTCGCTGAGTGATCCTGATGGCAAATATATGTTTGTGAGAGGGAAATCAGGAAGTAAATTGGTAACTATTGGATCATATTATGTGCCTAATGCAGGCCAGGTGAAATTTATGCAAAATCTTTGCATGGGGAGAAATATTCCAGGGAAGAGATACTAATTGTTTTTTGATTGTGGAAAGGGATACATCATCAAAACGTAGGAAAATGTCTGCTGATGGAGTGAGGATTGGAAAAATGAAAGGGGAAAATTTAATTGATGGATGGAGGGGTTTTAATTATAAAGGGAGAAATTACAGCTTCTTTTCAAAGAAATATTTAACTTATTCAAGGGTAGACCATATATTTCAGAATTACTTGCATTATTGATAGCTAAGGTAGATTTTGCTCCTATTCTAACATATGACCATGTTCTAATATAAATCATGTGGGTTAATAATACTTTAATTGAATATGACTCAGACTTAGTTTGGTGTCTTGCAGGGAAGACAAAGAAGGAGCCGCAGTAAGGGCTAAAACACAGCTTTATTGCATGATGGTCAGGGTGAACATAAGGTAATGGTGGACAAAACAGCTCTATTTATAGTACACTGTACATTTGAATATCCCGGGTGGTAGCTCATTGGCTACTGTCCGCGTGACGTCATAGATCATCACGCTCATCTTCTCCAGGTGAGGTCTGGCGGGAAGGTTTCCTGCTCTTCAGGTATTCGGGGAATCTGTGCCATGTGAGCCGGATGCTCGCTACTGCCACCTGTGGCCACTTAGCTCGAATCCTTATACAGCTTGCTACAATGTGTCTCTGATTAGATACAAATGGATACATTGGCCGGATACATTCTGTTAAGGGGGAACTTGCAGTTTCATTCAATACATAACATCCCTCCCCCCTAAGTGAGGACGAAGTCCTTTAGCCATTGAGGCTTCCCGCATGTTCGCTTTGGGCGAGTGGCGGCCGCACTTTGGGCCGGAGTTCCCGCACGCTCCTGATTACTCTGTCCCCGTCCTGCAGTGAGAGAAGGTGGCTCGTTAGTGACTGGTTGCGAGTCTCGAGCCGGGGATTGGGGAGGTCTAGGTGTGGGAGTAAACTCCAGGGATGTGAGACCGGGGGCTCCAGGGACTAAAGAAAAACCCCGCTCTTCGCTTGGACGGGTGGGGGACCACTCCGAAAAATCCCCCCGGTCTCCTAAATCAAAGTCTAACAACTCCTCGAACTCCCTCTCTTCCAAGTTGTCCCTGTTACCCGGGGGGTCAAAAGGATGCGGGTTTGTTTCATTTCCCTCCCCCCTGTGGCCTGTGTCTCCCCCTTGGGAGAACCCTAATGCTGAATGCTCTGCCTGGTCACTCGAATCTTGCCTTCCTACTACCCTACCTCTGAGCTGGTCGGCATGCCTCCTCCAGAGGAGTCCTGTGCTTGTCTCAACATTGTAGGAGACTGGCCTTGTTTGCCCGACCACTATTCCAGGCACCCAGGTAGGTCTGCCGGCCACGTAATTACGGCAATGCACTGCCTGGCCGATCTCAAAATTCTTAGTGCCCCCTGTTTCTACGTTTCTACCCGTGTCCTCCACCCTGGTTGGATCTAACCTCAAGAGGATCGTGGCGGGTTCCTCTGCATGAGGAGCTCGGCGGGTGACAGACCTGACGCTAAGGGGGTTACACGATACCTCAGTAGGAATTGACAGAGTTGCAAGTTCAATTCCCCGGGGCCCATCCTACGCAGTGCGTCCTTCGTTGTTCGCACCAGGTGTTCCGCTTGACCATTTGTAGTGGGGTGAAAGGGGGCCGCGGTTATGTGGCAAATGTTGTTAATTTCCATGAAATTCAAGATTTATGGTAGGCAGAGAGACAAGCTCTCCTTAGAAAGGGGCTGCCTACTCTGGGGGCAGTGGGTAATAATCCCCGAAGTTCTGAGGTCTCGGGTGCTCAAGATGCTGCATATCAGCCACCCAGGCATCGTGCGCTCCAAGGCGCTAGCTAGAAGTTACGTCTGGTGGCCCAAACTAGATGCAGACATAGAACACATGATTGGCATTTGCGAGAGCTGCCAGAGCACCCGGCCCGAGGAGTCCCGACTTCCGCACAGAGAATGGGACACAGCCCGGGGGCCGTGGTCGTGTCTGCATGTGGATTTCGTGGGTCCCTTCAGGGGCACCGTTTTTCTTATAGTAGTGGACTCTTACTTCAAATGGTTGGAGGTTATTCCGATGGCCAGTACATCGTCAGCTGCAACGATTAAGCAATTACGCAAGGTATTCAGCTGTTTCGGTTTACCCGACGTACTTGTGAGCGATAACGCCACAAATTTTATGTCAGCAGAGTTCCAGGGTTTCATGGAAATTAACAACATTTGCCACATAACTGCGGCCCCCTTTCACCCCACTACAAATGGTCAAGCGGAACGCCTGGTGCGAACAACGAAGGACGCACTGCGTAGGATGGGCCCCGGGGAATTGAACTTGCAACTCTGCCAATTCCTACTGAGGTATCGTGTAACCCCCTTAGCGTCAGATCTGTCACCCGCCGAGCTCCTCATGCGGAGGAACCTGCCACGATCCTCTTGAGGTTAGACCCAACCAGGGTGGAGGACACGGGTAGAAACGTAGAAACAGGGGGCACTAAGAATTTTGAGATCGGCCAGGCAGTGCATTGCCGTAATTACGTGGCCGGCGGACCTACCTGGGTGCCTGGAATAGTGGTCGGGCAAACAGGGCCAGCTTCGGGGGCCAGACAGCCATCTTGCCCTGCCAGCCACACATGGCATACCAGGCATGGCAGAGATGGTGGGGAGGGGCACATGAAATGTTTTCATGGGCCGCATTCAGTCCCCAGGCTGTAGCCATAACTCTTTTGGTGCCATAAGACATCCAAGAAACAGTGATACTAGCATATGTATAAATCAAGTAGATAAAAATGCATAGCACCTGTCGCTGGCTGAGCTGAAACTTCTTACAGATAGACGCACCCAATTGTCATGACATATTGCAAATTGAAAACAGAACCTTCAAAACCCACTGACTCTATCTAGCCTGAAAGTATCCGAAAGGAGCTCTTGCGGCGCCTGTGCTATAACTATTATTTCATAAAAAACAGGATAGGCCTGGTTCAAACCCCTGGGTGTTATAGATTTTAATACATGTATGTAAAATGCTTCTCCCTTTAATAGAACTTTCTCTAAATCAGTAGTAGAGTAATTCTGTGATCACACTACCTCCAGGATTACAAACTTGAGTTCGTCATGCTTGTTGTTTTTTTCAATGTAATGCAAGACCATGGGAGCAGTCTCGTTCTGGTGACGAATTCAAGACCTGTGTTCGGCCACACGTGTCCTAATTGGCCTCGTGGTCTGGCCCACATAGAGAAGACCATAGGGGCAAATACATAAATTATACACAGAATGCACACTTATGTGGTGGAGGAAGGGCAAAATGGCCATCCAGGCCCCAAAGCTGTCTGAGGGAGCATGACCCAGCCCCCGGCTTTAAAAAGGTTGAGAACTCCTAAAAGGTTGAAACTAAAATAAAGAGTCTATCAGTAGAATATAAGAAACGAGCATTTTTTTGCCCGGCCCTGCCGGGCAATTATTATCTTTGAATGGGTGGTTGGGGTGGTTTTGGGGTGTGCATACACCCCCCTCCAAAACCACCCCAACCACCAACACACAGATATTAATTGCCTGGCAAGGCAGGTGTGTGTGTGTGTGTGTGAGAGAGAGAGAGAGAGAGAAAGTGAGGAAGCTGCCATTCAGGAAGCTGCGTCCAGATGAGTAGGGAGGGAAGGGGGAAGTGTAAGTTTTTTTTCCCCTTTCCCTCCCATGGGGTGGGTGGGTGGGCTCCCCCCCCTTAACTGTTTTGAAGGTTCTTTGAAAGAGTTAATGGGGGGAAAGAAAGGCAGTAGACAGTGATTCGTTATGGGAGTCACTCTCCCTTGCGGATGTCTGGCTGCTGCCTTCCTTTTACCCCCATCGCTGTTTTGTGTTAGTTCGCGAAACAGCGGTGGGAGTAATAGAAAGGCAGCAGGCAGCCATCCAAAAGAGAGACCGACTCCCGTAACAAATCACTGTTTGCTGCCTTTCTTTCCCCCCCCCCCCCATTAACTCTTTTGAAGAACCTTCAAATGGGGAGAAAAAGAAAGGCAGCAGACAGCGATCCGTCAGGGGAGGTGCTCTCCCTTGCGGATGGCTGGCTGCCACCCTTTTATTACCCCCACCGCTGTTTTGAGTTAGTTCTCAAAATAGCGGTGGGGATAATACAAAGGGGGCAGGCAGCCATTCGCCAGGGAGTGTGCCTCCCCTGACGAAGCGCTCCCTGTTGCCCCCTCACCTCAACTTACCTTGAGGCCAGCGGCAGCCTTGCCGTGTTTACGGCGGGGTAGTGTGGAGGAGGGGGCATCCCTCTTCTCCCTGTTGCTCCATGAAAGAAGGTGTGTCGGGGCCGACACTGGGGCCATGGATAGAAGAGGGCCTCCCTCTTCCCTCCACAGCCCCAGCAAAGTTGCGTCGGGGCTGGCGCTGGCTTTCGTTGCTAGCGGTGGTGGGTTTTTTTAACTTCGTGCGTGGCGCTTTCCCGGCCTCCTTCATGGTCACGTCCCTCAGCCTGATTGGCTGAGGGGTTATGGCACGGAGGATGCTTGGAGTTGTATTTTTTTGCTGTTTACATTCGTGGGGCGGTTGCCCCACCCTCGGCAGTCGGACCCTTGCGGTGGTGCTCCAAGGGTCTTCAGGTAAGTGCAGGCGGCTCAGTTAGGGATAGTAGGGATGGGTGTGGGCGTGCATGCCGGACACCAGCAGCCCACACCACTTCTTATAGGTAAAGATCAGGCTGTATCAAAATATTTATCAATTTGACAAAAAACAAAGCTTTAGATATAAGTAAAACCCAAGCAACAACAAGCTGTTTAAAGAGGAACAATTATGAATATGGAAATAAAAACCTCTAAATTGCTGTCCTTGTTGTTGGCTGCAACTTGATCTGAGTATATGTTTTTCCTGCTCCAGGGTGCTGGGATGCCTGGTCTTGGAGGCTGGCTGGCTCTGGGCCATCTTCGATTTTATCTGGGATCCATTTGTTTGTTTTTCTGGCAATTTGTGGTTTCTGGAAGATTTAGTAGACAGACATTTATACAGTAATGGGGAAGGGAGAAATTGAAATGTAATAGAAATTCAATAGGTCCAGTGTTCTGATGGTAAGTCTATGGCCATTAAGGGTCATTTATACTCTTTGGGAATGTTAGTAGTGGTTGATTAAGAGACATTCAAAGTTATTGGTAAATTAAAATTATATTCAAGCACAATGCAACATACCTTTATTTATTTATTTATTGGAATTGTAGGCCGCCTTTCTTGCCTCAGCGACTCAAGGCGGCTCACATCGGTTAAAACATTCCATACAATAAAACCAATACTAAAACGTTTAAAATGTCTATAAGAACCTGACTCCTCATTAAAAACTGCAGACAGGGCTAGATGAGCCAGCAGGGGTGGGATGTGATGCCAGATGCCCCCACACACACACACACACATCTGCTGGCAGAGCCATGTTTTTAAAGCCTTCCTGAAGGGGGGCAACTCTACCTGGAGGTGCAATTCTGGTGGCAGGAGGTTCCAAAGGACTGGGGCAGATACCGAGAAGGCTCTCCTCCTGGTCCCAGTGAGGCATGCCTCTCTCGCTGGTGGGACTACAAGGGAGCCCCTACGGCCTTACCTTTAGTAAGAAAAAGCCTTTACATCCAGTATAATTGGAAAGTATGATACACAGTTTAACAGGTTTATACACACACTATTTCTGGTGAAGGGAGTAGGGCAAGAGAGAAGATGACAACTGTATTAGTAACAAAGGTCATATATTTTCAAAGGGCTGGTTGGCATAAGAATCCTCATTTGGTCAATTACACAAGAGAATTATTCTTTCAGATTGTAAAGCAATGGTTTCAGTTTAACAGAAAATAGAAGAACAAGGTACTGCATGTGAATACAAGCAGCTGTTGTTGATTGCTGGCATAAGGTGGTACTTCTATTTCCACATAGAGGTAGCTAGAAAATGGACCTTTGGTTGGAGCCTCTGCGCTGGTTAGTTCCTTTCGTTGTTACGTTAGCATTGTTTCTGAAGCTACCATTGGAATCACATTCTGTACAGCTGTCTAAGTGTGATAAATAACATCTGCTGATTGCCTCAGCTTGGATTCACTTACAGAAAGACCTTGCAAAAATACATGGCAGTGTTCCAAGCTGCTAGAGGGATCCATACAGAATTTCTTTTTGAGGTAGTGGGGAAAGGCCTTCAGATCACCGCAGAATTGTGATTTGTTGGGAAAGAAGCACATACTTTTTTTACCTGACAGCAGCAGCAGCCATAGCAACTATTAATTGTGAAAAGAAAAATTTACTGGAAATGGCAGTAATGTATTATAGAGGTTAAGGAAGAATTTTTTTAAAAAGGAACTCTTCTAAGAGCCCATCATACAGAATAATATGGGGGAAATGGCTATAAGATACATTTTTTAAAAGCTCTTCCCCAATCCCTGATAGCCTTTTTGTTGTCTCATCAGCTATATAACCTCACATCCAAACTTTGAAACAACTGTTTGTACCTTATGTTCTTGCCCTGCTGTACCCTTAGCCTCAGAAAAGGATCAAGAAAAATTCCCCTCCAGGACAGAATATCTTAGAGCTGTCAATATCATCTTCATCTGGTAAACCTCTCAACCTTTTAAAGCTGGGGGCCAGGTCATGCTCCCTCAGACAGCTTTGGGGGCCAGACAGCCATTTTGCTCTTCCTTCACCACATGGTACTTCCTGGTGTGGTGGAGGCAGTGGGGGGCCACATGAAATGGTGCCATGGGCCATATCCCGTCTGTGGGCCACAGGTTGAGAATCCCTGCTCTAACTGTAAATCAAGATGCATAGGACAGATTGGCTAAGTGAACAAGCAGGAGAAGGCTGTATCTGGTGTCAAATATTTGTATATGCACTGGCTTGAAAACCAATACATGTTTTATTCCAGGAGTCTAAGCCACTGAAGGATTATCACCTGCAACAGTGGCTTCCATTATCTGCAGTTTACTTTACAAGTTACTAACATGTTTAATTCAAGTCACTTTGTTTTTATTGCTCTTTAGCTTTCCCCCAAGAACTTGGGCCAAGCCCCATAAAATAACACTTTTGCTTCTAGTGCTTATGATTGTTTTCATTTGAGTATGCTTGTTGAGTGACCATTAAAAGCCTTGTTGTGCTAAATGTAATCTCAAGAAGCAAAACAAAGCAACATTGCTGAGTCAGTATGAGCAATTTTGGATGACTAGTTACTTGTTACCTTAAACATGTGTGGCATGTTTAAACAATTTCTTCCAGTTTAGTGGTCACCAAAATACTCCTAGTTAATTCTATGTAGACAAAAGCCCAATTGTCAACAATGAAAACCATGTAAAGTTAAACTCACAAGATCATTGAACAGAAAGAGAGCATTCTCAGTAAATCTAATTTACTGTTTTGGTTAAAAACACCTGGTTTAGAATTTATGCAGTGCAATCTTTCAGGCAAATCCATAATTAAAAATTGCATCAATTTCTAAAGCAATGATTTTGTGGCTGGAGGTGCATATCCTGAAAAGATGACAAAAGGCCTTGATGTCTCTAATGTTCACCATTGTGAATGTGGTGTTTCTCCACAGACAACATGGTAAAGAGTTGTAGCTTCTTGGTCAAGCCCATGCTTTGCCTCCAGAGGGTCCAAGCATCAAGTTGTGTCATGTCCAGCTAAGAGAACTTTACACATAAGATTCTGGGAAAGACCAAACTCTGTTCAAAACCATGGACAGCCACCCCTGAACACAGTAGATAATACTTGGTTAGACAGAAACATAGTCTCACATGACAGAAAGCATCCTCTAAAATCAGTCAGACATGGCCTCTTTCTGATTTAGCCGCAGAAACCCCTGAATCTCCACACTGATCTGTAGGGTTGAAAACATCACCACCATTGTTTCAGTACTTTCATCCCTGAATTTCATTATCACAAGATGCAATGGTAGTCACCAACCTAGACAACTTTAAAATAGAGGCAAACAGATTTATGTATTGACTTGATATTTTATCCCACTTCCCTTCCCCAAACTGGGAACACAGATGGTCAATTAATGGAGAACAATAAACACATGGAGAATAAAGTTATCATTGTCATGGTGGTTTTGCATTATTCTCAGTATTAGAGAGGCAGTATGCTTGCTTCTTCTAGGTACCTTTTTGGAGCCATGGATGGCAGGACGCTATTACAAGTACGTCCTGCTTGTGGGCTTCCCATGGTGATTTGGCTGGCCATTGTGGGAACAGAATCTGATCTAGCAGGATCCATCTCATGTATGCTCTTATGCTTTGTTACCTTTCAGACTATGATTTGGTTTTTGGTCTCCCTATGCCACCCTGAGTTGCCCTGGAGCAAGAGGGCGGGATATAAATCTAAATAAAATAAATAAATAAATAAGTAAATGCCCATATATAGGAAACGCCCTCACAAGGCAGCTCTTGTCAACAAATAAAATCCACAGTGCAAATATAATATCCAGCCACTTGTTATTGAAGGGAATTGTGTGGAACAGGTCTCGGTGTTTCGATTTCTGGGAATGGAGCTGAGGGATGATCTAACATGGGGAGCAAACACCAAAGATCTGCTGAAGAGAGCACAGCAGAGGTTATACTTCTTGAGAATCCTCAGGAAGAACAATCTTTCAAAGGACCTGCTGTTGGCATTCTACCACTGTACCATAGAAAGTGTGTTAACCTATGGTCTGTGTGTATGGTTTGGGAGTTGTACAGCTAGGGAAAGAACAATGCTGTCCAGGGTCATAAAGACTGTGGAGGGGATAATCAGGTGTACTCTTCCCACTCTAGATCAAATCTATGCCACCAGGTATTATAAGAAAGCTGTAGAGATTGCACAAGATAGTATGCACCCCGGAAATGATCTCTTTCAGCTTCTGCCTTCTAGAAGAAGGTATAGGGTCATAAAGACCAGGACCAGCCGCTTGAGAAATAGTTTCTACCCAAAAGCAGTTCCTGCTTTGAATGCAGTGAAATGCAGTCTATGAGGGAGCTCCTGTATATAGTTTTTAGAGTTTTAGAGTCTTAGAGTTTTAGAGCTTTTTAGGGGTTAAATGTGTATATGTGGGGATGGGAGTATGTTGATAATTTTGTATAGTTGTATTTTGTTTAGGTTTTGTTGGGTCGATAAGCAGTTTTTCAATCTCGTTCTGTGCAGGACAATGACAATAAAGATTTATCTATCTAATATATTCTATTTCTGGACATCAAATATTGGAGCCCTGTGTTCAAGGCTGTACTCAACTATAGAACTTTTCTTTAGCAAGGAATTATCACACACACTCAATACCAGGTTAGCTGCAAGTAATCAAATAAGCAGTAATTCAGAATTTCAATGTGCCATTGCCTCTTCTCTTCCCCGCCATTCGCCAAGAGTTAAAGTGAAATTACATATTTACGTGCATCCTTTCTCATCACCTTGGCTGTGTTTTATTGCAGTTCATCAAAGTATATTTGCCATTATAGATGAGTGTTGCTTTCCAGACAGACTTCAGATAACACATGTCCAAAACATTGGGCAAGACGCAAGACAATATGTAAACTTGTGCAGGAACACAAGCAGACGAGCAACCAGAAGGTCAGCAGGTCTGTAGTTCAAGATCTGAATGCTGAATGATGAAATGAGCTCCCATTATCTGTTTAAGATCCTGCCAATCTAGCAATTCAAAAGCAAGAAATTGCAAGTAGATAAATAGGTACCACTTTGGTGGAAAAGGTAACAGTTTACCTATATCATTGATGGCAAACCTTGGCACTCCAGATGTTCTTGAACTTGAATTCCCAGAAACCCTGATCAGCAAGAGTGTTGACTTGGGCTTCTGGTAATTTTATTTATTTATTTAGTCAATTTGTATAGCCACCCCAATCAACATGTAACTGGGCAGCGTACATAAAACCCCCAACTTTTAAACTATAAAACCCCTTAAAATTCCTAAAAATTCCTAATTGAAGTTCAAGAACAGCTGGAGTGCCAAGGTTCGCTATCACTGACCTAGATCCAATTTTTATGGCTAGAAAGATACATATACTGATTGAGTTAGATCTTATTGGTACCTTATATAATCCTTTCATTCCCCCATGATTAGCAAAATCAGAATAAATTATTCAGAATGCTAAATACTACAGGAATAACAAAATAAAATATGGGAATTATACTCTATTTGCATAACCTACACTCACTGAGAATTCTTTTTCTTGCTCAGAATATTGAAATTCTTAATAACTTTTATTTTATTTTGGGCTACAAATTTTGGCATGCAGGTGTAGGAGAATCGTAATGTACAAAGTGGCCATTAGTCCAACAGACAGACCAAATAGGTGCTTTGATTTTCAAAGGAGCACTGTATCTTATTAATAAATCGTTCTGTAAGAACTACTCTTGGAAGCCATGCAATTGGCCTCAAGCACTTTCAAAATCTTGCTGCACAGGCTTGATGCAAGTCTTAATAAGCCTGTTGCTTAATTTTTTCCATGCAAAGAGAAGCAATGACTCATCAGGTTAGGTAAACCCTTGCCTTCAACTTATTCTTAAGACATTTTTAAATGATCTAACATAGCGTAACACCATTTATTTATTTATTTATTCTTCAAATTTCTATTGCCACCCAACTCAGCAACGACTTTGGGAGGCTAACAACAATTAAAAGCAACATCAAACTAATTAAAAGCCCTTAAAAACCCATTAAAAATTCTAAATAATTTACCCACTCACCCCATCCATTAAAAGAGAGAGAGAGAAATATTAATTATTTAAGCCAGCAGGCGGGAGTCACCCCTCCATTGGTGCCCCACACCTGCCCTGTCAGCCAGGTTTTCAGTTCTTTCCTATCCAATGTGTAGCAATCCAATGTATAGCAAGTTTTCCATATTTAACAACAATCAAACTCATTACTACTGTAGCCGGTTTGGTGAAGTGATGGGGGTGAGGTTGGGAGATGAGAAAAAATTAACCTTCTAATGTGCCATAATTAACATGTGGCACAATGAAAAGGCAGCCCAATTTTCCCCCCAGGCCACATGCATGGTTTGCATCTTCTCTTCACTAACAAAATATACTGTCAAGAAGCCCCACCTGTCTCTCATATTCACTTCATGTCCCAGCCTGAAAGCTGAAAATAATGAGGGCCCAATCACTCCCAGTTGATTAGCCTGTGGGCAGCCCTAGCTATTGTGTACTTGTTGTTCAGTCGCACAGTCGATTCCGACCCTTTGTGGCCCTATGGACCATTGCCCTCCAGGCACCCCTGTCCTCCACCATCCTCCTCAACACACCCAGCTCTGTGCCCACTACATCCACAACACCATCTAGCCCTCTCATTTTCTGCCGCCCCTTCTTCTTTTGCCCTCTACCATTCCCAGCACCAAGGCTTTCTCAAGTAAATCCTCTGTTCTCATTTGATGTCCAAAGTACATCATCTTCATCTTTACTATTTGACCTTCTAAGGAGCAGTCAGGGTTGATTTCTTCTAAGATCGACCTATTTGTTCTCCTCGCTGTCCAGGGTACTCTCAAAACTCTCCTCCAACACCACATCTCAAAGGCGTCTATTCTTCTGCGCTCAGCTTTCCTAATGGTCCAGCTCTCACAACCATACATTACCACCAGGAATACCATTGCTTTGACTATACGAATTTTTGTTTGCAATGCGATGTCTCTACTTTTCACTATGTTCCCTAGGTTTCTCATCGCTTGCCTCCCAAACATCAGTCGCCTTTTTATTTCATGACTGCAGTCACCACCTGCAGTGATCTTTGATCCAAAGAAAGTAAAGTCTGTCACTGCTTCTACTTCTTCCCCATCTATTTTCCAGGGACTGATTGGGCCTGTTGCCATTATCTTGGTTTTCTTAGAAACTGAGAAGCAAAGGTTTAACAATTAGTTGTTATATGCCATCAAGCTGTTTCTGACTTATGGCAACCGTATGCATTAGTGAGCATCAAAACATGTGGTTAAAAGTCCCACTCTGGTCTTGCACTTGAAAGACTTGTTGTTTCCTTTATTGAGTTGTTTAGCAGTCAGTTCAGACAATGGGCTAATTAAGAGTTAAATAAAAGAGGGACCTATTTCAGCTAACTTTCCCTTTTCTGGTGCTGCACAGACACCCCTCCCTCTCCAAACCATTAACTCATCCCTTAACTAATTTCATTCTGTCTGACTGGTTTGTCAGGCTTGCATCTGGAACTTCTGATGGAGGCATTCTGCACTGGAGCCTTAAGGGAAGAGTCAGCAGGCCAATAGCCAAAAGAGTGAGCTTCTCCATAGTCACATCATTGGGGTAGAATTGGTGAGATTCTGTGAAGAGTTCATCTGGCCCATGAAGTGGAAGAAGTTTTTGGATAGGAAAAATAAAATGTTTAACATAATGCCATATTAAACGTTAAGGTAAAGATCTGCCTTGCTTGAAAGCCAGTCATATCTGACTCTAGGGTCATCTCCATTTACAGCCAAAGAGCCAATGCTGTCTGCAACTATAGATATTTCTGTGTTCATATGGCAGACATGACTAGACACCGGAGTGTACAGAATGCTATTACCTTTCCCACCAAAGTAGTACCTATTTATCTACTTGCAATTTCTTGTTTTTGAACTGCTAGGTTGGCCGGAGCTGGGACAGAGTGTTGTGAAATGCCATGGGAAATACACAATCTTCCAATTTCTAATTAGATTATTCAACTTGCAGCTAGCTATGCAAACCAGACAACAGAGATGAGGATTCTTCTCAAACATGCAATGCTATGGAAATTAGCCCATTTAGTCCAGTGTTCTCTGCTCTGACTGGCAGCAGTCCTCCAAGGTCTTGGGCAATGAAGGGATTTTTCCACTCCACTGCTACCTGACAGAGGTTGAGTCTTGCTGGGACTGTTCCGCCTGCGAGACAAGTGCTCTCCCAATGAGTTACAAACCCTCCTTAATCCTGTGAGCTGCAGACAAGTTCTCATGTTATGGGTGCCCCTTCTTTCCTTTGCTGCCTTCCCTCTCTTGAAGGTTGCCTTTGTTCACATCACTGAGCTCCAGAAACCAAAGAAAAATGAATTGCCTTGCAAAGAGCAGGTCGTACATGAGTTTAATTTATTCTCCCACCTCAAGACAGCTGCTCCAGCTGGAGAAGAGCAATTGAGGCCACACTTCAGTCCCCACATCCTTTGAAAGGTGGGATTTCAGCTGGTAGGAAGAGCAGTGAACTGCTAAGGGAAACTGCTGGCTTCGGTTGCTGTGTTCACAAAGTGTAAATAGAAATTACTTGCTGAATGCTAGTAATTGATAATTGCCACATGTTTCACTGAAAGGTGCCAAGCTGCTACCATCTCTCACCTTTCTTCTTTGCTCATCTGATCACACATTTCATTATGGAGTCACAGATCTACCCCAAAATCAGATGTTTGACTTGTGCTACTGTAAATTTCAAATAGATGTGCCCTTGCCTCCTTCGAGCTGTTTGCCATTTCCCTTGTTTTATTCCTACTTACGCATCACAATAAAAATAGGACAAAAGATTTATTAGATTTGCATAACATTGGCATGTGTTAATTTATGTGTGTAGCTACTAATTCAGAAATAATGTTTGTTTTTTTGTCTGGAATTAATCATGCTTGGAGTGGAAATCAATGAAACTCAAAATCAGTCATGGCTAACTAAAGTCAAGGAAAACTGAAAGTGGTAAAAAACGAGATGGAAAGAATAAGCATTGACATCTTGGGCATCAGTGAGCTCAAATGGACAGGGATGGGCGAATTCAGCTCTGGAAACCATCATACCTACTACTGCGGGCAAGAAAACCTTAGAAGAAATGGAGTAGCCATAATTGTCAATAAAAGAGTGAGAAAAGCAGTAATGGGATACAATCTCAAAAATGACAGAATGATGTCAGTCAGATTTCAAGGCAAACCTTTCAATGTCACTGTGATCCAAATATACGCACCAACCACTGGTGCAGATGAAGCCACAATGGACCAGTTCTATGAGGACTTACAACACCTCATAGAACAGACACCAAGAAATGATGTCCAAATTATATTAGGAGACTGGAATGCCAAAGTAGGAAATCAAAAAGTGGAGGGAATAACAGGCAAATTTGGTCTTGGAACACAGAATGAAGCAGGGCAAAGATTGATAGAGTTCTGCCAAGAGAACGCACTGGTCATAGCAAACACTCTCTTCCAGCAACACAAGAGGCGACTTTACACATGGACATCACCAGATGGCCAACACCGAAACCAGATTGACTACATACTCTGCAGCCAAAGATGGAGAACCTCCATACAGTCAGCAAAAACAAGACCTGGAGCAGACTGTGGCTCAGATCACAACCTACTGATCGCAAAATTCAGGCTTAGACTAAAGAAAATAGGGAAAACACGGAGACCAGAAAGATATCACCTAGACAGCATCCCTAAAGAATACATGGTGGAGGTGATGAACAGATTTAATGGCTTAGACTCGGTAGACAGAGTACCGGAAGAATTATGGACGGAGATGAGGGACATCATGCAGGAAGCAGCAAAGAAAACCATACCAAAAGAAAAGAAGAGTAAGAAAGCAAAGTGGTTGTCTGATGAGGCTCTTAAAATAGCAGAGGAAAGAAGGAACGCAAAAGTCAAAGGAGAAAGGAAAAACTACAACCATTTGAACACAGAATTTCAAAGAAAAGCAAGGAGAGATAAGGAAAACTACCTAAAAGAACAGTGCAGAGAAATGGAGGAAAACAACAAAAGAGGCAGAACCAGAGATCTTTTCAAAAAAAATTGGGGAAATCAAGGGAACATTTAAAGCAAAAATGACCATGATAAGGGACAAAGACGGAAAGGAGCTAGCTGATGCAGAAGAAATTAAGAAAAGATGGAAAGAGTACACAGAGGAACTTTACAAAAAGGACCTCAACACTCCTGATAATCACAATGATGAAGAAATTGAACTTGAGCCAGACATCCTGGAGAGTGAAGTCATAAAGGCCCTAAAGAGCACTGCAAACAACAAAGCTAGTGGAGATGATGGTATCCCAGTTGAATTTTTCAAAGCGCTAAAAGATGATGGCGTCAAATTACTGCATTCAATATGCCAGCAGATTTGGAAAACAAAACAGTGGCCACAGGATTGGAAAAGATCAGTATACGTCCCAATCCCAAAAAAGGGCAATACCAAAGAATGTTCAAATTATCGAACAATCGCGCTCATCCCACATGCCAGCAAGGTGATGCTCAAGATAATACAGGACAGACTTCAGTAGCATGTGGAGAGAGAATTACCAGAGGTGCAGGCTGATTTCAGAAGAGGCAGGGGGACTAGAGACCACATCGCCAACATACGCTGGATCATGGAGAAAACAAAGGAATACCAGAAACAAGTTTACTTTTGTTTTATTGACTACACTAAGGCATTTGACTGTGTGGACCACAACAAGATGTGGCAAGTAATTAAAGAGATGGGAATACCAGAGCACCTCATATGCCTCCTGAGAAATCTGTACATGAACCAAGAAGCAACAGTTAGGACAGAACATGGAATAACAGAGTGGTTTGGAATAGGAAAAGGAGTAAGACAAGGCTGCATTTTGTCACCATGCTTATTCAACCTATACACAGAGCACATAATGCGCAGTGCAGGGATGGAGGAATCACAATATGGGATTAAAATCGCTGGGAGAAACATCAATAATCTGAGATATGCAGACGATATCACCCAAATGGCAGAAAGTGAGGAAGACCTAAAGAATCTCTTGATTGGGCTGAAGGAGGAGAGTGCAAAAGCTGGCTTGAGACTCAATATCAAGAAAACCAAGATAATGGCAACAGGACCCATCAGTTCCTGGAAAATAGACGGGGAAGAAGTAGAAGCAGTGACAGATTTTGCTTTCTTAGGATCAAAGATCACTGCAGATGGGGATTGCAGCCATGAAATAAAAAGGCGACTGATTCTTGGGAGACAAGCGATGAGACCCTGGGGAACATAGTGAAAAGCAGAGACATTACATTGCAAACAAAAATTAGAATAGTCAAAGCAATGGTTTTCCCAGTAGTAATGTATGGATGTGAGAGCTGGACAATTAGGAAGGCTGAACGCAGAAGAATAGATGCCTTTGAAATGTGGTGTTGGAGGAGGGTTTTGAGAGTCCCCTGGACAGCGAGGAGAACAAATAGGTCAATCTTAGAAGAAATTAACCCTGACTGCTCATTGGAAGGTCAAATAGTAAAGATGAAGCTAAAATACTTTGGACATCAAATGAGAAGGGAGGATTCACTTGAGAAGGCATTGATGTTGGGAAAGGTGGAGGGCAAAAGAAGAAGGGGGAGGCCAAGGATGAGATGGCTAGATGGTATTATAGACACAATGGGCACAGAGCTGGGAGGGCTGAGGGGGATGGTGGAGGACAGAGGCGCCTGGAGGAAAATGGTCCATGGGGTCGCAAAGGGTTGGAGTCGACTGTGCGACTGAACAACAACAACTAAAGTCCTACTTACTTCCATCAATCTAAGTATGATTACACCTAGCATCTAAGTACAATTACTATCACTGTGCTGTGGATCTAACCACTATACAGTATAGTCATGGGTCAGGTAAGGTTTCCATGCTATCCTTTGCACAGAAACTAATAGTAGAGACAGTGGTCCTCCTCCCACTTTAAGTAACCTTATTATAGCTATAATTCACTAAGGCCACAGATTCATTTCTCAGCCTTGCTATTTTCTGAAAGGTAGAAGACTTTGTATTTGCCTTTTAGCCAAGTAGATAATTTAGAGTGGCAATTATGAGTGGAAAATGTGGCTCTTAAAGTTCCCTCCCCTTGGGCAGAACTAGCTTTTGGCATTTGATCCTGGATTATATTTTACTCAGGAAAAAAGGTCAAGCAGTACACTGGAACATCCAGCAGTTCAAGAAAAGGACATTTAGGTGTAAGCTTGTAAAACATAGGAGAGACTTAAGTGGCAGTTCCCACCCTTTGCATGAGTAATTGAGGTTTTCTGATACTGTACCTATTTGGACTTGTTTGGGAAAAGTTGGTGAATTCAAGTTATATTGCTGTTTGTTTTCACTACTTATAGGGTAGCTTTTAAGAAAGAGTATGTATAGTGGACAGAGTGATGGATTAGGACTCATGAGACCTGGGTTCAAATTTGTGCTTGGCTAAGAAAATGTACTGGGAGTTTGTATGGATTCCGCGAGCACAATTGGCATAACGCGGCGGCTGGCAGAGGCCACTCCGGTCGAGAAGGCTCCTGGTCCGTGGGCTCTGCGGGCCCAGAAATTAGGGGAGCGGATTAATAGTATAAATCATAAGGGTTTATTCACCCACATCTGACCTGACCGGCGATTCCGCTGAGAGAGCAGATCTCTAACCTCCGTTACCCATTAGGCAATCACTCACTCGCAGTTAAGCATAATCTTTGGTGCAAATAGAAGCCATATTTACTCTGGTGTAAGCCTCGAACAATGGTTTTCCCCTGTCAGTGTTTGCCCGAGTTAATTAACTTCCCCAAGAGAGATTTCCCATTAACCCGAGTAAATGGGTGATGTGATTTTCTGTCAGATGACGATTCTTTCCTGCATTGCCTTCTGATCTATATATGATGATGCTTTTCCCTCAATAAATCACTGATCTGATCTCGCTCCATATTGCCTCGTGTCGTTACTTGATCAGTCTCCTCTGGAACCCAACGGCCGTCCTAGCGGCCCCGATTCCTACAAGTTTGCACTGGCAAAATTACCCCTAAAATAACTCGTTCCTCCCCAAGAATTGGTCTCCGCGGTGGTTTACCACGGAAGGCTGAGAGCTAGGGACATTTCAGGGCACAACTTAGCAAAGATCGTGGTCCCGTTTACCAAAGAGCAGGTTCAGCAATTGATGCAGCTCGGTGACTCGCTTCCAATTGCCTTGGAGGGATTCACCGGATGCTTGGCATACCACTTGCCGAAAGACCCCAGACTTGTCTCACTTCAAACGCAGACAGTCAGCTTGTATGAATTGCTCTCGCTGGTTCCACTTCAGGGGGCCAGGACAGTTTTCACTGATGGGGGTCGCACATATGGTGTCTTGACTTGGCAGGAGTGCCAGGCTTGGCGCACGCTGTTAACTCTTCCACAGAAGTCCGTGCAGCGGGCAGAGTTGGCAGCGGTGAACCTTGCCTTGCGCACCTTCGCCAAAGAGTGCCTAAACATCATTACTGACAGTCAGTATGTTAGGAATTTGCTTCACAGTCCTCCGGGAGCATACGTCACTCCTGCGATAGACAAGAATCTGCTGAGTTTGTTCCTCACAGCTCAATTTCATTTGCGAAACCGCACAGAAGCGCTCTATATTGCCCACATCCGAAGTCACCAAGACATACGGGTCCGATTTCCGCGGGCAATAGCAGAGCGGACGCGGCTGCATAGGAAATTCAGCAACGTTCAGTTTTGGGTGTTTTCACTATTCCAATTCAGAGTCATGCATTCTTTCATCAGAATGCCAAAGCGCTCGCCAGACAGTTTAATCTGCCACTTTCTCAAGCCCAAGGCATAGTTCGCTCTTGCCAGCATTGTGCAGGGGCACCGGGGGGGGGCCCTCATGGGGGGTCAACCCACGAGGGACAGAGGCTAACCAGGTGTGGCAGATGGATGTCACGCATGTTCCGCAGTTTGGCAGATGGCAGTACATGCACGTTTGCATTGATACTTTTTCACAATTCGTTTGGGCAACGGCGCAGAAAGGGGAGACAGCTTCCCACGTGGAGCAGCACCTCCTTTCCTGCTTCGCGGCAATGGGCAAACCACGGCACATGAAAACCGATAACGCCCCGTCCTACAGCTCTAGGCAGCTGGCCGCCTTCATGGCCACCTGGGACATTAAGCATACTTTTGGCGTTCCTTACAATCCGCAGGGGCAAGCGATTGTGGAACGAGTCAACCGGACACTCAAGTCCTACATTGACAAACAAACAGAAAGGGGGGAGCCACCAGCCCTCCCCAAGTCACAGTGTCAGGCACAGCATTGTCTGAACAAGGTATTGTTTACATACAATCACCTTAATGTTTTTTCGGATTGCACACCGCAGGAGAAACACTTCCGCTGTTCGGAAGCCCTCCCGCGACCGATGGTCCGATACCGGGTGCCACTGGACCCTTCTTGGAGGGGCCCGGCGCCACTCGTAACCTGGGGAAGAGGGTATGCTGCAGTTATGTCTCCTACAGGTGTCATCTGGATTCCAGCTCGGTGTGTTAAGCCTCACTTGGAACCGCATGGCGTGGACCCAGGCCGACCCGAGTCCGATCCCGGAGATGGAGGACCTCACCCTGACCGAGGGGACCCGGCGGGAGAGACAGCGGTCGCAGATGACAGCGCCGAAGATCACCTGGGGGATGGTCAAGGCCCTTTGCCATGAGGCCCAGGATGCCATCCAGCGCGAGGAGAGAGAGCTGACACCGGAGAACCTCGTGGCTGCAGTCTTTGCCCAGATTCATGCCAACTCCATGGCAGTCACCATCATCCTGACCCTCTCCCTACTTGCGGGGGGAGGCGTTCAGGCTGCCTCACTAAAGGCCAACGGTTTGATGCCGGACGAAGATCTTTCTGCCCGGATGCATTACAACCTATGGGAAAGGTTGGCGGGTCTCGTCAACCAGTCCGATTTTTGCCTAAGGCAGGACGCGGGTTCTGCCTCAATTTTGAGCACCTGCCTCATCCCAGTGTGCCACACTCTAGACGCGCGCACCAGGGATGGCGACTGGCTGCTGAAGCGGATTTTCGGTCCGCATCTCCCTGCGAGCTTCTCAGCATACGCTCGCTGGGGGGGAATGCAGCTGACAATGACTTTGCCGGCTGACGCAGCCACTCTCCACACTCCGCGGGTGGCGGTCAGCCCGAACTCTACTTGTGCTCGAATGGTCGGCTGCGCTGCAGTCGGCCGAACTCAGCGCCGCTGCCTCGACACTGGCAGCAGCAACTGGACTTGTGATAAACCAGAGATACTTGGTTCAATGTATGCTCATGTTACCCTACCTTCAGGATGGTTCTTTACATGTAATCAGTACACTTGGAACTACATTCCCGCAAATGTATCAGATTCCACATGTTGTATCAGTCGTTTGACACTGTTACTACCCACTAGGGATATGATTGTTTCAAGCACAAATGTTTCAAATGTTTCCTCGCCCATACGACACACTCGTGCCACCCAGTTAGACAGCTCATGTGATAGCAACATTAGGGTTCTTAGTCCAGCTGAGTACGTCTCGTTGGCAGTCAGCATACTTGGCGTGCCAGGCTTAGCCGTCGGCAACGCTCGGAGAATTGGTCAGTTGGCTTGCGGATTAGCAAAAGCCATTGACCATACCTCCTCAGCAATAGCGCTGCTCAACCAGGAGCAGGCAGAGCTTCGCCATGCCATCCTTGACAATCGAGCAGCTATAAACTATCTTCTGTTGTTACATCATTTGGGTTGCGAATCTGTCCACAGCATGTGTTGCTTTAATCTCACAGACAATACCCACAAGGTACAAAGCTAGCTCACGGACCTCCACACCCTAGTTAAGGACATCAAGGAGGATTCTTCATGGGGGTGGTGGGATTCGTTGTGGTCATGGTTCCCATGGGGATGGCTTCAGACGACACTCAAGGTGATTGTGGGGGTGATAATACTGGGCATAGCAGGATGCTGTTTCATGCAATGTATTCCCTCACTGTTATCAAGGTGTCCCCTGTGGGGGGAACCCCGAAGCGTCATTCCCGCACATCAGCTGATGCCCCTCTTGCGCAGGGTCGCTGTCAGGTCCAAAAATAACAAAATAAGGGGAGATATGGATTCCGCGAGCACAATTGGCATAACGCGGCAGCTGGCAGAGGCCACTCCGGTCGAGAAGGCTCCTGGTCCGTGGGCTCTGCGGGCCCAGAAATTGGGGGAGCGGATTAATAGTATAAATCATAAGGGTTTATTCACCCACATCTGACCTGACCGGCGATTCCACTGAGAGAGCAGATCTCTAACCTCCGTTACCCATTAGGCAATCACTCACTCGCAGTTAAGCGTAATCTTTGGTGCAAATAGAAGCCATATTTACTCTGGTGTAAGCCTCGAACAATGGTTTTCCCCTGTCAGTGTTTGCCCGAGTTAATTAACTTCCCCAAGAGAGATTTCCCATTAACCCGAGTAAATGGGTGATGTGATTTTCTGTCAGATGACGATTCTTTCCTGCATTGCCTTCTGATCTATATATGATGATGCTTTTCCCTCAATAAACCACTGATCTGATCTCGCTCCATATTGCCTCGTGTCGTTACTTGATCAGTCTCCTCCGGAACCCAACGGCCGTCCTAGCGGCCCCGATTCCTACAAGTTTGCACTGGCAAAATTACCCCTAAAATAACTCATTTACCCAGAAAGCCTTATTAGAGGCATTATAATATGGTGCTCTTCAAACAAAGACACAACTTTTGTAAAGTCGGATGCATGGCCATTCTATTTCCAAAATAGCAGGGGCCCTGTACAGTGATACCTCATACAACGTCCAAACTTGGTTCCACAAGTTTGGACTTTATACGGATTTGGACTTTGAATGAGGCATGCAAAATCCTAGCCGCGATGCCTCATACAACATCCAAATCCTTGCCGCGATGCCTCGTACAACATCGTTTCCATAGAGATACATTGTATTGTAACAGCACAGACTTCAGGGCAAAGTCAAGGAAACAGACAGGAAACTGATAGAACTTTAAGAAATCATTGTCTAAAGGCTAAATACATTACAAAAACATGTCAAACAACCCTGATTGTCCAAGAACCTGAAGAATGCTGCAAAAACCCCAGGAATGCTTCTAAAAATTCTGACGAAAAAATTCAAAAAAATCCAAAATCGCACTCAAAACCACCCCTAAACACTCTTCGCCTCGTGCAAAATCCACAAGAGCAATGCACGCATGTGTCCTGCCTTTTATACTGCCCAGGCACAATGCAACCTGGGGAAAACCCTGATGCCTCATACAAAGTCGCAGAGACCCTGTGGTGTTTTGGAGAGAGCCTGAGTTCTTTTCTTCTGGAACCTCATCAAAACTATGTTGCTTATCAGCAGCTCAGACAGCAGACAGTTATTTCTTAACAACCAGCTTTGCTACTGTTCTGCAAGAGAAGCACCCTTGCCCAGGGAGTGCAAAGTTGCCATAGGGTTTGAGGTTTTGTTTTTCACTGTTTAAACTCAATAACACATTGAAGTAAACTGGTTAAACCACTTCAGTAGGTGGGACTAGACTTGGGCTCCCTGCCTAGTCCTGCCTCACCTGCTGTTGCAATTCCAGCTGTTCCTACATGGTGAGAATTTAATTGTTGCAGGCACTTGCGGAAAGAAATATCTGCCCAGTCGGCAGCCTCTGTAAACTTGACAGCCCTGGGCCAAGGCACGGTGGGGGAAATGGCCTCCATCATCTCTGAGAAAATGCTACAGGGGAACCAACCGTCCAAGCTGCCCGGCAACGTATGTCACTGACCTCTTGCTATCCTTTCAACCTAGGAGAAGTTAAGGCAGCAAAGTTAAGGCAGCTAGTGTTGGAGTATTTTAAGCAAGCACTGAATCAGGAGGTGTCATGTGATAGTTACATTCACCTGCCAGTCAGGAATGTGTACGCCTGCTTGTGTGTGTGTTTGTGGGGTGGGGGGTTGTAATTACAGAACTTGCAAATATCTTGTCTTCTTCATCCATGTCTAGGCCAGACATGAAACTGCCAAAAGGAAGGGACCTTTTGGTGAATTCATTCTGCAGTTCCTTTTGCCTGACCTAGTGTGAGAAAGATTAGCTGGTAACACAAGGTTGCTGTTACCAGGGTACACCCGATTGTTGTTAAAAATACCACCATCTTCAAGGAGGCTCTTTCTGTGTACCCCACTTGTGTGAAAACAGCAGAGCTGCAGTCTGAACCAGCATTTCCTAGGAATAAAGCACATCAGGCTGCTCATGACCATTCGCTGCCTTTGAAGTCCTAAAGCTGGTCAAGTGGATATTTTTGTTTCCTGAACTGGCTGACAGCCCTAGCGAACAAGGCTGAGTTCTACAGCTGTGATTTTTCAGCATAAGTAGAGAGGATGCGCATAACTGACAGTTTGTTGTACTAAGAACAAGAGTATTTTCCCTTTATCATCTGTGATCTTGCCATTGTTGCCGGATCACTTCATTAGTGGTGATATGATCCAGTAATGTCTGCCCTGAAACTGGATTTTAAAGACTCTATGCAGCCACGAGTGCTACAGGTGACAGCAAAGCAAGCCTATGTTTCTGAGTTACAATTAATCTCTTGTCAAATAAGAGGTGCTTTCTTCACACACTGGGTCACTGGATTCTGGCGATCATTGCCATGAACGGTGGCATTGATCACTTGTTTAGAGAGCTCTAAATGGTGAGATGGGGGTGGGAAAAACAGGTCTGTTAATGACTATTAGCCATGATACTTCAGGAGGATATTTCACAGACACATGCTTCTAAGTGTTGCAAGCAAACAACATGGGATGACATTGTCTTTATGCTCAGTTTGTGAATTTGCCAGAGGCAAGAAACAGGCTAGATAGGACTGTCATTTGTTTGATCTGGCAGCAGGTTATTTGGATGTTTTTCAGGACTCAGAGAGAAATTTTTTAGATTTTTTTTTTCTACCATCAACTTTTTAAATTACGTTGTGGCAGCTCCTTCTCACCTAATAATTGATTGTCCTTTGTCCCTACCTCTCCATCATCTGCAAGCAAAATTATTACTGCACGTACCTGATGCAGTCGATGGCACTCACAAAATCCTGTGTCATAACAAATGTGATAGGTGTTCTATGCAAAAGGACTCCCTTTAATTTTTTTTAACTTCCACAGAGCAATGGTGGAGTACAGTATAGGGATGTTCACAGATTTTAGCAAAAAATCATACTTGACTTTAAAGGATATTACTGCAAGCCCCTTGCATTGGCAAATGGCTTGCATTGGCAAAAAAAGAGGTCTTTATATTTGTCTCAGTAAGTTAAATATTTGTTTTAAAGAGGTAATAAATGACATGGCATGGCTTGAATGCTCTGAGCATCAAGATGTGAGAAAGAAGACTTTAGTTCAAATTACTGTTGAATGTCAAGTTCTCTTCATTGACCTGGACAAGCAATTTATACCCTGACTTTTTTAACCACCAGGTTCAATAAAGATACGTTTCATTGAGTTGTTTTGAAGATTAACAGAGTAATTACTGCTGGGGCTAAAGAATCTAACCAGCAGTAAGAGATCAGATGAAAGCGACAGGAACAAAAGGGGTGGACATTTTTTAGATTCTGCACAACAGACACTAATTCAGTAGGAGCAGCTGGTGGTAAGATTACAGATCACGTTCACTCTTGACTGGCAAGAGAGGGAAAGCTGTGATCAGCAGAGAGGAGGAACTCATGCTCACAGCATGTATGATGATGCCAAACATAGGCTGTGCTCCAGAACAGAGTGGCAAATAATCATAACTTGTTTATTCCCTATTTGGGGGGTGGGGGGTGTCCTGCACCCTGACAATGTCTGAGTTTCCTGCTGGGCAAAACCTTCAGTAGAACTGGATTTAGGATTCTCATCAGAAGGGTGGGACCAAGTAGAGTTGTCCCATTATGCCTGACATAGAAAAAGGTGTGGTGGTTTATTGTTCATGTCATATACTCATGCCATAAATGATTTTATCAGCTCTTCTAAATGCCTTTCCATAAGGCAGAGAGTCTTAACACAAGACTTCATATGTTCATAGGGAGACTTTTAAGAAAGGTAGCCACATAGACATCCTCTTTCAAGAATGGCAATCTACCATTTGAAGAACTCTCAAAGTTGTCCTCCATTTTAAAAGGCCCTCAGACCAAAGGATGATTTAAAGTGAAATAGTCCTAGGGGGAAATCAGCAACCTTAAAATTGCACATCAATACTAGTGACCTGTAATGGGTGGCACTGCAGTCAAAACTACTGGTGTTGTGAGTTTGATCCTGATAGGACTCAAGGTTGTCACAGCCTTCCATCCTTTCAAGGTTGGTAAAATGAATGCCCAGCATGTTGGGGACAGAATGCTAATTAACTTGTGAAGCACACAAAGAATGTTTTAAGTGCTATGGGGTAGTATATACACGTGTAATTGCTATTGGTAACCAAAAGTAGGGAGCAGAATAGATAGTCAAGGAAAACATTGTCTTGAGTTTTGTTTTCACAAACTCAAGTTTTTGCTCAATGCCTCCTCAGGGCACAAGTGCATTTCCTGTTCCCTTTCAGAGTTGACTCAGTGAGAACAATAAAAGTGTCTCTTTCTTTATGCTAGAAATGTGGTGTTGTTCTGACTTAACCCATTTCCAGTTTACACAAAACTTGAACTACAGACTGAATATGAGAAAGAAAGAGAAGAGACACTGTGAGAGGGGTGGAACTTGCTAATAAGAACACACAATTTGAAATTGTTAACTTTTAAAAAGCCCTTTCTCAGTAGATGCTCCCAGATTTTGCCACTAAGCAGGATCTCTTAATGGTGGGTATTTATTTGTGTGGTGTTGTTATAGTTTAAACTGGCATTAAATTGTTTTAAACAATCAGGTGCATTTATTTGGTGTATTTCTATATACATTGTATTAAGTCTGTTTATTTTCATCAAATAATTCACTTAAAATCATTTCATTATTTCAATTTATTGTGGCTTTTAACTGTGTTGATTTTAAATGTATGTTTGTAGGCATGTTGATCCTACAAGGGACAAAGGCAGGATAAAATTGAAAAATAAATGAATTTATATAAAAAGAACTAATTAAAAATAGCCCCAAATCCATCCAAACAGTAATGTTTGAACTAATAGTATTACTCCTTAAAGAAAAATGTAACTTTTTCTATTCCATTTAAACAAAGTAACAATGTTTATTTTCCTTATTTTTGTAAAAATAATAATACTGTAGCAGTATTACTTTTAATATATTGTTCCCCACTCCTCAGTTCTGTCTGGCAAGGTCCTCTATGTCCATGTTATCTCATCAAATGTAGGATTGTGAGCCTGCAGAGACAAAGCCTAACTCACCAGCTAACAATTTTAGCTTTCTCGTGGTAGACCCCACCGCAGTGCAAAACCAGCAGAGATCAGAGCAGGACTATCCCATTTGCAACTAATGGTGTGAAGAATCATGTCAAAAGCAGGTGCTGCCAGAATCCTTCCTTGCATTGGAAGACAAGGTGGAGGAGCTGCTACAGTCATTACAGTGCCTGCCACTACCACCACCTTACACAAAGTAGTGGAAGAGGAGAAGGAATGAGACTCGCCAGCTTTCCTAGTTGTAACAAAAGTAGCATGCAAAGTAAGGGCCGTGGCAGAGGTATACAGAAGAACCTCAGTTAATGTAATTAATGCATTTTCCGGGACATTTCTTACAGTGAAAATTACTTTAACTTAATTTCCCATAGGAATGCATTGAATGCAATTTCCCATAGGAATGCATTGAAAACCAAAATACATTAACTGAGATGTGGTTTCTCATAGGAATGCATTGAAAACCAATTAATCCGTTCTGAAAAAAATTCTGTAAACTGAGCCACTATTTTCTTGGTATTTCCTTTTGTTATGCAATTTTTATGTTAACCGAGCCATTTGTTAAACGAGGTTCCACTGTATATTCATGGGGAAAGTGCCCCCATTTGCTGTTACATGGTTAAAAGAAGCACCATTATCACTGTCCTTTAGTGGTAAAGATTGGGTGGTTTTCTCCTTAGTTTAGAGAGTGGCACAGTACATTGTGCTAGAGTTAACTAGTCCACTTAAAGATGAAGCACAGTTCAGAGTGGAGGAACCAGTACTAAAGCAATCACACTTATATACCACCCCATAGTGCTTAGTGCACTCTCTGGGCAGTTCACAAGTTAATTAGCAGTTTGCCCCCTGCATGCTGGGTACTCATTTTACTGACCTCGGAAGGATGGAAGGCTGAGTCAACCTGGAGTCCTGGTCAGGATTGAACTCACAACTTTTTGGTTGCAATACAGCAGCTTAACCACTGTACCACCAGGGCTCCTAAATAGGTGTGGTGGAAAAAGATACAGAATGACTACAGACTGGATAATGGTGGTGGAAGATTTAGGCTGCTTCTAGTCGATGATTTATTGTGGAATTTGTGTGGCTTGTTCACTCACATTTTACAAGCAGTCCATACATCTCAGTCATCTGTGTGTAATCATCCCACATTTTCCTAGCTCTGCTTCTGTTGTTGTTCATATTGGAGAAACATTTTTAAGGCTGATGGAATGATAGTATGTTGATACCCATATCTTTACCCTCCCCCTTTTTAATGCTGTGCTTACCACGCGGACCATAACCTACAGAACAGGTGGCTCTGAAAGGACAGCAGGGTGATGCTTAAGGCAACCTTCCCTACCCCAGTGCACTCCAGATGTCTTGGACCACAACTTCCTTTCAAAGGGCTGGTGGGAGCTGCAGCCAGTCACTAAGGACAAGGTTGCAGATGGAACATACTGGAATGTGTGCACAAAAGATGGACAATATCCCCAGATCATGCAGAAAGTTGATTGCACTGGAATAGCAACAGCTTAATAGTGATAGGATACCTGTCTGTGAACATCCTTCCGCTACTCACATGACTGAGGATGAGACTCAGTGTTTCCTTGGCACTTTAGAGTTATGAGTATCCTTTAATGTTGGGATGGGATGGGATGGGAGGTTCCCAAGCCTGGGTGGGGTCAGCCACAGACCTTGTACACGAGACTTAACATGCACGTGGAAGGATACACTACTTTAGCAATTTCCAAGTTTGGCCTCATTTCAGACTAAATAATTCATTTCCAAAGCACAGTTGGCACTTTGAAATGACAGTGCCTGTTTTATTAGGGTACTTTTTATTTTTAAAAAAATTCCTGCTACCAAGCTGCAATAGTGTAAAATGTTTAGGGGATTCCTGCTGTAGCCTCTTGCAAAGAAAGGTACAGAGAGATAGTCCTTGAAGACAAATGGTAGCAGCCTAGAGTTGGGAGTCTAAGGCAAAAATATAGTGTTTGCAATTTCTGATGAGAGAAACAAGCCAGCCTCTTTAAGACTGGCTAGGAGTCTTCATGCCATGAAATCAGTGGCGGGATTCAGCAAGTTTGCCACAGTTCGCCAGAACCGGTAGCAGAAATTCCATCCAAGTTTTGAAATAAAGTACTGTAGTCCTAATTCAGGTGCAATGCAGGGCTTTCCCCCTGGCCACACCCACCATACCATGCCCACAGAGTAGGTAGTAAAAAAATTTGAATCCCACAACTGCATGAAATGCATATCAATACTGCCAGGGAGAGACTATGGCTGACTTACGGTACATTAAAGCGGTTCCTATATCTTTCACAAAAACAGGCACATTGGATTTAGCTCTTAGCCCCACAGAAGGAGAATCTCATTGGCTGGGATACGAACAAACATCTCTCTCCAGCAGTGGCAACAGTGAACACAGTCAAGTGCAGGCTTGCGATGCTTTCTTCCATGGAGTGAATGCACATCACCGCCCTTTCCCCGAGGGGGAGGCTGGGACTGGAACCATATTCTCCCAAGAGCCTCGTAAAGGTTATGTCAGGATATGAGTTTTTAATGCACTGCTACTTTCTAAAGCAAGCAACCATGTCCTTTCCTGGGCAAGATGTGTTGCTTCAGGGACAAATTGCTAAAGGAAGAACAAACTAGTCAAAACACAGTGAGAACTAGAAGAGTGGTAGCAGGAATTCCTTCTGGTCACTTACCTGAAACAAAATTTTAAACTAAACAGCAACAACAGTAACAACAAAGAATGCTAGCCTGTTTAAGCAAAGGCAAATAGCATTCTGTAAGAGTGTTTTCTTCCTCCCTTTTGCAGATATACCCGACTGTCATTTGGACCTAAAGCTTTCCTTACTATCCTTCTCATTCACATATCCCCTCCCATTTTAAAATAGCAGTGAGGCTCTGTGAGAAAAAATGAGAGAGAGAGAAAATTATTTTTATTTATCCCACTTATACCCCACCCATCTGGGGTCTTCCCCACTCTGGGCGGCTAACAACAACGTATTAAAAACATCTTAAAATTACCCAACAAAAATACAAATAACAGACCTAATTAACGGCAAGGTAGGCCCAACAAGAAACCTAACACTAGACAGATGACAACTCCTTCTCAAAAGCCTCCCTAAACAGAAGCGATTTAAGCTGCTTTCTAAATGCCAACCAAAAACACTTTCCAGTTGTTGGTTAGTCCGTAACACTGCAGCTGCTGGTGGAAAATGTTTTACCATTTGTAAGCTAACCAACCAACCCAGAGTAGCTTCCCTATTGTGATGGCTGCCACGTAAAACATTCTGGGGTGAGGGGTGCGGGAGGGAAAGTGATATCTGAAATGGAGGAAATGCATTGCCTCACACAAAGGCTCTGTAGTACTCCGAAACAAAACACAAGGGAAGTCCCTTATAATAAACACTTTTAGATTAACCGACCTGTGATGGCTTAGTGGTTAAGACACTAAACTTGATTGCTGGAAGGTTGGCAGGTTGGCAGTTCAAGACCTGGGTGCTGCAGGATAGAGTGAGCTCCCGTCTCTGTTCGAGCTCCTGCCAACCTACCAGTTTGAAAGCAAGAAATTGCAAGTAGATAAATAAGGACCACTTTGGTGGGTAGGTAACAGCATGCTGTGCACTCTGGTGTCTAGTCATGCCTGCCACATGTCCAAGGAAACATCTTCAGACAAAGACAGCGTTGGCTCTTTGGAGATGAGCACCAGACCCTACAGTCGGATATGACTGGCTTTCAAGCAAGGGCGTCTTTACCAGCCAGAATTAAACTATAGAATTAAAATGTAATTTGTACTTGCTATACTCTTTTTTCCTTCCTGTTTCCCCCATGCATGAATTGAGATTCTAGAAATATAGCAAGTTGTAGTATTTCAGGACTCAGCAGAGAGAACTGGAGTAACTTCTTAATGGGTGTGAACATGGAAAGATCTTAGAAGCAACTCTGGGTCCGTTAAAGTATCTCCTAAGCCTTTTCTTCTACAGTATTTCTCTTCCTGGAAGCTACCCATAAAATGCAGGTTCACGTCATTAGTGCATCGTGTTATACTTTGGGATTTATTTCTCATAATCCCAAAAATGCATATCCTGAGCTTATCATACCACTTTAGAAACCATAAATTCCGAAAGGTACACCTTAATCGCATGTCCTTGCTTAAGTCAATTCCATGGATGAACTCAATCAGAAACATCTTCTTAATCGCATCTTTGGAAAACATGCGGCTGATTAACTGTGCAAGGTCATTAAGATTCATTCTCCAAAAAGCTTATGACAGTAGATATCAATGTGTAATGAAGGTTTGATGGAAATCCCCTTCTGGAAGGATTTGAAGTGCTTGGTTAGCCACCGTACGTTGTTTATGAGAAAATGAAGCAGCAATAATCAAAATGAAGGATGAATTGAAGAAATAGACATCAGAATCAGGCTAGATGCTTAGGTAGAGGAAAGTGTGTGAAAGGGGATTGTGGGGAAATTAACAATGCTAATAATTCTCTCCCTATCTGGCAACTTTCATCAGCAGAATTCAAAATAGTTTGCAGAGGTGTCTCTGTAGGTCTATTTAATATGCAGAGCTGATGAGAGATTGTGGATCAGATAGTGTATGACAATCTCATCTGTTAACTTGTCAAGCAGCTTGATACAGCATAGGATTCTGACAGTGATGTGCTTGAGCTATGCTACTTTAGTTGCTACATGCATGATGGTGAACCTTGGCACTCCAGATGTTCTTGGACTTCAATTCCCAGATGCCCAAGCATGCTGTGAATCCACACAAATGGGTTTACTGTGATTCATCTGGACCGCACCACCTTCGTCGCTCCTGGAAGCAGAAGTAAAACGCGCCCATACGGTTAAGGCTCTTCCAGGTTAACCCTTCCTCCATACGGGTGAGTTTTACTTCCGCTTCTGGGAGCGACGAGGGCAGCACAGGCTGGATGAATCACAGTAAACCCATTCGTGTGGATTCGCAGCATGCTCGGGCTTCTGGGAATTGAAGTCCAAGAACATCTGGAGTGCCAAGGTTCGCCATCGCGGCGCTATATCATCCTGTACTTAGCAAGTCAGGAAGAAGCTGGGAATCACAGCGGGCTTCCTCCAAACACTAATGTTCATAAACTGGGTGCTAGAATAGAAGCTTCAGCACCTCTTCTCCCACCATTTCATGAGCAGAAGACTGCTGGTAGTGCAGAATGGCCTCTGTTGCTCCAGACTAAAGTCTAGCTTTCTGCATTGGCATGAGGCCTTTGTGTGATTCAAGCCAGACAAAGCCAGAAAAAAGGCACACACCCCACAGGGTGGGGGGCAATTTGATTTTTAAGGGGGAGGGCAATTTGAGAATGAGTTAACAGTGAATGACCTTTTAGGCTTCCTCCACATCAATAGGAGTTCACTTTTTGAATGCTAAGAATTATATGTCATGGTGGGGCAGCAAGGAGATCAGGATTTTAGAGATACTTAGGTAGGGCATGGCCAAAAGTAGGTTGGGAACCACTGCTCTAGAAGAACCCAGATTACAGAGATGGGGAATCAGTCTATATGCCCTGCAAATGCCTCCACACAGTAATCAAATTATTTCAGCAACCTCCTGAGTACAATTGACACCTGTAGTTGAGATCTCAGACACTGCCCCAATAGCTCACCTTCACAGTATGTTGAGACTATATTAAAAGGGCATTGTTGCTATATTGAGACAAGCGTACAGCTGACACCCCTGCAGCCTGTTGTTGGGTCTATTGAAGCTAAGCTAGGGTGAATGTGGCAAAAATAGAGACAAATAATTGGAATATGTCCAGGTCTCATAGCATAAGTTTTTGATTAGTTTTGTCAAAGGACAACCATGTCTGAAAGGACAGCTTTTTCTATAAAGAACAGGCAAATGCCTTAGTCCTTCTCAGAACATGTTCACATTTTTGTACATATTCTCTGAGTCAGTGACTGTCATTTACAACCGTGGATGTGACAGTGCCCTTTTCTGAATTGATATCTGGATTGCTGGTCAAGACCCTACCATATGGATCCTTGCAAAGCATGGATCACACAATGCTTTGCAGCAACAAATTAGATTGGGCTGCTCAGCTACAAAGTTTATAATAAAAATAACTGCAACTGCAAGGGATGAGAACATTTCTCTCTGCTATTTGACTATCAGCAGTGCTATCACTTCTATTTTTCTTGCTTATAAAGCTATGATCAGCCAGTCAATGGCTAATAGCTATGATACTTCCATGGAACATCTGTGTTCTGATGGAGCAGATATGGTATTTGAATATCACACACAGGGAACAAACCATGGGGGAGACTTTTCATGCCCAGTCTGGCGGCTTCCCAGAAGCAGCAGGAAAGCCACAATTGAAATAAGATATTTGGTCAAGGCTATTTTTCCCATCTAAAGGGCACCAATGGTCACCATGATGATCACCAATATTTGGAATCAGGTACAGCACAGGAAGAAGAATAAAGGACTCCAGGATGGGGAAGGCTGAACCAGATGGATTATTGGTATAGTCCAGATCTCATCTTATGTTTGCTCTTAGTAGTAAAATGAGGTAATTTGCTGTCTGTAGCAAAAAAACAAAATAATCCCCCCACTTCTTAAAGAAGGCTATAGGGCTGCTGCTTCTACCTCAATCATACCACTATTACCTGTGTCCTAAAGCAATAATGTCATTCTGCATAATGGCAGGGCTGATCTCAAGTAAATTATATAAGCATTATTTTATTTTAAGAAAGAAAGAAAGAGAATTCAGAGCTTGGAACATAGCTGGGAGATTCTAAGTGAAGTGGCTGTTGAAAGCATTTTTGTCAAAGTGAAAATTCAAAGTAGTCTGGGATCTTAAATTAAAAGGCTATTATATAGGATGGTTGGAGAGAGACTTCTTCCAGTAACATTGAAGAGCCACTGACAGCCAGTGAGGATGATACTGACCTAGGCAGACCAAAGGTGTGACTGACTATAAGGCAGATTCATATATTTATCGCAATGAGTGTGCCTCAGAGAGCAGGTTATTTAGTCTTCAAATACTTTCTTCCTGCCTTGTCTCCCCAGTTCTTAAACCCGTCTTTCTTTGCTAGCTTTCCTTGAAAATTATAAATACGAATGAGGTAAAAATTACAAAGCACTTTACACATTATAAAGGTGCTATATAATTAACAACTATCAGTCACCAATACCCACTGTATTGATTCGAAATGTCTCCCATTTTAGTTTCAATTGCCATCTGTTTGACTTTTTCTACTTTGATGTATGAAGTCATCTCTGCCCCCATGGCTCAGTTTTTCACTGGGAGCAGCTCTCATCCTTTCCCTTCTTGTGTTTCCTCTCTGTGACCAGGCTGCTCTGGTGCTTAGGTGGGGGACAAAGGTTTATTGATTGCCTTGCAAGAATAGGTTTCAGTGCTTTTTGTGACCTGTGTAAGAGAGAAATCTGAGCTAAGAGAGAACTTAAATCACAGCAGCTGGAAAGGCAAGGAGGTAAGACTCTGAGAAGCTGTTTTTGACTTGCAGCACCATGGAAATTTCTGTCCTGGAGGGTCTGATTGTTTGTCCCACACGTAACCCCTGATGAGACAAATAGTGCAATGATTACCCTGTCAGAGATTTCTTTCATCAGCTAAGATGTCAGCAGGCTAATATTAAATGTTAATATTAAATGTTAATTAAATATTAAATGTGTGTGTGTGTGTGTATCTATATATCATTATTGGTTATTGCAGAATCATAGAGTTAGAAGAGATTTCAAAGACCATCTATTCCAACCCCTGCTGATACAAGATATTTATAGCTACAACATCCCCAGCAAGTTACTATCTAGTCATTTTAAAAACTGAAATGGAGGGTCTACCCACCTTCTCAATTGTCAATTCCATGAGGCCTGTATATATTTACAATTCCAACGTCACAGAAAGGTACTTCTGTGGCATTCCCAGAAATCAACCCTTTACAGTATATCTGCACACATTATGGGGAACACATTATGAGGAACACCAAGGAATTTCTGCAAGACCAGACGACATGAAAATTCATCTACAAAATACTGCATAGAAGAGGTACACAGAAAGTATGTATAATAAAGGCACAATATACTGTCTTTCTTTCATTTCATTCCCCCCCCCTCCAGTGCCCTGGTGGCTAACTTTAATACTCCAGCTGTTCTTGGACTTTGATTACCAGAAACCCAAGTCAGCACACCTGTTGATCAGGGCTTCTGGGAATTGAAGTCCAAGAACACTAGCCATCAATTACCTAGTGTCTAGAGGGAAAAGTGGTCTGATTTAGGATCCACTTGTGTGTGTGTGGTTTTGTTTTTGGTAGTTCAGGATACCCACAAAGCTCTCCTTCAACACTGCATTTCAAATAACTCAACCCCGTTTTTTTTTCTTTTCAAATCATACCCCAACCAAATCAAGATCTGTACTAGAATGCCATGTCCATGGTGTGAGCAGCAGAGATGAAAACTGTTTAACATCTTTTCTGCTCTGGCACCGCAACCAGGAAGCAGAAGGTCAACGACAGGTTCCAGTTGACAATGTGGACCGCAACACCTCCTTTGGCTGTTTGAATTCAGTCTTGCATAAACAAAACAACCTTGCATAGATCTGTCTCTGTCAGTTTCATTCTGTACTCAAAAGCTCATACAGTATTCTCTAGCACCAAGAGGTTAAGTACATAAAAATAAGCACACATGACTTTTCACTGTTACTTCCCTGTATTTCCTCTGTAACCAGGCAGCATTGAGTAAGAATCACAGTTAGGCATCCTTAGACATTCAATATTTTAAAATTTTGTTACTTATAGTCCCTTTCCCAAGAAAAAGTCTAAACTCTCAACTTCTCTTTCTTCGTATTACTTCCTGATCCTTCCTTAGAGATTTCATCAGGGAGCATAAAAAACCTGGACGGCAACAATATGGAATTACTTCCATTTTCTACTAAGTTTTGGGAATATGCAAGAGTCTAATCATTTTAATATTTTGTTTGGATTTTATTTATATTTTATATATGGCCATACATTTGAACTGTACAAAGCTCTGACATGAATAAAGAAAGGAATAGGAAGAAGTTATTTTCTGTCATCTCCCTGGATTTTTCCATCTGAAGGTGGACTGACTCTTATGTCGCCACTCTGCAAACCGAAGGCAATGGGGAGATGTTACCCATTCAGCAGTTTTCCTGTTGACTTGTCCAGTGTTATAGCAATAGGACTAAATCTCATTCTTAATCCCAAATAGAACGGGAACAGGGAATCAATGGGACTCACATAAATGTTCACTCAGCAATTCCATTCACTGAGCATCCTCTAGCTGGGACTATCATCTGGATCTGGCCATTAGTTTGGAAGTAGGGGGAAAGGTACCCCATGAAGAGGTCTGCATCTCTTGTGATGACCCCGCATGGGGCGAATATGGAATACTGAATCAGTTCACAGGATATCCAACACAGACTTTGTTTGGAAGCAGCCTCCGATGAGTCAGAGAGATTTTGTCCCAGAGACTAGAATCTGAGCTGAACGGATTACTGTCCAAGGCCTGCTTTTGTGTTGGTCACCACAAAATAACCTCTACTAAGCTATTTCCCATGTATGGTGAGCAAGTCTTCACAATGAGTCAGGAGCAAATGACCTCACAGGATTCTCTTATCCTAAATCAGGAAGCAAGGGGAGGATAATATGGCTGGGGTCACTATTTGCCCTGAGGCTGTGGCAAACTATAGTACAGCATGTTGTGTTGAAAGCTGATTCCCAAACAATCCAGCAACTGCCAGACACTTAATTTCTGATGGGAGTAATTTTTCTGAGCAGCCATTTTAAGGAAGAATAAAATATACATTCCTGCACATTTCATCCCTCACCCTGTGCTTTTGTTTGGACCATAATTTTATTTCAAATGAATGGGATTCTGCACTACAGTGAATGTTATTTGACAGGCACATAGGAGTCTAAATGTTCAATTAATTTTGAGCATATTCCCGGAAACTGCTGAGTCCTAGCCCTTATCCTGCTCCTGAGAAATAAACAGCCTCCACATTGCGTGCCTCAGTTTCCTAATTATTAACAGAGAAGCACTCTTTCTTAATTAGGTCTCTTTGAGAGTGCTTTCTTAACCCAAGAGGATTATTCATACTTTAGAAACAGTGTGCTTTAATAGCTGGCTACACTCAGCATTATGCTGTGCCCGTGTGCACTGCGCAGAATTTAAAAGCAAAGCAGGGCTGGGCCTGGTTATTAGGATGATTAACTCACAACACATGTCCACAATGTCTTTCATCTGGTCATTTGACAGCACTTCAGAAATGCAAGTTAATTATTATTTGGTTAGAGATCAGCCACGGGGAAAACCATCATATGGGACATTGTGTGTCTTGATTGCTGTCCCTTGCAAGCCTAAGGCCATCCTAGAATAATAGGCTGTTTTCCTTAGAGATTAATATGCCGACTGCCTCGTATAAGAAAGTGGATGGTTTGCTACTCTTGATTACCAGTTAGATCTTCCTCTTAATATGTGGCTGATCATTATGTCCACACTGGATCCACTTGACCTGGTGTAGTACATATATACTCTGAAAGTAGGCTCTAGAGTGACTGCTGATTCTGGTCCAAACCTCTTAAAGGCTAAGGAACAGGCTAGTCTTAGTGAGCTAGCCAATTATTCTAAGGATTGTTTTGCCATAACTGAGGCTGGATATATCTTTTCCACTGTTCCTTGCTACCTGAAAGTAGTAGGGCACATATACACAGGCTAGTCTTAGGCCAGTTAGTGGTGGCGAACATATGGCACGCATGCCAGAGATGGTACTCGGAGCCCTCTGTGAGCACCCATGCGGTCACCCCAGCATAGAATTCGTTCCACCCCTCTGCCCAGCAGCCCAATGGGAGCACTTCCTCCCTCCCCAGCACAGAGTTTGCCCCACCCCTCTGTCCAGAATCCCAATGGGAGCACTTCCTCCCTCCCCCTCCAGCACAAAGTTCACTTCACCCCTCTGCCCAGCAGCCCAATGGGAGCGTTTCCTCCCTCCCTTCATGTTGGCACTTTGTGATAAATAAGTGGGTTTTGGGCTGCAGTTTGGACACTTGGTCTCCAAAAGGTTCGCCATCACTGTCCTAGGTCCATTTGCTTCCACATGATGTTACTTGGCACAAAATAATACTAGATGACAGTACAGGGTAGCCTTTTTTCCTCCCAAAGGGTGTGGTAGTTTTTCAGAATGTCTGCCTCCTTTTTTTAAAAAAACAGAACTGACCCACCTCATTACCTCCAGATCCACATTTGTTGTTACTGGCCAGTATGAAAGGCCTATCAGGTTTTTGGCAAAGGATGTGACTGCAGTGGAAGAATGCGGAAAGTACAAAGTTCACAATTTTGAAATTCCTCTCCTGAATTTAAAGATACATTTTCCCCACACTCTTCAATTGTTGCTATGCCATCATCCAAAATCCATAAGATTTTCATTGTAGTAACTCATTGCATTTACAGTAATAGAAAGGACATCATGTTGGCATTCTCTTTCCACCTCTGTCTTCTGATGCTTAAAACTGCCACATGCCCTTCAAAATGTTATACAACTTCCAAAGACGACAAGAAATTGTTCTCTTCTGTCTTTTAGTCATATAGCACATATTATGCTGCGATAGTTTATTGTGAGCCAGTGATCTATGATCCAAACTGAGAATCGTAGAATAATTGAGTTTGAAGAGGTCTATAAGGCCATCAAGTCCAACCTCCTGCTCAGTGCAGGAATCCAAGTCAAAGAAAATCTGGCAGATGGTTGTCCAATACAGTGATACCTCATACAATGTCCAAACTTGGTTCCACAAGTTTGGACTTTATACGGATTTGGACTTTGTATGAGGCATGCAAAATCCTAGCCGTGATGCCTCATACAACGTCCAAATCCTTGCCGTGATGCCTCATACAACGTCATTTCCATAGAGATACATTGTACTGTAACAGCACAGACTTCAGGGCAAAGTCAAGGAAACTGACAGAACTTTAAGAAATCATTGTCTAAAGGCTAAAAACATTATAAAAACATGTCAAACAACCCTGGTTGTCCAAGAACCTGAAGAATGATGCAAAAATCCTAGGAATGCTTCTAAAAATTCTGATGAAAAAATTCAAAAAAATTAAAAGTCATGCTCAAAACCACTCCTAAACACTCTTCGCCTCATGCAAAACCCACAAGAGCAATGCACGCATGTGTCCTGCCTTTTATACTGCCTAGGCACAATGCAACCTGGGGAAAACCCCAATGCCTCATACAAAGTCGCACAACTTTGTATGAGGCAACTTTTTTCAAGGAATTAGGCGATGTTGTATGAATCCGATGTTGTATGAAGCGGACTTTGTATGAGGTATTACTGTATTCTCTTGAATGCTTCAAAGGGCTTGGTTTGATTATCCTGATCATCTTTGTTACTTTCCTCTGAACCTGCTTGCTATATGGTAGAACTTCTGCTAAAGTCCTTTCAGGACTGGAACTATCATGACCATTAGGTAAAGGTCACCCTTGCTCAAAAGCCAGTCATATCCGACCCTAGGGTTCAGTGCTCATCTCTGTTTCAAAGCTGAAGAGCCAGCGCTGTCTGCTTCTGCAGACGTTTCCATGGTCATGTGGCAGGCATGACTAGACACCGGTGCGCACAGAATGCTGTTACCTTCCCACCAAAGTGGTCCCTATTTATCTACTTGCAATTTCTTGCTTTCGAACTGCTAGGTTGGCAGGAGCTGGGACAAAGACGGGAGCTTATTCTGCCCTGCAGTACTCAGGAAGCGAACTGCTGACCTTCCGCCTCCCAGTCAGCTAGGATAATAAAATAACAACTGCAGTATGTTTTCATTTTATTCTTTTGGCATGTTCTGGAGCTCCCTATATTTGACATTTCTGCTGGCCTCAGGGCGTCTGAAGGTGGCCCAGCCGGCAAGCAGAGGCAACCATTTCACCTGAGCCCCTTCCCCTGCTGGGCCTCCCATTTTACAGAGGGAAAGGGGCCCTCTCCCAGGTTTGTCCTGGTCTCTGAGCAGGGAGAGAGGAGTGAAGCCTGGCCTTTGACCTGCCTCTGGCTTTGGCCGAGGGCCAGCCCTTCTGGCCTGGGTGTTCAAGGACAGCCTGGCCTGTGGAATGCAATCGTGTGTGTGTGTGTGTGTGTGTGTGTGTGTGTGTGTGTGTGTGTGTGTGTGTGTGTGTGTGTGTGTGTGTGTGTGTGTGTGTGTGTGTGTGTGTGTGCGCGCGTGTGTTTCAGGAGCTGGGGGACAGTGTGTGTGTATGTGTGTACATTTCAGGAGCTGGAGAACAAAACTAGGTTTGGCAGAGGAGGAACCAGGCCATGTGTGTGTGTGTCTCTCTGTGTGTGTGTCTCTTTGTGTGTTTTGTGTGTACCCTGTGTGTGTGTGTGTTCCTTTTGCTCTCTCTGTCTCAGCGTTGCTGGACTTTGCTGCCGGGGAGCCCAGCCAGATCTGGACAGAGAGTGTGAGGCTGAACGTGTCAGGACAGCTGCTGGACTCACCAGACAGGAGTGTTTTCTGCCGAAGAAGTCAGACTTTATACAACTAGAGGGAGGGTGGTGGGAAAGGCAAAGGGATACAGCCTGTCTTTCTTTCTTCTGGGCCTGCAGGCATCATGATCGATCCATAACCGCCCTTGCTAGTTTGTTTGTTTGTTTTTTGCCACCGACGAGGGAGGGCAGGACTGGGCAGCTTCTGGCCTTCTTTTTATTTTTATTTTTTTCCCCTGCCACCCCACCCTCTTTCTTTGGAATTCCGCCTTAAAGTCCCTGCGTGCCCAAGGCCTCACCTGCTTTAAGGTGGAACCTGCCAGGGCTCTCTCCGCCTCCTGCCAAGAAGTGCTCCAGCCAGCTGGCCCCCGCCCGCCTCAGGGCTACCTCTCAGTTGCTACTACTAGGGCGAGGAGGGAGGGTGGGGCCCGCCTAGGTGTGTGCGCGTCTGGGTTTACCTTACCTTACCGGCAGAGAGGAAGGGAGCGTCTCAGGCGCGGCGGGAAAGCACGCTCGGCTCGCCAGGAGGAGGAGGAGGAGGAGGACGGGGACAGGGATGGCGTGGGTGAGGAAGAGGAGGAAGAAGAAGAAGAGGGCGTGTGTGTTGCTGTGAAGGAAAGGAAAGAGCCCTACTCTGACTAATTGAGGCGAGGCAGGGCTAGGGCTAGGGCCAGGCAGGCAGCCAGGCAGGCAGGCACCTACCTGGGCTCACCTCACCTGCGCAGAAGAAGGGCTCACCTTTCCTGCTGGAGCGCCAGTGAGCGCGCCTTAATTGGGGCGGCGAGGCAAAACACATACATGCGCCCTTCCTCCTTGGCCCGCCCGGCGCTGCCACCACCATGCAGGAGAATAACTTCTTTTTGTCGGCCCTGCAGCCGGAGAATGGCGTCTGCTCCTTGGCCTTGCCCTCCGACCAGCAGCTGGGCAGGAGGCAGAACAACAACAACAAGCAGGCCCCGGAGAGTGAGCTGCTCAAGAGTGCCCGCGTCCAGGAGCAAGTACGCCTCAGGATGCTCCAGAAGACGAGCCACTCGGCGGCCGCCTCCCCCAGCAGGAGCAACGGAGCCGGCCTGGACCTCTACGCCGAGCTGAAAGGTAAGGCGGGACGGGACGGAGGGTTTCCAAGGTGGTGGGGCACGGGGGGGGGGCGGGGGGAGAGAGAGAGGAGCGGGTCTCCTCCAGAGCCGGGAGGTTTGGGATGGGACTCCAAGAAATGACTTTTCACAACTTTCCTGTGGCTTTGTGGCATTTTTTTCAAGCGGCAAAGGTGTGCAAGCCCAGGTATGCCCAAGTGGCACAGGTGGAATTGGCCAGGGTCAGCAGGGCCGTGAGGTCCTCTGACTTAACAACATCTTTGTAAAGGGATTTGGTCTGTGAGGTTGAAAAATAAAGGTCACACACTGAATTGGTGGGTGAGGTGATAGCAGTTTTGGGAATTATTATTATTATTATTATTATTATTATTATTATTATTATTATTATTATTATTATTATTATTATTATTATTATTATTATTATTATCATCCTCCTCAAACACACAGCCAACATGATAACAATGCTGGATTTTGTATCAAAAATCACTAGTCGAACACTTCCCAAGTAATTAATTTCCTCTGGGCGGCTCACAGAGCTACAAAATATACAGTACAATTACAGTAAAACCCCGACTTACAAATGCCTCGAGTTACATAAAATTCGACTTACATAATGATTTTGTGCTAAAACCATGTCCCGATTTACATGATCTATGGGTTTGCTTCGAGTTACATAAAGATTCTTTTTCCTATGAATTTGCTTCAAGTTACATAAAAACCCATTTCCCTATGGGTTTGCTTTGATTTACATAAAAATTTCATTTTTCCTATGGGTTTGCTTCAAGTTATATAAAAATAATAATTGTTCGTATGGGTTTGCCTTGAGTTACATAAAAATTCGATTTAAGCAAAAGCCTACGGAACTGTCTTTTTTTGTAAGTAGGGGTTTTACTGTACAAGTTTCATATCGTCACAATACAAAAAACGTTTCAGCATATCATCACAAATCATGGTGTCAAAAAGTATCAATAACAAAGCATTACAAAAATCAAAAACAAGAAAGGGATATAAATTACATTTATATACCACCCCATAACACTTAGTGTGCTCTCCGGGCAGTTTACAGGTAATTAGTATATTGCTCCCAACATGCAGGGTACTCATTTTACTGACCTCGGAAGGATGGAAGGCTGAGTCAACCTTTGGTCCCATCAGGATTGAACTCACAGTGTTTTGGCTGCAGTACAGCAGCCTGGGCTAGGAGTTGGGAGCGGAGACCTCTTGGCTCCTCTGTACAACACCCAGTTCTGTTGCTTGGGTGAACTCTCTCCTTTTTGTCTTCTCCTGTGCGACACAGCTATGTTAACAAAATGGTTTCTTGGAAATGGCCTAGGGAGAGGAGTTGACTGCAGAGGAGTTTACTAAGTTGTGTGGCTGCTTCCAGGAATATACTGTACTCTGTTGGTGTAGAAGCTTAAGGTGTAACCCAGTATCTTGAGAACAAGCCTCATTGAACTCAGAGGGAGGCAATTCTGACTAGAGGAACTACCTGTTGAACTGCACTGCCTGGGTCTTACATGTTCTCCAACTATGACATTGTGTCTTTTGACAGAAAGAGAAGCTGTTGTCAGCAGTTCTGGGGCTATACGGCCTAAGAAGTCATTCTCCATTTGCAATTTTCCTAGGCTTTCTGGGTTTTAAAAAAATATTTATATTACTCACACACACCCCCAGCCCCCCCCCCCCCCAACACACAGAAAATCTATTAAAGAGGAAAAGACAGAACACAGGGCTTTGTGATGATAGCCCTAGCAGTGTCTGGGAGCACCTTTGGGATGTTTTCCTTTACAGGGAGATTGATCTTTTGGAGACTTACTTTTGTCCGTGACACTTAGGGGCATCTGAGAAGGTCAATAGTCAAGATAAAAGATAAAATAAATGACCTAAGAGAAGAAATCTCTTCACCACCAGTTTGACCTTTTTGCTTTGCTCCCTAGGTTTCTATTTTTATCATAAGACACGCAGACCCCAACCTAGTACTTGATTGCTCAGAGTAATTTACTCTGAAAGTAGTTTCAGGACTACTTTGCCTCCTTCTGCTATTTTCCTAACAATCTTTCTGCCAGGCTCCATCCAGCCTGTAATTGCCTTATGCTAGCTGTTATCAGTCTATTTTGGATGGCCACTCCTCAGCTTTTGGGGAAGCTGCCTCAGCCTGCTTGCTTCTTTAGATAACTGGAACATTTATTCTTTTTGGTTCTGAAGAAATAATTGGTTTAACATGAAGAGATAAAATGACTCCCAACTCTTCTGAGCTGGCCTTGAAACAATTATATGATCAAGGCAACAGCAGTATGATTTTTTAAAAAAATCCTGTCAGGACCATTTGCCTACAGCAGAGTTGGGACTTGGGAGACTTTTCGCTCTCCTGTTTTGAAGTTTAACTTCCATCATGAGCAAGGGGTTTGGGGAGTGAAAGTCCAAAATATCATAAGTGCCAAAGGTTCCACAGCTAGTGCAGTGATAGATTAGGCAGAAAGGATAACTTGTTGTGCTTTTCATAGAGTTTGTTTTGTTGCCACCCTGACCTAGTAACTCAAGATATGACATAGATTCTGTTTTATAGAACCATAGTCTGAAGTAGAGTTTTCAAGAATCTGATTCCTGTGAACAGGCTGGGTTTATTTTCAAGTAAATATGTTTAGGATTTGATAGTGAGCAATGAATTATGTGAGGCTGGAAGATAAATCTTAAAATGCTTTCTTAAGAAAAACAGTACCACTGAGTTCCATAGAAGTGAGCTAGTTGAATCCAAAAGACCCAGCAGTGACCAATGGCTGTGAAAAAGAGGGGTTTGGATCTGTGCTTCCATGGTTTTACTCTTTGCTGTCCTTTTTCCAAACCTGAATCTCGTTAACAGAGCAAATATCATTCAATGGAAAAATCAGCCCTTGTCCTTTCATGATAGAGATTTTGTGCTTTTCAGAATTGTTTGACAGGCAGACTTTCAACAAGTGTAGCTTCCTCACCATATGACCACTGTTCTGACGAAAGTCTCATAATCCTTCATTTTCTAGATTGCACTAGTGTCAGTTATGATTCTACTAATTACTAAACTCTGCTGTATCATACTTTCAAAAGTTTATTGACCCAACTATGCTTTAGGATGGGTTTTGCGCAAGTTTTAGCTGCATTTCCATTGTGTGTTTTTCAGTCCGGTGAACCGGATTATAATTTAGAGATTAAAATAAATTGCTGATAATTTAGGACAGCCTGTCAGAGTCATTGTATTCTAACTATGTTACCAGCCTGTTATCAAAGCCATGGTGAGATTCTACACCATTCAACTTCTCCTTGGCTTGAGAAATCTGGCTGCTTTCTTCTTAAAATATTGAATTTATAACAAATGCAACTTTTACTAAAGTCCGAGACCTAATTTAGATTTCAGTTCCCAAAAGTTCTTGAGGCACATCACATCAACTGTCCTGATATGTACTTCTTGGATCAAACTTGAACTGCGTCCATACTTCATAGAGTATTTTCAAAGCTGTAATCCAAAGAAGTAACTTTTTCCAATCTTTACTTTTTATTGTATCATGGCACATCTGTCTCAAAGGCTGGACAAAACCTGAGGTTTCACTTTGTTTTCTTCTCCTGCCATATCCGAATATTGGCAATCATCATGGCGATCAGCCTTGAAGACTGTTATGAGAATATAATGCAAGTGGCCTTCCATTTGCTTTCCGCATTGCAGTGTGACACCTGTACCAGTTCCGCAAGTCACTTTCTGGTCCTGAGCCCTTTTGGAACACAAAGTCCTCCTCAGCCCCAGGCCAGGATTGATGAAGCTGCTACCCTCCATCAAGATGGATTCAAGTGGGATTTAATCCATTTGGGACCATCACCCTTCTCAGTGGATTTCGGCACCCAAGACCGTTAGTCCTCAGGGTTGTCAGGTTAGTTAACCGCCACCTGACACTTGGTGTTGAGTCGATGGCAGTATGGTCTACTCTATTACCATAGCAGGATAACCTGGCCAGACTGGAGGTAGCAGTCACTTGTAATATGTTTATTTACCTTGTTTATTAGGATATAATGTTGTAAGGCAAGGCTGCAATCTATGCTGCTGCAGAGAGGTTCATGGGGAAATTGTTCGGCTAAGATAGTGATGGTGAACCTTGGCACTCCAGGTCTTCTTGAACTTCAATTCCCAATAGCTCTGATCAGCAGGAGTGCTGACCTAGGCTTCTGGGAATTGAAGTCCAAGAACACCTGGAGTGCCAAGGTTCACCATCACTGAAAGACTTTTGAGTTCATGATGTCCCAATGCATCTCCAGCATGACCCAGCATAAGACTCTTTATTTGTTACAGTTCTTCAACCAGTGAAGTGAGAATAATATTCTTAGAATTAAAGGTCCAGTGACTCTGATGAATTTTCTGATTAATTTTCTGTACTCTGATGTTGCTGGATGTTGACAGATCCATAGCCTTGAATTATGTTATTGAATGTACTTTTGTTGAGCATGAAGGTGAATTGCTGCAGGTTAAGCAGCTCTAGAGCTCACCAGGAGCTCATATTCCAAGTGACTGCTACATCCCTTTGATCTATCAACCTAAATTCTAATCATAGAATCTTATAATCCCACACCCTGCTTTGGTATGTCAGTCTAATAACCCCATGATATGCTGTCCTGTAGTTTAACAAGAAAAATATTGGGCTGCAGAAAAGAGTTCCTAATTCATGACCATAATCCCACCAGCATGTTTCCATGGAAGGCCTTCTACTGTAGGTCAAGCAAAAATTGGGTTGTCCTTCCATGAATTCCTATGGTGGATGAAATGCTTTAATTGTAAACCAGAGGGTTATTCTCCAGAGGTTACTCTTGAATAATCCCAACTCCTCTTATATCAGGATTCTGTGGACTCCAATAAATGTTCATTTTTATATGCACATTCTACCTTTCCCCCATGAAATTTAGGGAGCCCAAACACACGTAAGGTGCATTTATAGTGCACCCTCAGTCTGCTGGAACTGTGTTTTTTAATAGGTGCCGGAATTCAGTGAAGTTAGCTTTCTTTTGAGAGGTGTACATTACTTCATACCAGCAATAGCGCTTCCTAGTATTTGGAAGAATCTGCTGAAGCTTCTTAGAACAGAAGCTCATTTGTTCCACAGTTTGGATAGCTCTTCAAAATGCTGCACTGTTGGGAAAAGATGCAGGCCCACTCTCATGAAACTCCCTTGGTCCAAATAATTGTAATTAGATTTCTATAGCGAAACTTCAGGTGCCTATTCATTTATACCAAAATGGGCAAGAAGTCTTCCTCCAAATGTTGCTCCCAGTATCTGCCACCAAGGGATGTGCAGGTTGGTTTAGAGTTGTGCAGATTTGTATCTTTGGATTACAATTCTCAGAATTTCCCAGGCAAAGCTGTGATCCAACAATGTCCAGAGAACCAAACATATGTCCCCATATTTTAAGAACCCCGTGGATTTGAGTGAGACATAGCCAGGTTTATTATGTACAGATATGTACAGATCTGTCCCAGTTTTTGGAAACAAGAGACAAAGACTAGTTAGGAAAAGTAGGCCTGATCCCATTCTACTGTTTTCTCAGCCTGAAGCAGTAGCCTCAGTTGATGAACTGGTGAAAACATGGTACAGTAAAACCCTTACTTACGAGAAAAAGGTCCATTCCGTAGGCTTTTGCTTAAATCAAATTTTTTGTAACTCGAAACAAACCCATAGGAAGATTTTTTTTACGTAACTCGAAGCAAACTCATAGGAAAAATGAATTTTTATGTAAATCGAAACAAACCCATAGGAAAATGAAATTTTACGAAACTCAAAGCAAACCCATAGGAAAAAGAATCTTTATGTAATTCGATGCAAACCCACGGGAAATCGTGTAAATCGGAACATAGTTTTAGCATAAAATCATTATGTAAGTCGAATTTTATGTAATTCAAGGCATTTGTAAGTCGGGGTTTTACTGTATTCGTATATCTCAGGGTTGGGAAGTTTATGGTGGCTGTCATAACCCACTCAAAGGATGTCAAATGCTGTTGGTGGGCCTGTTGAAGATGTTTTGCCTTGCCTCCATCTCTTCATGAAAACTCTTGAGCTGCATTTCTGTGAGAGGAAGAATGAATGTTTTACTGCTTGCTTCCTCTTCCCAGTAAAGATGGAGTTGGGGATACCCCAATTCTGGAGAGACAAAGAAGGAAGTAAGACTTCTTCTGTATTCCTTCCTTGATTTCTTTCTTCCCTATTATTATTATTATTATTATTATTATTATTATTATTATTATTATTATTATTATTATTATTATTATTATTGTTGTTGTTGTTGTTGTTGTTGTTGTTGTTGTTGTTGTTGTTGTTGTTGTTGTTGTTGCTGCTGCTGCTGCTGCTGCTGCTGCTGCTGCTGCTGCTGCTGCTGCTGCTGCTGCTGCTGTTGCTGTTGTTGTTGTTGTTGTTGTTGTTGTTGTTGTTAAAGAAATTATTTTAACAGTTTCATATCCGGACTTCCAAGGTAGCATTTTCAGAAGTGCTGCCTGTCCCTCGCGCAGGACCTACCAGGCAGGCAGGGCTCAGAAGCCTCAATGCGTGGATGAGGCAGTGGTGTCGAGAGGAGGGCTTCAGATTTGTCAGGAACTGGAGAACATTTTGGGACAAGCCAAATCTGTTCAGGAGGGATGGGTTGCATTTGAACCATGATGAGACCAGATTGCTGGCACTCAACATCAAAAAGGCTGCAGAGCAGCTTTTAAACTGATAACTGGGGGAAAGCCAACAGGAGCTGGGCAGCATCCGGTTGGGGAAAGTGTGTACTTGAGTAGTGAGGAGGATGCAAAAATTACTGAGCAGAGCAAGGAGCTAGTCACCAGCACTCTAGAAGAAGGATGCAAGAGGCAGTCTAACAATGCAACTGGACTCAAAAGACTGTATCAGGAAAGCATATATAAATGCTTGTATACAAATGCCAGAAGCCTCCGGAACAAAATAGGGGAGCTGGAATACTTAGCAATAGATAAGAATATTGATATTATTGGTATCACTGAAACCTGGTGGACGGATGATAACCAATGGGATACAGTTATCCCAGGCTACAAACTGTACAGGAAGGATAGGAAGGGGCAAATGGGAGGTGGTGTGGCCTTGTATGTCAAAGAAGTGATAAAATCGTATGAATTGGAATATCTAGGTGATTTGGAGTCACCATTAGAAGCTCTGTGGGTAAGAGTACCAGGCCACAAGGATGGTCTAACAGTAGGCATATACTATCGGCCTCCGACCCAAACTCTTGAGGGAGACTGGCAGTTGGAGAATGTTGTAAAGGAGGCATCCAAGAAGGGAAGCCTGGTTATAATGGGGGACTTCAATTACCCTCACATAGACTGGGTGAACTGTTGTTCAGCACATGTTAAAGAGATAAAGTTCCTAGATATGCTAAATGATTGTTCCCTGGGACAGATGGTTGAAGACCCAACTAGAGGTACAAGAATCCGTGACTTGATCCTGAGTAATACTCAGGATCTGGTGCAAGATGTTAATGTGACTGATCCAATAGGGAACAGCGACCACAACTCAATTATATTTAACTTGATCATAGACTGCAAGTCACTGATAAAATCTAACACAGAGACCTTAAATTTTCAAAAAGGAAATTTCCCAAAGATGAGGAAATTTGTAAAAAAGAAGCTAAAAGGAAAAATTGAGAGAGTCCAAACACTCCAAGAGGCATGGAGGCTGTTTACAAAAACAAAAACAGAGGCCCAATTGGAATGCATACCCAAAAGGAAAAAGGGCACTGCCAGGTCCAAGAGGACTCCGATGTGGCTTACAGGAGCTGTTCGGGAAGTGATCAAGAGCAAGAAAAGCTCATTTAGAAGATGGAAGGCTTGTCCGAATGAGGACAGCAGGCAGAAACATAAATTCTGGCAGAACAAATGCAAGGAAACAATCAGGAAAGCAAAGCAAGACTTTGAGGAGCGTATAGCTAAAAATACTCAGAGAAATAACAAAGACTTCTTTAAGTACATTAGAAGTAAGAACCCAACTAGGAAGGCCATTGGACCATTAGATGACAATGGAAGGCAAGGGGTTATTAAAGAGGAAACAGAGATTGCAGAGAGACTCAATGAATTCTTTGCTTCAGTATTCACTGAAGAAGACAGAGACCACATGCCCAAAACAGAGCCTATCTTCGTAGGGAGGGAAACCGAAGAATTAAGCAAGATAGAAATAACCAGGGAGGAGGTCTTTGCATGTCTTGTTAAGCTAAACATTAACAAATCACCCGGACCAGATGGCATCCATCCACGAGTTCTCAGGGAACTTAAAGATGAAATTGCTGATCTCCTAGCCAAAATATATAATCTTTCCCTCAAATCAGGCTTTGTGCCTGATGACTGGAAGGTAGCGAATGTAACACCAATTTTCAAAAAAGGATCCAGGGGTGATCCAGGAAATTACTGATCTGTCAGTTTGACATGTGTCCCAGGTAAAGTGATGGAAACCATCCTAAAAGATAGAATTAATAGGCACATAGAAGAGAAGGCGCTGCTAAAGGAGAGCCAACATGGCTTTTGCAAGGGCAAATCATGCCTCACTAATCTGTTGGAATTTTTTGAGAGTGTCAACAAACATGTAGATAAGGGGGATCCAATTGACATTGTTTATCTGGACATTCAGAAGGCTTTTGACAAGGTCCCACACCAAAGGCTCTTGAATAAACTTACCAGTCATGGAAAAAAGGGACAGGTCTTGTCCTGGATCAGCAACTGGTTAAAGGACAGGAAACAGAGGGTAGCACTAAATGGACACTTCTCCAAGTGGAGGGAAGTAAAGAGTGGGGTCCCCCAAGGTTCAGTACTGGGACCCCTGCTTTTCAACCTCTTCATAAATGATCTAGAGGTAGGAGTAAAAAGCAAGGTAGCCAAATTTGCTGACGACACTAAATTATACAGGGTAGTGAAAACTGTGAGAGATTGTGAGGAGCTCCAGAGGGATCTCTTGACACTGGGGGAGTGGGCAAAACAGTGGCAAATGAGCTTCAACATTAGTAAGTGCAGAGTGATGCATGTTGGGGCAAAAAACCCCAATTACATTTATAAACTGATGGGGTCTGAACTCTCTGCGACAAACCAGAAAAGGGATCTTGGTGTCCTGGTGGACAACTCAATGAAGGTGTCAACCCAGTGTGCCTCAGTAGTGAAAAAAGCAAACTCAATGTTAGGGATCATTAGGAAGGGTATAGAAAATAAGTCAGCAAGTGTCATTTTGCCTCTTTATAAATCTATGGTGAGGCCCCATCTGGAATACTGTGTACAGTTCTGGTCGCCATACTTCCAGAAGGATATTATGGAGTTGGAGAAAGTACAGGGGAGGGCAACCAGAATGATTAGGGGACTGGAACACCTTCCTTACCATCTGAGGCTGCAACGGTTGGGCCTTTTCACTCTTGAACGACGGCGTCTAAGAGGTGACCTGATTGAAGTTTATAAAATCATGCATGGTGTAGACAAAGTAGATAAGGAAAAACTGTTTTCCCTATTGCACAACACTAGAACTAGGGGACACTCGATGAAACTTTTGGGTACTAGTTCTCAAACAAATAAGAGAAAGTACTTTTTCACCCAGAGGATTACTGGTCTATGGAACTCCCTGCCAGAAGAAGTGGTGACATCTGTCAGTCTTGACAGCTTTAAGAAAGGATTAGACAAGTTCATGGAGGACAAGGGTATCAATGGCTATAATTATGGATACTTAAGGACAACCTCCGGGTTGGAGAGATAGGCAGGATATCTCTCAATGCCATTTCCAGGGAATCCTAAGCAGGTGAAGGCATCTCCTTGGGAATACCCTGAAGGAAATGGTGAGCCACTGTGAGACAGAATGCTGGACTGGATGGACTGTGGCCTGTTCCAGCAAGGCTGTTCTTATGTTCTTATGTTATGTTCTTATACCCTAGTGAGTTTCTGTGGCTGATTGAGAAACTGAACACAGACTTCCTGAATCCTTGTCTGTCACTCTATCCACTATACCACGTTAGGTACTCCAGCCATATATCCTTATTATTTTCTGGCATTAGTCATATATGACTAATATATGTCATAGTCATAACTTAGCACAATTTTAGAATAGTAGAATATGTAACTGTAAATAATGGACACTATAGCTTTTTAAATAATTATGTGCTGTCAAGTTGATTCTGACTTATGGCAATGCTTCTAGGATTTTACAACCATCCATTCTTCAGATCCATAATTAAGCCAGACTTCACTAGTAATTGAAGGCCTATGAAGTAGGTATAATCATTCAGCCCCTATGGAGAAAAGGGGCAGAAACAAGAAATGACTGTAAGAAGAAATCAGTGTCACTCAAAAAATGTAGAGCATCAAATTAGATGGGAAGAGGAAGACACTGGAGCTTAGAAGCAACCACAAAAGGAACTCATCTGATATAGTTTGTTAAGAATATTGGTTTGCTGTGCAGTCATGCATGTGCAGATTGAGCTGAACTTTTTCTTTTCTATTTCTATCTAAGTGCTGTGGGCAGTAAGTGTAATTGCTACTGCTATTAACATGGATTCTTTCGCTCTTTGCAGACTGAATCTTGCCTGTTATACAATTCCTCTATAGAAGTGAACACCTAGACAGATTCTTCAAATTTGATAAATGTTGTTAGTGAATGGTAAAACATTCTTTCACATGAAGCCATGCCTTTATATGTAATGTTTGCCTGATTTTTGTTGTTAAGTTTTAAACAAAACATTTAATGACTTGGTTATTAATCTGCATTAGCCCATCTGTTTAAAGCAGGGATTCTCAACCTGCGGCCCACAGGCTGGATGTGACCCCCCACTCCCTCCACCACACCAGGAAGTGCCATGTGGCAGAGGAAGGGCAAAATGGCCATCCAGCTCGCAAAGCTGTCTGAGGAAGCGTGACCCGGCCCCCGGCTTAAAAAGGTTGAGAACTCCTGGTTTAAGGCATTGATGTGGCCAGCTTGACACCTGATCAGTTTCAGTGGACAAAGGTTAAGCATATGCTAAATTCTCTCACTGAAACAGATTACGGTACAAATTGCCATTTGTAATTAATTTCTCTTTCCAGTAGCAGAACTGTAATTATATTACATTATAACTATAATTAAAAAGAGATCACTTCTCTCCTTTTGGGTTTCAACTGTATTGCTGCTTTCATAGTTTAAAAAAGGAATATAGCCTTATCATAGGGTAGAACGCAGATACAACTATATGGTTCAAATGTTGGCTTGTGTTCTTGTGCTCTTGTCTTGAGTCCCCTCAACACTGAAAGGGGTAAAGTGGAAGTAAAGAAGAGAAGTTCTGTTATAGGTGTTGAACTGATAACAAAGTGGAAGGAAAAAAAGTATGTTTTGTAACTATGGGGACTAGATTTGTAGCATTCAGATTTTTTAAAAGGATTAAAAAGCAAATATTCCAACTCTTTTGAGGAACAGGAAAATAAACACTTTTAAAGCAAATATAAATGTATTGCTATCTTGATCAGTGAAAGTTTTGATACTATAACAGTAATTAATTACTTTATATAGAAGAGAAAAAACAGGCAGAAAAACAACACAGTTGTCACTGAAGTCATTTGCTAGAATTTCATGCAAGGCCTAAATTGTCTCCAGCACTGGAGTCATGCAGAAAGATCTTGAGTTGTTGTAGTGGCTGATTTTCCTTTGGATCCTAGCCATTATGTCCAGAGCCCCCATGAAGATGGTATGTCGTTTTATCACCCACTTTGCTAAATCAACACCAAACGTTCTTAGTCTTTTAGTTTAATTTTGTCTAAGGCTGGCAGTTTTCACAAAGTGAAACCAAAGAACTGTTGTTTTTAATTTTGCCACATGGGACCTACCGGAAGCTGTCACATTGTAGAATGGTCCTGTGCCCTGTTTCAGCCAGACAGCTATATCCCCCTCCTGCAGGATGCCCCATTCCCTCCTCCTTCCCTGCCTGTTTGTTTTTCTGCCCAAGAGTAGGACAGAATCCTATGAACCTGGTGCCCAATTAATTTTCAAGATGCTGCTTGATCCTAATTCCAAACTTTACCAACCTTGGGGAAAGTTTGAAAGAAGAATCAGCAGAAGACTCTCTCTCTAATTTAGGGGTGTCTCTAGGTGGCTTTGAGGCTGAGTTATGCTGCCCCAAATTACTTATTGAATTTCCCCCAAAACTGGCTGGTAGTGGCCTAAGACTTTTGTCTTAAGGCACCAAAACACATCCTATCTTGGTTTTTCCTCTCCTGTAGCCAGGTTGCTTTCTCCATATGAAGCTGCTGTTCCGATTGTTTGCTTTTTCAGCTCAGCGGCTTCCTTCTCTTCTTGCAAATACCCCTTAACAGTGGTTTTGAATCTTTTCAGGATGTATCAGCAGAGTTTTGCTTTCTCAGTGCAATCTGATCTCAGCTAGCCTTTTCTTGGTTGGTAGGATATAGCCAAAGCAATTGTCCCACTCGTTTTTCCTGTAGCAGAAACTATATTTGTGAATAATGATTTCATCTGTGGTCTTTGGGATCAACATTTACTAAATGTTACTATCCTAAACTTAGAAAATAGATCTTGACTATAACTGTGAAACGCAACAGTGAAATCAAGTGGCAGAGGAGCCTCCTCTCACTTTTCCGTTGTGTTGTGCTATTCACCCGTGTGCTTTCTTCTGGCTCAATCTTGACTGGTATTCAGGTGTTAAACTCCAGTCCTGGCAGTTTTATGGGAATTTGCTGGGCTGTGATTGAAAGACATTGTGGTTAGGGGTGGGGGGTATGAAACAGGCAATCCAATATTTTGGTTATCTCTTCGAGAGAGTGCTTGTTTCACATGTATGAGCAGAGTTGCCAACTCACAGCAAGCTAATAGCAGGAACATAAGAAATCGAAAGAGTGGATAAAATTGTCTATTTGGGGAGTATGTTAAATGAAAATTGGGATCCTGAGATAGAGATTAAATTATGAATAGAAAAAGCAAGATACAACTTCATAAAGATGAAACATTTGTTATGCAGTAGAGATCTAACTCTAGCTACAAAGATCCAAATAGTGAGATGTTACATGTTCCCAGTGTTGCTATATGGAGTCGAAGCTTGGACATTGACTAAAGCAGGGGTTCTCAACCTACGGCCCGTGGGCCGGACCTGGCCCATGATGCCATTCCAACTGGCTCGTCGCCACCTCCGCCACACCTGGAAGTGGAAGCAGGCACATTTATGTCAGCCATAAAATGTGTTCACACATGTACCAGCTGCTGTCGTAAACGCGAAAGTGGGTGCATTTACGACAGTTGCAAATGCACCCACTTCTGGGGGACATGGTCTGGCCTGCTCAGCTGTCTGGTGGTGTGAGGCCCACAGCCTAAAAAGGTTGGCCACCCCTGAACTAAAGCATCTGAAAAGAGAATTGAAGCTTTTGAAATGTGGATCTACAGATGACTGCTAAGGACATCATAGTTTGACCACGTGACTAATGTAGAAGTGTTGTGCCCGATGGATAAAGAACAAGAACTGTTCAAGACCATTAAGCAAAGAAAGCTCCAATACCTTGGTCATATCAAGAGAAACAACATAAAGTATAGAATATTCCAACTCATTCTGCAAGGAAACTTCCCTGGGAAAGAGGCCCTGGACGTAGATGGACTTCATGGCTAAAGAATCTGAGAGACTGGTATGGCATGTCCTCAGAAGAACCATTTCAAGGAGTTAAGAACAGAAAGACTCTCACCATGATGATAGCCAATATCCGGAACAGTTACAGCACCTGAAGAAGAAGAAGAAGAAGGGCAAAAGAAAGCCCTAGGGAGCCTATGAGCCTTAAACTGGAATACGAAGCATTTAATTAATTTGATATGCTTTGTGGTTTAGCACATCAGAGAGTTAACAAAATAACTACAAAAAAGACAAAGAAACCATTGTGGCACCTTAAAGACTAACTCCTGTATTTAAATGTGAGCTTTCGTGGATCAAGAGCCACAATTCTTCATTGTGTCTCTTGGAGAAGAGCCAGCTTGCGTAGCCTTGGGAAAGCTGCACAGTTCTAGGGTATCCCCAGAAGAAGGGAATGGTGAACCACTTCTGAGTATTCTCTTCCTAGAAAACCCTGAAAAGTCAGAACTGACTTGATGGCACATAATTTTTATTATTATTACTAAGTTTTACCAGTTGACAATGTCATCACTTTCATTCGCATAAAGTTACACAAACCTATGTTAACCTATGGTCTGTGAGTATGGTTTGGGAGTTGTACAGCTAGGGAAAGAACAATGCTGTCCAGGGTCATAAAGACTGTGGAGGGGATAATCGGGCGTACTCTTCCTACTCTAGATCAAATCTATGCCACCAGGTGTTATAAGAAAGCTGTAGAGATTGCGCAAGATAGTATGCACCCTGGAAATGATCTCTTTCAGCTTTTGCCTTCTAGAAGAAGGGTCATAAAAGGTCATAAAGACCAGGACCAGCCGCTTGAGAAATAGTTTCTACCCAAAAGCGGTTCTGGCTTTGAATACAGTGCAATGCAGTCTATGAGGGAGCTTCTGTATATAGTTTTAGAGTTTTTAGGGTTTTAGAGGTTTTTTTTTAGAGTTTTTAGAGTTTTAGATCTTTTAGGGGTTAAATGTGTATATGTGGGGTGGGAGTATGTTGATAATTTTGTATAGTTGTATTTTGTTTAGGTTTTGTTGGGTTGTTAAGTGTTTTTCCCCCCAATCTCGTTGTTCTGTGCAGGACAATGACAATAAAGATTTATCTATCTATCTATTTAAACAGGATTTTGGCTGGAGAATGCATTCAAGTACACTGAGGTATTTGTGGAGGATATACCACCATGATACATTGTTTCATTACACAAGAATCACAACCTAGCATCCTTTCTCTACTCAGGTTATGTAAAAACCAGCCATGCAATACCAGCATTTAATTGATTGTGATACATTTTCATGAAGCTTATCCATGACTGTGGAACAGTTTGTGTGGATAGGTTTTTGTTTTCTATATTCTTAACTGGGTCATGCTCAGATTTCCTTCTCGCCACAATGCCACTTCATGGAGCTTTAAAAATGAGTATGAGAACTATAGAAAGAAATATGTAAACAGGTTGTAAGGGAGTGGCCATCACACCTGGGGCTCAGAAGTCCTTGAACTGCAATTTTAAAAAGTCCTGACTATTAGCTTTATTAGGACTTCAAGGAGTTTTTTTTTATTTTTTTATTTGTCCAAGCTATATAGGAATTGCAGTACAAGAACATCTGGGGCCTCAAGTCTGCAAACCACTACTCTAATGGGACTTCAGGATAACGAGAGCTTGCTCTGTGTTAGGATATATCCTCTAGGCCATGGGTTCTCAACCTACAGCCTGTGGGCCAGACCTGACCCACAGCACCATTTCATGTTGCCTGTGTCGCCGCCACCGCTGCCAGCAGAAACGGACACATTTCTCCACATGGTAAACACCATTTGCTCATCAAAAAAGAAATGCTGAACTCTTTGGAACTCCAAAATATATCTGTGGGTACAGTTCTGTTTCTTTATATTGTAATGAATAGTTCTTGTTTTTCAAGCAATAGTCTGAGAATAATGAGCATGCATAGTTTGTGGAAGTAGTAGTGGCTACTCAGACCAGGACGTGATTCTAAAACAAAAAGTATGGAAGCCTACAGATCCAATCCAGTTCCAGAACAAATCATGAATCTGCAGGGAATATCTCCCCTACTCCTTATAACTGACACAAATGTTCCCCCTGTTATTATACGGAGTCTGTTGTAGCATGTATATACACTTCTTCCCTTCCCCTCCCTTCCCTTCCCTTGCCTTGTGTTACCTTTCTCAGTTTGGCACTTTCCAGATGTTTTTGACTGCCACTCCCAGAATTCCTGACATTTTGTGATGCTTAGTAGATCTGACTTGAGTATACATCCAAAACATCTGGCTAGCATTAATTTGGGAATCCTGCTGTAGAAGATTGTTTTTTAAGCGGTAGCATTTCTTCCTGATCTTATGCTATTTCTTACTCATCAGGCTAATATTCTGCTGCTCTTTGGCTCTTGCCTGGGCCTGCAAAACATCATAACAAACCACATTTTTTCACCCTTATGTTAAATTCCTCTCAGCTTACAGTGGTGCAGCTCTTTACATGTCAAAACAGTATTCTGCCCACCCTAACTGATAATATATTCCATAAGAGTTTGTATGTGGAATTATTTGCTTACATAAGCAGTTTTCTGTTGAGCTTATACAGGCTCACAAGACCTTTTGTTCCTGTTGTTTATTAACTCTTCCCATATTCCCCCTACCTTATAAGAGCTATCCAAGCTGGTTTACATTACAAAATGTTTTTTTTAATTTATAACATAAAATGTAACCAATTAGTTAAAAGAAAACTTCAAGATTTCTTACATGCTTGTGTAGAAAAAGAGTTTTCCGATTTACAGGAGGTTTCCTAGACTAGATGACATCGTTGACGCAATGGGTATAGATCTATGTGGGCTGCAGGGAATGACAAAGGACAGAAGAGCCTGGCATGAAGTGGTCCATGGAGTTGCAAAGGGTCGGACTCGACTGTGTGACTGAACAGCAGCAGCAGCCGCCGCCACCACCACCACCACCAACAAACACCACAGGAGACCTGAATGTGTGTGAATGGGGTTGCAAGTCCTTCAGTAGCCTTCCCCAATCTGGTGATCTCCATTTGTGTTCCCATAATCACCTAGTCACATTGGTGAAGGATTGTTGCCATTGTAAACCAATGCATTTAGAGAGCAATAGGTGAAGCAGAGGCTGCCATCTTTATCTTTATTTATTTTATGAATTTATACCCCGCCCTCCTGGTGAGAACACCACTCAGGGCAGCAAACAACAGATAAAAAAACATTATAAAAACAACATAAACATTTACAATTAAAACCCCTAAACAATCTCCAATTAAAAACAAGATTAAAAACAAATAAGAACTGACATTTCCTTAAAAAATTACCCTTGTCCTCCCTCCACCCGCATAAGACCAAAACAGAAAAGAAAAAAGAAAAAATCACCATAGAAGTTAAACAAGCCAGCAGGGCTGGGAGGTAGAGCCTGTAGGGCCCCACACCTGCTGGCAAAGCCAGGTCTTCAGAGTGTTTCTAAAGGGGAGAAGTTCCGTCTGAAGGCGCACTTCCAGAGGTAAGAGGTTCCACAGGGCTGGGGCAGACATGGAGAAAGCTCTCTTCCTGGTCCCAGATAGATGTGCTTCTTTTGTTGAGGGGACCATTACTGAGCACCCCCCCCCCCCTTGTCTGCCCTGGTAGGACGGGCTGACAGTCTTGGGGTGACGTGGTCTCTTAGGTATCCTGGTCCACCACCATGAAGGGCTTTAAAGGTCAAAACAAGCACCTTGAATTGCACCCGGAGATAAACTGGCAGCCAGTGAAGCTCCCGAAGCAGTGGCAAGGCATGACTATAGCACCCACGACCCATCACTACTCGGGCAACCGCATTTTGGACTAGCTGCAGCCTCCGAATGGTCATCAAGGGCAGCTCCATGTAGAATGTGTTACAATAATCCAATCTGGAGATGACCAGGGCATGAGTGACCATGAGCAGAGAGTCACGGTCCAGGAGCGGACGCAATACCTGACATGGTGTTGAATGAGCCAGTACACACACCCAATCAGAATGCTCCTTGTGTTAGCAGGATTAACTCAGGAAATATCTGAAAGCCTGATACAATGCAGGGCATGGTGAAATAAGATTTGTTTTTACTCGGTGTAAAGCAGGGGTGGGCAACCTACGGCTTACGGACCAGCCCCAGCTTGCAGCACCAAATCATCCGGACAGCTGTGGATCCATTTTATGGCAGTGTTTATGTTGGGGGGAACCACCAGTCCGGCCCGCTCAACTTCTGAGAGAGCATGACCCGGCCCTTAACTTAAAAAGGTTGGCGACCCCTGGTGTAAAGCATTTATATGCCACCTTTTGGTTGGTAGACATAGGTACTGTCTCCCCTCCCCCCCCAATGAATGTTCTAAGCCAGGGGTTTGCAACCTATGGCCCATGGGCTGGCCCTGGCCCGCAGCACCATTTCATGTGGCCCACCACTGCTGCTACTGGAAGTGGAGGCGGACGTGTTTGACATAAATGCACCCACGGCTGTCGTAAACATGCTGTAAATGCGCCGATGGCTGTCTTAAACGTGCCGTAAATGTGCCCGTGCCTTCCGGAAGCAGACACATTTTATGGCAGCGTTTACAACGGGAGGAACCACCAATCCGGCCCATTCAGCTGTCTGAAGGGGCATGGTCTGGCCTGCGGCGTGAAAATGTTGAGAACCCTGTTCTAAGCATTACCTTGAGATTTAAAGGCCAGATCCGATGTAACATTTTGTTTCAATATGCTAGCAAAAAAGGCCAGGTCGTCTTGCCTTTTCTCCCCACCTTCAGGTCAATAGGAAAAGGAGCCTGCCAGACTATGAATCTTACTGCGTCCTGTGTGGAGAGGATAATCTGACTGCCTTTAATAAGGGAGCATTTTGCATTGTGTTGAATCTAGGCTTAGTGATACTTAGAGTAGAACACTGACTCATGGAGCCACATTAGTTGTGACTAATTGAGGTCCTATTTCTTTTATTGGGTCTACTATAGGTAAGGGTAAAGGTCTCTCTTGCCATTCATGTCTGACTCTAGGGTGCGGCGCTCAACTCCGTTTATGACCAAAGAGCCAGGGCTGTCTGCATCTGCAGGCATTTCTGTGGCCATGTGGCAAGCATGACTAGAAGCCAGAGTGCATGGAACACTGTTACCTTTACTTTCGAAGCGGCACCTATTTATCTACTTGCAATTTCTTGCTTTCAAACTGCTAGGTTGGCAGGAGCTGGGGCAAATGACGGGAGCACAATCTGTCATGCAGCACATGGGTCTTGAACCTGCTGACCTGCCGACTTTTTACTTGGCAAGTTCAGCGTCTTAACCACTAAGCCACTTCAGCCTGGTGGGTCTACTGTATATATGGCTAAATTCAGTTATATTTTGGAGTGCTTTTCTATAAAAGAAAATGGCTAGCCTGTTTAAATAGCCTCACACTCATTCCAGCAGAATTGTTAGTAGTTGTGAACAAAAAAGTAGTTGCAGATAAGAAAGGAAAATCAGTTATTTCAATCTCCTCCATTAGCAGTAAGCACAGAGACCTGTGGTTTTATTTGTGGTTTCAAGTTTGCCTTGTATCTCTTCTTTTGTTGGAACATAAACCTCATCTGTCACTAAGTATATTTGGCAAGCAGAGCTTAAATGTTTTCTCTGGGGACTATGTTTGATAACAGCACATGAAGCTATCTAGTAAAGTGAGAACAATTTTCACTCTATGTCCTTTGTATTTCCACGGTAAGGAAGGCATATCTTTTTCAGCTTAGCAAGTTGAAAACATGTGCAAAGACAGAACCAATTCCTAACCTTCTGGTATGAGGAGAGATGCTTCTCACCCCCACCTTATCCACCAGACCATTTTTGCCGTCTACAATAACTTCTTGGTGGATTAAATCTACCTGTGTTTTGGAGCGTGTTTTGCCACTTGCTCTGTGTATATTCTCAGCAGCGCGTGATTGCCACACAATATTGTCTTTATTACAGTGCAAATCTGGAAAGAGTAATATACTGTTTTAGTGCTGACATCATAAATCTTTTCCTAACAAATGGTTGCATAGGTATAAAATAGACACATAAGATCAGTTTGCACAATCTGTTTATCTTTTCACTCCTATGGCAACTACTTTGTTTTTATTTCTTTTACTTGCAATAATTAATCTTCTTGTGAATAAATATGACTCTGAAAGTAGTTTCAAGCAAAGTAAGGCTCAAGTGGTTAAGACGCTGACTGGGAGACGTTAGGTCAGCAGTTCGATTCCCGAGTACTGCAGGACGGAATGAGCTCCCATCTTTGTCCCAGCTCCTGCCAAACTAGCAGTTCGAAAGCAAGAAATTGCAAGTGGGAAGGTAACAGTGTTCCGTGCGCTCCAGTGTCTAGTCATGCCTGCCACATGACCACAGAAACGTCTGCAGAAGCAGACAGCGCTGGCTCTTCAGCTTTGAAACAGAGGTGAGCACTGAACCCTAGAGTCGGATATGACTCGCTTTCGAGCAAGGGAAACCTTTATCTTTATCTTTACTAAAAGACAGAGTAGCCCTGCGGTACTTCCTAAATACTAGTGTAACGTCTAGAGATACCTGAAATGATTTTGAAGCACTGTACATATTTTCCTGTGTGCTTTCCTTGCCTTAGTTGTTGTATTCCCTCTACACAATTCTTACTTTTTTAACCTTGAGAATGGTAATGTATAAATTGTGTACATTTTGTAGATACAGTAAAACCCCTAGTTACGACGGAGGTCCGTTCCAACAGCCTCTGTTGTAACTCAATTTTTTGTAACCCGAAATATCCATAGGGATGCATTGAAAAATAAAAAATGGTCCTGAATTGATCATTGTAAACTGAAACAAATACCTGTACATTAAAAAATTGTAAACGGGTATGGCGTTTCCATAGGATTTGCCGTTGTAAACTGGAGCAAACTTAAACCAAGGCACTTGTAACCCAAGGTTTTACTGTATATTGCTCACTAAGAAATTTTTGTTACATACACAACGTGAGTTAAAGCATGCTTACAACAGATTTTAGTTTATTATTTTTTCAAAAAACTCTTTACTTTTACGAAACAGCTTGTGGATGTCCCTCATTAGTGTCCACTTATTTATCTTTTTTGTAAAGTATTATCAAATGCTTTTAAAGCATGAATTCCCAACCTTTTAAAGCCAGGGGCTGGGTCACAATCTCTCAGACAACTTCAGTGGCCGGACGGCCATTATGCCTTTCCTCTACCACTTGGCACTTCTTGGTGTGGTGGAGGCGGGGGGGAGGGGGGCACATGAAATGGCACTGCGGGCCGCAGGTTGAGAATCCCTGTTTTAAAGCATTCTTTTAAAAGGGCATCAACTCCTACAAAACTCTTGAAAATGTCTCTCTGAAAGTAACATTTTTAAAGCAGCTAATGAATACTACTTTTCTAAATGTTTAAACAATGTTGCAGGTATCTGTGTTATTTTCTTCATAATAGTGTAAACAGTCTATTGTTTTAACCTGTTAGACTCAGCGCTCTCACGTATAACAGGTTACTTCCATGCTTTTATTTAAATTGAAATAAATCTCACACGGGGCTAAATCCAGTTGCTAACCATAGCTAGAGAAAAAACATAAAAATTGGAATTTGATCGTTTAATATTAATTTATGCTCTGATGCATTCTCTGTTCACCACAGAATTGAATTATTTATTCATGACTTCATGGGTAGCTTCGGATAGGTACTGCCAGTTGGATTTAATCATCCAAGTTTCTAGCAAGTGTGTCTGTAACCTTAAATCAGTTCATTCTGAGTAGTCAAAAAAGAGTTCTCTGCTGCAAGAAACTTAAGTTTCATACATGAAAGAGAAAAAAAAACGGAAACTAAGAAAAGGGAATTAAATGTTGAATGTAGCAGAATAGAACAACATATAGGTAAAAGTGAGGATTGCCCTTGCTCAAAAGCCAGTCGTGTCTGACTAGGGTGCAGTGCTCATCTCTGTTTGCAGCCAAAGAACCAGCACTGTCATGTCTGTAGACGTTTCCATGGACATGTGGTAGGCACGACTAGACACTGGAGCGCATGGAATGCTGTTACCTTTCCACCAAAGTGGTACCTATTTATCTACTTGCAATTTCTTGCTTTCAAACTGCTAGGTTGGCAGGAGCTGGGACAGAGCTGGGAGCTCACTCTGTCACGCAGCACTTTCAGTCATCATGTTCAGTGTCTTAACCACTAAAGCCACTGCAGTCCTAGAACAATATATACTTAACTCCAAATGTTGACACGGGTTCAGCCATATTTTTTTGGGAAATGATTGTTCTCAGGAGAAGTAATGAGCAATACAGTGATACCTTGCTTAAAGAGCATAATGCGTTCCATGGGATTGCTCTTTAAGCAAGTTGCTCTTTAAGTGAAACACTTGGAAAAAAGCACTGCTGCTGCCATTGTAAGTGACCGATTGTGACTTCTGGCGGGGAGAATTGTGAACCCCAATGTAGTTGTTAAGCGAGTTTTTGGTTGGTTTTAGTTGTTAAGTGAGGCGGCAATTCAGATAAAATTCTGCTCTTTAAGTAAGTTAGTCCCTAAGCGAGATACCCTTTATGCGAGGTTTTACTGTAGTTACTTGTTCTTGAACTCTAAACAGGGAACATTTGTTTAGGTTTTGTTCTAGATCAGGGGTTCCCAACCTAAGGCCCATGGGATGGATCTGGCCCACAGTGCCATTTCATGTGGGCCCCCACCCCTCCAAGGGCATTTGAGAAACAAAATGGCCATCCCTTTGAAGCTGTTAGGACAAAATGGCCACCCGCATCATGCAGGCAGGGCAAAATGACCATCCAGCCCTCAAAGCTAACTGAGAGAGCATGACCCGGCCCCCGGCATGAAAAGGTTGGGAACCTCTGTTTTAGATGTTTGGAAGTGGCATTGATTAACACTGTCACTAAATTTCTGCATTAGCTGAGTGCCAACATTATGTAATGTCTTATGAAATTCCACATGCATAGCTTTAGGTGACATTTTCCAGGTCAATTAATTAATTAACTAACCGACTCTGTGATTCCATAAATAAACCCAAAATTCAGAGCACTCAAGTGAGAGAAACATCAAGGATTAGGACCACTCCAGTTGGTAGCAAGTCACTTAGTAGCCATAGATTTCAGTAAACTTAAAGGGAAGAGTTATCTGCCCAGCGAAATTGGAACATTATTGAATCTGATTCTTAAGTGGGATTTGGACAATAGAATTGTTCTTTTGGCAGTTTCCACTCAGGATTGACTGTTAGCGGGTAGGAAATAAAGCCATCCTCAGAGTCTCCTGAAATTTTGCAGGATGAAGAAATTAACTGATTGACCCAGACTTTATTTAGTATCTTCACACATTTGATATAGTTGGTCTTCAAGTAACCTGGTTCTTGGAGAAAAAAATCTTTAAATCTGTGGGGATTTAGGACATGGGACTTTTGCACATTTTTGCACTTTTATGACTCTGATTCATGCACATTCCTTGGAAATGCACATTATTGGAAGATGTAAGTGTTGCCTTCTTGCATTAATGAGCAAATGTAATAGCATTGGATGGATTTGTATCTTTGTTGTTCACCTTTCTTATATTTGCATTATCTGTTCATGTTTAGGAAAATGAAATAGTACTTTTTTCTTGCTGTAGTTCATGTAAACTGTGACAAACACAGCCTAAAAGAAAAGGCACTGCTTGTGGCTGGAGGTTAAAGTTCTTGTGGGAGCTGGAGAACCTCTCACAGGCTGCCTTGTCATGTTGAGACAACTTGTTTTGGGCTAAGAATGAGATATTGGCAAGATTTCCACACATTTCTAGATTTATGACTTCCTTTGCTTCAGACATCCATTTTGAGATTTATGTTTTATTCATTCAGATTAAACAGTAACACGTGTCTTACCCTGCTTTTAAATGAGATGGTTTCTTTCACACACTGATAGAATAGATATGGGCAAAACTACACAAGCATTTGGGTGGGACAGATATTAAATGTCAAAATGCACATACTAAATCTGGCTGCTCCAAAACATTAAATTTGATTAGCTTTGGCTCAGGCCTGTAGGAATGACTGATCAGCTCCTGAAATACAATCGCTTATCGGGAGCGTTTTGGCCGCCCTGATAGCCAGTCTCCTCCCACCCATTCTCCAGGAACTGCGCCAGAGTTCATCTTTCTAAAAGAAGAGCCTTTGTTAAGAAACTGTTTTTAAAAAGTGTTTCAAATATTTATTCAAAGGGTAAGGCTACCTGGCAAAGAAGGAGTGGAGAAGGGGAATAGAGTGGCAACACAAGGAGCTGAACTCATTTCAAAAATAAGCCTGATCTATCTATGGCATTTTCTTTGCATTCCTGTTTGTCAGGAAAGAGAAACCAGTGCACCCAAGCATCTTCCAGCTAGGAAGGCAAGAGTGTATTTTACCAGCATCTTTCTCACTTTAGTCTTGGCATTGAAGATGTCAGTGATGAGTGCATCTACACTATGTGGTTTTATCATTAGCATGGTACAGTAAAACCCTGAGTTACAAAAAAAATTGGTTCCATGGCCTCTTTCGTAACTCGATTTTTTCCCGTAACTCGATGCATCCTCATAGGGATGCATAGGACAAAAATGAACCCAGGATGAAGCTGAACCGCTCTCTGTCCTCGGCTCATTTCACCACTACCCGCACCTTCCCAGCCAGAATAGAGGAGGGGGGGAGTGGGGGGAGTTGAAGTGGAGCCCTAGTTATTTGTATTCCCTGGAAATGCTTCCTTATAAGTCCTAGAGGTCATTCTGATACCTGCCAAGCAGTGGCAAAAGCCTTTCCACTCTTCGTCCTGGGCTCGTTTCACACACACACTCACACCGGTGTTTTCCCAGCTAGATCGGAAGGCTGAGAAGACACCGGGGGCTGAAGTCCGAAGAGCAGAAAGGCTTTCCGCTCTTTGTCCTGGGCTCGTTTCAACCCCCGGTGCCTTCCCAGCCAGCCTGGAGGGCTGGGAAGGCACTGGGTGTGAAGGGGAGCCCAGTCCGAAGAGCGGAAAAGGCTTTCTGCTCTTCATCCTGGGCTTGTTTCACCCTGCAGTGCCTTCCCAGTTAGACCAGAGGGCTGGGGAGGCACTGCGGGGCTTTCGGGGCAGTCAGGTGAAGGCTGTGCCTGACTGCCCCAAAAGCCCCATTTGGATCCTCCAATCACCTGGTGCCTTTGGGGGGAGGGAGCTGGTTCCTTCACCTCCCTCCCCCCAAAGGCACTGGGCAATTGCAGGATCCAAATGGGGCTTTTGAGGCAGTCAGGCACAGCCTTCACCTGACTGCCCCGAAAGCCCTGCAGTGCCTCCCCGACCCTCTGGTCTGGCTGGGAAGGCACTGCGCGGGTGAAATGAGCCCAGGACGAAGAGTGGAAAGGCTCTTCCATTTGCCTTCCTCATCACAGCATGATGCCCATACCGCTTTTCCACTCTTCGGACTTCACCTCTCCAGTTCCTTCCCAGCCTCCAGGCTGGCTGGGAAGGCACTGCGGTGGTGAAACGAGCCAGTCCGAAGAGCCTTTCCACTCTTCAGATTTCACTCCACTTCACCCCCTGATGCCTTCCCAGCCTCCGGGGGAATCCCACCTTTGTCCTCTTAGCTAGAATGTAATTGCAAGGCCCCAAATTGGCATTGGCTGCACAGGTTGAAAAAGCTCACCACAACTGTTCTTTGAATATTGGCGATCATCATGGCAATCAGCCATAAAGATCGTCTTGGGAGCAATATAATACAGTGGCCTTCCATTTGCCTTCCTCATCGCAGCATGATGCCCATACCACTGAACTAGTTTCGTGAGTCACTTTCTGGTCCTTTTGGCACACAAAGTCCTCATCAGCTCCAGGCCAGTGTTGATGAAGCTGTTGCCCTCCATCAAGATGGATTCAAGTGAGATTTAATTCACTTGGGGAGCATCACCCTTCCTTGTGGACTTCGCCACCCAAGGCTTTAGTCCTCAGGATTGTCAGCTTAGTTAACCACCGTCGGAATATCGGCATTGAGTCACTGACTATATAGTCTACTCCAGTGTTTCTCAATGTGGGGTACACGCCCCATAGGGGAACTTCAATTCCCAGAAGCTTAAGTCAGTATATTGGCTGACCTGTGCTTTGGGGAATTGACTTAGGCTTCTGGAAATTGAAGTCCAAAAACCAAAGGTTGGGAAACACTAGTGTACTCTATTACCATAGCAGGATAACCTGGCCAGAGACCTGTTCTGAATTTGTGTTTGGGAAAACTGGAACGGATGGAATTGTTGAGATATTGTTATCTTGTTATCTTGAGAGAAACAAGAGTGTTCTGAAATAATGACTACCCTCTAATAAAATATGTGTCATATGTGTTGTCAAGTCACATCTGACTTATAGTTACCTTAATCAAGGACTGTGAGACAATTAAGGAACAGTTTCCTCATTGCCCCCAGCCCCATCTGCCAGCTCGTCAGCTCTTTGCCCAGATTTCCTGAGTCCTAGTCCATCAGTCTGTCCACTGTATCATACTGCCTGCTCCATGTTTTCTGAACAATAAACACTATTTACTGGAAAAGGTAAGACATCTTGAAATACTTGCAAGCCTTTTGCCACTGCTTGGCAGGCATCAGAATGACCTCTAGACCTATAAGGCAGTATTTCCAGTAAATACAAATAACTAGGGCCATATGGTGGAAATCTGGACATTGCAAGGATAATGAGGGAGCTTTAGAGCATTTATGTCACAGATTCTTCATAAATATTAGATGATTGGCTAGGTGGTAAAGTGCCAACAAGCATTTTAAAGATTATAATGGATATCTAACAGTGTCAACTGTATTGTATAGTAAAGTTGAAAGGAGCCCAGTGTAACTTCAGACTAGATTAGCAGAAATATTCATATCTCAGAACCTATGATATAATTACTTGGCATCAAGGCAATTCTGGCTTATAGCAACCTCGCTAGGTTTTCTAGGCATAGAAAACTCAAAAATAGTTTATCATCCCCTCCTTCTGGGGCTGGAAAGTTTACCCAAGACTACATGGGCTGGTTTCTCTCTTAGGAGGCAGACTGTGGAATCAAATTCCCAACCTCTGGCTTCACAGTCAGATATCTAACCCACTAGATCAGGAGTGCCCAAACTTTTTTGGCCGGGGGCCGATCACGTGGTTTAGGGAGCTGGTCACTATGGCCTGGGGGCCAAATCCGGCCCCCAATGCCAATTCATCCAGCCCGTGAAGCCCTCGTCGCTCCTGGAAGCAGAAGTAAAACGTGCCTGTACAGGAGCAACGAGGGCTTTGCTGGCATTGGGGGCCAGATCTAGCCCCTGGGCCATCGTTTGGGCACCCTTGCACTAGACTATCCAGCCAGCAGGAATCTGAGAGGTAATCAGTAGATTTGTGCTACTCAGCGGTCATTCAAAACCTGGCTGAAATGTTAATTTCTAACAAGGTTCCTCCCTAAGAAGTGCATTGTATGCCATGGCTGAACCTTGAAAACAATAAGAAATTAATTATACGATGACTTCCGCATTTCTGAATGCCTTGAGGGAAACTGTAGTCAGTAGACATGGGCTTTCATGACGTGAAGTGCAGGTTTTACTCTGCTTGGCTGTATAGAGCATTTTACAGAAAGCCACAATAGCTAATTGGAACAATTATGCACACAGTTAATAAAAAACAGGTGGGTACAGATTATAGTGGCTGAATAAAATGATGCATGTGTGTGACAACTATTATTTTATAGCCTCACTCTTGAAGAACTATTTTTATTTCAAGGATTTTTCTACCCTGATTCAGTAATAGACGATGTGAGCTCTGTGTCTAAAGCTTTGGGCTCAATTTCTGGCATCACCAGGGACAGGGACTCACCAAAGCTTTTCTCGTCCTAAGACCATGTAATGCTGTAGCAGTCTTAGGAGACAGTACTGGGCTATATACAGTGTATATAGAGCAGTAGTGGGACAACATAAACCCACTGTCATTTTACAATGTTAACATGGAAATAATTGAAGTTATGGCTGAGACCAGACACAGCCCCATAACCCATGCCTCTAGTTTTTTAAAAAATGACATGGGGAAATGAAGTCAAATAATCCAAAGCAATTTGTACTTCCAAGTAAGTGTGCTCAGAATATTGCTTTTCCATATCCTTTTCCAGGTGGAAATGCCTCCAGTGGCCAATATGGTACCCTACAGCAGCAGTTCAGCTCCAGATCCCAAACAAATGGCATAGACCACAAAAGCTCCGTAAGTAGCTTCCCTCATAGCTATCAGGTCTTATGAAATATGATTATATATTACTAGACTTAGTGTTTTTATTAGTATAAAGTCAGGACTCATGGTTTGATGTTGTCTTGAAGTGTTATTCCGTAAAATATGACAATCTAGTCTGTCCTACTTACTGCATGTTGCAAATACTTACTGTACGTGTTTTAAGATACAGCTCAGAACAGCACAGATCTAACTGAAAGCAGAAGATGGCATACTGTTTGATGAAAAAAGTTAGCCCAGTTGAACCAGAGGTCAGACTGTTAGTGAGCTCAGTATTTGCCTCAGTAAAGGTAAATGTAAAGGTCACCTTTGCTTGAAAGTCAGTTGTATCCGACTCTAGGGTTCAGTGCTCATCTTTGCATCTGCAGACGTTTCTGTGGACATGTGGCAGGCATGCCTAGACACCTAAGTGCACAGAACGCTGTTTACCTTCCCACCGAAGTGGCCCCTATTTATTTACTTGCAATTTCTTGCTTTCGAACTGCTAGGTTGGCAGGAGCTGGGACAGAGACGGGCACTCATTCTGTCATGCAGTTCTCAGGTTTTGAACTGCTGACCTTTCGCCTCCCAGTCAGCGTCTTAACCACTTGAGCCACTGCAGTCCCTATTTGCCTCAGTAAGAGTTCATAAATAGTTAACAATTAGCCTTTCCCTCTAAATTTCCCATCTTTGAGGCAACCTTAGAGCTGTTATTTGGTGGGTGGAAATTCCATGAGTAGAATTACCAAATGACATTTGAATGGCAAACTGTGTACGAAATGTATTTAAATTTATTGAAATGTATATACCAGAGCCAATCTGATTTTACAAACAGACATTACTCTGTTCTCTCTTCTTCTTCTTTGCCTCCCTCAGATTTACCAACCCATTGCCCAGAAAGGTTACAGCACTGTGAAATCGGCCAACTGGTCATCCCGCTCAGCAGTGGATCTCAGACCTAATAAGAGGGTGGCCTCAATCAGCAATGGTGTTGGGCCAAAGGGCCCAGTTTATGGCACAAGTTACACTATGTCTCAAGCTACCACCTCCCGCCCCAGGTCTTTCCATGAGCGCAACTACCGGGCCCGTCAGAACTATGACACCATGTCTCTGCGCTCCTTGCGCTTGGCAGATGGAGTGGGCAGTCCTGGGGGTATGGAGGATCAGTATAGCCTCCTGTCTGAGCAGGTGGACCCCCTGGCCCAAGCAACGTTCTACAAAAATAGGGGATTTGGTGGTGGGGGTGGGGGTGGCAGCAGCAACAACTTCAGCAGATCATACACATTTGACAGGCAGATGAGCACTGGATCAAATGTTTGCCCCAATGGGCCTATTGACTGGATGGATGGCATGGAGCCCCCTCAGAGTAGAGCTGTCATCCGTGCACCTGCCATGCGCACCTTGCAGCGCTTCCAGAGCAACAACCGGTCCCGCTTTAGCGCTGGCTCCTTCAGTGGTGCCCAGGCCTCTCAGGGTGGGGCTGGGAACTCCTATGTAGGAATGATGGAACATGCCTCCCGAGCCCCCTCTGTGCGCAGCTTGGCTGAGTCCAACCACCATCTGCAAGACCTGCGTGCCATTGACATGTATGATGGTCGGAACAACACCCTGATGACCCAGCAGTCCTTCTCCGGAGGGTGAGTGAGCCGTGATCAACTTGGCCTATTCTGAATTAAACTTGTTTAAGGAAACAGGACTTTCCCTAAGGCACCCAGTATGTTGGATGGCAACTATCCCCCCCACCTCCCATCCCAATTGGACGTTATGAATGGAAGTGATGGAAAGCAAAGCTGAGCAATTGCTATAGATTGGGAGAGGAAGTTAATCTCTAGAGGCTTTGGGTCCCTCCCATCCCCAGTGATTTACCACAGTCTGCAGCTCCCCCCAAGTGCTATAGCCAGTATCCTCTTGCGTACCTCTGCTTGTGCAACAGGATTGATGTAACTGGTTGGAGCAAATCAACACAGATTAAACCATTCCTCTTTTAATTTAAGGGTGCATGTGATTTTTGCACAATGTCATTATACACCCTGTAATCAGAAAAGGAGCCCCTGTGGTTTGGAGCAATCTGCTACTGCAGATGATGTCACTCCCATTGTACAGACAGAGCTAGGCAACAGGATACTGGCCAATATTTCTACATATTCTCAAAAAGTGGAGGGGACCAGGGGTTCACTTATGGTTTTGAATACCAAAAACATTCCTCCAGCATGTCTTAATGCAAAACCATAAAGCTTCCTTTCAAAGAAGAGCATTATTCATGGGCCTTTTAGGAGAGCTGATTCCCATTGTTCAATGAAACATGTTTCTGACTAGGGGAATAGAAAGGTCCTGAAGGCACAAAAACAGCATTTGATGGCCAAATCAAGCTTTTGAACAACACAATTTCTCTCCTGTATCGAACAGCTGGGATTTTTCATTTTTATGCACTAAACCTTTTCTCTCTTAGTCTCCTTTTTTGTTGCTCTGATTTTGAAGTGACGTACTTGTTTTCACTCCAGTGTCTACTCATGCCTGCCACATGACCACAGAAATACCTGCAGACGCAGGCAGCGCTGTGTCTTTGTCTATAAACGGAGATGAGCACTGCACCCTAGAGTTGGATATGACTGGCTTTCAAACAAGGGCGACCTTTACCCTTACTTGTTTGTATAACAGAAACAAAAACAAAAGTTTTGTGGCATCTTGTAGTTCTAACAAAAACTTATTTTGGTGTGAGCCTTCATGGATTACAACACTATTATGTTCCATGTGTCTGAGAATATTAATGCGAATAATCAGGAGCTGATACTAAACAAGTCCACCAGTCCTTAAGCTGCTGCTATGCTTCTGTGTTTATTTTTGTCATATGTATGGAAACAGACTAGTAAGACCACATACATGAAAACTGCTAAAGTGTAAGGGATTGATCCTTATCTATTCCTTAATGCCACTCATTGTGGTAGGGAAATATTGCCACTCTTTGCATCATGCCTTTGTCGAAGCAATAACTCAGGAGAAAAAAAGGACCTTGTGCAACTTCTGGGATTGTTAAGTAGACAGTTGGGATGTTCTGTGACTTCCCAACTTTCATATGCTGTGAATATAACTTCTTGTGGTCAGAGCCAGAGCAATATGAGAATCTCTGTCAACTGCTCTATGGTTGGGAAGGTGCTGACTGTATGATACTGATGAATAGTTATATTCGCTAGCATCAGATCCTCCTTTCTTCCTTTGATTCCCTTTTTTTAACAGTGAAGTCATCATGTTCATTGCTTTCATTCTAAAAGTACAGAATCTGGAAACTTCTTTGGAGTTGTGCAGTCTGAGAAACTTCAGCTTCATAATTTAAAATAAATCATTTATGTTTCTAGCCCCTATTGCGTATGAGATGAGGCTTGGGAATGGGACCAGGGAGGAGGAGACAACATTTATTTATTTATTTATTTACTTACTTACTTACTTACTTACTTACTTACTTACTTATTTATTTATTTATTTATTTATTTATTTATTTATTTAGAGGGTTTGTGCTGCCGCCTTCCTCGCCACAGCAATCTAAGGCAGCTCGCAAACATTGGCAAACCCATGCCTAAAACCGTTTAAAACTTAATATAGCAAAACTACCAAATACCAAATACAATAAAACCAAGTGTGAAAAACAGTCTAAAAACATTTTTAAAAACTCCCATTCCCGTTAAAAGAAGGATGTCTAGACAGGGATAGATGAGGCCTGGGGGCAAGGCTAGATGAGCCAGCAGGGCTGAGCTGTGGTGCCGGTTGATCCCAACACCTGCTGGCATAGCCAAGTTTTCAGAGCATTCCTAAAGGGCAGCAACTCTGTCTGGAGACGCAACTCAGGTGGCAGGAGGTTCCATAGGGCTGGAGTGGCTACCGAAAAGACTCTCCTTCTGGTCCTGGCAAGATGTGCTTCCTTAACTTACATACATGTAACATACATGTAAGAAGGGAAAATATTCCTCAGAACAGCTCAGAGATCAGAATAATACCAAGCAGTTAAGAATTATGACTTCTTAACTGCAGTGGCTCAAGTGGCTAAGACGCTGACTGGAAGGCAGGAGGTCAGCAGTTCGATACCTGAGTACTGCAGGACGGAATGAGCTCCCGTCTTTGTCCCAGCTCCTGCCAACCTAGCAGTTTGAAAGCAAGAAATTGCAAGTAGATAAATAGGGACCACTTCAGTGGGACCACTTCAGTGTTCCGTGCACTCCAGTGTCTAGTCATGCCTGCCACATGACCCCAGAAATGTCTGCAGAAGCAGAAAGAGTTGGCTCTTCGGCTTTGAAACAGAGATGAGCACTGAACCCTAGAGTCAGATACGACTGGCTTTCGAGCACGGGAAACCTTTACTAACCTTCTTGCATATGTGTTGTCTTCTCTAAAGTTCTTTGGTTCCTGTGTTTCTCTCCCTTACCTTGTTTGAAAAGAAGTTTTTGCAAGAAAACAATTTAAAAATTGTATGTATCTCATATCAAAGCAAGATAAACTGCAAATCTATCCAGGTTTGCTTAATAAATGTTTACTGTTTTTAAAGCGTAACACTCGGAGTTCTTTTCATTAGAGATTGGTGTGAATAAGGAGAGTTGCATGATGTTCTCTCTTGGTGTGAATAAGGAGAGTTGCATGATGTTCTCTCTAATACGGCCTTGATTTTCAGGTTTGATGACATTGACCTTCCATCTGCGGTGAAATACCTGATGGCCACTGACCCCAATCTACAAGTCCTTGGGGCTGCTTACATTCAGCACAAGTGTTACAGCGACTATGATGCCAAAAAACAGGTGAGGCAGGAAATAATGGACATGTGTCATGAAGGGAACATACCTGCCCAGAATCTGATTCTTTTTTTAAAGAGAACCAATGTTATTCACTATTGAGCCTCGCTTAAAGAATTACACTATCAGACAAGTATGATATTTCCTGAGCTTGGAAAAAATGTTGTTGTTTAACTATTAAAATCCCCCCAGGAGGTTTCTGAGAATTGAAAGTTCCCCCATCCCACCCTTCCAAAACCCTTTCCCAATTTTGAATAAACTAATATCCTGCATATTTGCAAGGGTAGGGAGAGGAAAGGTTATTTGTGCTGATAAAATAACAGATTGCTTTAGCTGGAGTGATGGGAATAGTAAACAGTGATTGGCTTTCTGTTCACTCTGATGTGTAGGTTTCTCCCTCTCTTACTACAGGCCCGCAGCCTTCAAGCCGTGCCCAAGCTAGTGAAGCTCTTCAATAGTCCCAACCAAGAGGTGCAGCGCCATGCCACAGGTGCCATGCGCAACCTTATCTATGACAATGCTGAAAACAAGCTGGCACTGGTGGAGGAAAATGGAATCTATGAACTGATGCAGACTTTGCGAGTGCAAGATGATGAATTACGCAAGAATGTAACAGGTGAGAAAATATTGCATAAGACACGTTGAAGGGCAGTGGGATTTGGGAGCACAAAGCTCTAGGTTGCCTTGGGAAAAGATAAAAGAGCTCAGATGTGTAATGAAGCAACTAAGGAGCCTTCCCTGTGCCAACCAGTGCAAAAAATAGTTTTGTTCTCACCCTGTAGCCTAGAGCAGGAGTGAGAGGAAGGTGTGGCCTTCCAAATATTGTCAGATGGCTGGTTTCTGTTGGTTAGAGTTGCAGTCTAACAACATCTAGTGGTTCATGAGTGCTCCACCTCTGGTCTAAAAGCTACATCATGTTATGACATATTCCAGCTGGGCTTCTCAAACAAAAGAAGTGTAATTTCCACTAGGACATTGCCGAAGATCACTTCCCTGTGAAAAGTCATTTTCTCCCCAATATTACATTGAGCATGCACTGGATTTTAGGTTTTCTTGTCTCTGCCCCATGGTTCAGTTCCCCTACTTAGAGAGCAGGTATTTCTAATATGATGGGCCTGATCCATGTAGGCAGTGATCAGATATTGCAGTGGGGAAGAAATCAAGTTGTTTTGTTGAAGGGGCATGTGCAACTGATTTTGAAACAAATCCACCAACTTTGCATTTTATTTTATGTTACATATTTGAGACTCTCAGATACTATCACCTTCTTTGAAATCTCTCCTGAGCTGAGACTGGAGTGTTAGCATATTCACAAAATAAACCTAGGTAAGCATCACTAAACCTTAGCATGTGAGCAGATGGATCATGGTGGGTACTCTATGTGAGAGTTGTAAGAGGGATACCAAATCAGTGTGTGCAGAAAATAGAGATAAATGTGGGTGGGTGAAGATGAGGACAAGCAAGGAGTGTAAGACATTGCTCTAGGACATTGGTGGTGAACCTATGGCATGCATGTCAGAGGGGGCACTCAGCCTTCTCTGTGGGCACACATGCCATCACCCCAGCATAGAGTTTGCCCCACCCCTCTGCCCAGCAGCCCAATGGCACTCCCTCCCTTCCCCCAGCACAGAGTTCACCCTGCCCTTCTATCCAGCAGCCCAATGGGGGCACTGTCTCCCTCCCCCAGCACAGAATTTGCCCTGCCCCTCTGCAGCACAGATGGCAGCCTGTTGGATTTGGGCACTCGGTCTCTAAAAGGTTTGCCATCACTGCTCTAGAAGGTTTGCAAGTGCCTTTGTGTAGGGCATGAGATGGAGCATTGAATAGAGAGATCCAGGGAACAGGAGAGATTACATGAGCTTCTCTTACAAAACATCCTGTCTAATCCTGCCCAACAGGCTCCAATTGTCTAATCTAATACCAGGGCTAATGGGAAAGTTAGGGCTAGGGGCTAAGATGCAATGAGCTTTACCGCTTATTATAAGCATGATGGAGTCTGTGAAAAGGGTTTTTATCTGAATACAGTTGGAAGATGGTAAGAGTAATCCCCAGACGTAACTGCCGAAGGCACATTTTATCCTTTGCGTGAGCCTCGTACTGGTGGCACAGGTAGAGAAGGAGGAAGAGAGACCAGCTTGCCTCCATTTCTGCTGCTGCGTGTGTTTGTACACATATATGAATGCATTTGCTTGCCCAAACTGATTTCTTACATATTGCCAACCTCATGACAAAAATGTAACTTGCTGTACATGTCTCCTCTCCTGAGTACAAGATATTCTGCTAAGGATCTTCATGTGCAAAGTATTAAACATGTAAGCCCACTGGTTGTCTAGCGTGTCTCATATTAGAAACTGTGTATACATACATCCAGTGGCTTAGTGGTTAAGACGCTGGACTTGATGACTGGAAAGTCAGCAGCAGGTGAGCCATTTGAGACGTGAGACATACGTGTTAACCCGTGGCTCCGAAAAAATGGGGCCTGCGCAGATCGCTTATGCGCAGGTCGCTTTCCACGCATGCGTGGAAGTGCTACGCCGCTTGCGCAGCCCCAGCGCAAGCGGCGTAGCGCTTCCACGCATGTGTGGAAGGGTTTTACACTTGTGTAGAACCCTTCCACACATGATGGAAAGCGTTTCCCCCCGCTGCCAAATTACGGGGTGGCTTATGACGTCGATCAGCGTCAAATTCCATGGTAATCCCGGACAAATCGGGATGGTTGACAGGTATGACGTGAGTGCTGCACAATGGAGTGAGTTCCTGTCATCTGTCCCAGCTCCAGGGGCTGCAGTGGCTCAGTGGTTAAGAAACTCACCTTGTTAGCTGGAAGGCTGGCAGGTCAGCAGTTCAAGACCCAGGTACTGCATGACAGATTGAGTGCCCGTCTCTGTCCCAGCTCTTGGGGACATGAAAGGAGCTTCATTTGGGCATTCCATGAGCAGAGTTTCTCCAGCAAAAAATCCTTTCAACCCAGAATAACTTCTGACACAAAATTATTATTATTATTATTATTATTATTATTATTATTATTATTATTATTATTATTATTATTATTATTATTATTATTATTATTATTATTATTATTATTATTATCCCAGCTCCTGCCAACCTAGCAGTTAGAAAGCAAGAAGTTGCAAGTAGATAAATAGGTACTGCTTTGGCCGGAAAGGCAACAGCGTTCCGTGCACTCTCGTGTCTGTTCATGCCTCCCACATGACCATGGAGACATCTGCAGATGCAGACAGTGCTGGGTCTTTGACTGTAAATGGATACAGATACGACCAGCTTTCGAGCAAGGAAGACCATGACCTTTAACTTTTAGACATACACCCTTCCTATCAAAGCCACAGTGTCCCCTTTCCATTCAGCACTTTATATCACTCCTAAATGTCAGTACTCTATATACTGATACTGTAGTTTGTTTCACAGAACAGCCAGTATGGCTGTTGGAAGCAGAGTCTTCAGTCTACTGGATGACCCCAAATTCCCAGCATTGGGAGAATCATTGTTTCCTAATTTCTGATTACTGTACCTGCCTTTTAGGACAGAACACCCCCTAGTCCAGGGGTTCCAACCTTTTCAAGGTGAGGGCCGGGCCATGCTCCCTCAGACAGCTTCGGGGGCCGGGGGGCCATTTTGCCCTACCTGCCACACATAGCACTTCCTCAGAGGCGGTGGGGCCCCCACATGAAATGGTGTAGTGGGCCACATCAGGCCTCAGGCCATAGGTTGAGAATCCCTGCCCTAGTCAAATGTTACCTTGTGTTATCCATTTTCTTCCTCTTTTTCTTTGAGTGAACATGTAGTTTGCTCTTGGCAGTTCTAATGACAAATATGGATCTATGCTTGCTTGAGAAATATATTAAAAGCACCTATTGGCCCTATTAAAGACATGAGATAGTAGGTGGGGAAAATAATTTGAGACTCTTAACAGACCAGCTGCCACTCCTCTGGCTAGAATGTATTAGGAGAGAGAGCTTCAGAGGCAGCCACTATCCTGTTTGGGCCATTTTCTGGGGCTCGTGTCTCCTGTCCTGCTCAGAGCTAAATGAGGCTAATGCCTGACTGAGCCTTTCTCTTCTTTGCAGCGAAACATCCCTGTAATGGTGAGAGCATTACAGAGCTTGGGTTCACACAAGTTTCTACATGGTCTCTTGACACAACCAGTGCCTGTTTACCCTTTTCTTCTCACAGAGCTATTTAGCCTCAGCTTGTTAGTCAAACAGCTCATTTAGATAGTTAACTGACATATGCCTTGCACTCAGCATCTTTGAAGACCCCTCTGAAATTAACAGAGTTTGCAAATACAGTACTGTATATATTTGTAGAATGGGCCCTAATGGGTTTATACCACGGGCCATATTGGCTGAGGAAGTCTCCGACCTGTTTCTAAAAGGTACATTTTATGTGCTTGCAAATTCAGTACTTCTATGATTGTGGTCTTTGCATAGAATGAAATTTCCAGTTCATATACAGTACAGTACTTTCACCACAAATAAGCTTCAGGCTTTCAAATTTAGGGGCCTTTCTACGTATTCTGGAAAGTTAGGAAGAATTTCACAAAAGGGGCACTTCTGATGCTGAAAATACGCATTGTTGTTTTTAGGTTGCTGAAGGTTTGTATTTGGGATTTAAATAAGGACTGAAACAAATACAGTTCTTAATCTTATTTTATTCCTTATAGTAATTGCCATGAAGGCACTTGTATGCTCCTTGATTTGTTATTTTTATCTGTTTGGAGCTAGTTAATTGCTTAGCAGGATTTAAAGAAGATTTTAGAAGTGGTTGATTGATATTTGCTTTGTTACATTGATTTTCCAATTCATTGCAGCTGCACTTTAAATAGCATATTGTGGGAGTCTGCAGGCTTGCTAGTCTGATGGTTAAGAGACAGCTGTATGAAAATGTGAACAGCTTCTATGAGATGCCTTGAATATGTAAAGATACCCAAAGCCCTGGAAGCAGGGGCCTTGGTGACACTACAGAAGTCCCACAGAAATCAGCAGATAGTAGGCTTCATGTCAACAGAGATTCAGTGCAGCAAATATTTAAGGGAAGTAGTCAGATGAGAGAGTTCACTTGGGTGGCTTTCAAGAAAATCAATCTGTCTTAGCCTGGTAATAGGAGTAAGCCACTTTGACATTTTTGTAACTTTTCAGGTGGTGATTATTGATGAGAATGCTCTAGAGCAGGGTTCTGTAATCTTGGCTCTCCAGATGTTCTTGTGCTTCAATCCCCAGAGGTCCTGATCAGCAGGTGCACTGACTTGGGCTTTTTGGAATTGAAGTCCAGGAACACCTGGAAAGCCAAGTTTGCAGATCCCTGCTCTAGAGCAATGGTTCCCAATGTGGGGCACATGCCCCACAGGGGTACTTCAATTCCCAGAAGCCTAAGTCAGTACATTGGCTGATCAGTGCTTTGGGGAATTGATTTAGGTTTCTGGGAATTGATGTCCAAAAACCAAAAACACTGTTCTAGAGCAAGGGTTTCTCAACCTTTGGGCCCCAGGTGTTCTTGGACTTCAGTTTCCAGAAGCCCAAGTCAGTACATCTGCTGATCAGGACTACTAGGAATGGAAGTCCAAAAACATCTGGGGGCCAAAGGTTGAGAAAGCCTCCTCTAGAACAGGGTTCCCCAAACCTGGCTCTCCAGATGTTCTTGGACTTCAATTCCCAGGAGCCTTAATCTTCAGGTGTGCTTACTTGGGCTTCTGGTAATTGAAGTCCAAGAACACCTGGAGAGCCAAGTTTGAGGAACCTTATAACTCTAATTCCAAGCCTAGAACTCATTCCGAGCTGAGTTTCACCAGGTCCTCTCATTGCTAACATTCCCAAAATTGGATCTCTTCAGTGAGGCCTTGAGAGATATCTTGCCTCAAGTATAAATTTTGCCCAGATGTCTTTTAAAGCTTTGTTGCAATATGGTGTTTTACCCTTTATTTTCCAGTTGTATTAGCTTTTTATGTCAAGATTTTTATTTTATGGATGGATTGAATATGTTTTTTCCCCTTCATTTGAATTATGTTAATAAGTCACTCAGAATGACTCATGCTAAATGGACAGGGTTTAAATATATAAATAAGTAACCAAAATAAATCAGTGTCAGGTCGTCCAGGATGTGGCGAGTTACAAAAGAAACTAGTCGGAATATCAATAGCACTGCTTTGCATAGGAAGGACCCCTCACCCCTCACTTGTTACTGTAATGCAATTGCCATTTTCCTTCAGCATTACCTATTTTAGCAACTTCTCAAATTGGCAGTAGAGAAATGAATGAATGAAGTTCAATAGCATGTGGAGGGCTACACATTCCTGGGCTGCTCTAATGCCTGCCATTTTGCTGTCAGTTATTCCATCTCACAGTGAAATGTCACTGTGAACGGTGCCTCAGTTGTCCACTTGCAAAGCTAAAAGGTAAAACAATCTACCGTATTTTTGGACCATAAGACACACCTGACCATAAGATCCAGTTTTCAGAGCAGGAAAAAAATTAATACTGTATTTTGCACCACCAACAAGTGGTGGTGCTGCAGGGGAAATGGGCAGGCAGGCCAATTGCACTGAGGAAGGAAGTGATACTCTAGCCTAGCCTCTTGCTCTCCATTCAAACAGGAAGCATGTTTTTCCCCTCCATTTTGTCCACGTGGAGTAGAGACAAAGGCATCAAGGTAAGTGAAACCCTTTCTTTTTAAGCACAGGTTTGGTTTTCCACTTAAATGCATTGGGAACATACAAACATAAAACTTCTGAATACAAGAAATTTATTTCCAATGCATTTAAATGGGAAATTGTGATTTTTGCCCTCTAGTGGCCACTTGTTTTTCATATGTTTCCCCCCCTGCCCCGGAACAGCTGAGTAGCGGGGTCTTCGGCCAGCTGCGACTCTTGTAAAATATCCATTTACAACAGCCACAGCTGGCCAAAGGCCAGCATTTGGATTGTAAGACGCACCCTCATTTTCTCTCCACTTTTGGGGGATTAAAAGTGCGTCTTATGGTCCAAAAAATACGGTACCTCATCTCATTCATTGTGAAGATATGTAAGGTGCCATTTATGAAGTACTTTGTACAGTAGTTATGATGAAAATCATTATTATGTTGAGCATGTCTAACATGAGGATAATTATCATCATCCCGCTTAGCAGTAAAATAGTTGTACTGCTAGTAGACTCCTTGAAGGTATCGTGAGATCCATCAAAAGAGAAGTTAGTCCAGTTTTGCTAATCCATGAATTCTGCCGCGGTGATGCTACTTTATCTTCCATTTCTTGCTGATCTACAGGCATCTTCTGGAATCTGTCTTCCAGCGATACTCTGAAGGACCGCCTGGCCCGTGACACCCTGGAACAGATTACAAACCTTGTCTTGACCCCTCTCTCTGGTTCAGGAAGTGCCGCAATAATCCAACAAAATGCTTCTGAAGCAGAAATCTTCTACAATGCCACTGGCTTCCTCAGGTCTGGTTCAAATTAAGAGAATGTGTATTTCATGTTATTGGATCCTGAGGAGAGACCTAACAAAACAAAACTTGGTAGGAGAATCCTGGGTAAAGCTATATTTGAAAAACATGGAGGTCCAGAATTCCACATTTTAAAAACTTACCTGGCAAAAGCAGGTATAAGCAGCTCACATTGTAAGCTGGTCTCCAGATACTGGAGCTCCATTCATGCTTGCTTATCCCTTCCTTTCTTTAATGCATAACTCATTCATGTGATATTAGTGAGCAGCTCTCAAATGGCTTACATCTAGGTCAGGATCAAAGGATGGAATAAGGCTAATAATCAATACCTTGCACTTCTATCTCTCTGACCAGAATCCACACTGAACCAACACTTCTAATTTAACATGAAGTTCCATATTCATTGGAGGTGCCAGTGAACAGCCCCGGGGATATCTATGATAGACTGTAACATGAGCCACTGTGACTGAAAGAGAAAGCATCCCTTTTTCTGTGCATAAATTTGGTTTGGCTGCCTAAGGCAGGGAGATTGTACCAAGAAAATGTTCACCTGTCCCTATTCGGCTACCAGGTTAAGAAGAAAATTTTGCCTTATAATTTATTTGTTTGTGTTGTGTTGTGTATCTGTAATACTTGTTTACTGTCTGATTTAATGTCAAAGCACTACTCGTAGCAGTGAACAACACGTACGTATCAAAATAAAACCACAGTTAAACCTCGCATAAAGAGTGCTTCGCTTAGAGACTAACTCGCTTAAAGAGCAGAATTTTTTCTGAATGGTTGCCTCGCTTAACAACTAAAACCAACCAAAAACTCGTTTAACAACTAAATCGGGGTTCGCAATCACACACACACATACACACACACCAGAAGTCACATTTGGTCACTTACAATGGTGTTTTGCTTAAAGAGCAAACTCGCTTAAAGAGCAATCCCGTGGAACGCATTATGCTCTTTAAGCGAGGTACCACTGCATAATGATAAAACATTGGCCGTAATAAAGAATTTGATTTGATAAAACAGACAAACATTACAATAAACATCATAAAAGTTAATAAAGACCCCATACACCCAGGTGGCAGCAAATGACAGCATACAAATTATTATTAATAAGGAATAAATTCACGGGAAAATGAAACCAAAAATTATAATTCCACTTACTGAGGGAGAATTTCAGTAAAGGCCTCTTTGTAAAGGAAATTTTCTAGCAATTTTGTAAAGGTCTAAAGCAGTGGTTCCCAATGTGGGGTCCATGCTCCACAGGGGGACTTTGATTCCCAGAAGCCAAAGCCAGTACATTGGATGATCAATGCTGTGGGGAATTGATTTAGGCTTCTGGGAATTGAAGTCCAAAAAACAAAAGTTGGGAAACACTGGTCTAAAGGGACATAGCCTGGCAGATCTCCACCAGGACATCATTTCAAGCATAAGGGGCTATCACCAAGAAGGATCTCCTCCTGGTATCCTCCTGCCTTTCTCGAGGTGGCTACCCTCAGCATCATAGTTGAAGAGGATCTTGTGGAACTGGAGTTATTTCTATGGGAGAGTCACTGTCAGCTAGGAAGGTCCCAATCAGTGTAGGGCTTTGTATATCGGTACTGTACAAGCATCTTGATTCTGGCATGGAACACACAAGCAGCTAGTGCAGGCATATAGGATCATATTTAGTTATTTCTGTAATAAGTCTGACAGCTGCATTTTGAACCCGTTGAAGTATCCTACAAGTCTCAAAGGCAGCCCCACATAGAGAGCATCAGCGTAATCTATTTTAGGAATTACCAATCTGTGGACCAAGGGAGTCATGGATCTCCCTTCCAGTTGGGTGGAGGTGGGCAGATGAGCTTGGCCACTTTATGATAACCTATGCCTTTGTGCCACCCCTACAGGAATCTCAGCTCTGCCAGCCAGCAAACCCGGCAGAAAATGCGTGAGTGCCATGGGCTGGTGGACTCCATGATCAATTATGTTAACAGTTCACTGGAAGTTGGGAAGTCAGAGGACAAGGTATTGTTTTGATTTATACTTCACAAGGCTTGAGTTCATGCAGTAACTATGGTGGAGAAATGCTCATGGCACATGTTCCCATCGTCCATTTGGGATTTCTCCTTAGCCACTAGTCTTCTGTTGTGTTATCTATCATGAAATGTCTATCACGTCTCTGTTTTAGGCTGGAATTATCATTTCATTCTCTAGGGCACAATCCATACCTGTCAACCATCCCGATTTGGCCGGGATTACCACGGAATTTGACGCCGATTGACATCACAACCCGTCCCGCGCTGCCAAAACCCCGTAATTTGGCAGCAGGAGAAAATGCTTTCCACGCATGCGTGGAAGCGCTCCGCTGCTTGTGCAGCCCCTATGCAAGTGGCGGAGCGCTTCCACGCATGCGTGGAAGGGTTCTACACAATTGTAAAACCCTTCCACGCATGCGTGGAAAGCGACCTGGGCACAAGCGATCTGCGCAGGTCCCATTTTTTCCGGAGCCGCAGGTTGACAGGTATGGCACAATCATGTCCTTAAGCCCCTGAGGAATTTGTTTCCTGCAGCTGCTTGGTTGATCCCTGTCAGGTAGTGAAAAATTATATGAATGCCTTGTCTTATAGTAACTAGTATGGTCCAGTGGTTAGAGCAGGGGTGCCCAAACAACAATTTTTCAATGGGAAAAACCACTTAGCAAAAAATAATAATTGTATGATGCATCCCATAAGGAAAATCGCTATACAGTATGATGCATGTATCATATAACAATTGTTTTGTACAACAACGAGCCCCATGGAACGGATTAAAATCATTGTATGAGGTACCACTGTATTTTCAAACTCTGTAGTTGACCCTCTGTCTCTACCAATATTTGATAAATTTTACATATTAATATTTTCCTTTTTTATTTTATTCATTGAACTCCCATCTTTTAATTCTATTAATTCTTCCACTTTGTAAACGCTCTACATTTCCCCATATATTTCTAACCAACTTTCTATTTTATGATCTAAAAAAATAAAATCTAATTTAAATGGAAGCAAAAATCTGATTTATCTTCAAGGAATCCTAGTAAGGAAAACATTGAGTTTTGTCCATCCTGATGAGAAACAGAGTGATTATCATTTTCAAATTGAGGACTCTTTCAGTGTTTAAATGCAAAGCACAAAACACTTTTTGAGGTATGGTTGGTAATCACAGAGAGTGAGATTAGGACTGGGGAGATCTGAGTTTGAACCTTCTCTCAGTCATGGAGTGTATTCTGGCTCAGCCACTACATTCTGTTAATTTAGCACACAATTTTTTTGTAATGATAGATCACAGTACTTTATACTTAGAAAACTCTTTAAAAGGTCAATTTGATAACACGCTGTTGTTGTTGCTGCTGCTAATCTGCTATTGGTAAGAACAATGAAATCTAGACCCACTTCTTTAAGTTTGGTCCTCTTCCAAACTTTTGCTCAAGGCATCCTAATAGAAGAGTCAAACACAAATCAAAATCTATAAAGTACAAATACTTACATCTACACATAACATAACTTTATCATACACCCGTCCTTGGTGGTGCGCACGAGGCGCTCTATCTGGCCGTTTGTTGCCGGGTGGAAAGGGGCGGAGGTGATGTGCCGAATGGCGTTGATCTCCGTGAATGCCCTGAACTCAGCGGACGTGAAACAACTAGCGTTATCGCTAATTAGGGTGTCGGGTATACCGAACGTGCTAAAGACCCTCCGCAAATGCTTCACCGTCGTTGCTGAAGAGGTGCTCGTAACTGGAATTACCTCCAACCACTTGGAGTAAGCATCCACCACGAGGAGAAAAAGTGTCCCTCTAAATGGCCCCGCGAAGTCGATGTGCACCCGCGACCATGGCCCCTTTGCCGCGTCCCATTCCCTGTGCGGCAGACGCGCCTCTTCGGGTCGGGAGCATTGGCATCTCTCGCAAACGCCCACCATGTGCTCGATGTCGGCATCTAATTGGGGCCAGAAATAGCTCCTGGCCAGAGCCTTGGAGCGCACAATCCCAGGGTGGCTGACGTGCAGCAGTTTGAGCACCCTAGGCCTCAGGGATTCGGGGACTACCACCCGCTGGCCCCACAGAAGGCACCCCCTCTCTATGGACAACTCTAGCCTCTTCCTGAAAAAAGGGGCGAACTCTGCCGCCGGGGAGGACGCTGGCCACCCTTTTTGCACCCAGGAGCTGACTAGAGCAAGCGTTTTGTCCTTGCCGGTCGCCTTGGTGATGTCTGCGGGTACAATGGGGGGGCGAATCTAAGACCTCTATCAGGAGCACCGGGCGGTCTCGTTCTTCCTCGCCCACGATGCTGCTAGCGTTGGGGAGGGGAGACCGCGACAGGGCGTCCGCGTGGCTTATCTCTTTTCCCGGTCGGTACACTAACGCGTGCTGATACGCGTTTAAGAAGATGGCCCACCTTAACATCCTAGGGGACAGGATGTGAGGGGTGGGTTTGTCTGCGGTGAAAATGCCTAGCAGGGGCTTGTGGTCGGTCACTATGGTGAAAGGGCGGCCATAGAGGAAATCGTGGAACTTTCTGGTCCCCGCGATTATTGCAAGCGCTTCCCTGTCTGTTTGAGCGTAGTTTCGTTCCGCTTGGGACAGGGATCTGGAGTAGAATGCTACCAGGGCCTCTCTCCCGTTCTCCAACACGTGGCACAGCACCGCCCCCACCCCCACTGGGGATGCATCACATATCAGAACCACTGGTCTCTTGGGGTCAAAATGGGTGAGAATGGCGTCAGACGCTAGGAGTTGTTTCAGGTCACTGAATGCCTTCTCCTGGCTCTCGCCCCACTTCCACGCCTCATCCTTCTTAAGTAGCTTGTGAAGCGGCTCTGCTACCGATGCCTTCCGCGGCAGGAAGGAATGGTAAAAGTTTAAGAGCCCTAGGAACGACTGCAATTCGGGCTTGGAGGTGGGGCGAGGGGCATTTCGAATGGCGGCTACCTTTGATTTGGAGGGTTTGATTCCCTCGGGGGTCACCCGGAAACCTAAGAACTCAACCTCTTTGGCGAAGAAAACGCATTTGTCTCTCCGCAACCTCAACCCCGCCTTTTCGAACACCGCCAGCACTTTGTCCAGCCTTTCAGCCAACTCCTCCTCGCTCCCCCCGTTATCAACACGTCATCAAAGTATGGCAAGACCCCCTCCAGTCCCTTTAAGAGGCGTTCCACGAGCGACTGGAAAATACCCGGCGCCGAGTTCACGCCGAACTGTAGGCGCGTCACCTGGAACGCCCCCTTATGAGTGACTATTGTTTGCGCAGCAGCTGCAGCTGGGGTTACTGAGAGTTGCTGATAGGCTTGCGCTAGGTCAAGTTTGGCGAAACACTTTCCCCCATGTAACCTGGCCAACAGGTGGCTGACTACCGGCACTGGATACGCATTTGGGTGGATCGCCTTATTAATGGTGCACTTATAATCAGCGCAAATGCGAACCTCCCCGTTGGCCTTTAGCGCAGTTACAATCGGAGTTTCCCACTCCGCGGAATCAACAGGAACAAGAATCCCCTGGCCCACCAATTTGTCCAGTTCCGCTTCTATCTTGTCCTTTAGTGCGAAAGGCACTCTGCGCGGCTTGAGTCTGATAGGGCGGACCTCCGGGTCCAGGTCGAACGCTACTGGGGGTCCCTTGAATTTTCCGAGTCCTTTCTTGAAAACTTCGGGGTGCACGTCACACACCTCCTGTATTGGGTCAGTCCCGACGGCATGCACCCCCCCCCCATGAACAAACCCAGGGGCTTAAACCATTGAGTCCCGAGGAGGCTGCAACTTCCCCCCTTTAGAACAACCAGGGGAAGTTCCGCGGCGTGTTGCTTGTATTGGACCTTGAATTTTCCAACCCCCAACACCAGAATGCTATTTCCCTGCACGTCCCGCAGCGTGGACCTCAACGCTTTGAGCTTAGGGCGCACGTGGGGGGAAATTCCCAAGAACTCCCGCTGGGACATAATTGAGTAGGAAGAACCCGAGTCTATCTCCATCCTAACGGGGGCCCCTTGCACCAGTACCTCGACAAAATAACGTGGGCGTCCCAAGGACACGCTGTACACGGGGGCCTCGTCGCTGCTGTCGTCGGAGATGCGGCCTACGCCGTCCTGCTTCCTCGCAGTCCAGGCGCCCTCCTTGGTCTTCGGCGGCCGGTCTGACGGGCCTTTCTGGTCTCTGCGCCACCGTCTGCAGACCTTGGCGATGTGTCCCCGGTGTCCACAGTTGTGGCACTCGGCCTTCCGGAACGGACACTTGATGCGGTCATGGGCTGCTCCACAGCCGTCGCAGCGTCGGCCGTCCTTCCGCACCTTCCGGACGTCCTCATCGTCGCTACTCTCCGTGGACGATTTCGGCGTGTGCCTGGCCGCCTGCACCGAGCCCGCTGCCTTGTCGGGCTGTGGGAGCCTTTCTCTGAACCCCTTGACTCCGGCCCTGGTGGCCTCCGCGGCCTGGGCCGCCTTCACGACCTCACGTAGCGTCGGGGGCGGCTCCTGGTTCATCAGTTTCCGTTGAACCTCTTCATCCCACAGGCCGCACAGCAAGCGGTCCCTGAGGGTGATTTCCAGATTTTCCCACTTGCATGGGCCGGCGGCCAACCGCAGGGCCGCTGCAAAAGCGGCGATGGACTCACCAGGCGCTTGAACTCTCTTCCAGAACGCGTCTCGAGCCGAAAACATCGAGACCGTGGGCTGGAAATGGTCGTGCATCACCTTCAGAAGCTGTTTGGCCGTTAGCTCGCTCACTTTCTTCGGTGCTACTAGGTCCACCAATACTCGTTTGGCGGCATTTCCCAGCATCCGAGTGAGGATGGCCCTCTTCTTTCCCTCATCCGTAATGTCGGACACCACCAGCGTATCTTGGAAGTCCATTTCGAAGAGCTCCCAGTCTTCCGGCTTGTTGATGTCGAAACCGGCATGTGTCTTGGTCTCGTGGGAAGCCATATCCCATCCTCGTCGCCAATTTAGTGTATGAGAACCAAGACAAAGGAACAGCGAAGGATTGGCTTAACACATCTTTATTGCATGGTGGTCAGGGGGAACATGAGGTAATGGCGGACGAACAGCTCAATATATACGGTGGTTATACATTTGAATGTGGCTCCACGATAGCCCATTGGCTACCGTTGGCGTGACGTCATTTCTGGTCACACCCTTCTTGTCCAGGTGAGGTAGTGGCGGGAATCTTCCCGCGCTGTGGTTCTTTGGGGAATTGGGACCTGTGAGCTGGGCGCTCGCTATTGCCACCAGGTGGTCATTAGCTCGCGTCCTAATTGCAACGGGTTAGATTGATATATATGTTAAAGGCATAGTATTGAGAACACAAAGCATAGTATTGAGAACACATGATATATATGTTAAAGGCATAGTATTGAGAACACAACAACCAGTGTTTCCCAACCTTTGGCTTTTAGACTTCAATTCCCAGATGCCTAAGTCAATACCCCAAATCACTGATCAGCTAATGTACTGATTTAGGCTTCTGGGAATTGAAGTCTGCCTGTGGGGTGTGTGCCTCATATTGGGAACCACTTGTCTAGACCAATTATTAAAAGTAAAGACATACAATCTTTTGAACCACTTGCCTCAGGGGGATTAAGAGCAAATGCTTTATAGCACACAGCAAGTTATAAACAGATAGTTTTAAAGATATCCCGCTTGCTGTGCCTACAGAGTGTGGAGAACGCAGTCTGTGTGCTGCGCAACCTCTCCTACCGTCTGTACGATGAGATGCCTCCATCAGCACTCCAGCGGCTGGAAGGCTACAAGAGGAGTGACGGGGCTACTATGACGAGTGAGCTGGTGGGATGCTTCAGCCCACAGAGCAGGAGGGCACGAGAGGTGAGAATGGGATGCCTGGGGTTGTGGGAGAGGACCAAGTGGGCCATGGTAGCCCTTGGTTTGGAGGATGGGACATTATGGAGAGGATAAAGCCAAGTGAGCCCATCAATGGGGTGGGGTTGGGAGCTTCACTGAGAAAACTGCAGGCTTTATGTGTTCCAGGGTTCACCAGATATCATCCCCAGAACCTGTTTTCAGTATTACAGTTCAGGTCACATGCACGGGTTTATGAATATATCCGTAAAGCATGTGCGGAGTACATTTTCCTCAACATTGGCTATTGTCTGTGAGTTCTCAGTATCACTGATTAGTGGAAGAGATTTCTTCTGCACAATCTTGAGCCTCAGTAACTCTTTTTGTGAATTTCAAGCACTAGAATAGAAATTATTTTTGGATATATAAACTAGACCTTGCCAATAGCAGCTCTGTATCCAATATTTTTCCATTGATTGACTTGTGAGGAAAAAATAGCCATAAGGTAGAAGAGATTCACAGATTATGAGACGAGTGAAATTCTGAAAGAGATACTGAATTACTACCAACTTAAAGTAGATATTAGATGAGAAGAACAGAGGATCCAAGGCACAGGATTAGGGCCACCAAGAAGCCATGACAGAATTGAAGTCTGAGGGAGATACCAGGAAAGGCTGTAGGTACAAGAAGGTCCCTTAGAGCCACAATATGTGGCTGTGTTAATCGTCTTTTCCCTTTCCCTCCTAGCTCCATGCGAACTCCGATATTGTAACTTTCGCAGAAGTCTCTAAAGATCCAAAGGGGATGGAGTGGCTCTGGAACCCCCAGATTATCGGCATCTATAACCGGCTGTTACAAAAATGCGAGCTGAACAAGAACACCACAGAAGCAGCTGCAGGGGCTCTTCAAAACATCACTGCAGGAGACAGGAGGGTAAATCTCACTAATGATGCTGGGGTATTTTTGGTCCTCTGGAACAATTGAATACTCAGCATAGGCCTTGTCAGACCACCGTTATTGTATTCAGATTCACACAGAGTGGAAAGGCTGGCAAAAAAACAGAATTAGATTTATAATGAATTTACCCCCTGACACAAATAGCAATTTACTATCCATTGGTGCAGTATTGTATTGAGTAGATCTATCCATTGAAGAAGCTTAGCTGGATAGCCCAGTGGTTTCGGTATTTGGCTGCAGAGCTAAGTATTGGGAGTTTGATTCCCCAGTGTGCTTCTCTCCCTGTGAGACTTAATCCTCCCTTACAGCTCTAGTGTCGCCCTTGCCCAGGGCCGATGGCTCGGGTCTCTCCAAGAGCAGGTTCCAGGCGGCCTCAACTCCTCAGTGTGCTAAACCCAGTCATCTCTCCTTCTCCCCTGCTTCCCTCCGCCCGGGCGTCCTTCAGGGCAGCCTTCGTGCTGAGGCTGCAGGAGGGGGACCCAGGTCGGGGCTTGCCAGACAGGGCATGAGGTGAGCGTGCACAAGGGTGCAGGGTGGCAGACAAGCCTTCAGCCCTGGGAGGAGGAGGAAGGACTTGCCTTCTTAGTAGACGTGCAGTTTTGAATAGCAAACCTAGGAGGCTGCTTTGGCGATGCAAAGCTTTTTTCATCCTTTGATCAGATAGTAAACAAGACAAAGAAACATTGTTGCACCTTAAGGACTAACTGATGCATTTTAATGTTACCTTTCATGGATCAAGTCCGCTTCATCAGACAAGGGTGTCGTGCGTGTTCGTGTGTTGCCCCTCCTGAAAAAATATTTGCCCCCACTCCCCCATCTAGAATCCTGGCTATGGCCCTGTCCCAGCATAGAATGACCAGTGGCCATGCTGGTTGAAGGGGAAAAGTCTGGGAATTGTAGCTGAGAAAGTAACTTTTCTTAGGTCTGCTTCCAGTGTGCTAAAACCATATGGGGGGGGGGAGACCTCTTTGGACAAATGTCCTTTGGTTGGATGGTTTTATTGGGGTCTGAGTAGAGATTGTTGTTTGAGATTGCCCTTCCTATTTGAGAAGAGAAATGTTGAGGGTAGGTTGGTGGAAAAACAGTAAAATCTGTTTGAGGGAGAAAGATGTGACAGGGCCTGTTTTGAAGCTACATACAACTAAGATGGAAATGATTAATACCCAGCAGCCCATTAAGCACAGGGAGTAAATCAGTGAAGGGAAGATGTTAGTCAACTCTTGTCTTGAAGTCTCTAAATGCTTACTGAAGCATAAATATACAACTATAGATATTTTATGATTTGGAAAGGCACCTACTGGGAGAAGGGTCAGCCAAGAGTCAGCACTTACTCAGCACTCTTCCCTTTACTTGTTTTCTGTTTTCAAATGAGGGGAAACTTTTTTTTAACCTGCTCTTGTCTATGCTGCACTGCAGCACTAAAACAATGTGGAAATCTGGCATAAGCAAGCATGATAAATGAAACATATACAGAAGCACACATCAGTTATTGGAGGATATGGGAACTTGCGTATATTTCTGCTAGACCTGTCTGATCCAGCATTGCGTTCTCATAATGGCTAGCTTGATGCTGACAAGAGAATATGGGCACTACAGCAACATGTATCACTTATGTTCCCGAGCAGCAGATCTTGAGAGGCATATTCCAATAATTAGCCACATTTACTAGCAGTCTCGCTCGCACTGTGTACATTCCAGTTTCTAATCTCAAAGCCGTGTTGGAAATACTGCAAGGGGACTGTAAAATTGTCCTAAGAAACTTTGATTGCGTGACCTCAAGTGGATTTATGTTTGAGTCAAAATACAGAGGGGATCCATACAACATTTGGGAAAGCGACTTCGCTGAAAAAAGTCTAAGGGCCGCAACTACATTATGCCCACCTTTCCTCCGAAGGAAGTTTTGTATAGTAGCCGCATTTTTTTTTTTTTTTTGCTTTAGAAGCTAAATACATTGTATGTAACTTCCTGCACCCATTAGCCTGAAATATCACTCCTAAGTAGCTGTGATGAAGGACCTGCTCTAGTATCTGATGGTTTAAATGCCATCGATGTATTTGGGCTTTCTGACAAAAGCCATTATTTTCGTTTTCGAATAATTAACCACAAGTTGGTTTTGAGAGCAATACTTAGCAAGCGAACACAGGGCCCTGCGTAACCCCACTTGTGTTCTTGAAAGCAGAACTGTATCGTCTGCATAAAGTAGGATTGGGACATGTTTGCTGTCTAATTTGGGTGGATGGTGATCCCTGCATTGTAAGTACTCGATGATATCATTGATGTATATATTGAATAAGGTTGGTGCTAAGACACAGCCCTGTCTAACTCCTCGACTTGTTTTTATAGAGTTTGACAGATGTCCCTGCTCACTGCACTTCACCCTTATACTTGTGTTACCATGAATCGCCTTTATAAGAAACAATAATCGTTGGTCAATGGATGCTTTCTCCAGTTTCTCCCATAGTAGAACTCTTGAGACAGTATCAAAAGCATATTTCAAATCAACAAATGCTGCATATAAAGATACAGAGGAATTTGAAGAATATTTGTTAATAAAGTAATCAAGGACTGACTACACAATGATCAAGCGCAGAGCGGCCTCCTCTAAACCCACCTTGTTCATCGGCTAATAACTTAGTATCCTCAACCCAGTCTTGGAGCTTCCCTAGAAGATGGCTTGCATAAAGTTTACTAAGGATGTTCAGGAGGCTGATTGGCCTATAGTTGGCAGGGTCACCGCGACTTCCCTTTTTGTGAATTGGGCAGATGACTGATACCTCCCAGCTCTTAGGGAACTGTCCTGTGTTGTCAATTATAGTAATATAATCAAATCCTAAACAGAGGTTCCTGTGGGCCGGTGGTAGAAGGCTGATGTGCAGCACAGCGTGTACCACGTTTTCTCGTATGTTGCAAACAAACCAGGTGGCCCTCCAAATTGCAATGACAAATAACAACTACGGTCGTTGGTCCTCTGAGTCAGCAGTCAAACTTTCCTTAACCCGATTTCGAGATGTCAAAGTAGCCAGCTAGACTTACGTAAAATAATCTGGCTTCCAATTCTGCCGGGGTTCAAACGTATTCTACTAATTTTTAGTCGGGCTACTATACCTGGTATGCTTTTTAAAATGAACCAGTATTTAGCAACTTTCCAGATATTCCCAAAAAGGGTATTCCAAGATAATGCTGTGATTCCACTCCTTAATTCTATGACCTATCTTTAAGCTACTAGATCAAAAAAGGTGAGCATAGATGATGGGAAAGCTGAAAGAGAGGCATATTGCCCCCTCAGCCCTGTGGAATTATATGCATAGTCCCCATGACTGTTAAGCTTTTACTGGCTTTCTACTCCATGAATTCATTTAATCTAATGTGAAAGCCATCTAAATTAGTGGCTGCGCTGCCTCTTGCATTCTCTTGCTGACCCAGATTCTTCACCCCCACCCCCCAATCCTTTCCAGTGGGCTGGCGTCCTCAGCAGAGTGGCTTTGGAACAAGAGAGAATCCTGAATCCAGTACTGGACAGGGTCCGCACAGCTGACCATAACCAACTTCGCTCACTGACTGGTCTGATTCGCAACTTGTCCCGGAATGCACGTAACAAAGATGAAATGTGTGAGTCCTGTTTTGGGAGGGGAAAATGCATTGTAGCCCAACATCCGGGGCCTGATCAATGTTTGACAGGAGCCAAGCCATGTTTGCTATAAAAATCTTTATTTCTTCCATCCTTTCTGACACACCTTCCCTTGTGGCTTTGCCTTTGATGGCCTACATACCTGATACAATTACATATTATTTTTTCCCTATTGGCAGCAACCAAAGTGGTGAGCCATTTGATTGAGAAGCTCCCAGGCAGCCCTGGAGACAAGTGGCCGCCAACCGATGTGGTTGTCAACATCATTGCAGTGCTGAACAACTTGGTTGTGGAAAGCCCCATCGCAGCTCGTGACATTGTCTACTTTGATGGCCTCCGCAAGCTCTTCTACATCAAGAAGAAAAGGGACAGGTGGGAATGGCCAGCAGCTTCCTTCCAACCCGCATTGAGTTGATGTCACAGAACTACATCTTGAGAGTTACATTTTAAGGAGAAGTTTCTTTCTTCATTCACAGGACCCGAGGGCAGTGGCCAGGCTGTAGCACCTGCCATCCTGTATCTCTAGTTGCAGTGGTTGAACCTGGAGTTCTTAGAATCCCCTCATAATTCCATCCCCTCCTAGTGAATTAAAGGGAAAGGTCTAATGAACATGGCAGGGCCGAGACAGGGACAGATGCTTCCCAGCCACAGACAAAAGAATGCACCTGCCCTGGCCTTTTTTCAAATAGGAGCACTGATTTTGACATGTGACATTTATTCCAAACAGTTCTTTTGTTCTGGCTTTTTAGCTATGTTGTATCCTTTCATAGCTTAAAAAGGGTGGTGACATCCAGACTGAATCCCTGTGTTTCCTCCCACAAGCCTCATGGGTACTTCTGTCCACACAATCATGCATATTTTTAGGGTTTCATCTGAGACCACCTTGCCTATCCATTCTGTGACAGCAGACCTTGCATTTATCCTTCTGCAGAGTAGTGGGCCTTTGGCACTTCACGTGTGTGTGTGTGTGTGTTCATGCTCTCTTGTAAGTAACTCAAGAGGTTTGCATGACTCCTTGTTTCTCTTTTTCTAGCTTGGAGTGTGAGAAGTCCTCCAGAGCTGCTTCCAGCCTCCTGACCAACATGTGGCAGTACACCAAACTCCATCGTGACTATAAAGCAGTATGTACCCTTCCTCCCTATTCTCCGCTTCTCTCTGTGATCTTATAGGCCAGCCTTTCTCAACGTTTTCACACTAGGAGCCAGACCATGCTCCCCCAGACAGCTGAGAGGGCCGGTCACGTGGTTCCTCCCACCCAGAAGTGGAAGTAAAATGTATTTCTGCATTTGTGCATGCGTGGAGTGCATTTTTCTTCCACTTCTGGGAGCGGCGAGATTATTGGGCGCCGGATGAAATGGCGTTTGGGGCCATTTATAGGCAAAGACATGACCTTCTTCACAATGTAGATAGGGAGATAATATATCATTCCCTGCAGTACACAAATTTATTTGCACCTCTTTGCTTCTTCTGAAGTCTGTGTCACAAGATAGGGAGCTTCTTTAAAAGATAGTTTGCAGTGCAATTTACACAAGTGTATTTGATCCTAAATGAGGGTGGGAAGGCACCTTCTGTGATGATCAGATGCAGAGAATACAGAGTTCATGTCGTAATGGAATAGCTTTGTGGGGGAAGAGGAAATTTCAAACACTATAGTCTTTCACATGGGTGAGATTTTGCTCAAAGCTCCTCTTTTATGCAGCTGCCAACAACACAGGGTCCCTATCCTCTCTGTAACTGGTTATCTGACTGGTATCTCTATCAACAGGCTATTCTGTCTTAGTATCATAGACTTAAATAGAAACCAAACACATGGAGATCCCCCCTTTCCCCCCAACAATAGCAATGAGAGCCAAAGTCCTGGTTACATTCAAGAATAGAAAATAGATATTGCAGAAGCAAACTGATTAATAAATGGAACTTCCACCCCAGGATTATTGCATGTATCGGAGTGTAGGAAGTTGATGCCTTCTGTGGGCTTGATAAGCAGCACCTAATTTTTAAAGTTTCGCCTTCTTTGATGTGCATAATTTTTTTAAAGAACACTGGTGAAATATAATGCATAGCCCTTATTTCAGACACTGGGGTGGTTCAGTTTCATCTGAAACCTCTGACGGTGAAGGAAGGGGTACCTAATAAAGGTGGACCATCCTACTGTATAACACCTAGGTCAGCTGTTCTGAGGATCTCGGCAATTGTTTGTTCTTTCATATTGGGGTATTTGGTGCATCCTTGTGATAAACCTTTTCTCTGTTTTTACAGAAGGGCTATCGAAAAGAGGATTTTCTCAGTCTATAAAGAAAAGGGCTCATAGAAAATGGACTGACCAGCTCTAATTCTCCCCGCCCCCCCTGAAATTTTTCCAAGGAACTCCAATGTGGCCTGTGGCTCTTCTTCCTGAAGTTTGCTCTTCACAGCTTTTTATACCCTCCGTTTTATACATCTTGGTCCATTTTGGCCAGTGTGCCTTAATTTTATGTTGTTTCATTTTCAAGCCTGTTAAAAGGTTAAGTTGCCTTTCCTGGCCTTTTAATCTCATGGCAACCCTCTTTAACAATAAAGACTCAGGTCAGCATCCAAACAAATTTTCAGGAAACCTTCAGTCAGCACAGAATTCTTCATGATTGTATCCTGTACCAAAAAGCCCAGGGCTCCCCCATGTTTCTGTGGGATGAATGGAGACAGACATCACAACCAGTCTTCCAGCCTTGCTAAGGATACTGAAGGAGTGTTTACAAGGTGTGTGTATGTAGGGGTGTCTTCTACTGTCCCATGGGTATTTTCAAATGTGGTCATTCTTCTCTCCGCTCTCTTGGAGCTCTTGTTCCATATGGCTGAGCTCTCTGAACCATAGAAAAGACTTGTTGGCTTTTAATTTTTAATTCTTTAGGATATATTATTTGAGGCATATATAGATTTTTATGGCAAAGGGGCCTGCACGTACCACTCCAGCAAAGTCTTCTTAATTTTGGTAATATTGGATCCTTGTTGGTGGAATATTTGAGGGATCAAAGTTCCACAACTGAGAAGATAAGACAGAGTGCCTGTGAGTAGGAATCTGTGGATTTTATTTTAGTTAGTTCAAAAGGTCAGAAGTGGAGGCGGTCCTAAAGATGGAATTTTCTAAAAGCACATGCTGTAATTAGTGCCTGTTTTTCTTTGGCTGATGTAAAGGTTGTAGAGTCTAAGGCAGGGATTCCCAAGGTTTTCGGTCCCATGGTTCATGGGGCCAGTCACTACAGCCCATGGGCCACATCCGGCCCCGATGCTAATTCCTCTGGCCCGCGAAGCCCTCTTCACTCCTGGAAACGGATGAATTGGTGTTGGGGGATGGATCCGGCCCACGGGCTGTAGTTTGAGCACCCATGTTCTAAGGAGTAAGCCATGGTGGAAAAGGAGCACTGGCAGGATTAAAACCTACTGACAGGGAATCTTCAAGATATTAGTTGACTGAACTTACTGTTGTTTACTCTGCAGAAAACTGTTGCCCAATGGCAATGATGTTTGCCTTATGATATTAAGGGGGATTCTCAGGATGCTTAACATCTTGCCTGATCAGTGCCAACAGGTCTTTTATTGCTAATCATCTACTAAGGGATATCAACCAATGCATGACTATCATGTGTGCAACTTAGCAAAAGGATGTGTGGCTTTGACACACCACAAGAGACTGTTATATTGCTAAGCCCAAAGCTAGGAAGAGTGATGAAGTGAAGACTATGGGGAAAGCTATGGCTTGAATCTTTCCCCAAGAATTATTCCAGCATGTCTATATTCTTCCTAGACAATGGAAGAGAATTAAACTGTGTATTTGAAGCACAAATAAGGGGCCATTCAACAATTACGTGATCCTCGGGGGGGGGTGTATCTGCCATCTGGATTACGGAAAATTATGTGGGGGGTCAGGTCAAAGATTACATAATCTATTTGGAGCTGCTGTGGTTTCGAAACATGGTGCTTTTTATGTTTAAAATTTATCTCTGGGAATTTTGATCTGATTTGAGATTATTGAATTGCTTGTGCAGTCTATTTCTATTTCACCAATAGCGAAAAGCTCTAAAAATTAGAGTTTTGATACAAAAGCTCTGGATTACGTAATTTTAAGGGTGTGTGTGTTTCGAAGCGAAAATTATGGTCAGATCACATGGGTGGGAGGGGGTAAATTTCCCTCCAAAATTGGATCACGTAATTATTGAGTGGCCCCCAATAAGACTCAAGGAATTAGGCATTGTACATTATATTTGTGGGTTGATTATTGGAATAGGCATGTATGTTTGGTTGATTAGAACCTGAAAACTATTTAAAAATTTTAAATATTAAAGCAAAATACTCTGTAACTAACTAGCACCTCAATCAAACATCTGGTCCGTGAGCAAAACTAAGCAAGAAATGAGGTACCTGTTTGTTTGGTTTTTTTAAAGCAAAACTTGGAATTCATGCAGGTAAGTTTAATGACGGAAGATTGTTGTTAACCCAGAATGAATGTGTTCAATTAGGGTTACTGTACATTCTTCTTGCAGTGATTTATTGGAATGTCATATCAGAAAGCTGTCTTAAGATAAGATTGCTATAAAGAGAGGGTGATGCCAGGCATACAGGGGTTGCCTCTCCCCCCCCCCCTCTGTATTCCATCACTTTTGATATATAAAATCCGATGCTAGTCTGACTACAGGGCATCGGCACTTTGGCTTTACAGAAAATAAGACCAGTATATTCAGCCCTGTCAAATTTGCCGGCTTTCCCACCACAGCCACTTATTTGGATGAAAGCGATTGAGGTTTCTCTTCCAGAGTATTTGCACTCTGAAATGTATTGTCTTCCACATAAACCAGCAGCAGCTCTTGCCAGATCAAAGGAAAACATGCAAACATAGTGCCTTTCATGATATAGATATCAAGTTACTCCAGAATCGGCCTTTGACTCCAGCATATGCTGGGACTTATTTTCTGTTTTTCTACAGCCCTTGCTAACTACTAAAATTTGGATCCAACGTAGTTTCAAGCGCATATTTTCCTCTTCCACAGTCGGAAGCCAATATGGTCTCAGTGGGCAGGAACAAAACTTTGGGTGGGCCCTCATGTATATACAGTAAAATCCCTACTTATGAACAAAGTCTATTCTGTAGGCTTTGGCTTAAATTGTTTTTTTTTTTTTTGTAACTCGAAGCTAACCCATAGGAAAAATTATTTTTTTATGTAACTCAAAGCAAACCCATAGGAAAAATGAATTTTTTATGTAAATCGAAGCAAACCCATAGGGAAAATGAATTTTTACATAACTCAAAGCAAACCCATAGGAAATCGTGTAAATCGGGACATGATTTTAGCACAAAACCATTATGTAAGTCGAATTTTATGTAACTTGAGGCATTTGTAAGCCGGGTTTTACTGTACATAGAATGCCTCCTTCCTTCTAACACTACAGTAGATCAGATGTTTTGAGTGTTTATTCCCACATTTGTCTGATGTCATGACGCCTCAGCAACCCATGTGACTCCTTAAAAAAAGAACATTGCAGTTGACAAGAAATTAGTTGAGGAAAAGAAGCTGGAATCTTTCTTTTGAAAATACCTGCACCCTCTGCCTAGCACATAAAATGTTATTCCATTCCAGTACTCACTCACTGGTTCCTCAAACATTTTGACACTCAAAGGTACATAAAATTGGGAAGGCATTTTTTCCTAGTCTCCAGGTGTATCTCTTTGTTTGCGTGCATGCTCATTTTAGAAATGCCCAGAAATTGAATGGTTTCTTCGAGGAACTGAAGGGAGAAGGGTTAAGAAAGAAGCAACAATACCACCTTGATAAGAGTAAAATACCTCAGCAAGGTGAGCAGGTAGATAAAATTACTGCTAATTTGGCAGCCTGCTGCTTTTACTGATTATCTCTTAAGCAGCCCAATTTTGCTCCCCACACAGAGACTCACATAATCCTGTTCCCCACTGAGGGAAAACAAGGGATCCATAAGCAGCAACCTTAAGCCACAAAGTCTGTTTCCAAGGAGAAACGCTGATCTCCCAGTTAAGACCGCCTCAGACTATTGCTCAGTTTGCTTATCGTATTGTGTGTGTTCTTGGGTAGAGGCCGGTCTCTTCAGAAGGAAAGCATCCTGCTTCGCCTCTCTCTTTACTGTCTTTACAAAAGAAAAGCCTAACCTCTGACTCTGAGCCATAGTGTGGCTGATGTTGTTTTCTTTGAGAGCGTCAAATGCTAAACGATAGGGACGTCAACTGTTCAGTCAGGACTGTGGGTGGAAAGATATGGACCAATTTCAATACTGTACTTCTGCTAGAGAAAGGAACACACTGTATGTAACTAATGGCAAAACATATCCAGGCTGATCAGATGCAGTGGAACAGAAGGCGCTTGTAGATTCTGCAGCTCTATAGAATGCAGTATTTCAAGTGTTCCCCACCACCACCACCACCTCAGACCTGCTTAACAATGTGAACCTGCCAGAATCCCCTCTTCCCCACAGCTGTTACAGGCATATAAAAACGTCTTTTGTGTGCGCGCCTGTATGTCATGGGCTCCCTTGCATAGAATGTTGTTGTCATTGTCAGCAGGTATGATTCCTCCTAACTCTTCCAGGCAAACTTACAAGATAATTTAAAGAGCAAGATGTGTTAGTTTGGGCATGCTCCATTTTGTGCTTCTGTGAATCCTCTATAATCCTCAACATTCATTTATCTTACTGAATAAAATCTTTGATTATTGACTGTTGTAATGTTTTTTCCATTGCTTCAGCTGTCTCAGTGGAATATCTTTACTTATATAGCTTCAGTTTGTCCTATTAGAAAGAACTCTGGAAGTTTTTTTTTAAAACCCGATTACCCAGACGTATCTCTAAGAGATTTTTCACCAGCCTGTACTTTGGAGGGAGACATGCAAGTTAGAACCTATAAGTGTGCCCAAACAGTACAGTTGGAAGACGAAAAATATTATTTTTACATTTATTCATTGTTTATATTTGACTCTGCCCTTTCATCCTTCTGATATTGGTAAAATGAGTACCCAGTGTATTGGGGCAAAATGCTTATTACCTTCTGAACTACCCAGAAAAGTGCACTAAGCGCTCATGGGGCGGTATATAATTGTAATTGCTATTGCTACCCATGATTGGAAAGATTAAGAGAAAGCATAATTCTGCAACAGGGACAGGTTCTCTTTCTTCCCAAGCAAAGCAGATTCCTTCTTAAATGTTAGCTACAATATATTTCTAAAGGACATTTAGATGCACTTGGCATTTAATGTTGGTGTTTTGGTATACAGGCAAGGTTTAACTCAAGCTTGCCCTGTGGCAGTTCAAAAAACAGGATTTTCAAAAAGGCGACATTCTTCCTTCGGCATGGAAGGAACAGCTGCTGCTACTCTTCTGTCTACACTTTCTGGTACTAGGAAATTTATAACCTTCCAAACACTGCTAGACTGCAACTTATATCACACCACTAGCTGTGCTTGCTAGTCCTGACTAGAAGGGAAAAAATCAGTGTGGCGCTGATTTCTGCTTGTACAATATGTAGTAGTATGGCAGGTTTGGGGAATAGCAAACCGTCCAAATGTTGGATTATAATCCCCATGATTCCTGAATTTGGAGCTAAGAGCTAGAGTACAATAATATCTGGAAACCCATAAAAACCCCAGTTCCTAAAGTGAACCTAGATTATTTCTTCCAAGTCTAGTGAGGTACAATAAAACCACATAAAGAGTGTCTTGCTTAGAGACTAACTCGTTTAAAGAGCAGAATTTTCTCCGAATGGTCGCCTCACTTAACAAACTAAATCGGGGTTCACAATCTCCCCCTGCCAGAAGTCACAATCAGTCACTTGCAATGGTGATTCACTTAAAGAGCAAACTTGCTTTAAGAGCAATCCCATGGAATGCATTATGCTCTTTAAGCGAGGTACCACTTGTATTTCATTTTAGTGACAAATTGCATTATTGTTATTAGGGAAATCATCATTTCACATTTGAGTAAAGCTCTTTGGGTGCATGTCACTTAATCAGTGTTGTTAATTTTAATTGGTAAAATTTTCATTTTCCCATCAGTTGTAAGTCTGTTTTTTTAAACTTCTAGTTATTAGATATCCTTCCGGGGAGGAGGGGATATGCAGCATCTTCCATCAAAACAAATGCAAAGATCTCATCAGTTTATCTGCAAACCTCCATATCTTTAGTGATTCTCTCACTCCTCTGTTAACTGATGATTGATCTTCCTTGGCTTGTTTGTGTTTTAATGTTCTAACAATATGTTCAATTTCTTTTTCACTTACCTTGCTTTCATTTGCTTTGCTGTCGACTTAAGAATAGCGTACATGGTATGAAACAGTTCCAATTCTTAAGATACATTTGGTCTCAGGAAATGCATTAAACTAGTGAGTGCTGCGTACCAAGTTCCGGGATGGAAAAATCCACTGTGTAAACTATTATATCTCTGGTTAGCCAAAACAGAAAAAAAGGGACAAAAGCTTTTAAAAGTCTTTAGAAAACCCCTTCAAAATCAAAATATTTAAAAACCTGCTGACAGAAGAGTGTGACAGAATTTCTCTCCTTGAAATAATCTGGAAGTTTATGAGAACCTCAGGCATGATGCACTGGCAGCTTTATGTGATTTATGATGCATTAACACACACTCTTTTCAAAGGACTATCTACCAAATTTCTGCTTTTACTTGAAGTGCTGTACTAGAAACACAAAGAGTCTCTGTGCCACAAAGAGTCTCATTTACTGCTTTTTTAACTGCTGAAAATGTGAGGGTAATAGTGTGCATTTTACTTGGAGGGAGGCATTTCTTCTCTTTAAAAAGAAATTGGTCTCCAGCACGATGCTGTCCTGTTCTTACATGCCAAAGGGAATGTGGTGATCGAAGATCAGACTTCTCCATGTGGTTGTCCTCTCTTTGTACTGCATACAATTCCCATCATTTCTAGCCACCACGGCTTTGCTGACTGGAGGCAAATAACATTGTAGCCCACCATTTTTGCAGAACAGAGGTGGGGGAAAGCAAAACTACACAACAATCAAAGCTCTTGAGCAATATGTGAACTCTTGACATGTGTAAGTACTGCAGTGTTCTCAGTCAATTCCCCAAAGCACTGATCAGCCAATGTGCTAACTTAGGCTTCTGGGAATTGAAGTCCAAAACCAAAAGGTTGGGGAACACTGCATTAAAAGATATGCTGTACATTATGTCATCCTTAGAAAGATTGCCTCTGGTATGTAAACAATTCCTTTGCATATCTACTTCTGGCATCCTGCATGACAAAGCAGATCCCATTCTAAGGGAGAAAGTAGTGAAAGCATGAAAGACAAATTTCTTAGAAAATATGCTTTGGCCGTAGTATGAATTTACCGGAGGTTCTCCCCCACCCACCCAAACTTGGGGCTTAATTCTCCTCTTTTTGTTAAAGAGATCATTGCCTCAGAGAACCTAAAGTTTGCCGGCCCATCATATATTTCAGGGGTGGGCAACCTATGACCCATGGTGCTAAATCATCTGACCTGCGCTGCTGCCGGAAGCGGCCATGTTTACGACAGCCGTGGACACGTTTTATGGCAGGGGGAATCACCAGTCCAGCCCACTAAACTGTCTGAGGGAGAGTGACCCGTCCCCCAACTTTAAAAGGTTGGCAACCTCTGATATAATGCCTGCTTATGCTACAGAACTAGTAGCAACAGGAAACTCGGCCTCAGTCAAAGTAAAATGCAACTTTTTATTTGCATCCCCATGTTTAATAGAACATTTGATCTGTGAAATCCTTAACTAGCAAATAACATTGAAACACTATTTGTAGTTCAGCCTTCTAAGGGATAAGTTAGCAAGAAATGGACTCAAAAATATGACAATTTAAACATAAACCAACTAAGTCTTGCAGTGGGTAATCCTTGCTATTTAATCTGCTAGACTATAAAGGGACATTCAACCATGCCCCAAGCACACCACCTTAGACTTGGAGTGTCACTGTACTACAAAGTGTTTCTGCTTTTAAACCATGCTTTTTGGGGGACGGCGGCTTGTCCTAAATTAGTGATGGACAGCATAGACATCACCCGTTTTTGCAGGATACAGAGCCTCTCCATTTTAGATTAAAATGGGAACCATGCACCTTAAAGTGCAGTTCTCTTATAAAATATGGCATGCACCTGTTCTACCTCACCTTGTATCTTAAAGCGACAAGAAACACGATTTGGTGAGTCAGCAGGTAGGGTGCTGTAACAGCTAAAAGAGGCATCTCGGACACCATGAGATGCTCAGAATATCCGGAGCACTTGGCGGAGTCTTGAAGGTCTCTGGCAACTCCTGGCAATCTCAGATGAGCCAGCTTCTGAGGGGCTGCTGGTCAACCTCAACCTCACTTGAACCATGGCAACTGCTTTCCACCAACCCTCATCAGCACTAGAAAGCACTGAAATCTGCAAAGGTATTACCCCTGGACCCCATGGAAGTCATTCAACTTGAGGTTGATGAATGCCAGCAACCTGCCAGAGGCCTCTGAAGAGTGTGAACATGTCTAGCATGATGAGATCTCTGCCCTAATGGTTGCTCTCTGGCTGTTGCCACCTGAGAACTCAAAAAAGTTGCCAAAGGCCATCAAGACCCTACAAGTGCTTATCTGAGCTTCTAATGCTGCCTCTTTTGAACATTAGGTCACCCTATTTGCTTTCTTGCCATATCTTGTTTCTTGCCACTATCGCCCATCTTCTGTTACCTTTGGATATGCTACTCTCTCATCCACATAGCATGCTTTTCCCCCTTCATGGTTCTTCAGCAACTCTGATTTCTAATACATGTTGCCCTGTTTACAGTTTAACTAGGTTAAAGAACATGTAGTTCAAATAATCCCATATTCCTCTTCTACCTGCCCACACCTGCTTCCTTTCCTGTGTCTACACTGGATTATAAAACTATCTGGTATAGGGCTCCATTGCAACTTTTTTGCAAAATGCCATGCATGCTTCCTAGTACTGTATACATAACTTAAACTTTTTTCCCATCAACAGCACACTCTCTTCATCGGAGGTGCTGGTCATCTCTCAGTAGTAACTGTGAATATGAAAATTACAATTCCAAAATTACCTTCAGGGAAACAATTCCAAATCAACACCTATTTCCGTGATGGCGAACCTTGGCACTTCAGATGTTCTTGGACTTCAATTCCCAGAAGCCCAATCCCCCTGTGAATCCACACGATGGGTTTACTGCGATTCATCCGGCCCGCGCTGCCCTCGTCGCTCCCGGAAGCGGAAGTAAAATGGGGGATTGGGCTTCTGGGAATTGAAGTCCAAGAACATCTGGAGTGCCAAGGTTCGCCATCACTGACCTATTTCTTCTTTCCAATGAAACATGGTTATGTCTGTTTGTAAGATTACTATAGCTAAACAACATAACTGTCAATCTTTCTTTTCCATTTAGAAATCACAGTGCCCTCCCAGGTAAGTTCTAGGCAACATATTGCCTACATTACAATGGTGCCGCTTGATATTGTTTTTCCTGTAAGAATGGGGCCTCTTTGTTATTGCTAATTACCCTTTGCTGTTCTGGTCACCTCAATGCTGACCATCTATTTCTAAAACTATGGGACCTATGAGATGCTAACAGTAACCGAAAAGTCATGAAACGTATTGCTAAAGTAAGCCTCAACATGGTGAACTAATGCAAAATCATCATCTGCAACTGTAAGGCACTATACGATTGTAGAACAGATAGCCTTGGAAAATCGGTGGAAACTTCCAGTGTTGAACAGCTATAGAAAGAATATTTGGACAGAGGGCTTGTAGGACATCTAATCCAACTTGTTACATAATGTTGGAAACTTAGAGGTACATCATCTCGAACAAAGGATCATATAAATTCTACCTGAAGATCCCCAGAGAGGAATAGCCCGCCCACCCCCTTGAGGAACAACTACTACTGTTGAACTATTTTATCATTAAAATATTCATTCCAAGGTTCAACTAAAATCTACCCTCCTGTCATTTATGCCCATTAGATCTTGTCCTAAGGCAGAGAGTATCTTTGACTTTATCTTTACAACAGATCTTCAGATATCTGAAGTGTGTTACTGTCTCCATCCTTGTGTAAACTCAGTAAACCAAGCATGTTCAGTTTTTTTAGCCTTCCCATGCAGAACTTGTATTCTGTTTCACTGGCCATCTCTACCAAACCTGTTCTGACTTGGCTACCTCCTCAAACTGTGACATCCCAACTGAACAAAATACTCCAGGAAACTATTCACGGAATAAGATGGAGAAATTATCTTTCATAGCTTGGAAACATTGCATTAGCTGTTATTGCAGATGCATCACACCACTGATTCAAATTCAGCTTGTGACTGACTGCAGACCTGAGATCTTTTTTTAAATGTGTTATGGCTGGGACAAGTATGCCCTATTTCACCTTCATTTTTTTTTTTACCCAAATGTAGAACATGTCTCTATTGAGTCTCACGTTCCATCAATGGCATTCTGAATTTTGTTCCTCTACCAAATGTTAGTCCAATCCCTTCTGGTTCTGAGTCATCTGAAATTTTGAACAGAATTCCCCGCACCTCTTCATCTAAATCACTGATGAAAAGGTGCATAAGTAACCGGCTCCTGACAAGCCCAGTCAGATGTTCTGGATTAAAAGAAACTCGCCAAGCAGATTTTGTGCTTGTGAAGGAAGATTGTGCTCATCAAAACTGTCAGTTTCACAGGAACAAGCCCCCCAAATGCTTATATATCCTCTTCCGTCACCAAACAGTAGAAGTCTGTCCTTGCTCCATAGTTGCGAGATCCTAAATCAGAGATGTCTATTTCACTCCTCTGGTTGTCCCCAATCTGTACGTCTTCCATTGTGCCAAATGGTGGACCGTCAGGGTCAGTCATTCGGGGCGGTGGTGGGCCTTTGAAAATGGGTCCTCGGCCACCTGTAGGATAGGAAGAGAATAGTAACTAAGAGCAAGGCAAAATGAGATAATGATCCCATTAGATTACTAGATTCAACACTTTAAAATGACCGATAAGTCCTGCAAAGCATTCAAACCTATTTAATACTGATTTACAAGTGAAACTCAGAAAATTGGAATATCGTGTAAATGTTCATTCATTTCACTTAAAAGGTGAAACAAATATATAAGATAGACTCACTACATGCAAAGTGGGGTACATGAGATGGTGTTTTTTTCATAAGCTGAACCCCATAAGCATCAATATTATAACAAAGTAAGGCTTGAACTACATTATCTCGCTTTGCATGTAATGAGTCTATCTCATATTTGTTTCACCTTTTAAGTTGCATTACTGAACTGAATGAACGTTTGCACGATATTCTAATTTTCCAAGTTTCACCTGTATGAGATAGACTCATTACATGCAAACCGAGATAGTTCAAGCCTTACTTTGTTATAATTATATCTCTTTCACCTGTAAGTACCACAGATTCCTATCTATATACTTTCAGACTATATTCTGCACAGTAAGTTAATAATTCTGCACATGGACTTCATTTCTCAAGTCCTTTTGCATGTGCAGAAGTCGTTGCAGAGACATCTACCAATGCGTGGACTCCTCGCTGAATAACAACTCTAAGGTACTGGTATCTAAGGTAAAATAATAATCCCATTAAAGATCTCTAGCTATTTTCAGTGGATTCAGTGGATTTCCCGGGATTCTAGGGAAAGGCTATAAAATTACTATTACAGGAGATGCAGGAGGGCAGGGGTCCCCATGTGTAGGGCCAACTTAGATTGAGGAAACAATATAGGAAAAAGATTTATAAACACTCCTTCAAGGCAAATGTCATTGCTCCAATCAAAGCCAGAGCCTCCATAGATGATTTAAAATGAAAATAGAAATGTTACAAGACCTAATTACAGACCTGCTGCATCTCATGGTGCTTGGCCCTTAGTGGGGATGCTTTATGTCAACACATGCAGTCAGGCATAAAGACACTTAGAAAACTCAAGGAGGACTCAAAGCTGGAAGAAATACTTGACTCAGACCTGGAATTGGGAATTCACTTCTTCATATTTATATAGTTAACAGCAGCTCAATAAACAGGTGATCATGTTTTGCTCCTTAAGAAGAGCTATGCTGCGTCAGACCATGGATCTATCTAGTTCAGCCATCTGCTCCTGTGGTAGCCAACGAGATGCCTTATGGCAGGGATGGTGGAACTTCTAGAGACCGAGTGCCCAAAATACAACCCAAAACCCACTTGTTTGTCACAAAGTGCTAACATAGTAACAAGGGAGGGAGGAAGCACTCCCATTGGGCTGCTGGGCATAGGGGTGGGGCAAACTGTGCTGGTGCAATGGTGCACGTGCTCACAAAGAGGGCTCTGAGTGCCCCTCTGGCACGTGTGCCATAGGTTTGCCACCACTGCCTTACAGGAAGCCCAGACGTAAGTTGTGAGTACAATATCACCCTCCATACTATGAAGAACCTCAGCTACCGAGCAGATGACAAGCTGCAGGGCAAAACTGAGAAAGATCTTCTCTTCAGCAAGCACCATTGAAACATCTGGACTGAACAGTGCAGCACCTCACAGTAATGAAGGAGCTGGAGCTACAGGTATTTAGATTTACTTTAGCTTTCTTGGGGACTAACTGCCATGAGCTTCTCCCATTTCCACTCATCTTTATATGTTTGCTGGCTTCTGCAAACCACCGTGAATGAAGGCAGACTAGAATGTCATATCATGTTTACGCTGCAGATATACCACTGACCAGTTTTGCTTCATAATGACAAATAGTTGCTCTCCTTTTTCCTACCCTGGGCCCTAAGCCACTGTTTATCTCTACGCTACTGCAGCACACCAAGTCAATGCTTTAGTAAAACTCCTAGTTACCCCCAGGTCTCTTCCTTGAGAAGTGGCAGCTTATTTATAACCACTGTTTGACAAGCATAAATGCATAATGATATTGCTGCAATTCATAATTACCTCATTTGGTATACAAATCTGGCCAGCTTATGGCACTTGGCAGTATTATGAATCAAAGACATGCACACACACGCACGCACAAGCTTCATCTTGGAAATGTTAAATGGATTTCTGAGTATCTCTGGTCAGCATTCAGCACGCCTGGTGCCAGACACCAAATAATTTCTAAGCCTCTACGCTGTAATGCTATACATTAACCACCCTCCCTCTGTTAAACCATTGTTGATTAGCAAAAAGTATGTGATTGGAGCACTCAACCAGATAGGCTCTTGTTTGATGAGCATCTTCCATATTGGGACAGCTGCTTTCCTACAAGAGGTATATTAAGCCTCTGTTCCAGATCTAAGCCTGTCATATTCCAAGATGTGTTTATTTAGAGAACATGAATTCTGGATTTTTATATAGTTCTGCAGCACACTTGCTACTGTTAAAGAGTTGGATGCAGGGCAAGTGAAATCAAAAGGTAATTCCCTGACCTAAACACCCACCCAATAGGATGAACCAAGAAAGAACTCAGAAAACATGCATGCCCTCCACCCTGAATAATGGCTTGGGAAAGGTTATAAATACTAGACTGATTATAAATCCAGCTAACAGCAGTGTGTCCATAGAAATAAATAGCTTTGGGCTTGAATACTAGGAAAGGAGAAGGGAGCTTGGATATATGAGTGAAAGAATTTTCCAGTTACAGAATGATTGGGAGGAAAGTGATGCAGAGACCATGCGCAATTACTCAAGTCTGGTTTTATGACCCTCCCCCGCAAACCTCCACTGGCTCCCTCTTCTTCTAACATGAAAGGGTTGCACAATGGAGACTTATCTCTGGAATTAGTCACACACACACACACACACACACACACACACACACACACACACACACACACACACACACACACACACACACACACACACACACACACACACACACACACACACACACACACACACACACACCACTTGGCCCCCAAAGACCCATTCATTCTTCAAAACTGGAAATGGACTTCCAGGTAGTGCTAGGTTTCACAGTAATCTTGAAGCATTTAAAAGATCGCAGCAGGGAAATTCGAGAGAGAAGTAGAAAGAGTCCTTCTGAGCCGTGTAAAATGTTTTTAATCAGTGTTGTTTCCATCAAAGGAACATTTTTAAAATTAGGCACTCTTTTAGGAGAATGACATGCCCTTTCACTAGCAACTCCACTTGCAAACTAGGGAATAAAAAGTGTTGGGTATCCCTGTACAGTGCTGAAAAAACCAGCCAGACTAAGTGTTGTGATCCAGTCCTTGTCTGACTCTGAGGATGGCCTGGAAGGATCAGTGGGCACTCTATGCCCAGCCCAGTTCTGCCTGCACCTGAACCTGAGGATGTCCTGAGCCAGGGATCTCAGCCTGCGCCTGGCCCGTCTGTTTTCCCTGGCAGCTGATCTGTCAGATCAGGGGTCTGGTTCCGACAGTGATCAGCCCTCTGTCAGTGAGATGTCCAGAAAGGAGCTATACCTAAGATGCAGGCAGGCTAAAGCGAAGTACCAAAGAAGGCTCCCAGCTGATACTAATTAGCTGGGAGACTTATAAGCAAGCTTGTTGCAGCCTGCCAGCATCGGTACAACTCTCGTGCGAAGACTGACACCCTGCTCCACTCCAGACTGCCTGCCGTGACCCTGACTTCTCTGCCAATCCTGACGACACCCCTGGACACCTTTTGGATCAGAAGCTTGCTTGGACTACCAGTAAACAGACCTTGGCTTGCCCTTTGGACTTTGATATCTGGATTCTCCTCAAATAGACTCTCTGTGTAGTGCCGCCATACGGCAACCATTGCCGCTTGGGTGGATCAGCACACTAAGGCCAAAAGTTTTCTACAAGATACATGGCAAGATCTTTCAAAGAATAATGCCTACTAATGACACTAAGCAGGCGCCCTGAGCTAAATCAGCCAAATCCTGCTCTCTCAACTGAAGGCACACCCATGGTTTCCTCTGTTCCTCTCTTGATAAAATCATAGCATTACAAGCAAGCTGGGTTTTCTGCTGCCACTTGCTCATAAATCTTTCATGAACGCTGAATTTATTTTGCTCCTGTTACTAAAATTAAAACGTACTGCTCTGCAATCTCAGCCCATGTTAACAAACTTTCGCTGTCAGAATGTGTTCTTCCAAGCCTCTCAGACTGCTGTCCATTATTGCACTTCCCTTCCATTGATTCACATTAAAGGTAAAGCCCCAGAGGACTCTGCAAAAAGAGCAAGAGTCATCCATGCTCTCTGGGGTTACAGGCTCTGAAGCTGGAAAACAGCCCTAATGCACCCTTTGTTATGCTGACAGAAAAATAACAGGAAAGGACGGGGCATTTACTTACTCAAAAGATTTAGATGCCAACATTCAGGACTGCTGCTTACAAGTAAACATAGCACAGTAATTGTTGCATTAACTGCCCCCTATATTGTGGATATATGCAAATCAGTTGATGATCCTAGCAATCCATTTTGTATGGAAACTTCTCTCCAGTTTCTTGCCTCCCTTGCCAATGTAGTGCCATGTATGGATCACTATATGGTAGTAAAGCAATTTTCACTTGGGCACAAGTGCTTATTGTCGAGATTTCCCTGTGGGATGATGCCTTTTATGTTAATTACCTGTTAGTTTAATAGGATAATGCCTAGTGATGCTAGAAATGCTTTTATTTTCTCTCTATCATGTATTCCGTTTTGCCTAACTGAAGCCATTTTGGAAATGTTAATCCAACATTTTACCCTGTAAGTGGGAAAGCACCTCTTGTACTGTTACCAAGGTCAGCCTCCGGAAACCGTACCAAAAGATGCTCCTATCTCGCATTCCGAGATGGGGACTTTGATATCAAGCCACCTGCTATTACGAAGTGCGCAATAACCTGTCACTTTGAGTGGTCAACTAAAACATTTCTAAGACAAATTTCTCAGAGGATGGGTATAAAAACCCAACCCAAGAAAGTTCCGAATGTTTGGTCCAGGAGGTTCTTTTGAAATGCTGCGAGAGCTATTATCGAATGCCATCTCAATGAGCCTCGCTGTGCACTATCTTGGATGAGGCGGCAAGACCGTAGCTTTACGTTCTAGGCAAGTGGTAGTGTATAGCTTTTCATTTCTTTGATTTTACTTTTTAAAATGTTTCAGCTTTTTAATTAGTATAGTCAGTTATTTTTCATATATCTGCATTTATTGGACTTTTGATACTTTTACAATAAAAAACATAAAAGACTTGTGCGGATTCCGCATGCACAATTGGCATAATACGGCCCCTGGCAGAGGTTACACCGGTCGAAGAAGGTTCCTGGTCACTGGCCCTTGCCAGTATGGAAATTGGGGAGCGGATTAATAATCATAGGATTGATTCACCCACATCTGACCTGACCGGCGATTCCGCTGAGGGAAGCAAATCACTAAACTCCGTTACTCGCAGTTAAACCTAATCCTTAGTGCAAATAGTGGCCATGTTTGCTCTTGAGCAAGCCAGGAACAATGGTTTTCCCCTGTCAGTGTTTGCCTTAGTTAATTAACTTCCCCAAGAGAGGTTCTCAATTAACCCGGGTAAATGGGTGATGTGATTTTCTGTCAGATGACGATTCTACCATACGCAGCCTTGAACATAATATATACTGATGGTTTTCCCTCAATAAATCACTGGTCTTCGCTCCATCTTGCCTTGTGTCATTACTCGACCAGTCTCCTCTGGGACCTCAAGGGCTGCTTCACGGCCCCAATCCAACAGACTTGGTTTGTCGAGGCTTACTCCCATTTGCTCCTCCTGCCAACGGAGCAAATTGGGGAAGGGGATTTAACAATACAGCCTTAGTCCTGAAAGGAGAATTGTTTCTAAATTGTTTCAACTCCATGGAGTCTGTTACTGGGAGGAAGGAAGATTTGCTCCACAACCCTGGATCCAGCAGTTGCTGCAGAGGTAACAGTTTACTCCCTCACACCTTTCACACAACCAAGGCTAGAAGTTCCCCAGAAGCAAGATAAAGGTGTTTTCTCATAGGAATTGGCTGCCCGTCCCAAGGGGCATTGCAACCTAATTTCATCTGCAATACAAGTCACAGACCGCCATTCCTATTTGAGCCTATGAGCTGGAATTCTCCGGGCCAAGCCTTTCTCTGCCAAGCCTCGAGAGAGAGCCACCCTTACGGCCCGCTAGCCATCACAGCTTCCCGGCCTGTGCTGCGCGCCTGCAGCTCCAAGTCAGAGCCTAAGTCAGGTACCACCAGACTGGGATGTTTGCTGATACTTATGTGGTGGTGGATCAGTTGAACACACAGCACTTTAGACCAACTCCAGAGAAGGAGTAGCTACGCTATTGGGAAGATGCAGCACCATAGTAGTGCAAAGCCCATGTTGAGTATCAACCAAATTATTCAGATACTGTCCAGTACACCTCGCTAACAGTATGAAAACCATAGGCAATATGGGGAAAATTATGATACACAAATAAATAAAAACAATCATTGTTGTAAGTTGGTCAAACTAGAGCAGCTTAGGTTGTATGTAGGTATGGCTTTGTAAGAAAGTCACAAGTAGTTTGAGAGGCTTCAACTGCCATTGCATACATAGTAATTTCACTCGCCTCCAAGTATTGCCTGTGGTTTTGCTGCTGTTGTTTCTTTAGACAAAGCTAAGATGAACCTACACAGCATGAGTAGTGATTCCCTTTAAATTTATCTTCACCCTACTAGGAGAAAATCCTTCCTCTGCTATTGGTTCAACTACCTTTAGCATAATTGAGCTTCAAACTAAACACAAACAGGACTGCAGATCAAATAGATGAAAGAGGGATAGCTTTGAGGATACAAGAAGTATACTGGAACTTGAACTACCATCAGTTCATGGAACTGTACAGAAACACAAAAACAGTGGCGGTAAATGAGACAAGGAGAAGCCTTGAAACCGAACTTTTCTATGTCCGGACTAAACTGTGGTAAATTAGTATGTAGCAGCATATAAGCCAAAACCTATTACTAAATAGAATCAAGTATGCAGGAAACCATGTATAGCATGTAATAGTCGCCTGGGAGAAACGAAACATGTCTCATTCATTGAGCCAACATAGCTCTCCCCAGAAACCTGTCTTCCCAGCAGACACTTCTTCAACTGCACGCACTCTCACTTTGGGTACTACTTCAAACTGAGAGGGGACATTTCTGTGAACATAAAGAGCAGACCATACATGTAGACACCAACCTTCCCCCTCTAGATTTTCATCCTCATTGAGTGAACATCTGCTTCAGGTACTGCAAAGGAGCAAGCCCTTTCCTGCGTAAGGTGCTCCTTTGTGGGAAAAGGCTAATAAAACCACCAGTTCATATAGCTTAAGACAGTGATGGCGAACCTTGGCACTCCAGCTGTTCTCAAATTTCAATTCCCAGAAGCCCTGATCAGCAGGAGTGCTGACATGGGCTTCTGGGAAATGAAGTCCAAGAACACCTGGAGTGCCAAGGTTCGCCATAAGAGGTTTCTTATCTAAAACAACACTTCACTAACTTGTCACTGCTGCAGCTATTTAAAATTTTAAAGCTTTTTAAAAACATATATAGAGAGTATAATTAGATGGCAGGAAAGGTGTACGTTTAATCCTACAGGAAAGAGTCACTTTGCAGGGAGTGCTCTCACTTAAAACTGCCCTTCCATCTGTCAGCCAATTGCTCAGCCTGACTCCAAAAAAGTATTAGCCCTACAATTGGACCCAAGAGGCCCAGTTTGGGCATGGGTCAGAGTCAGAATGGAGTGCAACTCCCCATATATTGTGTGATCACTAGAGAAACAGATTCCACCAGACCTCTCTGCAAGGAATCTAAACTGCAACCTATTTCCTGATGTAATTGTAACCTTAGATGTGAATTTTGTTCAGGAGCCTTCTTTTGCCAATGGAATGACTTTAGAAACATAAATAACTACGATCTCAGGACAGTCATCACTGGGAGCATCAGCTGTCTGGCTCCCAAATGCAGCCTGTGCATCCAGACTTCTCTCATAAATGTTTGTGTAAGAAATTATGGCAGAGCTAAAATGTAGATGGCAGCATTACCAGCATCTCCTTCGGAATGGGAGTCCCCTCGGAAATCCAGGTAGTTGCTGTTGAGAATCAGCATGGGGTCCTTGTCTTCCTGGAGATAGGTCTGGGGGTCTCCTCTAAGGCTTTGATAGGAGACTTTCCGTGGCAGGGCAAGACACAGTTCCTTCCAGAAATCAGATGAAGGCACCTAGAAGCAGGAAAAAGAAAGAAGAGCCCTAGTGAGATTTAATTAAATTTTTCTGACACCCAATCTTGGTTATTCTGGGTATAAAGTTATGCAACAGGATTTTGCACAACATAAACTAAATGAGCAAGACAAAAATTTAATGCATACTACTGAGCAGTCAGCATTAAAGCCATCTGTTTCTCCAATAATTTCTGCATGCAGTATGAACAAATCTTCATACCTAAACAGGAGGGAATCACATATGATTTCCTATTACATCGATCAGATTGACTGCCCTCTAATTTGTATGCCTGTGTACCTGGAGGAAGCATCACTGTGTCCAAATGCTTTCCCAATGAAATAGAGACTTATTTAATGTATTAAATCCAACTACAGTATTTAGCAATAACAGAAATCCTCCACTGGCTAAGGATTTAAAACCTTTGTTGGTTTAGAACTGTGGTTCCCAATGAGAGGCATATACACCGCAGTGGGGGAATACAAGAATGAGTTAGACCAAGTTAATGGCCTTTTAGGCTTCCTCCACATGAACAGGATTTTAGTTTTTGAATAATAAGAATTATATATCATGGGGGGGAGGGGGCTCAGGATTTTAGAGATGCTTAGGTGGGGCATGGCCAAAAAAAGTTTGGGAACCAATGGTTTAGAGCAGGGGTTTCCAACCTTTTTACACCATGGGCCTGACCATGCCTCCTAGACAGCTGAGCGGGCTGGGCCATTCGCCCCCCCCCCCAGAAGTGGAAGTAAATGCGCCCGCTCCTGCATTTATGAGAGCCGTGGGTGCATTTACAGCTGATGTAACCAAATTTACACATGTGCGGGCATGTTTTACAGCTGTCGTAAATGCACCCGCTTCCACTTCCAAGTGCAGCAACAGTGGGCCACACGAAATGGTGCAGCCCACAGGGCCATAGGTTGGGAACCTCTGGTTTAGAGCCTTTTTGAATTGATGTATTTGGAGGGAGCTTGAATCAGATTATTAACATCTAAGGAACACAACTCTTCTAAGACTATGGCCGCAGAACTGATAGCCTGTTAAAGCAATCCCAGTTCAGGAGAAAAGTGGGATGAATACAAATAGATATGAGTAAATGAAAAATTAGCATACGTTATCCACTGATTTCCAAAAAAAAAAAAAAAGTAATGTTTCTACATGATGGCATTTTTCAGGCATTGCACCAAAAAGTGTTTTGTTTTGGAAAGCTTTTTGAAAGATTATATTTCTTTTTATTGATTCCTTATAAAGCCTCATTGGAGAAAAATAAATGATTCCTTATTTTGCTGCTTATTTTATTTTGTTGTTTGTTTTATTATGTTAATGTTATTTGTCTGTACACCAACCAGATTGGGAAATATCCTAGATGGGCTGTATAAAAATATAATCAATCAATCAATCAATTAATAAAGCTAAAGGTTCTATAATGTTTAGATTTAGAATAAATCTCAGTGCATAGTTGAGGAAGGGACTCCATTATTTGACTTATACAGAAAGTCAAATAATGAAGCCGTTTCCTCAGCCACACACTGAGACATTCTCAGCCACAAGCAGTTTGTTGAAGCCAGAACAGCTGCTCTGACAATGTGCCTCCCTAGAAACAACTAGTTTGGTATAGGGCACACTTATGCCTGGAAGGCAGGTAGGTCATCTCTGAAGAAATGACATCTGGGCAAAACAGAGATAGAAAAACTAGAATGCCCAAGCAAGTTCAAATAGCATTTTCCCCTCCAACATATCCTAGCTGTTCCAATGGCAATTCATGATATCACATTAATTTCTAAACACGTAACAGAAGGGTCAAAACAATAGTACACGATACCTTCCCTCGCAGTCCTGTAAAAGAGGAGAGTCAAACTGGCCATACACCATCACTCTGTAAAAATGCTTGTGCTAGCCAAAGGTTTACAACATAGCCTAGGTCAGGATATAGGAAAATCAGAGGCACAAATTTTTGCTTCTCCACTGAGCAGTGAAAGAAATTACTTTCATGGGATTTCCTTTTAGGGAGCGAGATACAGAAATGCAGCCCTCATTTCCACTGTTTCCCTTTCTTTAAAGGACAATTCCTCCCCGCAAGTCTTACAAATGGAGAAAAAATATTTTGGAAGAGAAGGCCAAAAGGCAGCTGGACGACTCTAAATTGCTAAAATCTTTCTTGGCAAATGGCCACTGTGAGAAGAGTCATTGTATTTATTTCTATCTTCTGTAATCTGTAACACACACTTATTTATGGTTGTACTGTGCTAACATTAAAAGAAGCCCTTTGGTGAAATCCACCTAATCCATCACTCATATTTCAGGTTCTGGTGCCCCCCTGTGGCATTCTCGTTGCTTCTTCAAAGTGAAGGCATAAAACATAATTCATTCTTTTTATCTATGTCTTCAGTAACACTTCAGGCCTGTTGTCATTTAACTACAGCCTTCAAAAAATATCATTGGGAACACATAAAGGTAGCAACTGAATATTACATTAGAGATACATTGGCAAATGTCTGGACCAGTTTTCCTAATCAAGGAATGAGAGTCAGAAATAGTAACCAACAGGAAGTCATGAAGAGGTAGAACAACAGGTTGGGACCATAGCTGTCAAGTGCCCTGTAATTACCATATTTCCCCCCTCTTTCCTGCCATCCTCCCGTATTAGTATTTTCCCGTAATTCTCCCGTATTTTTATTTTTTAATTATTAATATTATTATAATATAAAACCAAGGTGTCAAGGAGTATGTTCCTCATACCATGAGCCAGGGAGGAGGAGTGTTGGGTTCCCCCAGGTGGAGGAGGAAGCACCACCTAAGCACTCACCTTAGCACCACTACTGCCCCCAACAGGCCAGCCTCAGTTGCAGTGAAAGAGATAAATACTGTAATAATTCTATTTTAAATCTCTTTCCCTCCCACAGCATTTTATAATACTGTATGGTGATTTTTCATGGAACTGTTTTTTACACTTATATCACTTAATTGTCTACTGTCTTAGACTTGTGTACCTCAATTTCATTTTAAAAAAATCTGTGTATACTAAAAGAAAATAGATTTTGGCAAATTTGGCATTTATTTGTGGAATCCGCTGGAGATGGGGGTGACCGAAGCAAGCCAGTACAGGAACATTACAGTTTCTGGAAACAGTGATGAATAAATGACACCGCATCCTCTAGGGCAATGTACAGTCACACAGGGTGTACAGTATTTTTGTTTATATTAAGATGGTCTAGAAAAGAGAGTCAATAAAAAGATAAATAAGATAAGGTAGATTCAACCTAGATTGGTTACTCAAACTTATCACTTTATTGATAATTATTATTTGGTTAAAGAGGGTACGAAATGTGGAATATCATAATCAAGGTGTTTTACCATTATCTTATTACTCCTACTACGTATGGCTATCCTATATTCATACGCTTTTATGCTCTTTATATTTTTGTATTGTATATGTATTTTTTTTCTATAATCAATCTGCATTTTGTATTTTTTTTAAAACATAATAAAACTTTTTAAAAGATCTGTGTTTAAGACGACCACAGAAATATCCTCTTTATGTTGTATGCAAATATACTTGAAGCCGATTGGCTCATTGCCTCTTCCGAGAGAAGAGACAACGAGCCAATCAGCTTCAAGTATATTTGCATACAACATAAAGAGGATATTTCTGTGGTCGTCTTAAACACAGATTTTTAAAAAAATGAAACTGAGGTACACAAGGCTAAGACAGTAGATAATTAAGTGATACAAGTGTAAAAAAACAGTTCCATTAAAAATCACCATATTATGAGATGCTGTGGGAGGGAAAGAAATTTAAAATAGAATTATTACAGTATTTGTCTCTTCCACTGCAATTGAGACTAGCCTGTTGGGGCTGGCCTGCTGCATTTCTCCCCGTGAGGGGCAGCAGTGGTGCTAAGGTGCCTAGGGGGTGATTCTTCCACCACCTGGGGGAGCTCAACACTCCTCCTCTTCTAGGATCTTGGATGTGCCTGGATTGTGGGGAGGAGGGGGCATGGCCCGGTGGGGGCGTGACCCAAAATTTCCCTTATTTTCAAGTCCAAAACTTGACAGGTATGGTTGGGACAGATCTGCAACTTACTTTCATGTCAGAGAAATCCATTCTCTGGACCTCAAAGAGGAGCAGCAGGGTCATCAAATGGCCTAATTAAGGAGCAGGAAATGGCTTTTCTTTAAAGAAAACACTACATTGTCCAAGTCAAATATTGCCAGAAAATGAGACATCAGGCCTTTCAGATGTTGCTGCTCCCATCATCCCTGGTCTAGAACCTGGGAGCTGCAGCCCAACATCTTAAATGGCCACATGCTGAAGAAAAAGAACCAAAGTTATAGGTAGAGCCTTTCAGAACACAATTTACCATAGAGCCAGCACGCCACACCAGCAAGGTCACGGCACTCTTGTGTTCTTTCAGCAAGTTTATGGCTGGATGTGTTATTTCCCGGTACTGACTTTCAAAGACAAGGAAGATTGGTCTCCGAGAGAGTTCCAACAACCTCCAAAGACCTTCCCTGCAAAAGCAAACAACAGGTTTAGAGAGTCAGAAAACAGAAGAGCCCACAAACCTAATTCTATCTCCTGAAAAATGAGTATCCGCCTTCTCTGGCTTTAGTAGCATTCAATCAAATGAACTAAACTGCAGGGGTTCATTTGAGGAATACAAGTCTATGTCCAAACAAGTGAGCCCAGAGAAATTTTTGGGTTGGGTGGAAATGTTGCACAGTGGGGTTAGCATTACTTGCATACAGAGTACAGTACAAACTACTACAACACCATGGCCAAAATCCTGTTGCTTACTATAGTAAATCACACTGCAAGTGGGCACACTAAATCTATGAGGACTTGGTGAGTCAACTCTTCCACAAACTCCATTAATTAAAATTACCTATTCTAACTGTGATGATCTTTAGCATAGTAAATCACAAATGGAGAAGACCCATTTGTATCAACAGAATTTAGAGAGCAGTTGAGTCACTAAATCCTAACTTTCATGTAATTTACTTTCATGTAATTTACTAAACCAAGCAACAGGATTTGGGCCAGTTTGTTTGTGTACATTAAAGAAACAAATGTATTTTGGGAAAGGGGAATGGACGCACTTGCTTCTTGTCCCATCCATCCATATATATATATATATTCCAAAACAACTGGCTTCATTCAGACGTTACATTTTTTTTATTCTTCAAACTTAGTTGGAGGACTTGAACCCTTCAATGTACATTGACTCAGCTTAACAAAATGTTTACTCATTCATTCAACTGTAATGGGTAGAGTAAAAGTCACATCAAACCAGGGTCAAACAATGATTACAGTTCTTCTTTGGAGGGAGTGATCAAACCAAAGCAAAATGTGAATTTTGAACTAAAAATACCTGTATTAAGCCAGATAAGTAATGGCTCGAAGTGCACACATTTTTCATCCCTCACCCTTTCATGAGACGTAAATCCTTGCTTGTTTCATTTTCTGATACTAGAATGAGAATTTTTTTTGCCTCCATGCCTACCAGACTGTGAGATACTTGTCACCCTTCTTGATTAGAGTTCTCACATTTGCAAGAACAACCTTTATGCAAACACTAGTCTTGTCGCTGAGCCTGGTCTCCCAGGCTGCCTGAGTTACATTCTGTCAGCTGCTAGTCCTTGATATATATGCCATTGCTTTTTTGCTACTCATCCTTTTTGTTCACTCCCAGGAGCTGCATCCCATAGCTCAGAGCTGCCTGTTGCACGGCCAAAGAAGGCCAACCTGACTCAAACCTTGACTGCCTATATATAACTGCCTGCTCCTACACTGGAAGGTGGCAGGAGAGGAGCATAGGAGAGGTGAGCATGAAGGCAGGGAAAGTAGCAGTACAAGTGTCAGTCTTCTTCATCTTCATCTGCCATTTCCAAATCCAAATAGTGGTGATCCTCATGGCGATCAGCCATGAAGACTGTCCTGAGAATATAACACATGGCCTTCCATCTACCTTCTGCATCGCAGCGTGAAATCTGTACCACTGATCCAGTTCCACGAGTCACTTTCTGGTCCCGAGTCCTTTTGGCACGCAAAGTGCTCCTCAGCCCCAGGCCAGTGTTGATGAAGCTGCTGGCCTCCATCAAGATGGATGCAAGTGGGATTTAATCCACTTGGGGACCATCACCCAACCCTGTGGACTTCAGCACCCAAGGCCATTAGTCCTCATGCCATGCCTGACAAGTATCCCGGATTGGCCTGGAAATCCCATATTTTGGCGTGCGTTCCTCCCCTTTCCCGGCGCCATCCCATATTTAGAACGACAGAGAAAGGGGTTACTGTGCAAGGGTGCACGTGCAGTACCCATCTGCACATGTGCAAACGTGTTCTGCACATGCGCAAAGGGGTTCTGCAGCTCATGCGTACCCAGGCTGGAGCAGTTCCCATATTTTCCATAGCGGCGCCTGACGGGTATGCCTCATGGTTGTCAGGTTAGTTAACCACCAGCTGACACTTGACATTGAGTCGCTGGCAGTATGGTCTACTCTAGACCATAGCCAGGAAAACAGTATAATAATCGGTAAGGAAGGGAAGCAATCTGAGGAAAACAGCTTTGCCCACCTCCTTCCCCCCTTCTGCTGCTGAGCTGTGAGATATGGTTGCTGAGAATGAAAAAGAAGGTGGTGGAGGATCAGAGAGAAAAAACTACAGGTCCTGATCTCCTATATCTTTTTCTTCCTCTCGCCTGTCCTTTGCTTCACAAAAGAAAAACAGCCTCACGGAAATAGAAAGCCCCATGACCTATTCTTAAAATCTCAGAAGCAATAGTCCTATTTCAGCAGGCGCTCTTGATGTCAAGCATGAGTAATTTTGCAAGCAGTCTTCTTAGCTCTGCCCAAGACTACGGTTTAGAGAGGAAACAGAGAGTTTTATCTTCTTCTGGCCCTTCAGCTACCTAAAATTATTGCTGCACCATTCCTGCTCCAGGTATACATTAGAGAGGACCACAATGAGGCGCCGGCATCGGCTGACGTTCATGATGAGATCCGCAGAGGGCTCTGAAAGAAAGAGAAGGAAAAGGTGGCTGTTTTCTGAGGATGTAAGAGGGACTGCAGTGGCTGAGGGGTTAAGGTGCTGAACTTGATGACTGAAAGGTCAGCAGGTCAGTAGTGCAACAGAGGAAGTTTCCACCTCTGTCCAAGCACCTGACAAATTAGCAGTTCGAAAGCAAGAAATTGCAAGTAGATAAATAGGCACCACTTTGGTGGGAAGGTAAACAGCGTTCTGTGCTGAAGGTAAACAGCGTTCTGTGTTCTCTGGTGTCTAGTCATGCCTGCCACATGTCCATGGAAATGTCTGCACACAGACAGTGCTGGCTCTTTGGCTATAAAAAGAGATCAGCACTGAACCCTAGTTGGGTACGACTGGCCCCAGGCCCACTCCTTGCTTGTTCAGGCGTCCTCCTCTCCCCTCTTCAGCCTCCAAAACCACACCAGTTTGGCCCTCCAGGACATCATCAACTCCACTAGGAACAGGAATGGCACTACCTCTATCTCTAGACATTGACCATTTCCCACATGACACCCACATTGAAGTGGTTCCTCACCAGAGTTTGGCAGAATATCTTTATCATCTAAGAAAAGCTTGTAGCCATGGCGATTCTCTAGCTGTGGCTTCACTATGTAATTCACAAATTTTCTGTCATCTGTTGAGTTAGTATAAGACACGTAGGCATCATAGAGTTTTCCATCTGAGAAAACAATACCAACAAGTAAATATTATGCCACAGATTAACTAGAAGCTTTGTTTAATAAAAAAAAAATCAGTGATGGCAGCCATAATACTGACCACCTCAATCATTTTATAGCATTCCACTTTCATTTTGTCAACTTAACTTGGAATTACTTTGGAGATATATAATAATTTATATAATAAATGTAATTTATATAATTTATATTTATCAAATAAAATGACATCTATACCTATAAGAAGGTGGATGAGTCGTGCGTGTCCGGCATACGTTGCCACACCCGGCCCAACCATCCCGTACCGAGCCACCCACACTTACCTTTAGACCCTGTGTGTGTGTGTGTGTGTGTGTGTGTGTGTGTGTGTGTGTGTGTGTGTGTGTGTGTGTGTGCACCCCAAAACCACCCCTACCACCAACACCCAAAAAAAACCCCAATATACGTTGCCACACCCGGCCCAACCATCCTGTACCGAGCCACCCACACTTACCTGTAGACCCTGTGTGTGTGTGTGTGTGTGTGTGTGTGTGTGTGTGTGTGTGTGTGTGTGCACCCCAAAACCACCCCTACCACCAACACCCAAAAAAAACCCCAATATGCTAGTATCATATAAAATTAAACAACTTTTCCCTTTAAAAATGAAAACAAATATTTCAAGGACATCAAAAGGACATGTTGGGGGCAAAATGTTAATTAACTTGTGAACTGCCCAGAGAGTGCACTAAGTCGTATATACAGTAAGTGTGCTATTGCTATTGCCAAGAGTGCTATTTTGACTCAATAACTCCCCCAAATATTAAGTACTGTGAAGAATTAAGCAGATAATACCATTAACATGTCAATAGAAGCAGAGCAATTTCAAGAAGACTGTACATTTACAATCTGAATTTGGAAAATTAGACTGCTTTTGTTCTGTAATTTTCACTAGCAGATAAGCCTGTGTTAAGGCTTCACCTGAATGGATGGGAGCCTGGAGAAGCTACGGTAAGTTGTAAGAAGAAGAAATATACATATCCCTTAAGTTGTGATCGGGTTGTGAAATTTAATTTGATTTAAATGAAAAGAAGGGTAACTGACAATTCTAAGGCTCAACATTTACCATTGATTTCCAGTTCTCCATAACGGTTCCGATACCAGAGCAGCACATTCAGTCTGCATTTGACATATATTGCTACCATGAATAGCATTAGTGCAACAACAAAAAATGCAGCAAGGACAGGACCCAGGTGCCCAGCAGACTCTGCTGTAAAGGAAAATGGAAACTTAGTAGTATTAAGGGCAAACAAACATACAAGTAGCACAGATGTAGAGAAAGAAGAAGGGGAGTTGGATTTGATGACTTAACACCCCTCTCAAACACACTATAATAGCAAAAGGGTATTTCACTCCAGTCCTAAACAAAGAACGTCTATCAACTGATTGAAATAGCTAGAGGAATAAGCAATTATGGTGATGAGAAGATAAGCAGAAGCAGAATATTGAGAGATATTATATTTCTCAATATCTCCCACTTATATATATAAAAAGTTGTTCCTGTGTGCCATTAAATTGCCTCCAATTTAGGATGATCCTATGAATTAACAATCTTCAGCATGTCCTGTCCTCAACATCCTTGCTAGCTTTTGCATACTCGGGCCTGTGGCATCCTTTATGGGGTCAATTCATCTCGCATTTGGTCTTCTTTTCCTGCTGCCTACAAATATACAGTGGTACCTCATACGATTTTAATCCGTTCCACGGGGCTCGTTGTTGTATGAAACAATGGCTATATGGTACATGCATCGTATAGCGATTTTCCCTATGGGATGCAACGTACAACAACTTTTATTTTATTTTTTTGCTAAGTGGTTTTTCCCATCGAAAAATTGTTGTACGATTTTTTTCCATAGGGAAAATTGTTATGCAGGATGACATTTTTTTCTCAAAACCTAATTGTTATGCGATTTCGTTGCTATACGGGGTGATTGTTGTATGAGGTTCCACTGTATGTGTATTTACAAATTACACAGACAAATTACACATATAGAAATAAATCAACAGCCTTTGAATGAACAAAACCAGAATTATTCACAGAGAGTTTCACCTCTTCACATGTGCATGGAGACATTTTTGCTTATCATCTTTACACCACCATCTGGGAAAATAACATGGCGGAATGTCATGTGTGTTTGAACAGAGTAGTTTGAGGTTGTAGCTAACACAGAGCCTCAGAAAACTTAGTTTGTTTGCTGGTGCCATCCGGTGGCAATTCTTCGTCATAAAATTCAAAATGTCATAAGATTCCTTCTGTAAACTGGGGCGTTAAAACTAGCCCAAGCCTCACTTTCTGAGACATGGTCAGAGAGCCAATAAATCCCCCTGTGTTGAGTCACAGCACACGCCCTGTTATTACTTACCTCACTGATGGGAACAGCTACTTGTGATTTAAAATCACTGCATAGCACCTTGAGTAAACCACGTCTGATTAACTGAAAGCTAGCAAACCCTGAGAAACATTCTGTTTCTACTGTTTTAGGGCAGGGTGGCCAACTGTGACCTTCGAGATGGTTTCATACTATAACTAATCAATCTCAAACTGAACAGTCAGTGGTTACAAATTATAGGAGTTAGTGTCCAAACGACCTGGAGGGCCACTACTGCGTACAGGGTTTTAGAATGCTGTACCTGTATTTAATTTTAAAAAGTATAAATACGGTATACATTCTTAACAAAGTCTCTTGTGATTCCACTTAAAACACAGTAAATACAATCAAAAGGAAAGAATATAAATACAACACAAAATACTCAAGTCTCCACAGCCATGTTACTCAACAGAAGAAATGCATAAGGCTTACTTTTCCTTCAGAAAAGGAAAATCAGGCTACTAATTATTCCCAAATTTATAAAAGATTTATAAAAGACTTCTGCCTTTTCAAGTAACCCAAGTCCAACTTCCACTCCTTTTACAGACAACTTTGCCAGTGCAAAGGTGATGAAAGTGAACTTAGTAAAAGAAGGCTGAGTAATGAATCGAGTGAACGGTGAAGTTGTTAATTCATCAACTCCAGTGTTTCTATTTCTCTGTCAGAGTATGCAGAATGCTAATGTCCATTTCACATGTTACGCAACATGTGTGTACCAACAAGTGTCAAATGTTGAGTGTGCTAATGTGTAAATTGATCTGCTGTGGTCTGGTGCCTCTGTTGTATTGTCCACAATTTTAAAATGCAAGTGTTTAGGCCTCATGGCACAGAAAGTTGACAAAATATTACCAAATTACACAACTTTTTATGTATGTGATATTCAGACCCAACAGTAGAGACCAATGCCAGGTTCATTTAAAAACTGAAACATGAGACACTACTATAGACACTGCAGTGAGCATAATAGGCTATCGCTTGGGCCTTAAAATAAGAAAAACATACTCTTTTGTTTTTTTAAAGGGGGCATAACATACAGCTGCAGAACACTAGAACGTCCTATTTGAATGACAGATGTTCATATCAGGAAATCAAAAGCAGTCCAGCTGTCAGATATTCACCTTCCCTTGGGATTCAGGAGGAGAACTTATCAATAAAAATAGTAAGAGATGAATTCCACTTACTCTACAAAATGCACTTAAGAAAATAAGTAGAAAATATGGGGTGTGGGGAGAGAAGGATTTATGAAAGAGACTATCCTTTTAACAGGGTGTCATCACCCTCATACATATCCTACCTGATTTTCGCAATGTGAAAACTGCAGTGCTGTTCCTAACCAAACAGGCAAAAACACCATAGTTTTCGTCAGTAGTCACATTCACCTCCAAAGAGCTGGAGACAAATATCTGAGTTGCATTGTCATTGAACCTGAGGAACAAAAAAGATTTGGTTTGCTACACTTGGCTAATTTTGTTATTTTCAAAGGTGAGCCAAGTTGAAGGATTACCCAAAGAATTTAATTAGAGTTGGATTGAAAATAAAGCTACAGTATTTCACTTTTCTATATTTTAAGAAACATCGAAGTCTGGAGAAAGGACCGGACAACAAACTCCCCAATCCCAGTAGGTAGCCTCATGAAAGACTGCATATTCTGGAGACTGTTCTGCATATCATTCACTTCTACAGCAAAAAAGACTTCACACTTATTATTAGAGATGTGAGACCTTTCCATACCATTTCATTTCCTCCTCCCCTTTTTTCTTTTCAGCAATGAACCCATTCTGGTTGCTTGGCTGTTATGGGAGACCATAGTATTTTCCTTAAACTGAGACTGAAGTAGTACCAGATATATGTATTACAGCTTAGGAAAAGTCTATTATTAAAAATCTTGAGGACAGTAGGAAGATGCAGCATTTTAAAAGAAATCGTTCGAAGTGTGACTACAAAGTCGTTGCCATCAGAGGCATGGCTAGTGACAAAATCCCCTCCCTTCCATTTTTTGTATACGCACAGATGTTGATGGTGCACAAATCAGGAATGGGAGGGCATGCCTGGAGTGATGGACACCTTTGAGATGCAGGGACCTCCTAGTTCCATGATGGTGAACCTTGGCACTCCAGATGTTCTTGGACTTCAATTCCCAGAAGCCCAAGCCCCTTGTGAATCCACACGAATGGGTTTACTGCGATTCATATGGCCCGCGCTCGTCGCTCCCGGAAGCAGAAGTAAAACGCGCCCGTACGGTGAGGGCTGGGGTCCAGCCATGTGAGTGAGCTCCTCTGGGAGTTCTCTCACAATGCCGGACCTCAATGCCAGTACCTGTCATGCATTGAGAAAGGCAGGGATTGGGCTTTGAGAGAGAACTCCAGAAGGAGTTCTCCAATCCCCAGTGCCAGTGTCCATCGCGAGGCGGCGAAGGGCTCCTAGCAGTCAGTGGTGTGCAACAAACTGCACCAGCAGCAGGGGAAAAGAGGCTGTTACCGGTGTATAAGACGCACCTCGTTTCCCCTGCATATTTTAAGTGAGGGAAGTGCATCTTATACACCGGCAAATACAAGGTAGTGGGAAGCAGTTTTTCATCACCTACATTTTACATGCAAGCTTCTCTTAGGGCCTGAGTGTCTCTCTGTGTAACAAGAAAATAAGAAAAGGCCCATATAACTATGAACTAAGCTATAAATACCAGCAAGCTTTTTCTCCTTCATCCCCACTCCTCCCCCATCAAAGAAACATACTTACAGTAAAACACCTACTTACGAAAAAAGTCCGTTCCGTAAGCTTTTGCTTAAATCGAATTTTTTTTGTAACTCGAAACAAATCCATAGGAAAAATTAGTTTTTATGTAACTCGAAGCAAGCCCATAGGAAAAATTATATTTTTTATGTAAATCAAAGCAAACCATTAGGGAAATGAATTTTTATGTAACTCGAAGCAAAACCATAGGAAATCATGTAAATCGGGACATGGTTTTAGCATAAAATCATTATGTAAGTCGAATTTTATGTAACTGGAGGCATTTGTAAGTCAGGGTTTTACTGTATTTGAACATCACCAACTATCCTCTTTTATTCTGGTTCTCTTCATTAGAGCCATTCTGTTCTCCACACTCTCCTCCTTTTGAAATAAGTCAAACACAAACCCATTTCCCTCCATAAAAATAGTCCTGCTGTAGCTTTTTATTGCACTACCTATATATTGCATTGCTGTATCTCATTCCACAAAATTAAAAGGCTGATCACATAGAGGAGTCCTTAAAGAAAGCCCATTGTCTTTGCTACATCTTAAAGAGTTGTGAAAACCCAACTTTTACTTTTCTTGACTCAAGTGTCTACAGCCAGACTAGCTGGCATCTCCATTTTATGGAAAAACCTTCTTACCAGTGAGTAGAAGAAGCATGGCTTGAATTGCTTAACCACTGGTCATTTTTCATCCAGCGCAAGTCAAGATCACAGTTTTTATTGAAGGGCAACTGTACAGTGCAGTTCAGTGTTAAGTGGGTTCCCAAAGCTCGATCCAAAGTCAGATTGTCAGTTGGGCTGAGGAACAGGGGGAGCACATTGCAAAGATCTGTTGGAAGAACAAATAAGGCATTTTTAAGAATAGGACTGCTCTATCAGTCTTTGCTGAATAATTAGTCAGCAACCCCAAGACACAAGTCATCAAGCCATTCTTAAGCCCAGTGATGATGCCTTCAAATACTACCCCTTTGCCTTGTCACAGGGCTTTAACTAATAATCCCTGCCTCCGTTTCCCTATTCTCTGGGACGTCAACAGACTTAAACTTCATACCTTTGTATACTCTAAGGCCATTCACTAGCCTGCAGCCCCAGTTGATTCAGCAGCTTTGATTCAACTCAAACAATAATAACGCACAATTAAACAAATATTTTAATAAAAAAAACACAGTCTTCTGAACTGCATACAATTTGCCACCGCAAAGAAATGACTAGGACAAAGGGTGTGTGTGTGTGTGTGTGTGTGTCCCACAGTATAACAACATGCCACAGTGTTTGAGATTTCTCGTTAATTATTAACTTCTGAAGTACCATCATTATTTCCAAATCCTGTACAGCAGAGTGCTCGTCCCACTATATCCTTCGTTTGGCAGCTTATCCGTTAATGTTAAATTTAGCCATGCAATCCTGTTAACATTTTCAGAAGTCTCTCTGTGTGGGACGGATGGGTGTGTGGATGAGGAAAATAACTGAAGTACAAAGTCTAAAGGTACATAGGGGCTAAGCATTTTATGGTGACATAAAATGCAGGCAAATGTCTCTGGCAATTGTCTCTGTTTTGCCTTTCTGAATCTTCTTTCAGACAAAAATCAAGCCTCATTAATTTCCCCAAGTTCTTAAAAGGAGAACCAGGCAATGGTTTTTAAAAAAATGTGAAGCTTTTACCTTGCCAAGAATCAAAGGAGTCTGTCTCTACTTGCAGTTAGAGGTGGGATAGGGGAAAAAAATATTTATCGTGTTAATAAAAAACCTGTGGGTACTCAAAGATCAAATGAATGGAAGTAAAAGGGATACTGCAAAATGTGTGTGTGTGTGTGTGTGTGTGTGTGTGTGTGTGACAGGAGCAGGGCTGAAAAGGGATGGGACAAGGCAGGGCCGCCATCAGAAATTTCTGGGCCCCATACTGAGCAATCCTATTGCCCCCACACACACACACACACACACCCACACACACATAGTTATGGCCAGCAGCAGCAGGGCCCCTGTCAGCTCTGGGCCCTATACAGCAGTACTGGTAGCACTGCCCTGATAGCGGCCCTGGGACAAGGGCTAGAAATTCTTTTGGCTATCTGGTTATGGAAATGGACTAGAGATAAATCCAAGTAAATGAAACCTAGGTAACATGATATGATGGTGACCCATATTATAAAGTAATTTGGGAAATATCTTAGGTCCATCACATGAAAGAAGGCACAAGCTTCTTTTCTGTGACTTCAGAGGGTAGATTGGAACCAATGGGCTCAGGTTACAAAAAATGAGCCACACTGCTTTTCTACTTCTTCCTTTTTTTGATAAAATTCCCCACAGAAAGATACTTGATCAACATAGAGCCATGATGGCGAACCTTGGCACTCCAGGTGTTCTTGGACTTCAATTCCCAGAAGCCCAAGTATCTGCGAATTCACATGAACAGGTTTACTGCACATACACATTAAATCCATTCGTGTGGGTTCACAGAGATTTGGGCTTCTGAGAACTGAAGGTCAAGAACACCTGGAGTGCCAAGGTTCGCCATCATTGACATAGAGCAACCAGAAGTTGTGGAATAAGATAGGAAAAGTTGCAACACAGTGATAACACACTTCATGTTCTGACTTCTTAAACTTTACAGAAAAAAATTGAAATGTCAGACATTCATGGTCTGCAAAATAAACTCACACCAACCATTATAGTTATTGCCAGCAATAGACATCAGCTGACTGCAAGGCAAAAGCACAGCAGGACAGAAAATTCTGAGAAGAGAAAGTATTATCCTGCACCATTGGCTAGGCTGCCTAAGGCTGATGGGAGCTGTAGTCCATCCCATCAAAACATAGAGGGACACAAAGTTGCCTACCATGATCTAGAATAGAGATTGGAGAACTGGTTCAGACTTTCATAAAAAATTCCAGCATTTATGAGACTGGTATTACTATTTGATGTTTTAGAGAAAGGCAAAAGCCCAGCCTTACACATTTAGACATTTCAATTTCTCTGTGCCCAAAGCCCAACTCAAAGTCAGCATTATATAGACAAATGGCCTGACTTGAATGTACCTCAGTATTGCTCTTCCTGGCATCAGCTGAACAGAAGGCCCACAGGTTAAAGTGCAACACTAGAGGTGTGTGTGTGTGTTTGTGGCCGCTCCCCCAGCTTCCTTCACTTACCTGCCATGTCCAGATGGACAGTAAAGGAGGCGTTTCTTTGCCCATTCAAGTAGAGAGTGCAAGTGAAGTTGCCTGCATCGCTGGCATCTGGATTCTCAAAGGTGAGGAATGCCGTTGTGTTCTGCAATGTGCTGTGCAGGTGGCCGGAAGGAGGGAAGTGAAGTGGGCGACAGTCCTTGCTCCACTGGACATTAAAGTCGGAGGCAGACTTAAGGAGTTGGAGGCTCTGATTGTCCAAAGGGCAAAACAAATGATTAACAGATTCTGGCCAGGTCCAAACTGTGTGATCGTAGAAACGGTCTGAGTCCACACAAGAGCTATTAGAGGCTGACGAAATTGACAGAGAAATTAGTTAGAAACAAAGGAAACCAGTTAAACCGCAATTACTTCCTACAGTGCATAACCCAATCACATTTTGAAACAAACAGAGCACACCTATTTCCAGCAAAGAAATCATCTGTTGTAGGTTCCACCTAGTGGTAAAATTGGGCACGCTAACAAATACTGAATGGATTTATAATAAAAATTTAGTGTCAGAAATTATTCTGGGTTGAAAGGATTTTTGCTGGAGAAACTCTGCTCAAGGGACGCCCAAATGAGGCTCCTTTCATGTCCCCAAGATATGAAAAGGGAAAACAACTTAATCGGTCATCTAAAGCAAGGTTTTCCAACCTTTGGTTTTTTTGGACTTCAATTCCCAGAAGCCTAAGTGAGTTCCAAAAAGCAATGATCCACCAATGTACTGATTTAGGCTTCTGGGAATTGAAATCCAAAAACCAAAGGTTGGGAAACACTGGTCTAAAGGTACATCATCCTAAGAAACACAATAGTAAAATCTATTATTCCTAACTTCAATTTTCTCTTCAAAATCAAAGATTCACTGCGTGTATGGCAGATTCATTAGCAGTCATTATATCGGGCCAAAAAGAAGAAGAGAAAGCAGCACATCAAAACCATAGGGAAGCCATTAACTTTGTTCGTCTTAATGCAAGGGTTACTATTCCCTGTACAAATCCACACACATATAGACCACAAATATTCTTGGAGAAATCATGTGCTTCAGCAAATACTACAGGAAATAAAGGGGGTTAAATTGATTTATATGCAATCAAATACTGATAATATTTTTAAAAGGATAGCACTGTGGATATTTTTATTGACATACATCTGGAAACTCTCTTGCCACACAATGGTTCCTGACCACCAATATGAGCATAAGACTGAGCATAGACATGTTATTATATTAAACCATGGGTGCTTTAGTTCAGTAAGGGCATGTCCTGATTAGTAAAAAGTCCTACATTTGTGTTGGTTTTGCCAGGTTTGAAATCAATTCACAGATTGAGGAATACACAATGCACAACTGAAATGTGCATTATTTTGCAAGATGCATGTTATTTTAAGCCACCCACCAGGAGTCATTTATTTTGCACCAATTTCTGAACATATATGCTTGCAATTAGGATAATAGTATTAGGTGAGCAGGAGCTCATTTACTACTGAAGTTCTCACACCAGTGGGGGTTAATTTTAAGAAGCAAATCATGCTAATGTACACTGAGTGACTATGATAATTTGTCAGGGAAACACTCTTAATATGCACAACTGCATATTAGCCTTTGTCATTAAAGTTATGAATATGAAATCCCGAAGGTGCTAACAAAATGGTGGTTAGAAAGATCACTACTTGCTGTAACACAAATTAAGTCTTTAATCCTATGGAAATTACTGAGCAGTAAACCCACTAAATGCACTAGGACAGGCAACCAAATAAAGCTGTATGTAGTCTAATTAAAAGTATATTTTATTGCTCTTATAGTACATGAAAAGAGCTATGAACAAAAAATATCTTGCAATACCATTTTACTTTACAATTCCTCTGCTTTTATTCATATTCCACAAGAGAGGGGGGGACTAACAATGAAAGACATGACCAATGATGCAAATTTCAGCAGCATTGCTAAGCTTGACCTAGCTTCCTAGAAATTTGGAATTATGCTGTTTTTATCTCCTAGTCAAACCCCCTTTGGCCTGATCAGGGAGAGAGTGGAGGAGGAAGTGCTATTCTTGTTGTGTACTGTGTACACAAAGGAGCTGCTGAGCACACACACCCAACCTTAGTTGGGCTGGGACATGGTGGAGAAAAGGTTAGAGAGGACAAACTACAGACCGGCTTACAAAGGTATGAATCCCAGGTGAAATGGCACTATTAAGATACAACCAAAGACTACTGTTAAAAATGGATTCATTTGAACATGGTGCTGGAGAAGAGCTTTGTGGATGCCCTGGAATCCTAAAGAGTGTGAGTCCTAAAGAAAGCCAACCCTGAACTGTCTCTGGAGGGGTAAAAAATGAAATTGAAACTTCCCTACTTCATGAGAGGGCAAAAGCTCTCTGGAAAAGACAACACTGGGGTAGATGGAAGGCAGCGAGAAGAACAAAGAGGTTGATGTTAGAAGAAATCAACCCTGACTGCTCCTTGGAAGGTCAAATAGTGAAGATGAAGCTAAAGTACTTTGGAAATCAAATGAGAAGAGAGGATTCACTTGAGAAAGCCTTGACCCTGGGAAAGGTGGAGGGCAAAAGAAGAAGGGGGCTACCAAAAATGAGATGACTAGATGGTATTGTAGACACAATGGGCACAGAGCTGGGTGGGTTGAGTAGGATGGTGGAGGACAGAGGTGCCTGGCGGGCAATGGTCCATGGGACCGCAAAGGGTCAGAATCAACTGTGCGACTGAACAACAACAAACGTGAGATGGATTGGTTTCCTTAGAGAAGCTGCAGGGTATAACTTGCAGGACTTCAGCCAAATTGTTGTGATAGGACTCATTCATAAGCCAGAGACAACATGACAGCACCCAACAACAACTAGTACTCCAGAACCTCAAAGTGGACCCAAAATAAAACCAAACGCAAGCTAATTTGCATACAAATGAATGTCATTTATGCTAACTTCCTCCCCCTAAAAGTTGCCTGATGGCTGTCCTTTAAATTAAGTGTAGTTTCTGAACTGTTTTTAAAGCCAACTTTAGTGCAGAGAACCTTACAGTCACCTAGCTTGGCTATAACCAGTCCAGCATTGCCTGTCATCCTCCAATAGGGAGGGGTACACAGCTGCTGAGCCAGGTGCTGCTGCTAAGACACATCTGGCTACCATTCCCCTAACACCTCTCACAGCTGCCAAATACTGGCCAAGGTGAAAAGCACCCTTGGAATGCTTAACTTCAGGATAAGACACCTATTTCATGGAACTGTGATAAACTGTCACTGCATTTTCCAAGGCAAGACCCACCAGATTTTGAAACATACTTTTAGAGCAGTGGTGGCCAACCTTGGCACTTCAGCTGTTCTTGGACTTTAATTCCCAGAAGCCCAGGTCAGCACTCCTGCTGATCAGGGCCTCTGGGAATTGACATTCCAGAACACCTGGAGTGCCAAGGTTCGCCATCACTGCTTTAGAGCGTAGCACTCATCCTAAGGATCAGAGCTCCAAATAACTAATCACTCAGGTGTCATGCAAAGGCAGGGGGGATATTTAATAGGAGCAATAGGTAAAGCTTTCCCTTGCTCGAAAGCCAGTCGTATCCGACTCTAGGGTGCAGTGCTCATCTCTGTTTCTAAGCCGAACAGCCAGCGCTGTCTGCTTCTGCAGACGTTTCCATGGTCATGTGGCAGGCATGACTAGACACCAGAGCGTAAGGAACGCTGTTTACCTTCCCACCAAAGTGGTCCCTATTTATCTACTTGCAATTTCTTGCTTTCGAACTGCTAGGTTGGCAGGAGCTGGGATGAAGACGGGAGCTCATTTCCGTCCTGCAGTACTTGGGAATCGAACTGCTGACCTTCCACTTCCCAGTCAGCGTCTTAGCGACTTGAGCCACTGCAGTACCCTAACAGGAGCAATACTATTCAGTTAACCTTAGTGAATAGTCACTAGTGGCAACCTTAGCAAGGATACAGGTGAAACTTGGAAAATTAGAATATCGTGCAAATGTTCATTCAGTCCAGTAATGGAACTTAAAAGGAAAAAGAAATATATGAGATAGACTCATTACATGCAAAGCGAGATAGTTCAAGCCTTACTTTGTTATAATATTGATGCTTATGGCTTACAGCTTATGAAAACCCCAACCCCCCAGTCTCATGTACCCCATAATCATCACATAATCTCATGATCATCACAATTATAATGAATTAAGGCATGACATCTCTCACTTTGCATGTAGTGAGTCTATCTCATATATATTTTTACCTTTTAAGTGAAATGAATGAACATTTGCATGATATTCTAATTTTCCAAGTTTCACCTGTACAGGTAGAGAGATCGACTTTGCTCACTGTTCTTGGTCTCCTGCTAAGCAGAATGAGATGGCTGCCTCCAGGTGCTAGATGCAAGGAGGCAGTATGGTAGTTTGCCCATCTCAAATCGATTTTGCTCTTTGAGTCTGCAAATCAACCTTTTCCCATTACAATGTTATTGGGTTTTTACTCAGAACAGAACCTACATTCTTGTGTGACTGCAAGGTGATAATTAAGTTTCACAACATCAAAGAGCCTAGAAGGGGAGTTATTTCTTTTATTATTTAATTGTCACAATAAACTTAGTAACGGATGTTTGAAATTCTTCCTTGTAAATAATTCTAAAGCACAACTCGAGAGCCCTTGCGGAATTTTCTGTTCTGGTCCCACACCCAAGCCTAAAACTTCTGAAGCAATCACAGACTAAGGATGTGATCACATGGAGAAATTGATTGCATTTTTGACTGCATGTAGAGCTGTCTAGTGTGATTTATTCCTCAGCGATTACACCACATATAGGAAGTCTGAATTGGCCCTGCTGTAGGACTATAAATTTGGGGGGCTGGGTTACAGGGATTTCCCAGTAGATGGAAAAGTCACCTTAAGTTAGATTGCTTCGTACAAAATGATCTTTTCTGGTGTGATTAAGTGTACACATTTCTTACCATCTGATTGCACCCCAAGTCTTGTTGTTGCACCAATGAGCCTAGAGCTTCTTCCAGAAAACAACTTACTTCCTTTATAACTTCAATGCAGAAGCAAGCAACTTGGAGTCTATTGTTTGGCAAAGACCTGCAATTCCCATGAGCATGACAAATGGCAAGGAATAAGGAGCTCCAACATAGCCATATCTGGAGTTACATCAGTTGCCAATCTCTGATTTGAGAATGCAACAGAATTTGCCATTTTGTCCAAATTAAAGGACACTGACTGCTGCTCCTTCTGTATAAAGAATAAAGCCACAGTTCAATTCTGATATCTAATACTGATATCTAATACTAGATGGTTTTAGTGTTTGGGAATCAAGACAATGGAAGCAGCTGTAAACTAGCCTAACACATCTTTATTGCATGGAGTACAGCACGAACATGAGGTAATGGCGGACAAACAGCTCCTTTTATGCAGTGGCTATACATTTGAATGTGGCTCCTCGATAGCGCATTGGCTACTGTCCATGTGATGTCATCCTTAGTCACGCCCTTCTTGTCCAGGTGAGGTGAGGGCGGGAATCTTTCCCGCGCAGCTGAAGGTATTTGAGGAATGTGTACCATGTGAGCTGAACGCTCGCTATTTCCCCCTAGTGGTCATTTGCTCGCGTTCTATTGTGGTTTGTTACATTGTTTCTATTGCAAGATACAGCTTGTTACATTCGCTCATTCATGTGGTTACAGATTGTTACACTCGTTCGTGTGGTTACATTTACATTCAATACACAACAATGGTGAAGTATAAAACATAAAATAAAACTTCTGGATCCTCCTCCTTCCTTTTAAATCTCAGATGTTTGCCTCTACTAAAAGAAATGAGGGAAGAAATAACTCTGTATGATGTGGAATAAAGAACATCCAAACCCTGAAGTCCATTCTCTTAGCGGTAACAGTCCATAGTATAGCATTATGTTTGAACTAGCCCAAAAGAACTTGAAAGATGCCTTTATTTAAAAGTGCCTACCCCTAAGGCCTAAGATCTGAGAAAACAAGTACAAATTGAACTAATTAAATTAGTCAGATGGTTCATGCCAATGTGTTTTTCTTAGCTAATCAACATAATACCTTGGAGTTGTTATTCAGCGCACTGGTAGACATCTCTGCAATGACATTCCGCACATGCAAATGGTCTTGAGAAATCAAGTTCATTTGCATGTGGTTTTTAGCCATTTGGATATCACGTCACCTGCTGACTAGGTGGACCATGACATTTGCCCTCCACTTTCACCTTGTCCAAGGGATTCAATGGAGGACGCTTTGGTTAGTTTTAGTCCTGGCCTAACATCATTGACAAGAGATGGGCAACACTGCCTAGTTAGACTGCTCAAGTCCCAGCACACCGACAAGGCTGGCACTTAGCGGGGGAATGAACATAATTAAGAAAATTTAACTTGATTTTTAAAATTAAAACAAATATATGCACATGGCAAAAAAATTAACTATACTTAGCAAAACCAGAAGCTTTGTAATATGTTGTACATCAAAATATAATAAACCACAGGCATGGAGAAACAAAGAGTCTGGTGTTTGAAACTACATTTGTCAAATTAGGGGATTGGCAGGTGATTTGTCAATGGTATACTAAGTGGGCTGCTGCTATTTTCTGTGAAAGGTATTCAATTGAAGCATCATCTATTATATGTTTTCTAGTAATATTGGATTTTCCTACTAGACAAGAAGCAGTGTTTTGACAAATAGAAATTAAGATTCTTTTAATTACTTGAGTGTTTGTGGTTGCTAAACACACTGTAAAAATGTGAATGCAAGCATCCTAACACTACTACAGAGTGGCTTTTTATTTTGAAAGGCTTGAAGGTTATATATGTGATTCATTTTATTAAAATAACTAATTAAAATAACTAAGAAACTAATTGATTTTCATTATGATTTTTTGAAAAAACAATATATTCTCATTATTTATTGAGCAAAAATTATTGTCATTCCTTGGGCAGAATTTTGTTAGTAAATCCACCAGCATCTCTTCATATAAATCCCAGTGGCAAACTGCTGCAAGCTAAGATATGAAGGTAGGAATCTGTTATTGTGCACTGAGTTATGCAACTCAGCACACAAAAGCACATGACTAAACTTTTCAACAAACGTAATTTTGTCAAGAAATGTATACTGATTAAATTAATAATAATTGTGTGCCAAGTCAATTCTGATTTATGGTGACCCTCTCCAGGGTTTTCTAGGCAGAGATTAAATAGGAGTGCCTTACTATTCTGATCTTCTGGAGGTATATATCCTGGGACTGTGCAGCTTGCCCATGGCCACATAGGTTGGCTCTTCTCCCAGGAGGCACACTGGGGAACTGAACATCAGAAACCTAATTCACCCAGCCACCACTTAATAAATTAAACTGACACAAATACTTAGTAAGATTCTTCCACCACTTTTAGACTGTTTATTTTAGAGATTTTAAAAATTCAAATATAGTAGACCCTTGATTAACGACAAAGCTTGGTTCCATGAGTAGTGTAATTAATCGTGAGTTCCCGCACAACGACGCTAAAAAGCAGCATCCTATGAGAAAACCTCGATTAACGACGTTTTCACACAACAACGCTAAAAAAGCGGCTCCCTATGGGAAAACCTCGACTAACAACATTTCCATTGAAAATGTGGATTTTTTTTGGCAAGTGACATCGTTGTGCGAATGGTGTTTTTGCCACTAACAATGCGTCACTAATTGAAAATGTTGTTAGTCAAACATGTCGGTAGGCGGGGGTCCACTGCATTAGCTAAAATTACTCAACAAAATTTAAGCAAAACACTGAGTAGCAATAAACATTAAAATATGAAAAACTAAACACTATCCCTTTGCCATTTTTAAGCGTAAGCCATTACAAGAACCACTGAGATTGCAAAATGTTACTTCCAGGCATTGATGGACATGTACAGGTGCATGGGACAACACTCAAAGGGACAACACTCAAACTGAGCAGACTTTTGTCTTTGTTTAAGCTTCAGACATTCTCTATTGTATTTTGCACAAAAGTGTATATTTTGGTGGGGTGCATTTGAACTCCTTTGCTTGGTATTTGCTGGCTGTATTGCTATCTGTTTTTGGTGAAAGACTGATTCTTCATTGCTTTGCCTCTGCTTTTGGAGGTAATTTTGACAGGTATCCTCAGGGATTTTTTGGACTACTTGTGATAGAAAAATGAATGGGGAAGAATGAAACAAAATTACCTGGAAGGGGCAGTGCATAATAACAACAAAATAGATAGAGACATCCTAGGGAAGAACTGGAAATGAAGTTCCTTATGTACATCCTTAATCCTGAAGCATTTGTCCTGGCCTGTTTCAAAGAGAGACTATCAACCTGCAATCTCTTTGCAACACTAGATTTTCCTGAAGAAAACCAAACCTTTTCTGTCTATTAGCCAAAACCATGATATGGTAGCACATAAGGTACAGTCTTTCATCTAAAACCCCACATAGGGCAGATTAGGCTGGTCTATTCCAACAGCAATAATTAACCAATATAAAGCTCAAAGATTTCTCTCTTTCTTATTTAAGCCCACAAAAGATATGTAAATTACTATATTTATATCATCAACATTTTCCCTAGGGCTATAGTAAACAAGCAAACCCCCATTTTTACAGGGAAGGGCAGAGAGCTATAAGCTTGGGAATGTTGAAAGTCCAAGCCTTTCAGTAGTAGCCCAAAATTACAGAAGCAAGTACAGTATCTCAAAAAACTGAACAGGGCTGAATGCAAAATTACATTTTCCTGATATGCCATATCTTATTTCTATAAGGCATAAAATGAAGGGAGCCATTTTTTAAAAGAGGTCAGACCCAGAAACATAAAATCTTGTACTTTCTCGGACACCAGGCACAGAATTTATTTTTGCATTATTCACCATGAATACTCAAAACCTGTTCAGGTGACATTCCATATCTTCAAAAAAAAAATCAAGACTGAGACAGCAATGGGTTATGTGCTCCACTTTGTCTTTTGCTGAAGTTTCAGTTGGACGCACAGAGATAAGACTGATCGTATGCACTCAAGAGGTGTAAGAGTTTCACAAGAACAGGAGGCTGCTGTGTAAAATACTGCTACAAAGATACAGGCTTAAAACTGTCACAGCCTTCATAGCATTTAATTTAATTTAATTTAATTTAATTCTTCAATTTTTATCCCGCCCACTCAGGCGAACCCGACTCAGGGCAGCGTACAAGAATTAAAAACATATTAAAACTTGTTAAAACCCCTAGATCACCCACCCACCTACCCCCACCCCATTTAAAAAAACCTAAAAGGGGAATAGGAGGAATACAGAAATACAGAAGGAGGGACACTAACTGGACTCTAGTTGGAGATGAGCCAGCAGGCTGGGGCGGTATTCCCATTTAGGGCCCCACACCTGCCCTGCCAGCCAGGTCTTCAAACCTTTCCTGAAATGCAGCAATTCTGTCTGTAACCCCAAATCTACTGTATTTAGATTTAAGCCCAAACTACAGGGAGTTAAAATACTCACAAACGTAACTGACAGGGAATAGGCTAAACTTAAAAACACTGGAATTCTGACCTAGGATGAGGAATTTTTTAAAAATGGACCATCTTCAGAACGTTATCCAAATGTCTCCAAGTAATTCATCTGAATTCAATCACACCCTTCAAATGCCATCTCAGAAGTAAAATATAAAAGTATATTGGATCATAGAGATAATTAAAAACAGATCTTTTTAACAGTCATAATAAAATCTATGTTGCTTTGTCTGCAGTAAAATCTGACATATTATTACAGCATTCTAGGCAGGCAGTCTTCTCTAATCTAGTGCCTTCTTTAATTATTGGCTTACAATTACTATAACCCCATACGGACAATAGACAGAGACTGGAACGTTACTTTTTAAAAGGCATTCATTACATTACTCATTATTTATAGGTGGCCAAGGTGTCATTAAGGTTGCCTTTACTGTTCAACTAATTTATTGTGTTATAAGCAGTTAATATATTGCTTTGCTATTACCAGCAGGCCAGAGAAAAGCACAGGCAAATGCTGTCATTCTTGTTAGTAGCCAGATCTAATACTGCACTCTGCAAATATTTATAAAATTTGAAAAATAATTCAAAATACAATACAATACAATTTTAATTTATACCCCGCCTTTCTCGGCCAAGGCTGACTCAAGGCGGCAACAACATATCAAAATCCATACAATACAATATAACAACATAATACAGTAATACAAAGGTAAATCAATACAAAAAATGCCCTCAAAAGTATTTTTTACTATACATGTTTTAACTAAAAGTAACTTTGTCACTTACTTTATTTTGTAACTGTTTTGAAATATTTATTAATCTAAAAACAATTATTAAATGTAACTATATTCCTTATAGCTACTGCTGCAAAAAATGCCAGTTCTTAGTCCATACCAGCATCTTGCACTGAAAACTATTTCCTCCCACTTAATTCAGAGACTAGGGATTTCTTCTTTTGTGTCTAGGTCAGACTTTAAATTGCCAAAATGAAGTCGCCTTATGGTGAATTCATTCCGTAGTTCCTTTCACCTGACCTAGTACAAGAAAGATTATCCAGCACAACAAGGTTGCTATTGCTTGAGATATGCCCGATTGTAGTTCAAAAATACCTCAATCTTCGAGAAGGCTATTTCTTTGTACCCCAATGACTAGCAATTAATTAAAGTGCTTGAATACAACCATTCATAAAAAAAACAACCTCTCCCATTCCCCATTTTCTATCCTACAGCTATTCACAAAAATTCCATTAGAAAGAATTATACAATAAACAAAATACATAATATTTTTCAAATTTAAAATCAAAAATAGTTCCAAGCAGCAGAATGGATGACTCTTATTAGAGGCCATTATCGAATTCACAAAACTACCACAAGATAAGCTGATTGGTCACTATAGATTGGCTGCATCTATCCTGGGTAAACAAATAGTCTGATCAAATGATTAAGCCAACATTATAAATTCCATCAATAACCACAAATGTAGGACAGCAGACACATGGAAAAGTGTGCCTCTCCATACTGCCCCATAATACAGGCCATTGCCTTTGCAGGCATCTATAAATGAACAAGTGCCATCTATTGTGTGCTAAACAGGGGCAATCCAAGAGAGTGAAACTGAAGTGAAGAGAAGCTGGCCTTTAGTTTTCTGTGTCCTCCGTGAAGTGTGCCCTTCATCACACTGCCAATCATCCTCCACTCTTTTATGGCCAATGACTGAACTATGTTCTAAAAACTGGCAAAGGTCTGGACAATATTGGGAACCATATTAAGGAGCTTATTTCACTACACCAAAATGCCAGGAGAGAAAGAGAAAGAAAGGAAGAAGGGAGGAAGTCTGGTAACAAGAGTGCTACTCAAGCCATGGGAAAGAGGTTGCTGTGTTACATTAAGAATCAAATGAAGTTGAAACATACACATCAACTGCATCTGTTTTCGAAGGATCTTCTTGTTCAGAGAGCCAGAGTTCAACAACTTGACTAATCTAAAGCATGGGTTAGGCAGGTTTAGTCTATTTCCTTACTCACTAACATCCCTAAGATTCACAAGTTGCAACCTTATGTAAACCCATAAAGTTTGTATCCTGCTTGAAAGCCAGTCGTATCCAACTCTAGGGTTCAGTGCTCATCTCCATTTATAGCCAAAGAGCAAGCACCGTCTGCATCTGCAGATATTTCCATGGACATGTGGCAGGCATGACTAAACAGGGGAGTGCACAGAAAACTGTTTACTTTCCCATCAAAGTGGTACTTATTTATCTACTTGCAATTTCTCGTTTTTGAACTGCTATCCTCCACCACTCTTCTCAAACAGCCCAGGTTTGTGTCCATTGTGTCAATAATGCCATCTAGCCATCTCATTCTCTGCTGCACCCTTCTTCTTTTGCCGTTGATCTTTCCCAGCATCACGGCTTTCTCAAGTGAATCCTCTCTTCTCATTTGATATCCAAAGTACTTCAGCTTCAGCTTCAATATTTGACCTTCCAAGGAGCAGTCGGGGTTGATTTCTTTTATCCAGGGTACTCTCAAAATTCTGCTCCAGCACCATATTTTAAATAAATAGAAGTATTTTGTGGCATATATTTAAAATGCTTATAATGATTTTTTCCAGGTTTATAACATGATGGTCCAGTAGTATAAATCCAAAACATAAAAACACATAAGTAGAACACATATAAAAATGTAGTTGGTTATATCACCAATTTAGAATCTGGCTAATTAATTAGCAGTGCTACTGTACTAAGATACTGGTTAGAATGAAAAGGATTGTAATCTTACTGCACTTTCTGCACTCAAAAGAAAAATCCCTATATTATGTCAAAGCCCCTGATTGGATTTTGTTTTTGGTTTTTGACATCCTAATGTCTTTCTGGCCATCTTCTCAAGCTCCTTATACTCAATGAAAAGAGCATGAAAAATATAACCCAGAATAATTTATGAATCAGCAGTCAGGAATATAAGATACAGTACAGTAACAATAAATTGATCTAAATGCTGGGAGGAAGACATCAATGTATTCCAAGGAAAAGCAATCAAAAATAGGCTTCAAGAACAAGTAGAGAAAAACAATTAAGGCAGCAAGTAAAAAACCATGAAGTTTATCCCCATGTGCATACTTACAAATATTTATTTATTTATTTATTTATTTATTTATTTTGTTCTACTTTTATCACTGCCCCTTCACCGAGGTAACTCCGGTTGGCTTACAGTCTAACCAGTAAGAATACTAAAATATAACAGTATCCCCACAATAACAATTAAAATCATAAAAGCATTTTAAAAAAACATTAAAATCCCCCTCAACATTCACAACAGTTAAAAACTAAAACCCAGATGGCCATTCATATGAACCAGCGGGGGTGGGGGGGGCTGCTCCACAGGCAGCACCCCACACCCACTGGGCCAGCCAAGTTTTGAGGCCTTTTCTAAAGGCTAGTAACTCTGACTGGAGGCATAGTTCGGTCGGCAGGAGGTTCCACAGGGCTGGAACGGATCTCGAAAAGGCCCTCCTTCTAGTGCTAGAGAGGACAGAATGCTCAAAGGATGGTAACAGAAATACACTCAAATTAGAAAACAAACACTGTGTCTTACTGTCCTGAGATAAGGACAGAAATAGTCCTGCCAGAGCAAAATTTCAAATTATCCCTCCATATGAAGGACAATTGCTTTTGAAGAGGAACATCCATGCACTTCATGTAGAGAAGATACTTACTCAAGCAACAGGCTTTGCAAAAGCAGAAGCAAAAGCCTGATCAAATCAATCAATAAAGTCACAGCTAGAGGGAAACTATGCCTTAGGCTGCATGAATTTACTGTACTGGTAAGTAAGCACTACTAATCAGTGTCTGTTTATAAGGCACACACACATCTACTCCAGGAGCACAATATCTCTTCTTTACTATAAGCTCACCTGGTGGAACTGCTGGCTTCTCAAGCTCAGTCTCTGTTGCAAAACAGAAAGCCAAGGGTACAGATGACACAAATAGAACAATGAATAACTTCACTGTCATTGTAGCTTATTTTTGAGGAGCAGCATCCTGAAAACTGGAAAAAAATAGAGAGAAGAAATATTACCTTGCCAGAGTTTCTGAATACAGGGAGATACCTTCAAATCCTGAGACTGTATGTTCCTGCTCTGCACTCCCTTATCACAACCAGGTAATCACATGACTGCCCAAGACTGGCTTTACCTGTTAAGTATTTCCCTTTCCACCTTCTTTCTTTTGCTCACTCCTTGTCTTCCTTTAATGCTTTATTTCCTGCCCCAATCACAATATCCCAAGCCTGGACTTGGGAGAGTCCGGCCCTTCCACCTGCTTATCTTTGCTCCTCCTCCTTTTCCATCTGCAATTCATGGCATAACGAAACTTGGACACTCAAAAAAAAGTTAAAACAAAACCTGTCCAACCTGCTGGCCCAGAACAGGTGATCAGGATTTTGCTCAGTAAAGATTAGCTTGGAGGAGGTTGCTCAAGTGCTTTGCAGCTGGGAACACTGCCCACGGCGATAAGCAGCCAGCTACCCTGGACTCTGGTAAAGGCTGCGCTGGAGCTGCTACTTTAACCAAAAAATATACCCCAGGGATAAATGAGGAAAACACATCAAGGAGACCCGCTTTCATGTAGGAAGAAATGTAAGATGGCAATACCTGACCAAACTCGCACGACTATAACAATATACATAAGCAATGTATTGAATGTAACAGCAATATTATAGGCTGAGTCCATTCCAAACTTAAAACACATACAGTGGTACCTCATACAATGATTTTAATCCTTTCCACGGGGCTCGTTGTTGTACGAAACAATTGCTATACAGTGCATGCATCATATAGCCGCCACCGTGTTGCCTCTCCTCAGGGCTCACTCCACCAGCCCTGAGGATGGGAGGTAGGTGTGTCTCCTTAGCCTCACCAAGACTGCTTGCCGGGGGCTTCAAAAGGGAGAAGCTGCCTGGAGCCCCGCAGCCACCACCACCGCCGCATTGCCTCTCCTCAGGGCTCACTCAACCGGCCCTGAGGATGGGAGGCAGGTGCTGTCACATGCTCCTTCCCCTGGTCCCACTGGCCGGGGGAAGTGGGGGCAACTGAGGGAGTGGACTGAGTTTGTTCAGTGCCTTTCTTGGGTATAGCTGGCCACAGACTTTTTCCTCCTCGCTATGTGGACCTTGGTCCCTTGTTTGCCCACCTTTGGCTGGTTTTCTATGGGAGGGAGGAGGATTGTGTGTGATGTTAAAAGATATTTGATGCTGATGTATATTTCTGAATTTGTTACCATGTGATTTGTACTGTTTATTATTGTTCTGATTTATTTTTTGTATTGCTATATTGTATTTTGGGATTATTGTATTGTATCAATTATGTTGTTTGCCGCCTAGAGTCGGTCTCGGTTGAGAAGGCGGGATATAAATTAAAATTTATTATTATTATTATTATTTCCCGATGGGATGCATTGTACAACAAATTTTTTTGCTAAGTGGTTTTTCCCATTGAAAAATTGTTGTACGGTTTTTTCCATAGGGAAAACTGTTATGCGGGATGCCATTTCCCCCCAAAACCTAAATGTTATGCGATTTTGTTACTATACGGGGCGATTGCTGCATGAGGTTCCACTGTACTTCTTTCTTTTTGCATGTACCAGAAAACACACACGCTAGGAGAGGCAACCATCACAATCAAAATGAGCTGAATGGCAGATGGTAGCCAAAAAGCCATAAAAGAAAGGCAAAGGATTCTGGTAACTGAGAGGTTTTTAGAAATCCAAACAATGATTAATTTGGAATTGCTATTAAAAGTCCCCCGATCTGCATTCAAAATAATTATATGATTAAAATTGCCATCCCAATATAGATATGCACTGAAAAGTACGCATCACTCTTCAGATATATTGTCCACATGAAGAACAAGTATTTGGCAGTGAAAAGGACTACACGTGAAGTGGTCATCCCTAGAGCGCAGAAAGCTCAAGGTATATGGCTACCTAATAACATATCAAGCCCTTGGTGGCATCCTTCTTCTTCATCAGCATCATCATCAAATGGCTAGAAATCTACTGTCTTGCACATCTCCACCTGATAGGTCAATGATGGTGAACCTTTTAGAGACAGAGTGCCCAAACTCAACAGACTGCCGTCCACACTGCAGAGGGACAGGGTGAATTCTATGCTGGAAGGAGGGAGGAAGTGCTCTCATTGGGCTGCTGCGCAGAGGACTGGGGTGAACTCTGTGCTTGGGGGAGGGATGAAACGTTCCCATTAGGCTGCTGGGTAGAGGGGCAGGGTGAACTATGTGCTGGGGCGATGGCACGTGTGCCCACAGAGAAGGCTCTGAGAGCCCCCTCTGGTATATGTGCCGTAGGTTCGCCACCACTGTGACAGGCCATCCCAACCTGCTTAATAGTGGGTCTGGCACCGCATAGAGCTGGTGCACTTCCAAACTAGAACTAACTATTCAGCTTCCATCCAATGCATTGCCTATTGCCCTTCTTGTATTTTGGAAATGGGAGTCTGTGGCAATGCCCAACTATGTCTCTCTATGTAACTAGTAGGACTGTGTGTGCCTGTGCCCTGGGGAAATGCTTTGAAGTACAGGTTTCATCATCACCTATGACTGTCGATACACTGTGCAAGATGTTGTGAGTGGCAGCAATTTTTGAAAATTCTGTCCTGTCCTGAAGGTCTTGAGGCTCCCATGTAATCAATTTCAACCATGAAAAGCCATTGGAGGCCACAAGATGGGAGGTGGAAGTTTTTAACTACTGTACTTAAGACTCATGGCTACCCTAATGACTTCAGTGCAGGTGGCAATTTGCAGTAATTGGAGAAACCCCCTTCTCATCCTGTGGCTCCTAATGGCCTCCCAACAATGAAAAGTGATTGCATAAGAGCCTTGGGATCTTTGGGGGAAAAGTCAAAAATGTTATTTCCAAAAATCACCACTGCTGCTGCTATCATCAGCCTTATGTGTCATAAATTATGCTACCAGGATTTCAGTAGTATTTATTTCCCAGTGATTATTTAACATTTAAATAGTACTTTCAACATGCAAGGTGCTTTATCAACATTATATTATCTCATTAATACTAATTATGGCTTGTGGTTACAACACTGTAACTAAGCAAGGTGGAGGAAGTCCACTTGTCTTATAACATATGAATGACTGTACAGAGTGGAAGCTCTACCCTGCACATCTTCAGACTTTAGCTAGACCTCACACAGAGCAACAGCCATGCCCCGAGCATACCTGTCAACCATCCCGAATTGTCCGGGAAAACCCCGTAATTTGATGTCAATTGATGTCATAACCTGCCCCGCTGCCAAAAACCCGTAATTTGGCAGCGGGGGAAAACGCACTACGCCGCTTGCGTAGGGGCTGCGCAAGTGGCGTAGCACTTCTGCGCATGCGTAGAAGGGGTAAAACCCTTCCATGCATGCGTGGAAAGTGACCTGCGCACAAGCGATGTGCGCAGGTCCCGTTTTTCCGGAGCCGCGGGTTGACAGGTATGGCCCTGAGTTGGTAGGCCTCCAAAACATCAGCAGGATTTTGTTGCACACACGGCAAAGTTCCCATTACTGCAGCTACACCACATACTTTACCTCCTACCATGTTTTGCCTTGCCCAGAACACCACCACTGCTATGAGTGCTATTAATTGCATCTGAAAGGACAGTTCAGTGGCAAGAGCATCTCATGCACGCAGAAATGCTCAAGTTGAATCACCAACATCTCCAATGGCAATAGTTCACAAGTAACAGAGTAGGAAAGAAGCCTATGTCCAGTTGACAGGATGCTGCTTGGTCTGTAGTAATATTGCTTAAGTACAGTATTAGGAAATGCAATGGGCAGTCAACGCATACCTGGCGGAACCAGACTGAATCTATGTACTCCCAAAATCAGTCTGGCAGCTACATTCTGCACCCACTGCAATCTCAGTACCAAGTTCAAGGGCAGCCCCACATAGAGAGTATTACCATAATCAATCCTGGAAATTACCATACACTGTCCTCCTATTCAACAAACTCTCTGCTTATTGGACACCTGAAGCATTATATGAATTATGGGCAGCTGTTCTCCACATGCTTTCGTCTGTGGTAAAGAATGTTGGCATTGGAGCAAAAGAGTGGACCTTATTAAAGGTCGAACAAAGATTTGTCCCAACCGCTTTATACCAGCACCAACACCTTATACTTTACACGGAAACAGACTGAGAGCAAGTGCAAGCCAGCCAAGTTTGGGGAGATATGATTAAACCTAACCACACTTGTAACCAATCTGGCTGTTTCATTCTGAGCCTGCTGATAGAAAGCTCAACGTAGAGAGCACTGCAATAGTCTATCCTTGAGATTATTGGCATGTGGATCAATGTAGTTAGGGACCTGCTATCAAGGTAAGGGTGATATGCCCAAAATAAAAAAGGCTGTTCTCTAGAATTCCATGGGAAGTGCTGAGGCCGGAGTAATAAGAAAACTGCAGACTTTATCCTTGATAGGATAAAGTTTTAGCAACCTTCCTCCTGAGCAGGTAAAACCACATAACCACAAGACTTCTGTCTTCTCTGGTTTCAGTTTCAACCTTTTAAGCCTCATCCAGTCCATGACTCAAGGTCAGGAACTGCCTCCACTGCAGACCATGGAAAGGAGAGACAGAGTTATGTCGCTTTGGGTCTTCCTCGGGAGAGGTAAGTGGGGTATAAATGATTAAAAATAAATATATCATTAGTGTATGGATAAAAGAACGCCCCCAAATCTCCAGTGGCCTCACATAGCCACTGAACAGCACAAGCAAGATAACTGACCATGGAGAAGCCCATAAGTATAGAACCAAGATGACATAGCAATTACACTTATATATTGCCCCATAGCACTTAGTAAACTCTGGGCAGTTCACAATTTAATTAGCATCCTCAACCTGAACCATATGGAGATGGTCCTCCAAAAAGGACTGAAGAAAATGCCGAACTGACCCACTAATCCCCATAATAGAGAGCTGTTCCAGGAAGATACTGTGGTCATTGGTATCAAAGTTTGCTGAGATGCTGAGGACAACCCCTTCCCTCGTCAGACTCTCTCAAAAGGTCATCATGCAAGCTGACTTCTTTCCATGCCACACCTAAACGTGCACCAGAAAAGATCTAGGGAGTTGTTCTCATTCAGAAGCTCCTGCAGCTGATTGGCCATGACCCTCTCAGTTACCTTGCCCATAAAAGGAGTATTTGTGACCAGCCTATAGTTGTTCAAATTGCCAATTGGAAGGTTAGACTTTTCAAGAATGGGATTGAATCACCGTTTCGTTCAGGCAAAAAGGTAGACGTCCTTCCACAGAGAAGCCTTTATAATAGATGCTACCCATTCTTCAATGGAATGGCTAAAATGTTACCATTCTTTCAGTTGATAAAGCTGCCTAATATGAGATTCAGTTAGCTTAGACCAGGGTTGCCCAAACTTTTGGGCTGCGGGCCAGTCACGTGGTTCAGGGGGCTTGTCACTATGGCCCAGGGGCCAGATCCGACCCCCAAAGCCCTTGTTGCTCCCAGAAGCGGAAGTAAAACACGCCCGTATGGGCACGTTTTACTTCCGCTTCCAGGAGCGATGAGGGCTTCGGGGGGCGGATGAATTGGCATCAGGGCCAGATCCGGGGCCCAGGCCATAGTTTGGGCACCCCTGGCTCAGACTGTCACCACTTATTGCCATTTTATTTTCAATTACAGAGGTACCTCACTTTACAAATTTAATGCGTTCCACGGGACATTTCGTATTATAAAAAGTTTGTAAAGTGAAACACAGTTTCCCATAGGAATGCATTGAAAATTGTTCTGGAAAAATTCATAAAGCGAAACGCAGTTTCCCGTAGGAATGCCTTGAAAACCAATTAATCCGTTCCAAAAATTCACAAAGTGAGGCATTATTTTGATGGATTTTCATTCATAAAGCAAAAATTATGTTAACCAGTGTTTGTAAAGTGAGGTACCACTGTACTATATTGTGGGTTCTGCTTATATTAGGTAATAGTTTGTTGAGATTATGGTTGTAATTTAGCTATATAAATAAATATATCTGTTGTGCCGTTATTCCTCTTAAGTCATGATGCAAGAAAGCAGAAAGGAAATATATATAAAAAGGCAGCGAACCATTTCAAACGTCCCTTTCTTCCCTCAGTCATTTACTTCCTGCTTTCTTCCTTCTCGACCTCTGCAGTGTTTTTCCATCCCACAGCACTATTTGCAACTGCCTTCTCTTTCTTTCATCCTCAAGTTTCTACAGAAAAGAAGAAATCATAGTTTATATCTACAGATTAGCAAACAGAAACAACTTGCAGGAAAAGAGAAAAACTCTGTTTTACCTATCCCCCTTTAAACCATAATTTTCAAAATCGTGTTGTGCTATGTCACAGTTTGTCATAGGATGTCTATATTTAATTTTTAGAAAGATTTACAGTGGACTCAGGGTTATGGCTCGCAATGTCATTTACATGATTAGTGCTTTTTCTCAATTTCATTGACTTGCTGTGTGGAAACTAAAAAACATAAAATATGTTCAGAAACACACTATAAGACATTATCTGTACTTACTAAATCTAGATAAAATGTGTAGATTTCTGTAAAATGATTTTAAAAGCTGTACAAATGCTGCACTTTAAATAAGTCACCAAAGTTCTCTACCAAATTTATTTACTATCTGTATAAATTATGTAAATTATACACAAATGTCTGCATTTGCTTCTTTTGCATAGTTATTCCGCTTGCATGGGATGGCAGAGATAAAATAGGTTACTAAATATATGTTCATCTCCCTGGCTCCTGTAAAATCTTACTTGGTTCCTTACATTTACTCTTGTGCCTGTCGTGAACATTAACGGCTTTTAAAGTATACAGTACTTACAAAACTATTCTTCAAAAGCTGAGATTCTGATTATATAGAATGCTTGTGCCCGGCAAAGAATTTTTGAAAACAAGATTAATTCTTAGATTATGGCTAGCTCTAGATGACCAGGGCCAAGCATTCATACGTAAATAAACACGCAAAGCCCCTTTGGTAAAGTGGAATACAGAAGGAAAAAGGATCGTTAGTGGGTTTGCCCTAAAAAAGAGGTACTGTTTCAGTGGTATAAAGTTGTAGGATGCACTTCAATTAACACAGATTGGATATGGGATGTTTATATGAATATCTTCAGCTAATGTAAATTGTTTGGGTAGATCAAACTGATTGTATTTTTGTTGTTACATGCTGTCAAGTCACCTCTGGCCCAAGACAGCCTATGAATCTCCAAAATGTTCTGTTTTCAACAGCTCTGCTCAACTCTTGTAAACTCAAGCCTGAGGTTTTCTTTAGGGAGTCAGTCCATCATATATAAGTCTTCCTCTTTTACTGTTGCATTTATTCTTTCCCAGCATTATTGGCTTTTCCAGAGAATCTGGCCTTCTCATAATGTGCCTAAAGTAGGGCAACCTCAATTTCATTACTTTTGGATCCAGAGAAAGTTTAGGCTTGACTTTTCTCTAAAACCCACCTGTCTGCCTTTCTGGCATTCCAGAAGATTGGCAGAACTCTTCTCCAGCACCAGATTTCTAACAAATCATTTTACCCTGCCCACTTCCTTTACTGTCCAACTTCCATACCCATACAGTGATTGGGAACACAAAACTGTAGATGATTTTTGACTTGATCTTTATTTATTAATACTGTACATCCTTTACATTTGGTGATCTTTTCAAATTCCTTCATTGATACCTTTCTAAGTATAACTCTTCTTCTGGTTTCTTGGTTGCAGTCTCCATTTGGATAGATGGTTAAAGCAAGATATACAAATTCTTTCATTAATGTTGTGCAGTTTTTCTGTATGATTCATGATTTAGAACTGTGATAACCCAAATAATGTGAAACCTAAATATAAAAGGTAAACGTTTCCCTTGCTTGAAAGCCAGTCGTATCCTACTCTAGGGTTCAGTGCTCATCTCTGTTTCAAAGCCGAAGAGCCAGCGCTGTCTGCTTCTGCAGATGTTTCCATGGTCATGTGGCAGGCATGACTAGACACCAGAGCACAGGGCACACTGTTACCTTCCCACCAAAGTGGTCCCTATTTATCTACTTGCAATTTCTTGCTTTCAAACTGCTAGGTTGGCAGGAGCTGGGACAAAGACTCATTCCATGCTGCAGTACTAAGGAATCAAACTGCTGACCTTACGCCTCCCAGTCAGCGTCTTAGCCACTTGAGCCACTGCAGTTCCTGGCTTCATAAAATCTGCTTCCTTAAAAGTTATGGAAAACTTTCTGTCTATTCTGTCCATCATACAGCATCCAAAACAGTGAGCAATAAGAAACACAAAGAAAAGCTGAAAAGTGCAATAACAACATCATGGGAATCTTAGAAGCTTTGGAAAGTCAGATATACATTCTAATTAACAATTATAATGTTTAAAAATAGTTTTAGTTTGGACAGCCCATAGTAATCAATATATTAGAGAAGGATCTTACCAACAATTCACAGACTTATCTTTTTCCCTGGTTTTATTCATGTAGAACAGTTACCCTACGAACCAAGCCACAAAAGTTAGTAGTCTTTCCAGAGATCAATTGCCTATCAAATAGTTCCACTTCATTCCAGTTATTAACTTTGTAGTTAATAAACTGGAAACCCAGTTTTAAAAAGACAGCTTCTGTGTAAGGTAAAGGTTTCCCTTGCTCGAAAGCCAGCCGTATCCGACTCTAGGGTGCAGTGCTCATCTGTTTCCAAGCCGAAGAGCTAGTGCTGTCTGCTTCTGCAGACGTTTCCGTGGTCATGTGGCAGGCATGACTAGACACCGGAGCGCACCGAGCGCTGTTACCTTCCCACCGAAGTGGTCTCTATTTATCTACTTGCAATGTCTTGCTTTCGAACGGCTAGGTTGGCAGGAGCTGGGACAAAGACAGGAGCTCATTCCGTCCTGCAGCTTCTGTGTAAAGCATCAGATATCTAACATGATCTCCAAGCAGGCACTAGAGCTGAGCAGAACCGTTTACAGCAGCACCTTTTGGAGCTCACTAATTCACAGGGTTACCTAAGAAATGACTTGATGGCACATAAAAACAGTAATCACATTCTATAGGGGTGGTAAAATACTAAGGCCAACTCAATCAAGCATTTTAAAAGTCTCATTTATTTCTATTAGAAGCCACACTACAACCCTAAACATGTATATTTTAGACTAAAATAAGTTCCACAGGCCTTGAGAGCTACCTAGTGGAATTGCTAAGGAATTCCTCTTTATATCATGGTCCACAAATGACGAGTCATTTTACTTCCGTGGCAGCTCAATGGAAGCCCACAATCCTAATTTCATTTCATTTATTCGATTTGTATGCTTTAGATGTAGGCAAGTTATTATATCTCATTCTTAAAAGTATGCTAATTGTGTCCTACTAACCAACTCCATTACTATACAGCTGAGTTCTAGCCCACCTGTAGAAGAAGCATGAGGAACTACTTTCAAACTGGTAAATCATACTGTTAAATAATACTGGTAAATACTGGTTTAATACTGGTAAAACTGAAGGGCAAGAGAACTGGTTCACTTTTAACAAAGGCTCCAATCCCAGTTAGTGACACGTTTGCTACAACCCTCCCTTGCAAGGGCAGAAAAGGGAATCCTAATTCTCTTTAGATGTAGGTAATTTATATCCCATTCCTAAAAGTATGTTAATTGTGTCCTACCTTTTTTTTTATTTTTCCTTCCCAAAAATAAATAAAAAGTGGCTGTGTCTCATTTACTGGGCCCGAGACAGCCCAGTGCACGGGAAGAGATAACCACCACCACGCTCCACTTAAGAAGATATAGCCAGAGTTAACCCACCCGAAGCCAAATAGCCTTTCGTTGCTGAGGCTACAGGGAGGAGCCTTCATAATCTTCTCGCCCGTTGCCATGGGAACCCCTGCCCAGCGCTCAGGTAGGCCAAAGGGCGTCGCCTTCCCCTCACCTTTCTCCGAAGGGGATTCTGGGTAATGTAGTGCGCGCCTCCAAGGCCGAGGCGCTTTTTTAGACAGAAAAGACTACTTTTCCCAGCATGCGTCGGTCCGGCTGCCTCGCCCTTAAATCTTATACCTGTTTGGGTGTTGGTTTTTTTGTTTGTTTGTTTCTGACGGAAATGAGCTCCCGTCTTCGTCCCAGCTCCTGCCAACCTAGCAGTTCGAAAGCAAGAAATTGCAAGTAGATAAATAGGGACCACTTCGCTGGGAAGGTAACAGCGCTCCCTGCGCTCCGGTGACTAGTCATGCCTGCCACATGACCACGGAAACGTCTGCAGAAGCAGACAGCGCTAGCTCTTCGGCTTAGAAACAGAGATGAGCACTGGACCCTAGAGTCGGATACGACTGGCTTTCGAGCAAGGGAAACCTTTACCTTTACCTTTGCAACACAGGTGGTGGAGGAGGAAGGAAACTGAGTGGGATACGTGGCCCACGAACCACACACTTTTGCCCAGTGCCTCTGTAGTCCTGTGCCCACTTGTGATGGCATTGAGTGACACTCACTAAGACCCACCTGTGCAAATATTTATGCATTTATTTAACTAAGGCTTAGAATCCTTTGGGGCAGAGATTTACGATCAACGTAGCTAAACATGCCTTCGTGTGACTGTTGCGGTTGAATCTTTTCGCTGAGAAGCGCGAGGAGGGGCTGCTGTTTGGTGTTAACTTGATTCACATCCCTCTACGATGTAGAACAAATATTTTGTCCGTGTGTGCGTACCTCTCTTGTGTGCTTTTCCATCAGGCTTTATTACAGTGATGTTTTCACGCTGATTTTCGGGCTAAGGATAGGGCTATTGTTTTTTTCCCTTCTCAAAAGATACATGAGAACTTGTTAGACAGGGATTCCATTCATTTTCTTGCATTTTCTTCCTAATGTAAACTATTATTTGATCTCCAGAAGACAGAATGTGTTCTTTGCTAGTGACCCTAGCAGTTCGAAAGCAAGAAATTGCAAGTAGATAAATACGGACCACTTCGGTGGGAAGGTAACAGCGTTCGTACGCTCTGGTGTCTAGTCATGCCTGCCACATGACCACGTAAACGTCTGCAGAAGCAGACAGCGCTGGCTCTTCGGCTTAGAAACAGAGATGAGCACTGCACCCTAGAGTTGGATATGACTGTCTTTCGTGCCAGGGAAACCTTTACCTTTACCTAGTGAACAAATACATTATAGAAATGCAAGAGTAGGTGACACCTATATTAGGTAAAGGTAACAGTCGCCCTTGCTCGAAAGCCAATTGTATCCAACTCTAGGGTTCAGTGCTCGTCTCTGTTTATAGCCCAAGATCCAGCACTGTTTGTGTTTGCAGACGTTTCTGTGGACACGTGGCAGGCATGCCTAGACACCAGAGTGCACAGAATGCTGGTTTACCTTCCTACCAATGTGGTACCTATTTATCTACTTGCAATTTCTTGTTTTCAAACTGCTAGGTTGGCAGGAGCTGAGACATACATGAGAGCTCACTCCGTCATGCAGTACCTAGGTCTCAAACTGCTGACCTGCTGATCTTCCAGTCGTCAAGTTCAACGTCTTAACCACTAAGCCAGCGCAGTCCCGACACCTATATTAGACCACTTTAAAAAATCAAATTATCAGCATGTTTTCATGAATAAAAATTCACTTCTTCAGGCTAATGCACTAACATTCCAGAGATAATGCAGGAAAATTGTCGAGTTCAAAAATTTAAGGCAGATGTCTGTTCCTGGTTTGCTGGAGGTGATTTCAAAAGTTGTCTGTAAAGGAACAATGGCAGTTTCAAGTCCCATTTCGGGTGAGGTAGGAATTTTCCACCCTGCTATTCAAACAAAGACTTGCCAATAACCTTGCAATTACTCCCCAAAAACATACATGCACACACATCCATGCAAAAATTTCTCATTATTTGATATTTTATTGGCTTAATAAAAGTATCGCCTACTCTTGCATCTCTGTGACTTGAAAGTCACATAACCCTTTCCTATTTTTTTCTGAAATATATTCCAGATTCCTCAGCACCCTTACAGAACAATTGCATCCGGACCCCTCGCACAATTTTTTAAAAGAGGGAGTGTAACTCTAAGTTTAGAAGATTACTTCCTCCTGCTTTGCTTTTTTTTGGTAATTGAACTGCAGAATATGAATTATATGTACTGTTCTTTTCAGTGTTTACTGTTTCTCGTTGATATTAAGTTCTTATCTTAACCTATAAATCCAAGGGTTAACTGTTGGAACTGGCTATAGGTTGCTATGCCTCACCCTACTTGCCTGCACTCACCCTTCATGCACACGGCCGATCTGGGTACGCAGGTCAACGAAGGATTGAGAAAACCGGCAGTGGGGCAACAGCCCCACAAACGCGAAGAAAGGGAAACAACTTCACTTCCCAACATTCCTTGCGCCGCGCCAGAGCCAATCAGGCTGAGAGGCTCTCGCACGGCGCAGCCTTCGGAAACGCGCCGCAGCCAATCAAAAGAAAAGCATTTTAAAAAAAACTCTGTCTTTAAAGAGAAGAAACCAAGCGGTTTCTTCTCTTTAAAAACGGAGTTGTTTTAAGGAGGGGGGGAATCAATCCACTCTCCCTGGTCTCCTGGGTCCAGAAGAGTTGGGGGGACATACCCCTTTTGTCCCCCCAAACCTCCCAACCCCAGGGGAGCCAGCGGAGAGGGGGGTCGCAACCCCCCACCCACTGATATTAAAGGGAAAACCCCGATCTACTTTCACGACTCCACACAAACAAAGCACCATAACACAATAAAGGCCCCCTCCCTACCACCCAGCCCACCCTTCCTAACTCCCAACGACCATGCCCCCTCCCCACCACCTAGCCCACCCTTCCTAACCCCCAACGACCATGACCCCCTCCCCACCACCTAACCCACCCTTACTAACCCCCAATGACCATGCCCCTCTCCCCACCACCTAGCCCACCCTTCCTAACCCCCAATGACCACATCCCTTCCCCACCACCAAATAAATAAATTTTTAAAAATTACTAAAAACAGTCAAACACATCCAAAAATACACAAAAACAAAAACACCAAAAACAATACGAAGTAAACAAAGGCACAATCAAAAACAAAACAAACAGACAAAAATACAAATTCCAACCCCCCCTGCCCACACACACACACACACACACAAAAGAAAGAAAACAAGCAAACTTACCAAAAGATGTCCTACCTCCACCAGGACTGGAAAATAAATGAATAAAGAAAGGGACTACTTACCAGAAGAAGCTCCACCCAGAGGCCAGGAGAGAAAAAACAGTCAAAATACAATAACCTACCAGCACCACCTACTCGCCACAATAGTAAAAACAATTCAAAAACACACAACAGCTCCAAATAAAAACAAACCAAAAACATAACACAAATTCACAATTTTACACAAAAGGTCACACCAATAAAAACAAGTCAAAAAAAATTACACTAAAACACACTTTAACACAAATCACAAACATATGTCAATAAAATACAATAGAAACTTTTAAAAATCCTGTGCTGAGTTTTAACTCAAATTTAAACTCAAAACATCTAAACACATTTTTAAAACATTGAATGTAAAAAAACATTTACTTTTACATTATTAAAATTATTAACTATGGTACAACTAATTAAAAAAATTCAAAAAACTAAAATATTATTCGCTTACATAAAACAATTTGAAAAAATTATATCATACTTTGTTCTTTTATTAATCCTCAAAAAAACCCAAAAAAGCAGATAACAGTTAATAACAGCCAAGCCAAAAAAATTGCATAAATAAACATTTAAAAAATTAAAATTACAGACTAAGCAATTTTTAAAAAACATTAACACAATTTAACCTTCCAACACAATTTAAAACAGCCCGGCAACGCCGGGCAACCTCTGCTAGTAACCCATAAATCCATATGACAGCCATGAAGCCTGCATAGCTCCTTCGCACCCAAAGCATCTTTCTAGTGTGTTCATAACACAAGTGAGATTAAGTTAAGAGCATGTCTAATCAGTTTTACCCAATCTAATGTTGACTGACTATTTCATATCACACAGGTTGGCTGGGAATGGAGTCACATGGTGCAATAAAAAAAATTTGAATTGCATTGGATCACTCTGGAAAAGATCACTTCACTGGATGTGATATCCTATAAAATAAATATTCCATGCATGTGTGAACTGCTCCTGATTGTTCCAGCCCAGCTTCCCCCGCCCCCCCGAAAAAAAAGTCACGCCGCTGGACCAAAAAAAGGTCAGATAGGGCATAGAGCAAGGTTGACATGGTTTGCAAGTTCCTTTATGTCACGTAGTTGCCAGAAAACAGCTCAAACAAGACTGTGCCACAAGTGGTCCACAATACGAGCTACATCTCTGTATGATCTCACCCATAACCGGACAAATTTGGAGAACACTAGATTGGGGAAGAGTGGTTCAGTGGTTTGGTTGGGAATTTGATCCCACACTGTGCCTCCTCTACAAAGTGCCTGTGTAGTCATAAGCAGGCTGCCTAGGGCACCCTCAGAAGGAGGGAGTGGTAAACCACTTCTGCATATTCTCCACCTAGAAAATGCTGGAAAAGGTCACCAGAAGTCAAAGTTGACTTTACAGTGCACAATACATACTGTACATAATTCTAATGCAGATTATGATCTCTTAAGTATCACAACTCTTCTCCATATTATTTATTTTTAGTTCCATTCATATCTTGCCTTTCCTATGGTGAGTGAAAGGCAAGCGTGAATAGTGCCCTTCCCCTGCCACGCTGTCAGCCTTAAAGTTGCATGACTGAGCTACAATTTAAGCCTACATCTCCTGAGTTGTAGCCAATGTATCACACTGGCTCTAATACACTAATAAGTGTGTGTGTGTGTGTGTGTGTGTGTGTGTGTGTTTGTTGTGTGTGTGTGTGTGTGTTTGTGCCCTTGTTCAAAATCCGGTCATATCCAGCTCTATAGTTCAGTGCTCATCTCTGTTTATAGCCAAAGATCCAGCGCTGTCTGTGTTTGCAGACTTTTCTGTGGACACGTGGCAGGCATGCCTAGACACCAGAGTGCATGGAATTCTGTTTTACCTTCCTACCGAAGTGGTACCTATTTATCTACTCGCAATTTCTTGCTTTCAAACTGCTAGATTGACAGGAGCCAGTACAGAGATGGACGCTCACTCCGTCGTGCAGTACTTGGGTCTCAAACTCTGACTTTCTAGTCATCCAGTTCAGAGTCTTAACCACTTGAGCCACCGCAGTCCCTTATCCTGTTGTTATGTGGCTACAACTGGAGATCCCATCTTCCAGGTTTTTATTCAGATTTTGTACAGTGCATCTACACCCCATCTTTTTGTGTGGTGACCAACAGCTTCAGCTTCCTTTGGAGAGAGATTAGAGTTGGTCTTAATAGAGTTGGGCTGCAGGTTCTTTTTGGCTGGCACCAAATGCCTTACCATCTTGCCAGAAACAATTCAACCTATGATTTTTTTTCCCCTCTTAATGGATCTTAATGGATCGCCATGCTGTAAAAAAGGTTTCCCCTGCTAGATTACTGTTTGTCTTTGTTATGTATGCATGTTCATTGTACTGTTAAGATAAGAATGTAACCACTCCAAATACAATGTATCTCAGCTGTAAAGGAACGCGAGCAAGCAGCCCATAGAGGGCAGCTGCGAGCGTTCAGTCTCACATGGTTCACATTGCTCAATCACGGACAGCCGCGGGAAAACCTTCCCCGCATTCAGCAGCAGGAGAAAGAACTACTGAAGAGAGGCGTGCCTGGGCGAGGCCACGCCGGTAGCGGCCAATGAGCTGCCGTGCTACAAGATTCAAATGTATAATGCTACTGTATATATAGAGATGCATCACCGCCATTACCTCATGCTCCACCGGATCATCATGCAATAAACCTGTGTTAAGCCAACCCTTCGGCTGTTCTGTTGTCTTTGGTCCCATACAGTAAACTGGCGACGAGGATGGGATATGGCTGCCCACGGGACCAAGACATGCGCCGGCTACGAGATCAGGAAGCCGGGAGACTTGGAGCTGTTTGAGATAGACTTCAACGGAGCGCTGGTGGAGCTCGAAGTCTCAGATGAGGACAAGAAGAGGGCCATCTTCGTCCGCATGCTCGGACACGAGACCAAGAGGACCTTGGTGGACCTGATCGCGCCGAGGAGGGTGAGCGACTTCAAAGCCAAGGAGCTCCTGGCGGTGCTGCGCGCCCACCTCCGGCCCGCGATAGCGATGTTCCCCGCTCGGAGCGCGTTCTGGAGGCGAGTCCAAGCGCCTGGGGAATCGGTTGCCGAGTTCGCCGCGGCCCTGCGGCTGGCCGCCGGCCCTTGTAAGTGGGAGACCCCAGAAGTCACCCTCCGGGACTGCCTGCTCTGCGGCCTGAGGGACACCGAGACTCAGCGCGCGCTGATGAAGCAGGAGCCGCCTCCCACGTGGCAAGAAGTCCTCGACACGGCACAGGCCGCGGAAGCCACGATGGCCGGGGTGCAAGAGCTCCAGGACTGGCGCCCGAAACCCGCCAAGGCAGAGAGCTCGGTGCGCGCGGCCAGGCGAGTCTCGAACTCGTCCACGGAGAGCGGCGACGACGAGGACGTCCGGAAGGTACAGAAGGAAGGCTGGCGCTGCGACGGCTGCGGCGCCGCCCACGCCCGCGCCAAATGCCCGTTCCGCAAGGCCGAGTGCCACAACTGCGGCCGGCGCGGGCACATCGCCAAGGTCTGCCGGAGACGGCGCGAGGCCAAGAGGAGTTCCCCAGACCGCTCGGCGAGGCAGGACCGCACCACGAGGCCCAAGGACGGCACCCGGACCACGAGGAAGCGGGACGGAGTAGGGCGCATCTCCGACAACAGCGAGGACGACGCTCCGGTTTTCAGCGTATCCACGGAGCACCCCCGATACTTCGTTGAGGTAGTAATACAAGGGGCCCCTGTTAGGATGGAGGTGGACTCGGGTTCGTCATACTCTATCATTTCCCAGGGAGAGTTCCAAAAAATAGCCCCCCACGTGCGGCCCAAGCTCAAAGCGTTGAGGTCCACGCTGAAGGACGTGCAAGGGAACCGCATCCCGGTGTTGGGGGTTGGGAAGTTACAGGTCCAGTTCAAAAAGCACGCCGCAACGCTTCCCCTAGTCATCCTCAAGGGAGGTAAATGCAGCCTCCTCGGGACTCAATGGTTCCAGCCCCTGGGGTTGTTCATTGGGGGGGTGCACGCCGTGGGAGTACACGCCGCCGGGACTGATCCAATACAGAGCGTGTGCGACGCGCACCCCGAGGTTTTCAAAAAAGGACTCGGAAAATTCAAGGGCCCCCCAGTGACTTTCGACCTGGACCCTGGAGTACGTCCAATCAGACTTAAACCGCGCAGAGTGCCTTTCGCACTAAAGGACAAAATAGAGGCGGAGTTGGACAAATTGGTGGGCCAGGGGATTCTTGTTCCTGTTGATTCTGCGGAGTGGGAAACTCCAATTGTAACAGCGCTCAAGGCCAACGGGGAGGTCCGCATATGCGCTGATTACAAGTGCACCATCAATAAGGCGATCCACCCTAATGCGTATCCGGTGCCGGTAGTCAGCCACTTGTTGGCCAGGTTACACGGGGGGAGGTGTTTCGCTAAACTCGACCTGGCCCAAGCCTACCAGCAGCTCCCGGTGACCCCCGCCGCAGCTGCTGCGCAGACCATAGTCACCCACAAAGGGGCGTTCCAGGTAACGCGCCTCCAATTCGGCGTGAATTCGGCGCCCGGGATCTTCCAGTCACTCGTGGAACGCCTCCTGAAGGGGTTAGAGGGGGTGTTACCCTACTTTGATGACGTATTGATTACAGGGGGGAACCGGGCCGAATTAGCAAAAAGGTTGGGAAAGGTCCTGGCAATATTCGAAAAGGCGGGGTTGCGGTTGCGGAAAGATAAATGCGTTTTCTTCGCAACTGAGGTTGAGTTCCTAGGGTTCCGGGTTACTCCCGAGGGAATAAGGCCATCCCACCTCCAAGCCCGAGCTGCAGTCGTTCCTTGGGCTGCTCAACTTCTACCACTCCTTCCTTCCTCGGAAGGCAGCCGTGGCGGAACCGCTACACAAATTGTTAAAAAAGGACGAGGCATGGAAGTGGGGCGATGACCATGAGAAGGCTTTCAATGACCTGAAGCGACTCCTGGCATCAGATGCTGTACTGACCCACTTCAATCCCAAACGCCCAGTGGTCCTGATATGCGATGCATCCCCGGTGGGGGTGGGGGCGGTGTTATGCCACGTGCTCGAGAACGGGAGGGAGGCCCCGATAGCGTTCTACTCTAGGTCCTTGTCCCAAGCGGAGAGAAACTACGCCCAGACAGACAGGGAAGCACTAGCGATAATTGCGGGGACCAAAAAATTTCATGATTTTGTGTATGGCCGCCCCTTCACCATAGTGACTGACCATAAGCCCTTGCTAGGCATTTTCACCGCAGATAAGCCCACACCCCAAATCCTGTCCCCGAGAATGCTCAGGTGGGCCATCTTTCTCAACGCGTATCAGCACGCGTTGGTGTACCGGCCTGGGAAGGAGATCAGCCATGCGGATGCCCTGTCGAGGTCCCCCATTCCCCGGGATTGCTGCCACGTGGGCGAGGAAGAGAGGGACCACCAGGTCTTAATGATAGAGGTCCTAGACTCCCCTCCAGTAGTACCGGCCGACATCGCCAAAGCGACCGGCAAGGACAAAACATTAGCTACAGTTTGCTCCTGGGTGCAGAAAGGGTGGCCCGTGTCTTCCCCAGCAGCGGAATTCGACACATTTTTCAAAAAAAAATTAGAGTTGTCCCTAGAGAGGGGTTGCCTTTTGTGGGGACAGCGGGTAGTGATCCCCACGTCCCTCTGGCCGAGGGTGCTTAAGCTGCTGCACGTCAGCCACCCGGGGATCGTCCGCTCTAAGGCACTAGCCCGCAGTTACTTTTGGTGGCCCCAGCTAGACGCCGACATTGAGCACATGGTCGGCACTTGCGAAGCGTGCCAAAGCTCCAGGCCGGAAGAGGCTCGTTTGCCACATAGGGAGTGGGACGCAGCGAGGGGGCCCTGGTCCCGGGTACACGTAGACTTTGCAGGCCCGTTCAGGGGAGCGCTTTTCCTCCTTGTGGTGGATGCGTTCTCCAAGTGGTTGGAGGTCATCCCAGTCTCGAGCACCTCCTCGTCCACAACAATCAAACAGCTACGGAGGGTCTTTTCCACGTTCGGTTTACCCGACACCCTCGTCAGCGATAACGCTAGCTGTTTCACGTCCGCCGAGTTCAGGGCATTCATGGATCTCAACGCCATTCGGCACATCACCTCCGCCCCTTTCCACCCGGCCACCAACGGCCAAGTAGAGCGCCTCGTGCACACCACTAAGGACGCGCTGCGGCGCATGGGCCCCGGAGATCTTGACTTACAAGTGTGCCAATTCCTGCTAGGGTACAGGGTCACCCCACTAGCGTCAGGGTACTCCCCCGCGGAGTTGTTAATGCGCAGGAAGCTGGCCACGGTAATCTCCAAACTAGACCCCACAAGGGTAGAGGACAAAGGGCGGAACGTAGGGATGGAGTCCACAAAGAGCTTCAGCATAGGTGCCCCCGTGCATTGCAGGAACTACGCCAGCGCGGGACCAGCCTGGGTGCCGGGCATTGTAATAGAACAAACCGGCCCCGTTTCATACCGCGTGGAGACCAAAACAGGCCTCCTGTGGAGGCGGCACGTGGACCAGCTCAGGCGCAGAGTCCCCGGAGAGGAGGACGCGAACGGAGGAAACCACGACTCAGCGATAGGGTACTCCCCCACCCGTTTAGCCCAAGGGGGAGGGAAAGGGGGCCATGAGTCCCCACCAAGGGGGGAGGAAAGGGAATCTGTCCTTGCAGATATCATGCGGGAGTTCTCGGCAGAAGGAAAGGGCCCCGAACTCATACATATCTCGAGGAATTATCCCCAAGACTCAGATCCCCCAAGCGAATTAGATGTTGAGTTTCAGTACCAGGGGGAGTTAGCGGAGTTGTCCCCCACCCGTCCTAGCGAAAAGAGGGGTTTCAGTTCAGCCCCTGGTACTTCCAGTCCCAACCCCTGCGAGTTAGAGTGTAACATAGCGCCAGCCATCCGGAGACCAACACCCCCAAGACAGGAGGCGAGTGCGAGTCCGCCCGTCACAGTCTCAAGATCTCCCGAACAAATAGCAGGAGGTAGCGAGACCACAAGGACATCCTCGTCGGTCCCAAGATTCGTAATGGGGGGGTCCCCAGGGTCCGCAGGCAACAGGCAGGGGTTCACTTCCCAGCTGTTCATTCCATTCCCATCCCCCAGCGCAAGGCAGGCACGGACGCCCCACAGAGCCACTAATGAATCCCCGTCTTCCGTTACAGGACAAGCACCCACGGAGCCAGGGATCACAGGCTCTCCTGTACTAGGCCAGGCGCAAGCACGCCCCAAGCGCACGTGCGGCAAGCCACAATGGTTGCGGGACTTCGTCCCATCCTAGGGGGGAGGGATGTTATGTATGCATGTTCATTGTACTGTTAAGATAAGAATGTAACCACTCCAAATACAATGTATCTCAGCTGTAAAGGAACGCGAGCAAGCAGCCCATAGAGGGCAGCTGCGAGCGTTCAGTCTCACATGGTTCACATTGCTCAATCACGGACAGCCGCGGGAAAACCTTCCCCGCATTCAGCAGCAGGAGAAAGAACTACTGAAGAGAGGCGTGCCTGGGCGAGGCCACGCCGGTAGTGGCCAATGAGCTGCCGTGCTACAAGATTCAAATGTATAATGCTACTGTATATATAGAGATGTATCACCGCCATTACCTCATGCTCCACCGGATCATCATGCAATAAACCTGTGTTAAGCCAACCCTTCGGCTGTTCTGTTGTCTTTGGTCCCATACAGTAAAGTCTTATAGCTGTTAAAAAGCCCAGGAGCTCTTCTAGAAATAGGACATGCAATCCAAACTAGATGGGTTTTGATAGTATTGAGTTTAGGGTAAAGAAGCAAACCAAGCTTAGGTTGTCACAGTCCAAATTACGAAGCTGTTCTTTCTTGGGAGAATAAGAATGTTGCCGCTGTTGGGCTGGCCTTTCTCCACTGCTTTCACTTGCTTACACGCTCAGTAGTATCTGTTTCATTACAAGTGCACAAAAGTTATCAGGCTTTAATTATTTTCTCCTTCAGAGGAAAAGACATTCAAGGAATCAGGAGCTGAAAAAAGACCTCTTTAGAGCTACTGTACGTGCATAATCTGAAGATTTGTTGAAATATTCTCACAAACATCCAAATTATGTAAATTGAGCATGAAAATCATATACAAGTTTATTATGTTTTATGAGAAGTGATTGTTAGTGATCTCTGCAGCACTGGCTGCTGTGAGGGAGAAAAATACTGAACAGAATTTAAATAGAAAAGGAAATAATAGCAGACATTAGACAAGCTCTGGAATCAGCATTAATGACGTGTGTAATTTAACTTTCCTGCTTCTGTACTCCTGAGCATAAATAACTGACTAACTTACAATAATGAGCCCATCAAAGTAATCTTCTGTATGAAAAGAATTTACTGCAACACTAAAAGTTGTGTCTTCCTAAATAAGCCAATTTTTATTGTGTGAGCAGACAGCCCCATAAACAGCATTAAGAGACACCAAGTAGTGAGTGTTTCTCACTGGTAATTTAGATTCAGGTGTCAGGATGTTGCTGCTGTTGAACGTGATCCGATAAAATTCTGCCTGTATTAGATGGATCTTTTGATAGGAACTACCATCCACACCCAGACATAATTAGCAGAAATACCTCTTCTTTTCATTCGAGAAAGACTGGATTTCAAACTCACAGTATCAAATGCTGACTTGCTTCATGCCTGGCCTCGCTCACTCAGTATACCAACATTTATTCAAATGGAAAGCAAATTGTGTGAAGGCCACAGCAAGATAAGAAAAGAACTTACTGAGACATATTTTGCAAAATTCATAAACAATCCTTTTTCTTTCTTTCCCTGCAGGGAAACACCTCAATTCTTGCAACGTAGATACTACAGATTCTTTCCAGTGTAAAAAATTGAATGCTCTGTTGTTCTTCATTTCTACCAAACTGTTGCACAATTTAAAAATATGGACATATATGAAATATAGATAAAATTCAAAACAAATTAAAATGTTAAAATAAATAGACTGTTTAAAACCAGAAATGGGCTACTGCAATAGCGTTATCTCAGCCATTTACTAGATCTTCTTTCATACATGCGGTGCAACGTAAATTGCATGCATGTAAATGCTTCCTGTGGGAGACTGTTTCTTTGATTTCTCCAGCAACTATGCCCCTCTTGAAATTTAAGAAAGAATCTTCAGTTTTAAAGTAGAATGGTGACCATTTCTGTTAATCCATAATATTTGATAAGGAGCTAGAGATTTTTAATTTAATTTAATTTAATTTAATTTAATTTAATAGTCATATTTATATATATGCCGCCCACTCAGGCAGAACCGACTCAGGGCGGCATTACAAGTTTTAAAAACACATAAAAACACTTTAAAAGACCCATATCCCACCCACTTTAAAAGACCCATATCCCACCCTCCCATCTCACCCACTATAAAAAGAAGAGAGAGTTCTTAATTCTTTACATAAGCCAGCAGGCGGGGACCGTGTTTTTGAGCAGCAACTAACGGTGTCCATGCCAGATCAGCAAATGCTGGTTCAGTTATTTTATGTGTTTCAGAACCATCTTCTGTATGCTGCGTTAGATTTAGGATTTGAGCTATACAGCGCTTGTCAAGTCTAAAGCCTGCCTGTTCTGGAATTAGAAGAGATTCAATTCTAAGAGCTAGATGATTTATTGTCATGTGTTTAAACACTTTGTATAAGAGAATGGCTTTTAGCTTTTGAGATACTGATGGTGCTTTGCCTGGTTTCATTATAGCAATGACTGCCAACTACTACCAGAAACATTCAGCAACGAAGATTTAATTTTGGCCAACAACAAAGCCAAGAAAGTGGCCTCTTTTTGATGATCCAAAGTTTGATCTGGACACAAGAGGAGATTATAGCAATTAGTCTCATCTTCAATAATATTTTTGGAATTTGTTTGCTCATCCAAGTTATTAAAGAGCTGAAGAAGCTATTCCTTTGTGCTTTGTGTATCCAGTATAGTATTATCATTTCCTGTTGGCTCGGGCCTGAAGCTTCAAAGCAAATTCATATTTAAAATGCTTTATCAGAGATGGGGCTTCACACTAACTTTTAAGATTACGGCCAAAAGACTGTAGTGATAAAAAACATAAAACATCTGGAAGAACTGGCCCTTTTCCTATGGTGTTTTCCTCCCCTGACAAAGCTCTTCCTGTTAAGTTGATTTTTCTATTTGATATTTGGTTTGTTTTCAGAACCTATCTGTTTTTATTACATTGTACTGGTGTGGGATACTGACTCCTATAAACTGGGCAAATCTAACCCCAGTGTGTGGAGAAATTCTAGCCAGAGAGTGGCCACAGAAATGGAGTTTAGGTCAGAGATTGACCAAGCACTTGTTGAGAGTCCAACTCAACAGCGTGTAAGCATAAAGTCAGAAGAAATTGAACTGCAGTCAGAGTTAATGGTGCACAAAAATTCTCTGCCCCAGCACCGGGGAAGCAAGTTTTATTGAAGTTACAGGTTACACAGGATGTCTACGAAAGCATACACGGGATGTATACGAAAGCATAGGTGAGTGGTATTCAGCCAATAATATGACATTCTCTACAGCATAACCATATATGGAACATGACCTATATCTTTTATTAGTACATGCGCAGTAGCTTATATCCTGCCAGAATAGGCCCAAATAACAAGATGAGACGGCTCGGGTGTAAAGTACCAAAAATGCGAAGGATCCACCCGAAAAATTGGGCGAAAGGAAAGAATACTTTTTAAAATGATTTTAATATATCATGAAGAACAAGGAGAGCCGGTGAAAGTACCCTTGGTAAATGATATTCAATAATGAGGTAGCGTCTTTAGGTACGTAAAAGGAATACAGTCATGCGATATTTAAATTACGTGTCGGAGGATTGCAGTCACCTTCAATGTATACATGTATACCTTATAAAATATTCCACTTGGAAATTGAGCTATACAATTGCTAAAGTAATATCAATCACAATACATAAAAATGATACTAAGACATCTACATATAAACATGTATATCTATAAAGTAATCAGTTCAAAAATCATAAGGTGCTCTTAAACGAAGTAAGACAGGTACAAATCCATAGCGGTAATGCCGAAAACTCTATATAATGACATTCATTGAAGGGAAAAAAAGCTCCATGAGTGACGCTAGGAGTAATAAGAGTCAATAAATCAACTTCGTTGTGATACTGTAAAGTGGTGTCTGATAGTAAAGTCTTAGATAAATTCCTGAAGAGTATTTGTACAAGAGGTTATGATGCTCCAGGTGTTCGGAAACATGTGCGAAAAATGTTCATAAAAGCAGAATTCCAAAGTCTTTAAGATAGTCTTCCTTGTTCAAAATCACTACTCCCCCTCCTTTATCAGCTGGTTTAATCACTATGTGTTGATTATTACCTAAATCTTCAAGTAACCGAATGTCTGTTCGAGAGAGATTGTAGTTGTGTCTACGATTTCTCTCTAACGTGGTAATGTCACGTATAATCAGACGTTTAAAAACGTCGATGGCTGGGTTGTCCACAGTGGGTATAAAGGTGGAACGAGGGGCCCCCCACCGCCCCTGCACATTGTGGGCAGGAACGGACTATGCCCTGAGCTTGGGAAAGTGGCAGGTTGAACTGCCGTGCAAGTGCTTTAGCATTTTGGTGAAAAAATGCATGACTTTGAATCGGAGTCATGAAGACTCCCAGAACTGACCTTTGCTGAATTTCCTTTGCGGCCGCATCCGCTCTGCTATTGCACGCGGAAATCAGGCCAGGTAAATCCTGGTGACTTCTAATGTGGGCGATATAGAGCGCTTCGGTGCGGTTACGCAAATGAAATTGAGTTGTGAGGAAAAGACCTAACAAGTTTTTGTCTATCGCGGGAGTGATGTAGGCTTCCAGTAGACTGTGAAGCAAATTCCGGACATACTGACTGTCTGTAATGATATTCAAGCGTTCCTTGGCAAAAGTGCGCAGGGCAAGGTTCACTGCTGCCAATTCCGCCTGCTGCGCGGATTTCTGTGGAAGAGTCAGAAGCGTGCGCCAAGCCTGTTCCTCTTGCCAAGTAAGAACTCCATATGTTCTACCCCCATCAGTGAATACTGTCATGGCTCCCTGAAGCGGAACCAGGGACAATAACTTACACAAACTGACTGTCTGCGTCTGAAGCGAGACAAGTCTGGGGTCTTTCGGCAAATGGTATGCCAAGAATCCTGTGAATCCTTCTAATGCAATCGGAAGTGAGTCACCGAGCTGCATTAGCTGCTGGACCTGATCGTTGGTGAATAGAACAACGATTTTCGCTAAATCGTGCCCTGAGATATCACTTGCTCTCAACCTTCCTCGGTAAATCACCGCGGAAACCAGTTCCTGTGGAGGGACGATGTTTCGGGAAGAGGTGTGTGGTAAATACACCCATTCCATGATATTCACCCCTCGCTCGGAGTCTACCCGGAGTGAACATGGCTCTGGTTTGGACAATGTACAGGTTCAGAACAAGAGCATATGGCCCCTGACTAATCCTGTCCACCGATCTCTGGCTGAGAACTTGGTTGACCTTTTCGAGAGTCAAGCGAGCCTCTCGCGGAATGTGTATCCGATCTGCCAGCTGCTTACCTAGCGTTAGCAGCGAGAAGAGCGGCTTCAGGAGTTCCATATCTAGCCTAAAGTACAGTCTAGCCCAATTGCTATTCCCCAGAATCTGTTGCAAATCTACGAGAGTGACTGAATCTTTGAGGTTAATTTGTGGCAAAACTGGTGCTGCAAAAGAACGGAGAAGCCGGTGGCCCAAGTATGAAAAGGGTTCGGTTCTCTGAACTTTCTCTGGGGCAATGAGTAACCCTTTCTCCCCCAGAGTGGTCTGGAGGTCTTTAAACATTTCGCTGCCGAGTTGCGGCGCTGCGATCAAAATATCATCCATAAAATGACATACCAAAACTGTGGGGTGAAGGTTTTGAAACTTTCCCAGTGCATTGTGAATGTAAATTTGGCACAGAGTGGATGAATTGAGCATCCCCTGTGGCAAATATTTCCATGCGAAACGTTGCGTAGGCTGTCTGTGGTTCACGACTGGCACCATAAAAGCGAACCTTTCCCGATCCCTTACATCTAAAGGAATGGTGTAAAAACAGTCTTTCAGGTCTACGACCAGGATCTCCCAACCCTCGGAGATCATGTTCGGATTTGGGATGCCGCATTGAAGTGGACCCATTGGCTGAATACACTTATTGATCTCTCTTAGATCGTGAAGGAGTCACCACTTCCCTGACTTCTTTTTAATGATGAATATGGGCGAATTCCTGGGACTGGTGGACTGTTCTGTGTGTCCTGCATCTAATTGCTCTTTAACCAGCTGTTTTAGGGCGACTAGTTTTTCCCCTACTACAGGCCATTGCTCTACCCAGACTGGCGTGTTGGTAAACCATTTGAGTGGTAAAGCCATTACCCGAAGGTAAGAGTCGCACGATACTGTTGCAAGATGTCCCGCCCCCAGAGATTGACGTAAACATCCAAGATATGCGGCCAAATGACCGCCGTGCCGTCAGCTCCGGGAATCGTGACTTCTACCCAATCTCGGCTTCTAAACGCTTCCTAAACACCACCTACCCCCCACATGTCGGATACCGGCTCGAGACCCCACTCACATGGCCACTGACTCTGGCTGACCACGCTGACGTCAGCTCCGGTATCTAATAGCCTGTCAAAAGGCTTTTTATTCAAAAATACCTTTATGACTGGCCACCGCTTCCACTCTATGTTGGTTTTCACTGTCGCTAAGACCTGGTATCCTTGTACCGCCCCTTCTGCGCTCAAGCGGTCTGCCGACCCGGACTCTGAGCTGTCTCTGAGCCTTTCCTGGCTGCCTGCTAGCGGGTGACAAGGAACCATGATCAGTTGCGCTAATTGTCTCCTCTGTGAATGGTTTGTGGTAGGTGTGTCCAAAGCTGAACCTGGAGTACACCCGAAAAATTGGAGTCAATGACTCCTGGAATCACAAGGATTCCTCGTGTTCCTGCGATACTGCGGGGCAAAACTAAACCTATATAGCCCTTAGGCAGGAATCCCATGTATTGGGAATCAACCAGATAGACTGTGCCTGGCAAGTCACACGTGACTTCTGACTGGCAAGTCAAATCTAGTCCCATACTGCCCTTAGGTCTGGCCTGTGCCTCCGGAATGCAGGGTGGAATGTTCTGTGAATCTAATCCAGCTCTGACTCTCCTAGAGCAACTGTGGTTTCTGTTTGCACCGGGGCCAGAGACAAGCCCGCGCTCCGGTTTCCCGAAGTCGGACAGTTCTTGGCCCAATGAAAACCATTGTGACATCAGGGACATTAGGTGGTCGGAGCCTTGGGACGACCTGTGTTTTGGCCGTTACCCTTCTTGGATCGGCATTCTCTAGCGAAATGACCGATCTGGCCACAATGGTGACATGCTCCCTTGGTCTTGCCTTTGGGTTTCCTACCGCCTTGCACCACCACTGCTAACAGACCCATTTTATAGGAATCTGTACCAACATCGGCACAAGCCCTGATCATGTCAGTAAGCGTCAAATCAGGATGATTGACCAGTTTACGGCAGTCAAGGTTGGCGTTGTCTTTCGCCAGCTTTCGCCTGCTGGGCTTGTTCGTTGTCTATCTGCCTACTGATCGCTTCTTCCAATCTGGTAAAGAAATCCATGTAGGACTCCTGGGCACCCTGCTTAACCGCTGTGTAATTTTTGGCTGCTTTGCCAGTTGCCGGGACCTTGAGCCGCCAGTTGGAGCATGGCGATTGGCAAGGCGGTCTGCGCTTGGATGGTTTCAAACTGACCCGACCCATATAGCTGGTCAGGAATTACCGCTCCTCCCATCCTGGCAGCCCTTGCCTGTGCTTCGAGTCGATACTATCTGTCCCAGAGCAAATACTAGCTTGGATTCAGCATCATTCTCATGAAGACCTTCCAGTCGTATGGAATGAGCATCATCGTTTCACAAACCTGCTGAAGTGTACCTCTAGTGAAACGACTCTGAAGTCCCGTTTCTGTAATTGCTTTCCGTATTGCCATGAGCAATTTGTACGGAAACGCTGTGTGGATTGTTTGCTGTTGACCCGTGAGGGCGTCCAGCTCTATGCGGACTGGGCACAACTGCCTAAGTTCAGCTAGTTCTTCCACTTATAACTCCTCCTTGATGGTTTCCTCTTCTACCATACGCTGAATGGAACTTTTAACTGTCTGGGAACTGCCAGCATTTCCCAAACCTTGAATTCCTTCAGTGGCGTCTGCAGCTGCCACTGAAGGAAAGTTCCCTAAGCCTCGCTGTTTAAGCTGTATTGTCGGATAAAGACCCATCGGAGCTGATGGCTCTGACTGCGCTGGGGGGTCTCAGTCTCTATCCGGACTGGGTCTACCTCTGCGATGAGCTTCCTACACTTACTCCACGTGCTAATCACCCTAGCTGGGGCTCTTGGTTCTTGCTTAATGCAGGTCCCTATCCTGTCCCAAAGTTGGAGGCTTAACATGCCCGTTTCTGGATAAAACAGACAGTGCTCCCCCAAGTACACAAAAAGATCCGCTAACTGGGCACTGTGAATGCGAGTACAATTTACCCTGGCCAGGGCCTTGAGTTCCATTAAGTGAAGTCTCTGGTTAGTGGTCGGACTTTGCATCTGTGGACAAGTCCCCATATTACCTGCCGGTCCTTTGAAGTTGCCTCCGCCGGACGAGTCGACGCGTCTAGGTGTAGGTAACTGGATTCGGTGTGACGAACCTCTTGGAAGGAATCGGAATGTGGGCTGTTACCATAGGCCCTCGGTTGTCTCTGCAATGGCGTCAGGGTTCACAGCTGACCCTGAGCGGAACGCATTTCCAATGCGCAAGATGCCTCAGAGCTTTGGAGCATGCTCTGCCTCTGGAATGCCTCTTAGCGTAGCTGAATTCAGATCGGATGGCTTTCCGACCTGAACCGCTCCACAACCTCCGGGAAGGCTTGGACGCGGTTCTGGTGTAGAACCGGACCAAGGATGTCACATACTCATGAGTAGGATCACGTCGGGGTCACCACTTGTTGGATTGGGGCCCAATGTGGGCCGGAGGGTCCCAGAGAAGACTGGAGCGAAGACCAGCATTTATTGATCAGAAGACCCTAATCTTTATACCCTGCCTGGCTCGACCTCGTGCGTAGGTTGCGCACGGCCATTACAGGAAAACTACAAGTCTGCACTTTGAGATTACACAAGTTACTCATGAGGGATGACTTCACCGGGGGGAAGTTTCTTATCTATCTACTTTACTACCGGGGGACATGCATTGTCTACTGCTATCGGGAGCAAACATGTGCCTAGGTTGACTCTTGGGCTCAGAGCTTCTGCGGATACAAGATTACTCATTACGTGCCTATCGAGTTCATCACCTGGCGATCTTTTGCCCTCTATTGTCCGAACTGCCTGCCAGGTCAGCGATCGGTGAATTAAACTATGGCTATTAATCCGCTCCCCAATTTCTGTCCCTTCGGAATCAAAGCTCCAAGGAGAGTTCCCCCAAAGTGTGGTTCTGTCAGGGACAGTATGCCAATTGAGTGTGCGGATCCCACATATGTGTGTGTGACCTTTCTGCTAATTTTGTTCCACTGTTGTGAAGCAGAGAGTATGCAGGTTGCTTTGAATGAAAAAAAAAATGGTTTCTGTATGTTCCTGGGCAAAATTCCCTCTTTTGTCCCCTTACATAAATCTATTTTCTAAACTGGAACTCTACAAAGTATAGTTTCAGAGTTTGCATTAGCTAGACCTCTCATCAGCCCTGGTTGTGCAGTGGTTAAACTGCTGTACTGCAGCCAGAACATTGTGAGTTCGATCCTGACGGCACCAGGGTTGATTCAGCCTCCCAAGGTCAGTAAAATGAGTACCTAGCATGTTGAGGGCAAAATGCTAATTAATTTGTGAAGTATCCAGAGAGTGCACTAAGCACTATGGAGCCATAAATGTAATTGCTATTGGTATAATCAAGGTTCGAGCCTATAAATATTGTTTCACCATTTTCCTTTTTGACGAGCACTGAATGGTTCCCTGCCAGTTTTTGTATTCATGTGAGAGGCTCTCTCTTAACGTCTCTTTGCCATGTGCCATATATTTGGGTGCAACCTTAATAAAATTACAATTGCTGGAGAAGAGCTGTGTTTATTGTATTACTGTGTTTAAAACCAATACTTACCAGTAAAAAAAAATTGACTAACAGTTTTGGTACCTGAACACTCATTTTCCACTATATTTTATTGTTCTTTCTTGTTTTATGTTGTGTATGAAATGTAAGTGTTCTTAAGAATCTAAGTTATTTATACCACATCTTGGTTAAAGAAAGGGTGCAGTAAAGACTTTTGATTGCTATTTCGTACTATAGGCTGGACTGCTGTCTAGATAACTTTTGTTGTGCATTAATATGAACTAAGAGCAAAACATTGCCTTCTGTCACTACTGTCTATAATTTGGTTAGTTTGAATTTGACTGTTTGTTAGGTAAAGGTTGCCCTTGCTTGAAAGCCAATCATATCTGACTCTAGGCTATGGTGCTCATTTCCATTTACAGCCAAAGAACCAGCGTTGTCTGCATCTGCAGATGTTTCTGTGGTCATGTGGCAGGCATGACTAGATAGCCATGCTATAGTTTTAAAACTTTAATATGTTATCAATTGTTTGTGATTTTTAAAACATATTTGTAAGCCTCCTTAGATTCCAGGGAGGAGAGGAAGGAGGAATAATGATAGAGTAAATAAATAAAATTTTCCCATAAATAGCAGACTAAGTTCCACAGCCTATGAGCAACAACTAAGAAAGCTTTCAAACATGCCTCAGAGTGGTGGGACTAAGAACAAAGCTTTTCCTGCAGAATTCAAAGCCCAGACAGGTTTGCGGAGTAGGGTCTTTTGGTTAGCCTGGACCAAAGTCATTTGGGGCTCTTCAAAGAACCATTTCCCAGAATAGCTTTGAATATTCTACATCAAAAGAGAATATTTATAATAATTTTTACAATAAAACAGAAAAAGATAACAGCAAGAAAGTAGTAATACAATCCAGACCTTACAGTTGCTAAAATAATAATAATAGTGTATCATCAAGTCTATTCTGAGTTATGGCAACTCTTTCCAGGGTTTTCTAGGTAAAGAATATTCAGGAGTGGTTCACCATTCCTTTCTTTGAAGGGTGCCCTGGGAATGTGTAGTTTGCCCATGGTTACACAGGCTGGCTCCATTTCCAGGAGGCACAGTAGTGAATTGAACTTCCAACCTCTGGCTCTGAAGCCAGCTAGCTTAAAAAATGGAAAAGCAAAATAATAATAATTGTGTGCAGTCAAGTCAATTCTCACCTATGGTGACTCTTTCTAGAAGAAAACTGACAGTGAACTAAAATGGCACATGACCCTTCAGGCTGTGAACCCCATTAATAACATTCCTTGTCAGCTGGTATTGAATCTAGACTTCTGAGTTGTTCATGGTGGTTTTGTTACACAGGAGACCTGTTGAATGTGGAGCAACTAATGGCAAGCGGCAATATTTGGACATTTACTTTATTATGAAATAAGACATGAACCTGGAATCAATGCCCTCACAAAAGAGACACCTCTGGAACTCCTTCACAGGATTTCTTCACTCTGGGAAAATCACATATTCCTACTCTAGCCTATAATCACTGAAAAACTGTTGAATTCTAAAGAAAGGTATCAAAATTTCTTCTGGGTCAGTTCAACTTAAAATAAGTCCATTCCACAATGTTTTTATCAAAAGCTGTAGCTTCTGTAAAAGTTTATTTTATAAAATTTTATTTAATAAAAAATTACATATTGCACAAAATTTCAGAGTATGTGTATTTTCTTCCAAAGAAAAGAACTTTAAAGAGGATGATAAACATAAGATCAGAAAATCTGAGAAACTGTGATTTTGAAGCCTTCCAGTTCAATATGCAGAAATCCACATGCAATTACCTCAAAACCAAAAACTCAGAAGTCCCCATTGCTTTAAGACACAAATTTAAAGGAGTTTCCCTGAGCAAACATTTTCTAGGATTAAGACATTACTTAGATTTTCATACATAGCTGCTATAATCTTTCCCAGAAATGTACTTGAGATTACAGATAAATTTAAAAAGAAATTTTTAGCATAAATCTAAGCAATGAACATTTCACTCCAAGAACCTAACACCTATTATTAATCTGTGGGTAACAGATGATTTCATCTTTCTGTGACCCCTAGAGTTAAGAGCTCTAACATCAAGACCCATGGGATGTATTTTTGGTCACTTTTTTTTAAAAAGCCTAAATTCCTTCCAAAGAGTTAAAATACTGTTCAGAAAAAAAGACAACACTGAAGCATAGGCTGGACATTATGTTATTAAAATGTATGTTATAAAAATTCACAGCTTATTATTTGGCTCTGTTTAAATAACTGAATGGTATATAGAAGGAGCAATAAAACATACACATGGTGAAAAATGATAAAATGTCAATAAAAAGATAATAAAGTTACATATTAAGGTCAACATTAATTCAGTGATTTTGCCTTGTCCACCTAATGAGATCAATGGCCCCGAAAGGTTTGAAATTTACATCTGAAATACAAAAAGCCACCTTAACATTTGATGGTGGTTGTACTGTACTTCACAGCACAATGAGATACTTGATTAGAAGGCATAAGGGCACTTAGAAGACAAATCAGTTTACATGATATAAGATGATAAAGTAAAAAAAACAGAGTTCTTCCACAGAAGAGACAATTTTAGAAACCTGCAGCTTCTGTCACTTATAATGCATTGCAATACAAGTAAAGTACAGTACCTGCAAAATTCCCTTTTGCTTACAGTAATTAAAAGCACCAGAGCCCTTCTGCTCTGCTATATCCTTATTTATGTACATATTCCATCCTAAAATCAGCTGGCCTTTCTAGAATGACAAGTAGGGTAGTGATGAAACTGTACACCTCTTGCATACATGCACACAGTTCCTGGACTAGGCAAAGATGCTGTGTATCACAGCATTTTGATTTTTAAAAACCAAGTCCTGCTACAGTGATCTTTTTAATGCATGAGTGCATCTGTGCAACTCTAAATTATAAGTGAAAAAAGTCACCTGAGGTAATTTATACAACGAAACACAGGCCACCTTTGAGTATGACTTTAGCTGTAGCCTGAATGAGGGGAGCTGCCCCAATGTCTCACTGGAGTGATAAAGATTAAGGAAAAGGTGATATTATTGACAAAGCCTTAAAAGTGATGCTTAGATCTCAATTAAGCCTCCTAGTGAGGTAGTTAGAGTTAACATAAGATACCTCTCCCTGTATAACATTTTAAAAAAAATCAAAGGGTTTGATCCAATTATTCTGAAGGTTTCCTTATCAGCTTCATTCTGAATTTAAAGAGCCATTTGGAGGCTTGGCTAGAATTAATTGGCAAGAAGAAAAGCCAAAAATAACTTTAGATACACTTTGTACATACGCATATAAATTATGTCCAAGGAATTTATATGAAACAATATATTCCTATCTAAAAATATGGTGGAACAAAAAAGAGGTACAGTATTGGAAGACACCTGTGAACTGAGCCTCATTTTTTAAAAAAAAAATCCTGTTAACGGATGGATGGGCTGTATTTATGCAGCTCAATGTGAGTATTGCACAACTAAGTTAATAGTTGTGTGGCTTTTAAGGGTCAGATATGTTTTGGGTGAAGATATGTGTCAAGCTCTGAGATCCTGCCTCATATTTACAGTAGTGGATGTGTGACATTCTGGCAAAGCCAAATATTTTCAACCTTCCTAACAACAGATTTTATTGACAGTGTAAACATTTGCATAGTTCTTCTAACTCATCTCTGATGTTGCCATCATCTAGTTTCACTTCTCCTGGGAATACTTACTGATTCAAAGCACTCTTACAGTGCAAAGCTATCTTTAAATCACTCCATCTCAGTGGTGAGATGGAGTCCAGAAACAATGATAAGTGGTACATCTCGCCAGGCCTGAAGAGTAAAGCTAACATCTTTATAACCTTCAGCCCCATCAGGCTATGCATTTGCTTTTAGGATGTCTTCTTTTGATCTCAACACCTGCTTCAGCATCTCACTAGACGTCTGTGGAATCATCCATTTCTCTAAAATACACAGAAATGCACTCAATTTCATTTGAACTCAGCAGCAGTGTAAAAGCATCTAATCAGAAACAATAGTGAACAAAATGAGGTGTGAACTTGATTACTGCCCAGATGGGAAACCACCAGGTCCACCTGGGATATCACTTTGAGCATTTTAATAATAGGGAACAATATTTAAATTAACGTGGCAGAATAGAACTATCCAAGTTAGGCTTCAAGATACAATTCACTGACCACTCGTATGTATGGTAAAATCTTCCAAGGATCTATATCAGTGTTTCTCAACCTTTGGTTTCTGGACTTCAATTCCCAGAAGCCTAAGCCAATCTGCCAAAGCACTGATCAGCCCATGTAGTGACTTAGGCTTCTGGGAATTGGAGTCCCCTGTGGGCCCCACATTGGGAACCACTGATCTATATCCGTGATGGTGAACCTTTGCACTCCAGATATTCTTGGATATCAATTCACAGAAGCCCAAGCCCCCGTGAATCCACATGAATGGGTTTACTGCAATTCTTCCAGCCTGCACCACCGTATGGGTGTGTTTTACTTCCGCTTCCGGGAGCGACGAGGGTGGTGCGGGCTGGATGAATCACAGTAAACCAATTTGTGTGGATTCACAGGAGCTTGGGCTTCTGGGAATTGAAGTCCAAGAACATCTGGAGTGCAAAGGTTCACCATCACTGATCTATATGATCATCGAATGAAGATATATCCACAGATCTCTCTCATAAGATTGAGGATGTGATTTAGATGACCAAATTATCGCAACCTGGGCCAGGCTGCATTGTGTTTAACAGGGTTGTTTTGAGATGCAGTATGTCATTTGGGTGATCTTTACATCCACATATAAAGGATTTTTTTTATATAAATTGATTTGGAGATGGTATTTAACACTGGACTAACCCTGTATCTCTATCTTGGGCTTTATTTTGGACCTGGACTCGAGACTGTGATATGGTTACTTTTTAACTTGTTGCCTGGTTGCCCTAGTGCTTATGTTACTTGCCTACTGCCCACATCCCCAACTCTGACAGCCACATGGTACAAGACAGCCCAACAGTCAGAGTAAAGAAGGAGAAAATTTATTTAAAGAACATGTCTAAGGCTGAAAGAGAAAATGTATTCTACCTATCCCTTATTTTATATCCCAGAAAGATGTAACTTGAGGTATATCAAACACTCACCTGAGTTTCTTCAGCAGTTTATCATATTTTTCTTGCAGATGGTAATTTTTAACCTGCTGGGGGACATCAGGTACTAACCAGGCTGCAATCAGCTTGATGCACAGAGCCACGTGCTGCAAAGAGTCAATGACTGGATCAGATTTCTCCCTTCACAGCTAACATGTCACAATCGTCATTTTTAGGCAAGTGACTAACACTAATCAAAGCATGCTGAGTCTCTTAAGTGCTTTACATGTTAATTAATTAATTAATGCTAATTACCTGTAAAATCACTAAGTGAGAGCCTTGACGGGGCACTGGGTCTCGAGTGGTCTAACTAGGCAGTGTTGCCTATCTCTTGCCAATGATGTTAGGCTGAGACTAAAACTCACCTAAACATGCACTGGATCTCTTGGGCAAGGTAAAAGCAGAGGGCACACGTCATGGTCCACCTAGCCAGCAGGTGACTCGATATCCAAATGGCTAAAAAAACACATGTATGTGGACTTGATTTCTCAGGTCCATTTGCATGTGCAAAATGTCATCATGGAGACATCTACCAATGTGCAGACTCCTCACTGAATAACAACTCCAAGGTATCCAAGGTATCTGTAAACAGCCCAGAGAGTACACTAAAGAAAGCACTATGGGGCGGTATATAAGTGCAATTGCCATTGCTATTTACAATTATTTTCTCACACACACAAATGCTACATTACAAGGTCATGTCCATCAAGCAACCTGGATCCAAGTCAAATTCATTTTTTTTTTTTGTTCAGTCGCACAGTCGATTCCGACCCTTTGCGACCCTATGGACCATCGTTCTCCAGGCCCCTCTGTCCTCCACCATCCCCCTCAGTCCTCCCAGTTCTGTGCCCATTGTGTCTACAATACCATCTATCCATCTCATCCTTGGCCTCCCCCTTCTTCTTTTGCCCTCCACCTTTCCCAACATCACGGCCTTCTCAAGTGAATCCTCCCTTCTCATTTGATGCCCAAAGTACTTTAGCCTCATCTTTACTATTTGACCTTCCAATGAGCAGTCAGTGTTGATTTCTTCTAAGATTGAGCTATTTGTTCTCCTCGCTGTCCAGGGTACCCTCAAAACTCTCCTCCAGCACCACATTTCAAAGGCATCTATTCTTCTGCGTTCAGCTTTCCTAATTGTCCAGCTCTCACATCCATACATTACCACTGGGAATACCATTGCTTTGACTATTCTAATTTTTGTTTTCAAGGTGATGTCTCTGCTTTTCACTATGTTCCCCAGGTTTCTCATCGCTTGTCTCCCAAGAATCAGTCGCCTTTTTATTTCATGGCTGCAATCTCCATCTGCAGTGATCTTAGATCTTAAGAATGTAAAGTCTGTCACTGCTTCTACTTCTTCCCCATCTATTTTCCAGGAACTGATCGGGCCTGTTGCCATTATCTTGGTTTTCTTGATATTGAGTCTCAAGCCAGCTTTTGCACTCTCTTCCTTCAAACCGATCAAGAGATTCTTTAGGTCTTCCTCACTTTCTGCCATTAAGGTGGTGTCGTCTGCATATCTCAGATTGTTGATGTTTCTCCCAGCAATTTTGATCCCATATTGTGATTCCTCCATCCCTGCGTTGCGCATTATGTGCTCTGTGTATAAGTTGAATAAGCAGGGTGACAAAATGCAGCCTTGTCTTACTCCTGTTCCTATTCCAAACCACTCTGTCATTCCGTGTTCTGTCCTAACTGTTGCTTCTTGGTTCCTGTACAGATTTCTCAGGAGGCATATGAGATGCTCTGGTATTCCCATCTCTTTAATCACTTGCCACATCTTGTTGTGATCCACACAATCAAACGCCTTAGTGTAGTCAATAAAGCAAAAGTAAACTTGTTTCTGGTATTCCTTTGTTTTCTCCATGATCCAACGTATGTTGGCAATGTGGTCTCTAGTCCCCCTGCCTCTTCTGAAACCAGCCTGCACCTCTGGTAGTTCTCTTTCCACATGCTGCTGAAGTCTATCCTGTATTATCTTGAGCATCACCTTGCTGGCGTGTGGGATGAGCGCAATTGTTCGATAATTTGAGCATTCTTTGGCATTGCCCTTTTTTGGGATTGGAACATATACTGATCTTTTCCAGTCCTGTGGCCACTGTTTTGTTTTCCAAATCTGCTGGCATATTGAATGCAGTAATTTGATGCCATCATCTTTTAGAGCTTTGAAAAATTCAACTGGGATACCACCATCTCCACTAGCTTTGTTGTTTGCAGTGCTCTTTAGGGCCTTTCTGACTTTACTCTCCAGGATGTCTGGCTCAGGTTCAATTTCTTCATCATTGTGACTATCAGGAGTGTTGAGTTCCTTTTTGTAGAGTTCCTCTGTGTACTCTTTCCATCTTTTCTTAATTTCTTCTGCATCAGCTAGCTCCTTTCCGTCTTTGTCCCTTATCATGTTCATTTTTGCTTTAAATGTTCCCTTGATTTCCTGGATTTTTTTGAAAAGGTCTCTGGTTCTGCCTCTTTTGTTGTTTTCCTCCATTTCTTTGCACTGTTCTTTTAGGTAATTTTCCTTATCTCTCCTTGCTTTTCTTTGAAATTCTGTGTTCAGAAGATTGTATTTTTTCCTTTCTCCTTTGACTTTTGCATTCCTTCTTTCCTCTGCTATTTTAAGAGCCTCATCAGACAACCACTTTGCTTTCTTACTCTTCTTTTCTTTTGGTATGGTTTTCTTTGCTGCTTCCTGCATGATGTCCCTCATCTCTGTCCATAATTCTTCTGGCACTCTATCTATTGAGTCTAAGCCATTGAATCTGTTCATCACCTCCACCGTGTATTCTTTAGGGATGCTATCTAGGTGATATCTGTCTGGTCTCTTTGTTTTCCCTATTTTCTTTAGTCTAAGCCTGAACTTTGCAGTCAGTAGGTTGTGATCTGTGCCACAGTCTGCTCCAGGTCTTGTTTTTGCTGACTGTATGAAGGTTCTCCATCTTTGACTGCAGAGTATGTAGTCAATCTGGTTTCGGTGTTGGCCATCTGGTGATGTCCATGTGTAAAGTCGCCTCTTGTGTTGCTGGAAGAGGGTGTTTGCTATGACCAGTGTGTTCTCTTGGCAGAACTCTATCAATCTTTGCCCTGCTTCATTCTGTGTTCCAAGACCGAACTTGCCTGTTATTCCCTCCACTTTTTGATTGCCTACTTTGGCATTCCAGTCTCCCAAAATAATTTGGACATCATTTCTTGGTGTTTGTTCTATGAGGTGTTGTAAGTCCTCATAGAACTGGTCCACTGTGGCTTCATCTGCACCCGTGGTTGGTGCGTATATTTGGATCACAGTAACATTGGTTTGCCCTGAAATCTTACTGACATCATTCTGTCATTTTTGAGGTTGTATCCCATTACTGCTCTTCTCACTCTTTTATTGACAATTATGGCTACTCCATGTCTTCTAAGGTTTTCTTGTCCACAGTAGTATATGTGATGGTTTCCAGAGCTGAATTCGCCCATCCCTGTCCATTTTAGCTCACTGATTCCCAAGATGTCAATGCTTATTCTTTCCATCTCATTTTTTACCACTTCTAGTTTACCTTGGTTCATTGATCTCACATTCCATGTCCCTATGCAGTATTGCTCCTTACAACATTGCATTCCTCCTCCCTCCTTCCTGTCCCTCCCCTTCCTCCACTCTGTGGTGTTAAGCATCCTGTATCACCTAGCCTGCCCCTTTGTTTTGCCTTTTGTTTTGGTCAATAGGGTTCTCTTGGCAAGCTTTGTGGCGTGGTTTGCCGGTTTCTACGCCATTTTTTTTCTCGCATCATACATCATATCACAGTTTTAAAAGTTTAAAACAGTTTAAACAACATATTATAATGCATAATTATCACACTCTAAAACACAGTCTCTATGTTAATTGCTATATTAAGTCAGTGTAAAGTCTCTATGTCAGTTGCTATATTAATTCAGCTACATTTTTCACATCAGCTACTTATCCTTGTGTCCTCACTCCCCAGGTGGGGTTGTTGTCTCTGGGCCCCTTGCTCCCGTGACATCGCAGTGGCGAGCAGTGGATGTTTTCCCCGTGGGTCAGCTGTTCCTCTTCCTCTGGCGGCGGTGGTGGATGGTGACTTTTCCCGCCGCCTGCGTGGTCTTTCTCACCCCTGGCTGGGGTGGTCTCGCGGCTGCTCCTGGCCGCGGGCAGCCTCCTCGCGGCGGCGGCGGTGGAGGATCGCGACCTCTCCCGCCGCCTGCCCAGTCCTCCTCACCCCCGGCTGGGGTGGTCTCGCGGCTGCTCCTGGCCGCGGGTAGCCTCCTCGCGGTTGCGGCGGTGGAGGATCGCGACCTCTCCCGCCGCCTTCCTTGTCCTCCCCACCCCCGGCTGGGGTGGTCTCGCGGCTGCTCCTGGCCGCGGGTAGCCTCCTCGTGGTGGCGGCGGTGGAGGATCGCGACCTCTCCCGCCGGCTGCCTTGTCCTCCCCACCCCCGGCTGGGGTGGTCCCGCGGCTGTTCCTGGCCGCGGGCAGCCTCCTCGCGGCGGCGGCGGTGGAGGATCGCGACCTCTCCCGCCGCCTGCCCAGTCCTCCTCACCCCCGGCTGGGGTGGTCTCGCGGCTGCTCCTGGCCGCGGGTAGCCTCCTCGTGGTGGCGGCGGTGGAGGATCGCGACCTCTCCCGCCGCCTGCCTTGTCCTCCCCACCCCCGGCTGGGGTGGTCCCGCGGCTGTTCCTGGCCGCGGGCAGCCTCCTCGCGGCGGCGGCGGTGGAGGATCGCGACCTCTCCCGCCGCCTGTATCTATTATATATATATATTATATAATATATATATATATTATAACACAACCCCGAGAAGTAGGACAGCGCTCCCCCCAAATGCCACCCGGGCCAAGCCAGGCACCCCTGCTAGTGCTCTATAAATGCATACTCAGAGACTCCCTCCCTCCACACACCCCTCTCTCTGGAGTGCAAAGGTTCACCATCACTGATCTATATGATCACAGCACACACACAGCAAGTCCCCATCTATGGTAGGCTGTATCCCCTACAGGCACTGGCAGACTGAAAGTGGGGCTAGAACTCTCCCTCTGCTCATGCTTTCAGACTGACTCTCTTCTAAGTGCCTGAATAGAGCTGATTATGAAGGAGGGGCAGGGCAAGCCATCTTGCCACCCAAGCCAGGAAGTGATGTACCATTCTCTTACTGCATGGACGCCATCAGGCCAGTCACAACATCAGCAGCAGTAAGACAACAGCATGCCCAGTGTCAACAGCAGAAGCAAACAACAATTAGGGAGACCAGGAGCAGCCATTGCCAAATTTGGCCCTTGCTGTGCCAATCTGTTTAGCATTTCTGCTATAATGAGAAATGTCAGTAATGCCTGCCTTCAAAGTCCTTGGAGAACCTCTTTTCTGTGGGAGAGGGGGCTGAAAATATTGGCTAAGCAAGAGCATAGGATGCAAGAATGAATGAAAGTAAGACAGGAGAGGTAGGAGCACAGCTATGATGACCCTACTGAGGCAGCTCCTCCTCCTCCTCTTCCAGCGGCCATGGCTACTTCTAGTAACCTCAAGATGTTTCATCACCGCATTGTTCTGGCATCCATCATTGCCATTCCTACTGCTTCCAGGCTGTTGTGTCCTAATGGTTTGATCCTCCACATGGATAACAATGTATCTGAACCAATGTAACCTTGCCTATGGGCAACAATGTAACCTTCAGCTGTATCACATAAACCCTGTAATAGGACGCGAGCTAATGACCACCAGCTGGCAGCAGCGAGCGTCCAAAGCTCTCTTGGTCCAAACTCATCAAAGGCAACAGCGCGGGAAGTTTTCCCGCCACCACCTACACCTGGACCAGAAGGGCGTGACCAGCAATGACGTCACGCAGACAGTAGCCAATGGGCTATCATGGAGCCACGTTCAAATGTGTTACGACTGTATATAAAGAGCTATTGATCCGCCATTACCTCATGTTCCCTCTGACCACCATGCAATAAACCTGAGTTAACCCAGCCCGAGGCTGTGTCCTGTGTCTTGGTTTTCATACACTAAATTGGCGACGAAGGTGGGATCATGGATCCCCAAGGAGCAGCCAGGGCACAGAGCGGGTTCAACATCACCAAACCGCAAGACTGGGAGCTTTTTGAGATGGACTTCCAGGCGGCGCTGGTGGAACTCAAAGTCAAAGAAGACGATGAGAAGAGGAAGAGGGCCATCCTCACCAGAATGCTTGGGATAGAAACCAAACGAACGCTGGTGGGCATCATTGCACCGAAGAAGGTGAGCGAATTCAAAGCAGACGACATCATGAAGCTGCTGCGTGAGCGTTTCCGTCCCTCGAGGGCAATGTTTCCCGCTCGGAGCGCGTTTTGGAGGCGAGTCCAAGCGCCGGACGAGTCGGTTGAGGCATTCGTAACAGCCATGAGGATAGCCGCCGGCCCCTGCAGATGGGACGACCTAGAGACGGCCCTCAGGGACGGAGTGCTGTGTGGCCTGAAGGACAAGGAGGTGCAGCGCAGCTTGATGAACAAGGAGCCACCACCCACGCTGGCGGAGGTTGTAGAGGCCGCGGAAGCCGCGGAGTCCACGAATGCTGGAGTGGACGAAATGCACCAGTGGCGTGAGTGGCGTCCTAGAGCCGGCAAAGCTGAGAATTCGGTGCACGGAAAGTCCGGACAGTCGGTGCACGCAACCCGAAGGGCCTCAAAGTCGTCTACGGAAGGCAGCGACGGCGAGGAGGTCCAAAGGGTCCGAAAAGGGGGGCGCCGCTGCGATGGTTGCGGAGCGGCCCATGAGCGCGCAAGGTGCCCATTCAGGAAAGCCGAGTGTTACACCTGCGGCCGTCGGGGGCACATCGCCAAGGCGTGCAGAAAACGGAAGGAGGGCCGGAGGCAGTCACAAGACCGCTCAACCAGACCGGACCGTCCAGCAAGGTCCAAAGATGGCGCCCAGACCACGAGGAAGCAGGACGGCGTGGGCCGCATCTCGGACGACAGCGAGGACGACGCTCCGGTGTTCAACGTGTCCGCGGGACAGTCCCATTACTTCGTTGAGGTACTAGTACAAGGGGCCCCTATCAGGATGGAAATTGACTCGGGGTCCTCCTACTCTATAATTTCCCAGAAAGAGTTCTTAAAAATCGACCCCCACGTGCGACCCAAACTTAAAACGTTGAGGTCCACGCTACGAGATGTACAGGGGAACAGCATTCCAGTGTTGGGGGTCGGGAAATTTCGGGTCAGTTTTAAGAGACATTCTGCGGAGCTGCCCCTAGTTGTCCTTAAGGGGGGTAGTTGTAGCCTCCTAGGGACGCAGTGGTTTCAGCCCTTAGGTTTGTTCATAGGGGGAGTGCATACCGTGGGGGTGGATCCAATACAAGCGGTGTGCGACGCGCATTCCGCCGTTTTTAAAAAAGGACTTGGAAAGTTCAAGGGACCCCCTGTAGCCTTCGACCTAGACCCGGAGGTCCGCCCGATAAGACTCAAACCGCGCAGGGTGCCGTTCGCACTAAAGGACAAAATAGAGGCGGAACTGGACAAACTGGTGGGCCAGGGGATTCTTATTCCTGTTGATTCCGCGGAGTGGGAAACTCCAATTGTAACCGCTCTGAAGGCTAACGGGGAGGTGCGCATTTGCGCTGATTATAAGTGTACAATTAACAAGGCGATCCGCCCTAATGCATACCCGGTGCCGGTGGTCAGCCACCTGCTGGCCAGGCTGAATGGGGGAAAGTGTTTCGCTAAACTCGATTTGGCTCAAGCTTATCAGCAACTCCCGGTAACTCCCGCCACGGCCGCGGCACAAACGATAGTCACACATAAAGGAGCGTTCCAGGTGTCGCGTTTACAGTTCGGCGTGAACTCGGCACCCGGCCTTTTTCAGTCGCTTGTGGAACGCCTCCTGAAGGGGCTGGAGGGGGTGTTGCCTTATTTTGATGACGTGTTGATAACAGGGGGGAGTGAGGCCGAACTGGCAAAGAGATTGGATAAGGTTCTGACTGTCTTCGAGAAAGCGGGGCTACGACTGAGAAAAGACAAATGTGTCTTCTTCGAAACTGAGGTTGAGTTTCTAGGGTTTCGAGTCACGCCAGAGGGTATTAAGCCATCCAAATCCAAAGTAGCCGCCATCAAGAATGCCCCTCGCCCCACATCCAAAACCGAGCTACAGTCATTTCTGGGGCTCCTCAATTTTTACCATACCTTCCTTCCACGGAAGGCGTCCGTGGCCGAGCCACTCCATCGGTTGCTAAAAAAGGAGGAAACATGGGTGTGGGGTGATGAGCAAGAGAGGGCGTTCAAAGAGTTGAAGCAACTCCTAACATCCGAGGCAATCCTAACGCATTTCGATCCCAAACGGCCAGTGGTCTTAGTCTGTGACGCATCCCCGGTGGGGGTGGGGGCGGTGCTTTGCCACGTGTTGGACGACGGAAGGGAAGCCCCGATAGCGTTTTATTCAAGGTCCCTGTCCCAAGCAGAGCGTAATTACGCACAGACCGACAGGGAGGCACTAGCGATAGTAGCGGGGACCAAAAAATTTCACGATTTTCTGTATGGTCGGCCGTTCAAAATCGTGACTGACCACAAGCCCCTATTAGGAATTTTCACTGCAAGTAAGCCCACACCACAGATCCTGTCCCCAAGAATGCTGAGGTGGGCTATTTTTCTCAACGCATACCAGCATGAGCTGGAATACCGGCCCGGGAAGGAGATCAGCCATGCCGATGCACTCTCGAGGTCTCCTTTGCCCTTGTCGGGCGTCCAAAAGGAAAGGGCAGAAAGAGATCACCAGGTTTTGTTAATAGAGGTCTTAGACTCACCCCCGATAGTACCAGCCGACATTGCCAGGGCCACAGGTAAGGACAGAACGCTAGAGAAAGTTAGCTCATGGGTACAGAAGGGGTGGCCGGCGTCATCCCCAGGTACGGAATTCGACCCATTTTTTCGAAAAAAAATAGAGTTGTCCCTAGAGAGGGGCTGCCTTTTGTGGGGCCAACGGGTGGTGGTTCCTACGTCCCTGCGACCGAGGGTACTCGAACTGCTGCACGTCAGCCACCCCGGCATTGTCCGGTCAAAGGCGCTGGCCCGGAGTTACTTCTGGTGGCCACAGCTGGACGCGGACATTGAGCACATGGTCGGCACTTGTGAGGCATGCCAGGGCTCCCGGCCAGAGGCAGCCCGTCTTCCGCATAGGGAATGGGACACAGCAAGGGGGCCATGGTCCAGGGTGCACGTAGACTTCGCTGGCCCATTCCGAGGAACAATGTTTCTCCTGGTGGTGGATGCATTCTCCAAGTGGTTGGAGGTTATCCCTGTAAAGAGTACGTCCTCCGCCACCACGATTAGCCAGCTAAGGAGAGTCTTTTCCACGTTCGGTTTACCCGACACTTTAGTCAGCGATAACGCTAGTTGTTTCACCTCCGCTGAATTCAAGGCATTCATGGAGGCAAACGCCATTCGGCATGTCACGTCCGCGCCGTTTCACCCCGCCACGAATGGCCAAGTGGAACGGCTGGTGCGAACGACAAAGGATGCGCTGCGGCGCATGGGCCCGGGGGACCTAAATCACCAAGTATGTCAGTTTTTGTTAGCGTATAGGGTGACCCCCTTAGCGTCAGGTTACTCGCCGGCAGAGCTGCTGATGCGGCGAAAACTGACCACGATCCTGTCCAGACTAGACCCGACGAGAGTCGAGGACAAAGGAAAAAACATAGGGCTGGCAGTCTCGAAAGGTTTCGCCGCCGGCGATCCTGTTCACTGCAGGAACTACGCCAGCGCAGGTCCAGCCTGGGTACCAGGGACGGTTGTGGAAAGGACGGGGCCAGTGTCGTACCGGGTCGAGACTAGCACAGGTCTCCTCTGGAGGAGGCACGCGGACCAACTTAGGCACCGAGTGAGTGGGGGGCCGGTCAGTGGAGCTCAGCGACAGGACTCAGCGTTAGGGTTCTCCCCCACCCGTTTAGCCCAAGGGGGGGACAGCAACGGACAACGGTCCCAAGCAAGGGGGGAAAGCAGCGGCCCCGACTCATACCCTTTTGATACGGCAGCTCTCTCAGAGGCTGGGGAAGGGGGAGAGGAGTTCGCGACCGCTGCCCCCGAGTTTAATTCTGGTTTTGATTTTGAGAGCCGGGGGGGTTGTCGGGAGTGTTCTCCCACCCGTCCAAGCGAGAAGAGGGGTTTTTCGTTAGCCCCCAGTGCCCCCGGTTCTTCCCCAATAAAGCACACACCTCCCAACAACGCCGCGGAGCCGCGGCAAGTCACTAACGAGTCTCCCTCTCCAATTACAGGGCAGGAAACCAGGGGACAAAGAGAAGGTAGCAAACCAGGGGGAAGGCAGCCCACACCGAGACCCCAGCGTGTTCGAAATAAGCCATCTTGGCTGAGAGACTTCGTCTCATCCTAGGGGGGAGGGATGTTGTGTCCTAATGGTTTGATCCTCCACATGGATAACAATGTATCTGAACCAATGTAACCTTGCCTATGGGCAACAATGTAACCTTCAGCTGTATCACATAAACCCTGTAATAGGACGCGAGCTAATGACCACCAGCTGGCAGCAGCGAGCGTCCAAAGCTCTCTTGGTCCAAACTCATCAAAGGCAACAGCGCGGGAAGTTTTCCCGCCACCACCTACACCTGGACCAGAAGGGCGTGACCAGCAATGACGTCACGCAGACAGTAGCCAATGGGCTATCATGGAGCCACGTTCAAATGTGTTACGACTGTATATAAAGAGCTATTGATCCGCCATTACCTCATGTTCCCTCTGACCACCATGCAATAAACCTGAGTTAACCCAGCCCGAGGCTGTGTCCTGTGTCTTGGTTTTCATACACTAAACAGGCAGAACACAGAAGCCAAAGTGGGGGTGGCTTTGCCATCAGATACACCATACCGTAATTGCCTCAGCCAGCCTTTTGCCAGGCCTAAGGGCAGGACCAGCCCTGTTAAGAAGGGTCTAGGACAGCAGCAGCAAAAACTGGAGGAGTGGAAGGACACAGGTCCTTCTTTGTGGAACCCAAAATGCCTAATGTGTAGACTCCAAGCTCCACAGGTGGTAGCAGTTTTCAGTAATGTACTGTTAACACTCCAACACAAGCCTTCTGTTCAGTCTTGGAAACGGCAGCCAACGCCAAATCTGTCTTTTGCAAACTGACAAGGCCTTTTTTTCTCATTTGAGGCCCAAATAATAAACTCAAAGCTCTCATTTCATCTCCAGAGCTTTCCTAATTCTTGGATGATACACTACACACGATTCCCACTTGTGAAAACATCTCAAGATCTGTGAAGAAAAGACTAAAGTTAACTAGCCACAACTGAACAGTTTCACAAAAGAGAATGTTATAGCTGCCGTTTTCTTGTGCTCCAATTGCCAAACACATATGCCCACTGCAATGAAATCCCCAGCTGCTAAGAGAGTCTTCCGTTCTTGCTCTGGAACTGTTAAATGGCAAAGCAATCATTTGCCTTTTGTTTTTCCAAAAGTATAGAACAGAGGCACCAATTAAATACCTCTGTGAGCTTCCTGGGACTCCAGCCAATTTTTATTCATGTCTACGTGCACATTTTTTGTGAGTACGTTTCTCACTCCAAAGGAGGAGTACTGTTACAGCCTTTCTAGCCCAACTTGTGGAAAGAGACAGAATATACCCGTGATGGTGCATTTTACTTCCACTTCCAGGAGCGACAGGGGCGGCGTGGGCCGGATGAATCACAGCAAACCCATTCGTGTGGATTCATGGCGGCTTGGGCTTCTGGGAATTGAAGTCCAAGAATATTTGAAGTGCCAAGGTTTGCCATCACAGGAATATACAGTCAGGTCCAGAAATATTGTGACAAGGATAACTTTTTTGGCACAGGGTCTCTGCACCCCACCACAGTGAAGATAAAAGGAAACACTCAGGACTGTCAGCTTTAATGCAAGGGATTTGACAAAAATGGGGGTGTTAACCAGTTAGGAAGTACAGCCATTGGTACACACAAACACAAACTGAAACTAACTTGCTGAGATTTCATCTTCTACAGGAGATTGCCATTGTCACTTTTCCACATAAAACACTTACTTCAAATAAGATAAGGAAGGCAAGCCTTGCAGCAAAAACATGCCAAAACTGGATGGTGTAACTGTAGTCATCACTGTTTCTGTAATCTCGGAACCTGCAGGAAACGGCACAGAGACAAATAAATGCTGCATCCAAGTGCACTGCCAATGCAGGGACAAACCCTCGGTGGCTCTGGAGGAGATCAAGACTCCTCCAACCTTCCTGCCCCTGACTTAGAAGAAGTCAGTGCTTTTCAGATTGCTAGCTTTTTTTTAAAGTATCACTGAATTCTGATGAGGGACTGTGGTGGTTTAGTGGTTAAGATGCTGAACCTGATGACTAGCAGGTCAGCAGTTCAAGACCCAAGTGCTGCACAATAGAGTGAGCTCCTGTTGTCTGTCCCTGCTTCTGCCAACCTAGAATTTTGAAAGCAAGAAATTGAAAGTAGACAAATAGGTACCACCTTGTCAGGAAAGGTAACAGTGTTCTATGCAACTCTGGTGTCGTCGTGCCTGCCACACGACCACAGAAACGTCTGCAGACGCAGATAGCAATGACTCTTTGGCTACAAATGGAGAAGATCAGATATGATTGGCTTTTGAGCAAGGGCAACGTTTACCTTTACCTAAAGTCTGATGTTCACATGGATCCTTTTTAGTTTTTAAAAAGGGCATCATTACTAGAACAACCTGACAACAGTTTGGATTCCCTTTCACTAGGCTGTTAATGGAAGGTACTCTACAATTAGATTGCAATTTCTTTTTTATTTATGTATATCGAAAGCAATCCTTGGGATTCAGGTAACAGTTACTGAATGAACTGTTGTTATGCTAAAATGTACATTTATAAACAAATATGCATTCACACACACACACATACATACATACACACTCATCACTCTACTACTGAAGTCTTACAAATGTACCACAATTGAATGGAAGGAAGGTTTTATACCAATAATTGCTTAATGGAATGGTTGCAAAGTTCACAAGATGCAACGGAGGGAAGAGGATCGAGGATATGCATTTATTTCCCCATACCTGCAGTGTGTTATCTTGTTCCCCATGGAGTCCTGACGTTCTGCCATATTGTTGTAGTTCCCAAAGTCTTGGACATTGAAGACTGAAAGGCTGTGGTTTATGTAACCTGTGAGACAACTACATACAACAACAATGGTTACAATTATTTACAATGGGATAGAGCCCAATCGTGCAATTTATAAGCCTTTGCCAAAAAGAGAATGGAACAGTTTTCAATACTCATCGGGGCAGGGGGGTGGAGTCTTGGTACAGTACTTTACCTCCCAGTTTAAGGGATACTTATTTAAATGTTAGCAAACTACTGTAATTTGATTTGACCTAATTGTTAATGCACTTGGGTTTTTTCTGCGCAAAACTTTAGACACATACACTACATTAAGTCTGTCTTTTACATTCATGATAGATAGGAAGGTAATGAGCTTCAGAACAAAACTTTGTTGGACTACGTGGTTTGGTTCTTAAGTTGTAGTCATATTCCATTATCTCCTACTGCAATACACATAGAATTCATGATTGACTATTGGCTATGCTAGACAGCCTCTTTATTTTCTCAAATAATACTCACTCTATGTCAGTGTGGTTCTTTCGTGCACAAGGTCCATATATGTATCTGTACACCTGCATGGGGATGAAGTCTGAGGTGATAGCAATCACTAGACCATTGCCAATGACAGCTAAAATGCCAATTGCTTCCAAGACTTGCAACCAGACACCTGTAAAAAGAGAGAAAGCCAGAAAAGAGGCATTTACTTGGTCAGTTTGATGCTAATAAAATCTTACAATACTGTTTTCTTTCAGCACAATACATTTGTAGAGAGGGAATATATAAAGTTATGAATGAAAGCAATGTTCTTAATCACTGATACATTTACCATCAATGGGATTCATAAGTACCCTGGATGTGATGCAACAATTTTGTAGCAAATAATTTCTTTTGCTTCATTCTCATGCCCTACTAAATACTATGTGTACCATCTCATGGCAGTAGAATTACAATTAATGGTAAGGTTACAAAACTAGTGATAAATAGATTTATTTTTATTAATTTATCTCTATTCTTAGTAATACCACTGCAATTTTTATGCCTTTAAATGTGGTGGGATAGAGTCTCTTTGATAAAGTCACTAGTGAGATAGAAAGTATGAATGGCTAAGAGTATGTGGCTAAAAAGTGAAAAGGGATAGGATTATGATTCTAGCACCCTGGCAGAGAGAAGTTCTGAAGTATTGGAACTTGTGTTTTGCTCCAAGCTTCAAGACAATGGAGGGAACAGCAATTTCAACCACATCCATCTTCTCAACTTTCATTCTCTAATCCAATGTTCCCCAACCTTTGGCTTTGGACTTCAATTCCCAGAAGTCTGTCAATCCCCCAAAGCACTGATCAGCCAATGTACTGACTTAGGCTTCTGGAAACTGAAGTCCAAAACCCAAAGGTTGGGGAACCCTGCTCTAATCAACACCTAAATAATTTCCTGTAGTTAGAAAATGGAGCAGGGTAAGACTAAGGACAAACATATCCAAATCCTTGCTGGGAAAATGGGCTTAGTAACTCAGGAACCTTATGATCCCTTTGAGCAGGGGTTCCCAACCTTTTCATGACGGAGGCTGGGTCATGCTCTCTGACAGCTTCGAGGGCCGGATGGCCATTTTGCCCTGCCTACACCTTGGGGGCAGCCATTTTGTCCCAACAGCTTCAAAGGAGTGGCCATTTTGTTTCTTGAATGCCCTTGGAGGGGTGCGAGGCCACATGAAATGGCACTGCAGGCTGGATCCAGCCTGCGGGCCTTAGTTTGAGAACCCCTGTCTTTGATAGATGGGGCCCCTCAAACGTCTTGTAGTACTGCTGTTTTGTTTGTCTCATGTAACTTCTTCATTCAGCTCTTGGCCTTAAAAATGAGCATATCTAAAGGAATTCAGTATTACCAATTATAATACCTCAGAGTAAAAGAGTAGCATCTCCTAAGTGGTCTGAAACAGGAGCCTTTCCCCTTCATCCTAATCTTACCAATGTCGTTGGCTTTCCTGGGCACCATGCGCCTCTGCAGTCGCACCATCTTGACAGCATCTAGTCGGATCTCGATGACATTGTTCATAAAGGCCAGCAATGGAGCAAGAGGGAAGGCAGCCACAAAAATAGTGGTGAAGCTATACTGGATCACTGAGGGTTTAAAAGCAGGAGTTTGCTGAGACATTAAACTAGAGACAAACTAACAGTAATCATTATGCCTGCTAGACCAGATGGGGCAAATCATAAAAGGTATAGATGGAAACTCCTACCAGGAAAGCATCAAGAATTAAAACTCTTGCCTTGTCAGCAGGCCACATACCAAGACAGAAGGCAAGTATGATAATCTTTGCAATGGCTCTGTCTGCTTCCCACAATTATGGAATTCTCTGCACGATTGCAGAAACTGGCACTGTGCACAGAATTCAGCATTTTTGAAGTCCATATGGTTCACAAGCAGAGTACCAGCTCTGTTAGCAAGTGCAAAGTCTTTACAGAGATGGACCAACCTTAAATAAAATCTAGATGAATATGATAGTCTAAAATGAAGTGAGCTCACTGAGTTAATACAGTGTAAGAAAAAGGTATGTGATAACAGCAGCTACATCAATCTTCCTTAACCCAGTACCATGCAGATAAATTCACCTACAATTTACATCATCACCTGCCAGCATTGGCAAAAGCCATTTTATCAGCAAGTTGAAACTGGTAAGACGTACTGTAGTCATCACTGAATGATTTGTTATGTATACCTGGTTGTATATCCTCAACGTTCCCATAACTTGTTGGATCAGAATCACCAGTAGTACAAAATGAACCATGTGGACAACAATGGTAATATCATTCTGTTTTATTTCTCTAGAACTATCATCCAGACTTGACTGACCAAATATCTACCTGGCTGATGAAGCAAAACTGGAGTGCCAGTGGCATAATGCTAAATTATATTCCTTGTTTACACTTGGCAGTTTTCCCTCCCAAGATACTCCCTCCCTCAACTTACTCATCTCCAAATACTCATCAAACAAACTGAACATATTGACTTCATTAAGCTGGTAATTCCAAATCCAATCCTCCTTGCATGGGTCCTGGGCTCTCTCCTCCATATGAACCTTGCTATTGCTTTGGGATTTTCCACACAGCAGCCGACACTTATAACTTACCCACCTGCAGGGACAAACAGGAAACATTCAAACAAGACAAGTGTCTGAGTACAAGATCTATGAGCTGCCAGAGTTCATGAATATCCACATTTAAGATGGCAACAACGGCTATTGTCCATACCAGGTTTCACAAGGATTTGGACAATTATTATTCTCGTGTGTAGGCCTGGAACATCTCTTCTCTGGGCAATGGATGGGACTCTCTCAAAAAGCACAACCCAACTTTTGAAAGAGAAGCTTTCCCGTAGTGCTTGTTTCACTATTCAGCTAGCCCATAGAAGTGCCATGAGAATAAATGGGCTCCATGCAAGCTTTATGACAGGGATCCTCTATCGAGGTATAATTTTAAAAAGGTAACATCTCTACAGGAGGTATATGTCTAGTGACAGTGACAGCTTATGGAACTGACACATCTTGACAATAAACTACCACACTGATGGCATGTAGGCCCTACACATGCAGATGGACAACTTGCAGTCCTCCTCCAGATGTTTCTGGACCCACCAGCCCTTAGCTAGGGTAGCACACGATGTTGTGAAGTGAAATCCAACAGCACCTGGAGGCCAATATATTATGCCAATATGCTCTGCAAGGAGGTACCAGCTGTTACAAAAGCATCTGTGCACAACCAGAATCAACTATCACCCCATGCGTCCCTCAAATACTCATGCATAGATTGTACAAGTGAACTCATTCAGATTCATAGCCACAAAAGACACCAAACCACCATCATATCGTATATTCCAGTATAGGTGAACCTGTGGCACACAAAGCCTATTCTGTTGGCATGTGCGCCATTGCAGGCAAGCCCCACCTGTGCCACCAGTGCTAATGGCAGTGCCATTTCCCCATGCACCCCTCTCCCTCCACTGCCAATGGGGAGGTGAGAAGGTAGGCTGAAATCCCGCCTGGGAGGTGGCAGCAGGGATGTGGTGAGACATAGGAGGTGGAAGTACACTCATGAGGGGTGGACCCATGAGGGGCGTGTACACCCACGTGACATCACCAGAGGTAAGCTGGTGACATCGCATGGGTGTGTGGGCACGCACAGTGCCTGCCCACATGCTGCCTCCTCCTCCTTGGGCACTCGGTCTCTAAAAGGTTCGCTATCACTGGTATATCCAGTCCAAGAATCTTCCATGTATTACCTCCCCAAGAAAGGGTTCTACATGCAGATATAGGCCCACACATGTCAAAAGTAGCAAGGTTGAACAAAATCTATGATTCAAGCAAATGAGTCAAGCAATACCTGCAAAAGTACAGAGTCACCAACCACACCCCAGGATAGCTACTCTGGCCTGAATGCATTTCCTTGCCACCACCTATTATCTTCCTTATTTGCACTGAAGAAGTGTCTTACTGGCACACAATCCACCCTCATACCATATCCCTCATCCAGCTATGACAGACCAGGATACCTCAAGGAAAAAAAGACCTGGGTTCTAGAGATGTGATCCTCAAATAACAGTGACTTACGGAAGCATGTACTCCACAAAGTTGCTCAAGGTTTGTTTTAAAGTCATGATTACAGCCAACTGTATGAAGAGATCTATAAGGCAGCCACTAGGGTGACACTTTAAAAAGAGAGAGAGAGAAGGAGGAAAAACAGATGCTTTGTTATCTTTTAATTTAATTTTAATTTAATTTAATTTTTATGCCGCCCACTCAGGCGAACCCGACTCAGGGTGGCTTACAACAGATTAAAAACATATAAAAACATTAAAAAACCCAAGTCACCCCCTCTACCCCCCCCCCCATTCATAAAAGAATAAAAGGGATACATCAACACAGAGGGAGGGACACTAACTTGAAATGAGCCAACAGGCTGGGGCCGTATTCCCATTAAGGCCCCACACCTGCCCTGCCAGCCAGGTTTTCAAACCTTTCCTGAAGGGCAGCAATTCTGTCTGTAACCTCAATTCTGTTGGCAGGAGGTTCCAGAGGGCTGGTGCAGACACGGAGTAGGCCCTTCTTCGTGTGCCAGAGAGGCGAGCCCCTCTAGCTGAAGGCACAACAAGGGAGCCCCTCCGGCCTGCTCTGGTTAGACGGGCAGACACTCTTGGGGCGGTGCGATCTCTCAGGTATCCTGGCCCACTGCCATATAGGGCTTTAAAGTCAAAACAAGCACCTTGAATTGCACCCGGAGGCAAACTGGTAACCAGTGCAGCTCCCGAAGTAGTGGGGAGGTGTGGGCATAACGTCCACACCCCATCACCACCTGGGCAGCTGCATTCTTGCCTGCCTTCCAAGTTCACGAGGTATGCATGTCTCTCACTCTGGATTAATCATCATAACATCCCTGTGAAAGGGAGATTAGGCAAAAAGATAGTGGGTTGGATAAAGACTTGGGCCTGAATCTTGTGGACCTAAGGTGCATACCTATGTAATATATTTTAATCATACATGCTTACTAAAACTTTTTTGGTTACTTTTATATTAGTGTTTCAGAATGCAAGTCTAAAGTAATGGTGCCCTTTGAGAAGGAGTAAAACTTCTACCAGGTGAAAGAATTCTCCACATGATTTGCCAGACAAATGAATGAGAAGGACAGGGAAAATATTTTAACAAAGCTGGAAACCAGGAAGAAGTTACAGGAAAAGAATACATAGACGCAAAGTTAACTTACTTCTTCCAGTCTCCACTTGCCAGCAATCCGGACATATTCCCCAGGATGTCCATTAATCCTATTAAGAAAGTATGTTTGAGATAAAATCCATTCCTAATTCTATTGACATTTTTGGTGGAATTCATAGTGAATGAAAGTGTGGCAGCGTCTCAAAGAGCATAAACAAATGAGAATGTTAATATCAGACAAAACACAAGAGAGAAAGAAAAGGAAAAAATGGATGAGTCGCTCAAACTTTCCCTCCCTCTCCTCCTCCTCCTGTGGCTAGGCCAGAAGTGAAAATAGCAAAATTAAGGCATCTTTTGTTGAGTTGATTCTGCAGTTGCTTTCACCTGACCTAGTGTGAGAAAGATTAGCTGGCACAACAAGGTTGCTGTTGTATTCATTATTGTATTTTTCTGAAGTGTAATAAGTAATTAATTGTAATTGTATTTAGTGATTTGTATCTGTAATTATTTGTTGTATTGTTTTGGATATTGCATATTGTACTGTATTGATATGGATATGTTGTTGCTGCCTGAGTCGGCCTTGGCCGAGAAAGGCAAAGTATAAATTAAAATTGTATTGTATTGTTACCAAGGTATGCCCAATTGTGGTTCAAAAATACCACAAACGTTTGTGAAAAAATACTAAGCACCTCTACCATAATAACTAGCTGTATTTGTATTTTCTTCTTCACGTAACTCTAGTCCAGTGGTGGTGAACCTACGGTACACGTGCCAGAGGTGGCACTCAGAGCCATCTCTGTGAGCACCTATGTGGTCACCCCAGCACAGAGTTTGTTCCACCCCTCTGCCCAGCAGCCCAGTAGGAGCATTTCCTCCCTCCCCTGTTGCTGTGTTGGCACTTTGCGATAAATATGTGGGTTTTGGGTCGCAGTTTGGGCACTCGGTTTTTAAAAGGTTTGCCAACACTGCTCTAGTTACTCAGAAAGCATTATTCCACTGCCGTCGCCACCCCAACTGCAGAGAGGTGTACATGTGTTATTTCCATGGCAACAGTGACAGGAAGGCTACCATCATTTCCTTTTAACAGGTACAGTATAAAGTAGCCTCCCAACTACGATGTAACACCTAACCAGTGGGACCCAACGAACTTGCCCTGCTTTGCTACATGCTATTTACCTCCCTAAGAAGAAAGCAACGTAGATCAGAGAAGAGAAGTGGGTGAAGAACTGGAAAGTGAAGAATCTGAATGTGAACATTTTCTCACGCTCAGTGAACGTCCTTGGCTTCTCTGGAAATAAAAGCAGAGACACCAAAGTTAGTTTACATCTCTTTGTCCTAAATTGGCCTGTTCTAAATCTCATCATGAATGTGTTTGGTCACATCTCATCAAATTATTTTAGCCTAACAGGAATGGGGATGTGTGGCTCCTCCGATACTGCTGAAATACAAATCCCAGCATGACAATGCTCTCGACACTTGTGGCTGCTGAAGTTCAATGAGTTCTGTAGGGCCCTTTGTTTCCCATTCCTGCTCTTTAGTTACCACTCCAAATATATGCCATTCACTCAAGTACATCACAATAATAGTGTGCCATCCTTTCATTCGTTCCAGTTATATTCTACTCATTAGTGATGTGATGGCGAACCTTGGCACTCGAGATTTCCTTGGATTTCAATTCCCAGAAGCCCAAGCACCCTGTGAATCCACACAAATGGGTTTACTGTGATTCATCCAGCCTGCGTTGCCCTTGTCGCTCCCGGAAGAGGAAGTAAAACACGCCTGTACGTTAAGGCTCTTCCTGGTTACCCTTCCTCCCTACGGGTGCATTTTACTTCTGCTTCTGGGAGCGACGAGGGCAGCTTGGGCCGGATGAATCACAGTAAATCCATTCATGTGGAATCACAGGGTGCTTGGGCTTCTGGGAATTGAATTCCAAGAACATCTGGAGTGCCAAGGTTCACCATCACTGCATTAGTGCAATGAGTACAAAATCGCCATCAAATCAATTCAACATGGTGACCCTTTTCAGGGCTTTCTAGATAGTAAATACAGTACAGTAATACCTCATACAAAGTCCGCTTCATACAACATTGAATTCATACAACATCGCCTAATTCCTTGAAAAAAGTTGCCTCATACAAAGTTGCTGCAACTTTGTATGAGACATTGGGGTTTTTCCCAGGTTGCATTGTGCCTGGGCAGTATAAAAGGCAGGACACATGCATGCATTGCTCTTGTGGGATTTGCACGAGGCAAAGAGTGTTTAGAAGTGGTTTTGAGCGTGATTTTTGATTTTTTTTTGTCAGAATTTTTAGAAGCATTCCTGGGATTTTTGCAGCATTCTTCAGGTTCTTGGACAATCAGGGTTGTTTGACATGTTTTTGTAATGTATTTAGCCTTTAGACAATTATTTCTTAAAGTTCTGTCAGTTTCCTTGACTTTGCTCTGAAGTCTGTGCTGTTACAGTGCAATGTATCTCTATGGAAACGACGTTGTACGAGGCATTGCGGCAAGGATTTGGATGTTGTATGAGGCATCGCAGCTAGGATTTTGCATGCCTCATACAAAGTCCAAATCCGTATAAAATCCAAACTTGTGGAACCAAGTTTGGACGTTGTATGAGGTATCACTGTACTCAGAAGTAGATTACCATTGTCTTCTTCTGGCATTGTCCTAGGACTGTGCAGTATGCCCATGCTGGCTCTTCCAATGCAATGCACAGTGGGGGACTAGATTACTATTCTGTGGTTTTGCAGCCAAAAGCCTAACTTCCTGAGCTACATAGCACTGGGTTTTTCTTACCTAGATCACAGATGAATAGAGCTACATGTCTGTTCACCTGGAAGAGATAAGAGGTTAATAAATAATTCCATACAACATATCATGAAGAACAACTGCAAGACAGGGAGCTAGAAAATATCCACATACATAATTCCTTACCTTCGTCATAATGACAATAGACAAGTAGTGCAGCACAGCCCCTGTCATTACTGCCATGGTAGAGGCTCGTTCTTGGAAAAATTCTGAGTTGGATTGGGTAAAGATGACTGTTATCATAACACGGTAGATGACAAGCATGTGTGCAATACCAATCAGTACACAAATCTAAAAAAAGAGCATATTGAGAGAATTGTATAGAAACTATGTAGGAATCAAAGGGACAATTGGTGTTAAGATGTTAACTTTCCCTCTGAGGAAATGTTAGCCAGGCCCATGCTATGAAAATTTTGGTTCCCTTCCACTGGCATCCTTGAAGAATTCTGAAGGAAGGCTCATAGTTTTTCTTATCTTTCTTACTGCAGGAGAAATTTGAACTTTCTCTGAACATCCAGACATTTTTCAAGTATTGGGGTGATTATACGGAATGAGCACCCGTCTTTGTCCCTGCTCCTGCCAACCTAGCAGTTCGAAAGCAAGAAATTGCAAGTAGATAAATAGGGACCACTTTGGTGGGAAGGTAACAGCATTCTGTGTGCTCCGGTGTCTAGTCATACCTGCCACATGACCATGGAAACATCTGCAGAAGCAGACAATGCTGGCTTTTCGGCTTTGAAACAGAGATGAGCACTGAACCTTAGAGTCGGATACAACTGGCTTTCAAGCAAGGGAAACCTTTACCTTTACCTTATAAGATTCCAAAATGTGATAGCTACCACATGACAGTAAGTTTACAAAAAGCAAACCATATGGTACTGACCGGAAAATCCATATTTGAGAAATCAAACTGCTGAACTATACTGTTGATTTAGTTCTCACCAGGCCAGTGGGACTTTATATACCTAGTTTCTGCTTTGCTGGCATACACTTGCATTTGAGAGATTTTTTATTTTATTTATTTATTTATTTTTAAAATATGTATTGCCGCCCCTCACCGAAGTGACTCCGGGTGGCTCACATAAAAACATAAAAAACATCCATAATTAAAAATCATTTAAAATCAACCTCTTTTTTAAAAAAAAAAACCCACCCCATCTGCAAAAGAGGGAAAATTTATACGAGCCAATGGGCGGGGGTCACCTCCCCATTAGTGCCCCACATCGCCCTTGCCAGCCAGGTTTTAAATTCTTTCCGAAAGGGCAGCAATTATGTCTGTAGCCATAACTCTATCGGCAGGAGGTTCCATAGGGCCGGAGCAGACACAGAGAAGGCTCTCCTCCTCATGCTAGAGACGAGCCCCTCTAGCCAATGGTACAGTTAGAGAGCCCATCCGGTCCACTCTGGTTGAACAGACAGACATTCTTGGGGAGATGCGGTCTCTTAGGTATCCTGGCCCACTGTCAAACATTTATTGCTATGTCTTGTTGTAAACATGATACTAACTATTCTACAGGCTGGATGACAAAAATCTAACAAATCCTCTGAAATATTTGCTTTTTTCCTAATGTCAATGTAAGGCCTATGATGATACAAAAAGTCCAAAAAAATGCTTACAATGTGGAGCAGACATTGTTCAGAAATGATGACAATTACATACCAACAGCAGACCTATGATGAGCACAACCGTGCTGCGGAAGTAAGAATGTTGGTACTCTTGAGCTTCCTGATCTGGGTTATCGATGAGCCCTACAGCCAGTTCCTCCTGGAGACAGAAATATGGTCACAGTGACAGATCCTGACTACACTTCTGAACAACGCATTAAGGGTAAGGGAAAGAAAGCACCATTCCTCCTGGCTCACCTTTACTTCTGTGACTTAATGACAACAATAATCACAGTCCATGAAGATTATGTGTACAGCCCCCCCCCCCCTAATTTGCAAGCAGTTAGACCAGTGGTTCCCAACTCTTTTTGGCCAAGCCCCACCTAAGTATATCTAAAATCCTGATGCACCCCACCCCAATGACATGTAATTCTTATTATTCAAAAAGTGAACTCCTATTCATATGAAGAAAGCCTAAAAGGCAATTCCCTGTTAATAACTCGTTCTCAAATCCCACCCCCCCGTGGGGGGGTGCCCCATGTTGGGAACCACAAAGCTAGACAGTAATTGGATTTGAACTATGGCTCAAGTGGCTAAGATGCTGACTGGGAGGCGGAAGGTCAGCAGTTCAATTCCCGAGTACTGCAGGATGGAATGAGCTCTTGTCTTTGTCCCAACTCCTGTGAACCTAGCAGTTCGAAAGTAAGAAATTGCAAGTAGATAAATAGGGACCACTTCGGTGGGAAGGTAACAGCGTTCCGTGTGCTCTGGTGTCTAGTCATGCCTGCCACGTGACCACGGAAATGTCTGCAGAAGCAGACAACACTGACTCTTCGGCTTTGAAACAGAGATGAGCACTGAACCCTAGAGTCGGATACGACTGGCTTTTGAGCAAGGGAAACCTTCACCTTTACCTATTTACTTCTATGGGTACTGCAAAGGCAGCTGCCTAGCAAAAATACCGGCTCAAGGAATGTTCCTGCTTGTCAGGTCATGGTTTAACAGCTGGTTCCAGTCCCCATAGGCCTTCCCCTTCATATGGAAGTGACGAGGGCAGTGTGGGCCGGATGAATCACAGTAACCCCTTCATGTGGATTCACAGGGTGCTTGCACTTCTGGGAATTGAAGTCCAAGAACATCTGGAGTGCTAAGGTTAACCATTATGGGCATAGGCCCAGCCTTGCCAGCTGAGAAAGGGCACTCAGCAATCTAGAAAAGGCTGTTGAAAAAAGATCCGCTCTTGCATCTTCATCAAGTATGTTGGAGAAGATGGCGGCACTGTGAGAAGGGCCTCCTTTGCAGATCTGGAAACATGGGCCAGGTAATATATGGAGATATGATTCTTCAGATATCCTGGATCCATGCTGTATAGAGCTTTAAAGATAACCACCTGGATTCTTAATTGGGCTTGAAAATGGACTGGCAGCCAGTGAAGTTGTAACAGGAAACGGATGGACTCCCTCTAACTGGCTTCATAGTTTGGCTACAGCACTGTTGTGTTCTAATAATGTAACCATCTGCATGTGATAACAATGTATCTTAACAATGTAACATGTCCTACCAGTAACAATATAGCCTTCAGCTGTATCACTATAAACTCTGTATGAGGACGCGAGCTAATGACCACCAGTGGGCAGCGGCGAGCGTCCGAGCTCTCTTGGTCCATACTCATCAAAGGCCATAGCGCGGAGTTTCCCGCCACTACCTACACCTGGACAAGAAGGGCGTGACCAGCAATGACTTCACGCGGACAATAACCAATGGGCTATCGTGGAGCCACGTTCAAATGTTTACTACTGTATATATAGAGCTATGCATCCGCCATTACCTCATGTTCCCTCTGACCACCATGAAATAAACCTGAGCTAATCCAGCCCGTGGCTGTTTCCTGTGTCTTGGTTCTCATACACTAAATTGGCGACGAAGGTGGGATAATGGATCCCCAAGGAGCCAGGGCACAGAGCGGGTTCAACATTACCAAACCGCAAGACTGGGAGCTCTTTGAGATGGACTTCCAGGCAGCACTGGTGGAACTCAAAGTCAAAGACGACGAGGAAAGGAAGAGGGCCATCCTCACCCGAATGCTTGGGATGGAAACCAAGCGAACGCTGGTGAGCATCATTGCACCGAAGAAGATGAGTGACTTCAAAGCCGAGGACATCCTGTAACCATCTGCATGTGATAACAATGTATCTTAACAATGTAACATGTCCTACCAGTAACAATATAGCCTTCAGCTGTATCACTATAAACTCTGTATGAGGACGCGAGCTAATGACCACCAGTGGGCAGCGGCGAGCGTCCGAGCTCTCTTGGTCCATACTCATCAAAGGCCATAGCGCGGAGTTTCCCGCCACTACCTACACCTGGACAAGAAGGGCGTGACCAGCAATGACGTCACGCGGACAATAGCCAATGGGCTATCGTGGAGCCACGTTCAAATGTTTACTACTGTATATATAGAGCTATGCATCCGCCATTACCTCATGTTCCCTCTGACCACCATGAAATAAACCTGAGTTAATCCAGCCCGTGGCTGTTTCCTGTGTCTTGGTTCTCATACACTAAATTGGCGACGAAGGTGGGATAATGGATCCCCAAGGAGCCAGGGCACAGAGCGGGTTCAACATTACCAAACCGCAAGACTGGGAGCTCTTTGAGATGGACTTCCAGGCAGCACTGGTGGAACTCAAAGTCAAAGACGACGAGGAAAGGAAGAGGGCCATCCTCACCCGAATGCTTGGGATGGAAACCAAGCGAACGCTGGTGAGCATCATTGCACCGAAGAAGATGAGTGACTTCAAAGCCGAGGACATCCTGAAACTGCTGCGTGAGCGGTTCCGACCCTCGAGGGCAATGTTTCCCGCTCGGAGTGCGTTTTGGAGGCGAGTCCAAGCGCCGGACGAGTCGGTTGAGACCTTCGTAACAGCCATGAGAATAGCCGCCGCCCCCTGCAGATGGGACAACCTAGAGATGGCCCTCAGGGACGGAGTTCTGTGTGGCCTGAAGGACAAGGAAGTGCAGCGCAGCCTGATGAACAAAGAGCCACCACCCACGCTGGCAGAGGTTGTGGAGGCCGCGGAATCCGCGGAATCCACGAATGCTGGGGTAGACGAAATGCACCAGTGGCGTGAGTGGCGTCTGAGGGCCGGCAAAGCGGAGAATGCGGTGCACGGAAAGTCCGGACAGTCGGTGCACGCAACCCGACGAACCTCGAAGTCGTCCACGGAAGGCAGCGACGGCGAGGAGGTCCAGAAGGTCCGAAAAGGAGGGCGCCGCTGCGATGGTTGCGGAGCGGCCCATGAGCGCGCGAAGTGCCCATTCAGAAAAGCCGAGTGCTACAACTGCGGCCGTCGGGGGCACATCGCCAAGGCGTGCAGAAAGCGCAAAGAGGGCCGGAGACATTCACAAGACCGCGCGGCCAGACCGGACCGTCCAGCGAGGTCCAAAGATGGCGCCCGGACCACGAGGAAGCAGGACGGCGTGGGCCGCATCTCGGACGACAGCGAGGACGACGCCCCCGTGTTCAGCGTGTCCGCGGGACAACCCCATTACTTCGTTGAGGTACTAGTACAAGGGGCCCCTATTAGGATGGAAATTGACTCGGGGTCCTCCTATTCTATAATTCCCCAGAGAGAGTTCTTGAAAATCGACCCCCAAGTGCGGCCCAAACTTAAAACGTTGAGGTCCACGCTACGAGACGTACAGGGGAACAGCATTCCAGTGTTGGGGGTCGGGAAATTTCGGGTCCGTTTTAAGAGACATTCTGCGGAACTCCCTCTAGTTGTTCTCAAAGGGGGAAGTTGTAGCCTCCTCGGGACTCAGTGGTTTCAGCCTTTGGGTTTATTCATAGGTGGGGTGCACGCCGTGGGCGCGGATCCAATACAAGCCGTGTGCGACGCGCACCCCGACGTTTTTAAAAAAGGACTGGGAAAGTTCAAGGGACCCCCTGTAGCCTTCGACCTAGACCCGGAGGTCCGCCCGATAAGACTCAAACCACGCAGGGTGCCGTTCGCACTAAAGGACAAACTGGTGGGCCAGGGGATTCTTGTTCCTGTTGATTCCGCGGAGTGGGAAACTCCAATTGTAACAGCACTAAAGGCTAACGGGGAGGTGCGCATTTGCGCTGATTATAAGTGTACAATTAACAAGGCGATCCGCCCTAATGCATACCCGGTGCCGGTGGTCAGCCACCTTCTGGCCAGGCTGAATGGGGGAAAATGTTTTGCTAAGCTCGATTTAGCACAAGCCTACCAGCAACTCCCTGTAACTCCCGCCACGGCAGCGGCACAAACAATAGTTACACATAAAGGGGCGTTCCAGGTGTCGCGTTTACAGTTCGGCGTGAACTCGGCACCCGGCCTTTTTCAGTCGCTTGTGGAACGCCTCCTGAAGGGGCTGGAGGGGGTGTTGCCTTATTTTGATGACGTATTGATAACAGGGGGGAGTGAGGCCGAACTGGCAAAGAGATTGGATAAAGTACTGACTGTGTTCGAGAAAGCGGGGCTGCGACTGAGGAAAGACAAATGCGTTTTTTTCGAAACAGAGGTTGAGTTTTTAGGGTTCCGAGTCACACCCGAGGGAATTATGCCGTCCAAATCCAAAGTAGCCGCCATCAAGAAGGCTCCTCGCCCCACATCCAAAACCGAATTACAGTCATTCCTGGGGCTCCTCAATTTTTACCATACCTTCCTTCCACGGAAGGCGTCTGTGGCCGAACCGCTCCATCGGTTGCTTAAAAAGGAGGAAACATGGCTGTGGGGCGACGAGCAAGAGAGGGCGTTTAAAGAGTTAAAGCAACTCCTAACATCCGAGGCAATCCTGACTCATTTCGATCCCAAACGGCCAGTGGTCTTAGTCTGTGACGCATCCCCAGTGGGGGTGGGGGCGGTGCTTTGCCACGTGTTGGACGACGGAAGGGAGGCCCCGATAGCGTTTTACTCAAGGTCCCTGTCCCAAGCAGAGCGGAATTACGCACAGACCGACAGGGAGGCATTAGCGATAGTAGCGGGAACCAAAAAATTTCACGATTTTCTGTATGGTCGCCCGTTCAAAATCGTAACAGATCACAAGCCCCTGTTAGGAATTTTCACTGCAAATAAGCCCACGCCACAGATCCTGTCCCCGAGGATGCTGCGGTGGGCTATCTTTCTCAACGCATACCAACATGAGTTGGAATACCGGCCCGGAAAGGAGATCAGCCATGCAGACGCACTCTCAAGGTCTCCTTTGCCCTTGTCGGGCGACCAAAAGGCAGGGGTAGAGAGAGACCACCAGGTATTGTTAATAGAGGTCTTAGATTCACCCCCAATAGTACCAGCCGATATTGCCAGGGCGACAGGCAAGGATAGGACGCTGGAGAAAGTAAGCTCATGGGTACAGAAGGGGTGGCCGGCGTCCTCCCCAGGTACGGAATTCGACCCATTTTTTCGGAAAAAAATAGAGTTGTCCCTAGAGAGGGGGTGCCTTTTGTGGGGCCAACGGGTGGTGGTCCCTACATCCCTGCGACCGAGGGTGCTCAAACTGTTGCACGTCAGCCACACGGGGATCGTCCGTTCCAAGGCGCTGGCCCGGAGTTACTTCTGGTGGCCCCAGCTGGACGCAGACATAGAGCACATGATCGGCACTTGTGAGGCATGCCAGGAATCCCGACCGGAGGCGGCTCGTCTCCCGCATAGGGAATGGGACACAGCAAGGGGCCCGTGGTCCAGAGTGCACATAGATTTCGCTGGCCCGTTCCGTGGAACCATTTTTCTCCTGGTAGTGGATGCGTACTCCAAGTGGCTGGAGGTGATCCCGGTAAAGAGCACGTCCTCCGCCACTACAATCAGCCATCTAAGGAGGGTCTTTTCCACGTTCGGTTTACCCGACACTCTGGTCAGCGATAACGCTAGTTGTTTCACGTCCGCTGAGTTCAGGGCATTCATGGAGGCAAACGCCATTCGGCACGTCACATCCGCGCCGTTTCACCCGGCCACGAATGGCCAGGTGGAGCGGCTGGTGCGTACAACAAAGGATGCGCTGCGGCGCATGGGCTCGGGGGACCTGAATCACCAAGTATGTCAGTTTTTATTAGCGTATAGGGTGACCCCCTTAGCATCCGGATACTCGCCGGCAGAGCTGCTGATGCGGAGGAAGCTGACCACGATTCTGACCAGATTAGACCCGACGAGGGTCGAGGATAAAGGGAAGAACGTAGGGGTAGCGGTGTCGAAAGGTTTCGCCGCCGGCGATCCTGTGCATTGCAGGAACTACGCCAGCGCAGGGCCAGCCTGGGTACCAGGGAGAGTTGTAGAACAGACGGGGCCAGTGTCCTATCGGGTGGAAACGAGCACTGGTCTACTTTGGAGGCGGCATGCGGATCAGCTCCGGAGCCGGGTTCCCAGGGAGCAATCCACGGACGGCACGGAGGATGCCTCAGCGTTAGGGTTCTCCTCCACCCGTTTATCCCAAGGGGGAGACAACGAAGGGCAACGGTCCCAAACAAGGGGGGGAAGCAGCGGTCCCGACTCATATCCTTTTGATACGCCAGCTCTATCCGGACCCGGTCCCGACTCATATCCTTTTGATACGCCAGCTCTATCCAGACCCGGGGAAGAGGGAGAGGAGTTTGCGACTGCTGCCCCCGAATTTGATTTTGCGAGCCCCGAATTTGATTTTGCGAGCCGGGGGGGGGGTTTGGAGTGTTCCCCCACCCATCCAAGCGAGAAGAGGGGTTTTTCGTTAGCCCCCAGTGCCCCCGGTTCTTCCCAAATAAAGCACACACCTCCCAACAAAGCCGCAGAGCCGCGGCAAGTCACTAACAAGTCTCCCTCTCCAATTACAGGGCAGGAAGCCAGGGGACAAAGAGAAGGTAGCAAACCCGGGGCAGGGCAGCCCGCACCGAGACCCCAGCGTGTTCGAAATAAGCCATCTTGGCTGAGAGACTTCACATGCAGATGGTTACATTATTAGAACACAACAAGCACGTTGGAGCAGCTGAAATTTTCAAGCAGTCTTCAAAGGCAAGCCCACATAGAGCACGTTGTAGTAATCCATATAGGCATGTGTCACCATAAATAGATCAAACATCTTTAAAAAATGGACACTAGGGGTGTGAATTTAGGAAAAATTTAAATCTCCAAGTGCATGGAGAGAGCCTCCATCAAACCTCATCCCTTTACATCAGGTGTCGCCAAACCTTTAAAGGGCCATAGTTGAGGATGCTGGACTGGTGGTCTCCCGTCATTTACAGCTGTCATAAACACATCTGCAGCTATCGTAAACAAGTCTGTGGCTGATTCTGGCAGCAGTGGCGGCGGCTGGAGTGAGGGTGCAGGTTGGATGATTTGGTGCCATAGGCCGGATCCAGCCTGTGGGCCATAGGTTGCCGACCCCTGTTTTACATCCTTGTGAGTCACAGGAAATCCTTGTGACTTCCAAATCTACAGTAGGATACTTTCCAGAGGGTGCGAAGAAGCAATGCAGAAATGGCATGGATGTAGAAAGGCTACTCTATCTTCTACTATTCCAGGTCTCATAATTTGGCCTCAGGCATTTCTGCCAGATTATAAAATTAGGATTTCATTTCCCCTGAGTGTGTGTATGTGCGCGCGCGCGCGCACGCACGCACGCACGCACACACACACGCACGCACGGACAAATTGCCATATAACAGCTCCCATCAATTTCAGGTACAAGTGAAATTATGTGGGGAAATAGTGTGGGACCCCACAGGTCAAAAACCAGAGTATTGAACAGGATTCCACCAGCCTCACCTTCCAAGCCTGCCCCTCCAGAAAGGATTAGAGCACAACCAGGCTGCAGACTTGGAAAGGATTATAGAGTAAATCACTAATAATAATAATTTTGTGTCAGAAATTATTCTGGGTTGAAATTATTTTTTGCTGGAGAAACTCCACTCAGGAGATGCCCAAATGAGGCTCCTTTCATTTCCCCAAGATCTCTCCCCCATCCCCAAAGTGGTCCCTATTTATCTGCTTGCAATTTCTTGCTTTCGCTCTGCTAGGTTGGCAGGAGCTGGGACAGAGATTGACACTCATTCCGTCATGCAGTACCCAGGTCTCGAACTGTCAACTTGCTGGCCTTTCCAGCTAACACGGTGAGCTTCTTAACCCCTGAGCCACTGCAGTCACTGCCTCCAGATCTCATCCCAGGGACAACTCAGAACCATGGAATGATTGATTGTATCAAAGGTCACTTAGAGGTCCACCAGAACCAGCAGAGAAAGAGTTCCCCTACCCAGTTCTCAATGTAGACTATCCCACAAGATGCCTTAAAGCAGTCCTCATCTTACAATCAGGCTTGAAGACAGGATAAATGTGGGAACACTTGCAAAACAGCTGACATAGATCCTAGAAACATTGATTTGATCATGCTCCCAGCCTTCGTAGAGCGTGCTACAAATCTTCATCCCTGCCTTAGACATGCAGAATATTAGCATATTCCCAACTGTTCTTAAGAGAAGAAATGGTCCCACACAGGAAGAAGCAGCAGCAAACCTGATTTAGGAACAGGCAGGGCAACAACAATAGACAACCTGTTGCCAAGAAGGCAACAGGTGACAGTAAACCTTACCTCTTCTTCATCCCATGAATACAAGTTCCAGCAACTGACAACTGTGGCTCTGTGCCTCTTCCATAGCTCCAAAAATGCAGTGGCTATATATTTACAGACAAAACAGAATATACAGAGAAGACAAGAAAATCATCCTGTCCAACCTCTTCTAAGGAGTCTCTATCCAACTATTTCTATAGCTGTCAAAGTAGTATGGCAAACTGTATGATTGTATCTTGTAATCGAGAATGTGCCATATTGTGGAAATTTCTATTGTACCTGTAATTTATTTGTGTTTCTGATTTACATTGTATCTTTACCATTTGTTTCTTAAATGTTGTAAACCGCTGTGAGTCTCCCATTGACTATGAGAATAGCGGTATAGAAATCTAAATAAATAAATAAATAAACACAGCAAATTTGTGTTTTAAGAAGATGCCCCATACAGATATGACTGTTTTTATGGAGGTCCATCATAGAAAGGACAGAATTCTTTGAGAGTGTTGATTTCTATGTTAAACCTAGAACAAGGGTCCTCAACCTTTTAAAGCCCCTCAGACTGTTGGCGGGCCAGATAAGTGCCACCGCTGCCATTTTTTGTGGTGGCGGCAGTGGGGTGGTGGTGGAGGGGGCTCGAGGTGGTCCCACCACTTGTGGCAGCGGGACCAACCTGAACCACCCACCACTCCCCCACACAATACTCCCCTGCCTGGAGGATCTGAATGGCACCAAATCATCCAGCCTACAACCTCACTCCAGCCTGCAACCTCGCTCCTTACAACATCCGCCCTGCTTTGGAGTGGTGTTAGGGACTTCTCCAAGCAGAGGAGACAAAGATTGAGGCGGCGGCAGAAGTGGTGGCTGGAGCAAGGTCACGGACTGGATGACTTGGTCCAGTGGGCCGAATCCAGTCCATGGGCCATAGGGTTGAGAACCTCTGGCCTAGAAGGACCCACAGGAATTTCTAAGACATTTCACCACTATCACTAGTGTTTTCTAGAAAGGCATTTTCTTGCTTTCGGTCACAGTTATCCTACTTTTTTAGAACTACTAAAGTTACTTACACATATTCCAAGAGTACTGTATAAGAAATTCCCTACGCCTATGTAACCCAAGAGTTAAACCAATCATAGCTGATTATGAGTAATTACATTAACTATTGACTTGTTACATTCATTTAATCTATGTTTGAAGGCTAGCACTTGAGAAGAGCAGGATTTCAAATAAAACCTAGGACAAACACACGCACGCACACACTGAAGCTTACCCCAGATAGCCATGAAGATTGCGAAGATAAGGGTCCCTTCATTGTCAAGCAAATGGGTCAACTAACCAGAAAAAGGAAAACAGAGTCACAATAACAGTTTCACCTGCAGTTAGAAAATAAAAGTCCCTGGGGAATGTGTTGTGGAGCAGGGGTCCACAACCTTTTTTGCATCATGGACTGGCTTCGTGCTAAACTATTTTTCCATGGACCGGTCTTCAAAATGGATGTTGTAAGGAGCGAGGTCGCAGGCTGGAGCAAGGTTGTGGGCTGGATGATTTGTAAATGGGGGTGGTGGGTTTGGATGGTGCAAGCGCATAATAAAATATGATTAAGCGCATAAGCGGCAGAAGGAGCCCCACTGTAGCTCAAAAACAAGGAGAAGGGGACCAGCTGTCTGCCAGCTACACCATTGGATTCAGACAGTGAGGTATCGCACTGCACACAGGCAGGGGGTAGAGCCTCACCGTAGTTATGCAATGTGGAGGAGGGGCCCAGCCACCTGCCTATCTGCTGTGTCTGAAGTCTGTGCTCTTCCTCCATCCGCTGGGCAGACACAGCGGACCATGTTGAGGGCAGAAAACTGCCATTGGGGCTCCCAGCACCACCCACCCCCATGGCCCGGTTCAGGACAGACTGTGGCCCAGTACCGGTCTGCAGCCCTGTAGTTGAGTTGGGGACCCCTGTTGTAGAGAACAGAGTACACCACAGCTGTTTTCCACATAAAGCTTAGATTCTTAAAATACAAAACAAAAAACACCATAGGACAGTGGTTCCCAGCCTAAGGCCCGTGGGCTGAATCCGGCCCATGGCACCATTTCATATGCCCTCCCACCCCTCCAAGGGCTTTTGAGAAACAAAATAGCTGCTCCTTTGAAGCTGCTGGGACAAAATGGCCACTTCCATCATGCAGGCAGGGCAAAATGGCCATCTGGCCCTCAAAGCTAATTGAGAGATTGTGACCCAGCCCCTGGCTTGAAAAGGTTGGGAACCCCTGCCATTGGACATCAGGAGATAAATAAGAAAGAACAGAAGGAAAGACTCAGGACCACTAAGTTGTCTGCTGGGGGGGGTATGTGTGTGAGGGAAAGGACTTTTTTCAATCGTGACAAAGGAACCATGCTCCATAGTGAATATCTTGTTTCTTTAATAGTGGGCATTGCTGACAGTGCAAGGGACAAATAAATATAACTTTTTTTCTGGTGGAGGGAGGAGGTATTCTTACCTTGGCATACATGCAAGTATCTGACAGTGGCCAAAATGGGCACTTCTGGTCACAAAGTGGACACATGATAGTAGTGTTGGCTGCACAAATCTCTTTGCTAAATCAGGATGGAGAGCAAAACACACAGTGATTTGGTATACAGTCCCAACCTTAACCCTACCAGACAAAAGGGCAAAGAGAATGCTGCAAACAGAGCTAATGGAATCCAATATCAACATGCTCACAGCCAAGCAGGCATCACACCCGTACCCACAGCATTTCTGCTGTCCCTGACATAAATATTCATCTCTACCTTCCAGCCCTCCCTTGTGAACAATCTTATCAAACAAGGGATGTAACCCATTAACTCAGTCTTTACTTGAATAAGGGTACACAGATTGATGCTTAACACACCTTATGCCCATGATGGTGAACCTTTGCACTCCAGATGTTCTTGGACTTCAATTCCCAAAAGCCCAAGCCGCCATGAATCCACACGAATGGGTTTGCTGCGATTCATCTGGCCCATACGGACGCGTTTTACTTCCACTTCCAGAAGCGATGAAGGCGGCGCGGGCCAGATGAATTGCAGCAAACCCATTCGTGTGGATTCATGGCGGCTTGGGCTTCTGGGAATTGAAGTCCAAGAACATCTGGAGTGCAAAGGTTCACCATCACAGCCCTATTCCATTTTGAAGACACTCCTAAGGAAGCCTCAGGGAAGAGAGTGAGGGAGACATTTTGTATTTTGAACTTTTGATACTGTTGTGAGCCACCTGGAGTCGCTTCGGAGAGAGAGGCAGCAATACAAATACAGTAAATAAATAAATAAAAATTAGATGGCATACTCAGAGGTTCTGCTCTCCACTACGTTTCTTGTCTTTCTCTCCCACCTAGACCTGAAAGAAGCAGCGTCATGGCCACAGCAGAGACATTAGCAATTGGCTCATGACTCTGCATTTGAAAAGGCACAGGAAGTCCATTTCTAAGGTAAAGAATATATTTTTGTGAGCACGGATTTTGCCAAGGTCATCCCTCATTCCTATCTTGCAGTGATGACATTGGGAAACAGCAAGCGTGGCTCCCTGCTGGTGCTATATCACACGCTGACCAAAATCCAAACTGTAGCCATGCAAACTGATTGCAATACAAGCCCCATGACCAATGAACAGTTCTGCACATATAGTACCAGGCAGAATATTCTGAAAAGCATTTAACTTTATGGCACAAAATTATTTTGCTATGCTCCTCACCGTCATCACATTCTTTCACTACAATATGTAAAGTGACAATGACTTGTTCATACAGGTGCCTTTCGCACATCTCACCAGGTGGCTCAGTGGATAAAAGCACTGTGCTTGGAGACCGAAGGGACGCAGTTCAAGCCCCCGAGAGCTGCATGATAGGGGACATGAAAGAAGCCTCATTTGGGCACCCCCTGCAAAAATCCTTTCAACCCAGAGTAATCTCTGACATGAAAACACACACCTTTTCTCAGTATGATTACTCACCTGATTTGACCAGCGCTGATGAACCCATATGCACAAAGCACAACACCTGGTACAGCAGCTACAAACAGAATGCGGGTGTACCATCCCAGCCATGCAAAATAAAGAGCAATTTTCTCCCCAAAATAGGACCTGAAAAGGGAAACACTGAAGCTGGAAATTATTCTCCAGAGAGCAAACTTTATCCAGAACCATCTCATTCTCAGCTGAAACAGATGCTTAGATCTGCCAAAGAATGAGCACAATCATAATTCACTGAATGCTTGCCACCATCCTTCCATTCTGTATGGAAAAATATATAATACAACTGTCAGAGATTGGAGAAGGTTTTTTTTTTGGGGGGGGGGGGTATGACTGTGAGCCTCACTTGCCCTTCCCCAAATTGGCAGGTAGTCCCTCCTCCATTCCTACATCCTTTTGAGTCTAGACTAGTGTGTGAAAAAACAACTGGGTTTTCTGAAACTTGGGAGAGGGGAGTCAACAACAGAACATTTAACAAGTAACCCTATCTCAGTCTTTGCCTCTACACTACACCCAGTTAACTTCACTAAGGATTGTGAGTCTACTGGTGGTTTTGCCATTGAGTGCCAGGGGCCTCTGAAGCATGGAACCTGAAGGAGCAAAGGCCAATATGCCTGCAAAGGAGGGCAAGGGATGAGGCACATCAGTGGTCCTGGTCCCAGTCTGTCCAGCTTCTGTGACATCTGCTGCTGCTCCTCTTGCTCACTTATAAATCAGTTGTGCATGGGATCTATTCATTTTTGTTCTCCCCCCCCCCTCCCCAGAGGCTTCTAGTTAGGGTTGAGCATGTCTTTCACCCTATTAACTGAAACAATGAGATGCCCAAGGATATTGATGTTTTGGCCCCTCACCTTTTGGAATCCTCAACCCCACCAGCTCCCCAGTCCAAAGATCTTCCTTGATTGATTTTTCCTATCCTTGGGTGGGGTCTAGGAGCTTTACTCTCAGCCGACCTCCTTTGCATCCCTTCAAGGCACTTCCTTCTTCATCTCCTCTTCTGAATTCTCCACCTCTTCTGAATTTTGCCACCACTGCCTATTCAAACAACGCTTTTATAGATCCTATTCCCCCAGTTTCCCTCTGCTGTGCAGCCGATCCAATGGGCCCTGTTCTTGGGTCTTCCCCATGTGATCAAGTGGGAATAGCCTCCATTCTGACGGGAACAGACTCTGTTTGCATGGCTGAGTCTATGGGTCTTGGGGCCTCCTCAGATGATGCTTCCAACCAGGCTTCACTCTATTTCTTCCAACAGGGCAGGCACATGGTTCTCCTGGGGCCCTAAGATGGGGCTATATGGCTTGCTGGAGGCATTTTTGCTGACCTCTCCCTCACATATTCCCAGAATTCCTCTGATTCCATCACAGTTTAGAGGTCCTGTAGCTGTTATTCAAAGTTTTTTTAAAATACTAACTTCATTCATGCATTAATTCATAGAATCCATTCACATATGTTGTCCGCCAAAATAATTCTTCATAACTCTGCCAACTTCTTATATATATTTTTCCAAGTTCAAAGAAAGTATAAATATTGTTTTAATTTTAAAAAATTCATTTAAATGTTTCATTTTCTTTTTAATTCTTTTTCAAATTTAAACTTGAAAGCTATGTTGACTAATAACAAGAAATGCTTCCTGTACTGTATTTATGGATTACTGGTTGGATAAAGTTTTTTGTTCTTTTTTTTTTTTTTTGCTTTGTATTTCTCTTGCCTGATTTCTTCAATGGGTTGTTTATATAGAATTTCTCTCCATCGGGCCCAGTGTGACTTCAGAAACACGCCCAGATTTTCTCTCTGGATGTAAAAAAAGAGTTACAAATATTAGAACCCCTGAGAGATGATAAATTTCATAAGCTATTCCTCCTGGTCTGATCATCATCAAGTGGTTAAGACACTGAACAGAAATACTAGTGTGCCTACCAAGAAACCTATTACCATATGCAGCTTTATTTTCAGATAAATTTAGTTTAGCCTTCTCCCATTACCCCCGACTGGGGGTTCCTTCCTGGCACAAATGAGAAGTAGAGAAATGATTGGGTTCAACTCTCTTTTGCCCCCAAACTGCTTAGAGGCCCTGCACTTTTAAGCATATATGTTCAAAATGTCTTAATTTCATCTGTACTTATTACCTCTACTCCTACTTTGAACTTCTGAGTTCTTACCTCATGTAAAGGAAAACATGTTTCAAAGACTTTCTTCTTTATCAAGTCATGAAGCTTTTCTAACAGCAAAGAAACAAGAAGATAAAAACAAAATATCACAGCTCTTCCAATTCTTTCAAACCTATAATACAAGCCTAATTTAAACTTAATAGTGTCTATCAAGCTATCTGAAAACACAGGAGCAGAAGCAAAACTCTCACAGCAATACATAGATCTCTAAAGGCAGACACATTAAAATGCACCTCTGTAAAGTAAAGGTGATTCTTTAGTGGTTTTAGGTTGACATTATTGTGTGAAATAGATCAGGCCAAATTTTCAACCAAGTTACTCTTCTAGATTACAATTTTCAAAAATCTTCAGCCAGTATGTCCAAAAATACATGTTACTACAGTAAAAACCCCGACTTACATATGCCTCGAGTTACATAAAATTTGACTTACACATCCCAATTTACATAAATGTCCCGATTTAGATAACACAATTTCCTATGGGTTTGTGTTGAGTTATGAAAAAAATCATTTTTCCTATGGGTTTGCTTCGAGTTACATAAAAATTCATTTTTCCTATGGGATTGCTTCAATTTACATTAATATAATTTTCTTATGGGTTTGCTTCGAGTTAAGTAAAAAATTCATTTTTCCTAAGGGTTTGCTTCAAGTTATGTAAAAATTCATTTTTCCTATGGGTTTGCTTCGAGTTAAGTAAAAAACCGATTTACATAAAAGCCTATGGAACAGACTTTTTACGTAAGTAGGGGTTTTACTGTACACTCATATACCAACTCCATTAATTTCAGGTTATGTTTCTAGTTGCTACTCAAGTACTAACAATTATTTTTAAAACTTTAAAAAAGACGGTCTCTCATAACACCGACCCACTCATTGGTAATCTTGCATATTAAATACAGTAATACCTCATACAAAGTCCGCTTCATACAACATCGAATTCATACAACATCACCTAATTTCTTGAAAAAAGTTACCTCATACAAAGTCGCTCGACTTTGTATGAGGCATTCAGTTTTTCCCAGGTTGAATTGTGCCTGGGCAGTATAAAAGACAGGACACATGTATGCATTGCCCTTGTGGGTTTTGCACAAGGCAAGAGTATTTAGGAGTGGTTTTGAATGTGATTTTGGATTTTTTTGAATTTTTCATCAGAATTTTTAGATGCATTCCTGGGATTTTTGCAGCATTCTTCAGGTTCTTGGACAATCAGGTTCTTGACATGTTTTTGTAATGTTTTTAGCCTTTAGACAATGTTTTCTTAAAGTTCTGTCAGTTTCCTGTCTGTTTCCTTGACTTTGCCCTGAAGTCTGTGCTGTTACAGTACAATGTATCTCTATGGAAATGACGTTGTACAAGGCATCGCAGCAAGGATTTGGACGTTGTATGAGGCATCGTGGCTAGGATTTTGCATGCTTCATACAAAGTCCAAATCCGTATAAAGTCCAAACTTGTGGAACCAAGTTTGGACGTTGTATGAGGTATCACTGTACTCTCTATGTGGGGCTGCCCTTGTGTCTAATACAGAGATTACAACGGGTCCAGAACACAGCAGACAGGCTGGTGAAAGGCATAAAGAAATTTGATCATGTTTCCTCAGCCTTGGCAGGCCTGCAGTGGTTACCTGTTGCCTACCGTGTCAGATACAAGGTGTTAGTGTTATCATATAAGGCCCTATATGATTTGGGACCTTGTTATCTGTCAGATCATCTCTCCCTCAGAACAACTCCCAGCATCACCCATTCATCACAGCCTACACAGCTCCAGGTGCCGACCCCAATGTTGGCTAGAAAGTCTATAACTAGACATAGAGACTTCTCGGTGGCCGCACCAACACTGTGGAACACTATTGGTGGAGCTGTGCTAGATCCCATCCCTGGATATCTTTTCAAAAAAGAATTAAAAACTTTCCTATTCAAGGAAACTTTTCAGAATGTTATCCCCTTATCAATAAATTAACCAGTCAGTTAATCCTCTGTGCCCACAGTTAGTTATTTTATTTTAGGGTGTATTTATTTGGTTGTTTATTTTTAATTTGTTGTGTGTTTTATTATGTTATTTTGATATTTGTATGTATGTCGTCCAGGGTGGAAAATTTCCCAAATGGGCGGTATAAAAATTTAATAAAGGGGGATGGGGGGGAACAGAAGACTGAAGAAGAACTAGTGGTCCTCTGCATCTTCTTGTCCTGTCCTGTTCCATCAGTTTGGACAATTAGCTATTTTTATCTGAGCCTAATAACAGCCCACAACACGAGCAGAATGGAAGACCTGAGATGGATGCATTAAGCATGACATGTTTCTATACAGTTTAACCAGGACTGCCTTCCACATGCCTCTGGAGTGGCCTTCCTATGCGTCTCACCATTAGGTGAATTGGGAAGAAACAGAGAGCACTCTAGAGCAGTAACCGAAAATGTAAGACGGGGTGATCAAACTTTTTGGGCCTTGGGCCGGTCATTTGGTTCAGTGGGCCGGTCACGTGGTTCCTCCCACCAGAAGCGGAAGTAAAATGTGCCTTGCAATCTGTTTTGCAACAGGATGAGATAGATTTTTAGGCTGCCAATTTCTCTACTTAAACCATGGGTGCCCAAACTATGGCCCACAAGCCGGATCCAGCTCACAACACCAATTCATCCAGCCCAACCTGCACTTGCCGCTCCTTGAAGTGGAAGTAAAATGCGCCCATGGGCCATAGTTTGGGTACCCCTGCTTTGGAGTAAGGCAAAGGGATCACAGGCCTGTGGCTTGTGTTTCCAGAGGGATGGGGGAAATATTCTTTCAAAGTATTTCATGAATTGGGCAGTTCAGGATGGGAATCTGAACCAGGGCTTTCCAAGCATGGAGCCTCCCTCCCACTGCAGTCCATCTATCACATGCAGTGGAACCTCGTATAACGAACACCCGCTATAGCGACTAAACCGCATAACGAATAAATAGGTTTTTAAAGAAAGTGGTGCCCCACATAACAATTTTTCCTATGGAAAAAATCATACAGCAAATTTTCAATGGGAAAAACCACTTAGTGAAAAATCCTTGTGTGATTTTTTCCATAGGAAAGATGTTGTACAATTTTTTCCATAGGAAAAATCGTTGTACTGTATGAGTTTTTCCATAGGGGAAAACGTACAATGACAAAATCGCATAGCAACCAGACCCGTTGAATGAATTAAAATCATTATACGAGGTTTTACTCTATGTACATTTCAAAGCCAGTACAGAACAAAACAAAGGGGGGCAGGTGGGGGAGGAACACTGTATTGTATACTGTATTTCTATTTCCTGCATACAGTAATTTGTTTTTTAAAATACCCAAAACAAAACACCCTGGATTAACTTCACCTCATTGCAGATTGGTCTGCAGCCAAACAATTGCTTCTTTAATATTCCTCACAATACACGCAAAATGATCCAGTAGAATGGCTACTGGAAATTATTAAGAAAGTTTGTTGACTTTATTTCATTTCTACACTGCCTTTATCTTTTGAAGGGACCTAAGTAGCTTATGTTTTTGACTAAAAACACAAAGACAATTAAAGGCACAATTACTGTACTGTAAATGTATAATATTTAAAAGACCAGTAGTTTTTAAAAAAAACTTTAAATCAATAAACATAAAGCATAAATCAATAAACATAAAGTTTCCTTATTGTAGAGTCTTATTTATTAAGTAAATGAAGAAACAAAACTTTCATACCTTTGGTACTAGAAATTTCTGTGTTCCTCAGGATAAAACTGACAATACGTATCCTAAAACACACAACAACTGAGTATGAGAAATTTCAGAAAAGATTGTTGGTTGACAGAAAACAATAAGTGCAGCTTCCTTCATCCATGTCATGAAGGGATTACTCTCAGGTATGTAGATGATAAAAGTATTGGTCCTTTGAACAGCTGCAACCCAATTTCTTCTGCTCATGCAATGCAAGGGAAGGAAGTACTGCAGAACTAGAAAGGATGGGATGAGAGTTCAAAATCTAAATATTATAGGCATAGTGGTTAAGACTTTGAGCTTGACAACCAGGAGGTTGGCAGGACAGCAGTTTGAGACCAAGTGCTGCATGACGAACTGAGCACCTGTTTTCTGTCCCAGCTCTTGCCAACCTAGCAGTTTGAAAGCAAGAAATTGCAAGTAGATATACAGGTACCCCTTTGGTGTGAAGGTAAACAGTGTTCCGTGCACTTTGGTGTCTAGTTAAGCCTGCCACATGACCACAGAAACGTCTGCAGACTCAGACAGATTTGGCTGTTTGGCTACAAATGGTGATGAGCACTGAACCCTAGAGTCAGATATGACTGGCTTTAGAGCAAGGGAGATCTTTATGGTCTTTGGGACAAGAGTTCATTTAGGATGATGGAGGGGAGGTACATTCATGGATCTTAGGGCTATTTTTCAATTAATAGAAGTTATCTGATGATTTGAAAATTTTGGTTTGAAAAATCCAAGTTTGTTTCACTAAAACAAGGTGGAGAAATGCACCTTATTTTGCAGAACTGCATGTCTTGGAGAGCTTTCTAAAAGTCATTTATTTAAAAACTGGGGGAAAGGGAAGTGATTTAAGGCAGACATGGGACTTAATTTAAGGCTGACTAGAGGGGAAAAGCGGGGTATAGGTTTTACATTTATTATCAGAGCCAAAGAAGAGATCAGAGGACCTTGGCTCCCTCAAAGACAGTAAATGCCCTTCTTAAATGTTCATGTTTTGCAAAGAACAAGTATCTTGTTCTCTTTCTTCATGTCTCTGTAAATAAAAGTATGTAGGCTGCTTTCTCTGCCTTCCTTTTCCTAGCTTCTAGCAATCTGGCTAACTGTACATCTTTCTTTAAATTTATTTCCGATCTAAACAGCTTTCAACAAACTAGACCATTTACAAGGATTTTTGCTGTTTTGCAGGGGTTTCCAAAACCACATCCACCTTAACCTTCCACATTTAACTACAAGATTTTAACTAGAGGTTTACATTTGCAACAGTTTTCTCCATAACAATGCCAACCACTTACAGTTGGCGGTGGAGCTGCTCCACATAAATGCTATGTCAGGGATGGCCAACCTTGGTGCTCCAGGTGTTCTTGAACTTCAATTCTCAGAAGGTCTACTCAGCAGGTGTGCTGACTTGGGCTTATGGTAACTGAAATTCAAGAACAGCTGGAGCACCAAGGTTGGCCACCCTTGTGCTAAATTATGTGATTAGAGTTGCTACATGGAATAATTTAGAATGGACACTGAGTAAGGGCTGAAAAACAAAATGACAAAATTTGGAAAACAGGGTCAAGAATTGTTTTACCTTGTTCTTGAAATAGGCATGCCTGGATGCTCATCTAGTTGAGGTGCACACAGAACATCTGGTTCACTGTCATGTTTACTCAGAAGCCATTCGTATTTTCGGAAGAACCCACTTGGGGCAGAAACTCCATAAAAGAGCTTTTTGTCCTTAACTTCCTAAGAATCAGAGATAACAAGGAGAATTACACAAAATAAAGTGAAAAGAATAATTCTACATCAACTGGGAGGAAGGCTGGACAGAAATTTGTCTACTAAGGGAACCATGTCTCCCAGCACAGCACTGAAGACCTTGTGGTCCTTTGATGTTATTGAACTGGCCAACACAGCCAGCAGTGAGGAATGGCCAGAATTGGAATATGACAACATCTGCAGGCCACTCTTTGCTTGCTCTTGCACAAGAAAATAAGGAGTGTGAAGAAACTAAGAAACTAGGGGAATATAGAATCCATCTGTCAAATTTAAGAAGCTTTATCATGAGTGCCTGGGCAGGGAGTGGATGAGAAGGTGGAGATCAGGGTAATAAGGGGGAAGTAATAAGGGGGAAGCGTCTAAGAGGTGACCTGATTGAAGTTTATAAAATAATGCACGGTGTGGACAAAGTAGATAAGGAAAAACTGTTTTCTCTATCGCATAACACTAGAACTTGGGGGCACTCCATGAAACTTTTGGGTACTAGTTCTCAAACAAATAAGAGAAAGTACTTTTTCACCCAGAGGATCACTGGTCTATGGAACTCCCTGCCAGAAGAAGTGGTGACAGCTGTCAGTCTTGACAACTTTAAGAAAGGATTAGACAAGTTCATGGAGGACAAGGGAATCGATGGCTATAATTATGGGTACCTAAGGACAACCTCCGGGTTGGAGAGATAGGCAGGATATCTCTCAATGCCATTTCCAGGGAATCCTAAGCAGGTGAAGGCATCTGCTTGGAAATACCCTGAAGCAAATGGTGAGCCACTGTGTGAGACAGAATGCTGGACTGGATGGGCTGTGGCCTATTCCAGCAAGGCTGTTCTTATGTTATAACTACATCTTATCTCTTGTGAGAGAGGCCACAAAGCCAGTATGCTTCCTCCTGAGAAATGGACTAATTGAGGAATGACTGCAGCTGTATGAAGGGAGTAGATTATTAGGAAACCTTTTTGCGCTCATGAACTGCTAACCTAGCTTAACTTCACGAAACACACTGTCTAATCTTCAATGAACCCAACAACAGGCTACAGGTGTGTCAGCTGTATGCATGTCCCAGTATAACACCAATGCCCTTTTAATATAAGGCTGAACATACTGTGAAGGTGAGCTTTTGGGACAGCGTTTGGGATCTCCACTATAGTGGTCAGTTGTACTCTGGAGGTTGCTGAAATAATTTGATTACTGTGTGGAGGTATTTGCAGGGTATATAGATTGATTCCCCATCTCTGTAATACTATACCTTGGGTACCCAAGGTGGAGAAAAATAGTATGTAAGAAACTACAGTAAAATAAATCTTTATTGTTCAATCCCCGTGATTTTCCAATTAAGGACTGTTGCAAAAGTGATAGACGAGGGAGGGTTATTTCCTTAGACTGTGTTAAACTGTATTCTGCATGTGCTCTGCCGAGAAAGGCCATCTACCCTTAGCAATTCCTCTCCCTTTATCCAGTAGCCAGGATTGCCAAGCTTTGTATGGGTATCTGTCAATCTCACCTTGATAATGAATCCTTTCCTGTGCAGTTCTTTCAGAAAACTCTTCTTCTTGTGATCTTTCTCACTGGACGGAGAGTGATCATCGCAGACTAGAACAAAATCCCATTTCTTTGGCAACTGCTTAAAAAGAAAAACAACCAACAGGATTTGCTATCATTGCTAAGTCTCATCTTTTTGTATATTCACATGTATACAAGCTTTTCCTTTCAGCCTATATTAGAAAAATGTACACCATCCCACAAAAGCCACCTTAAATGTACTTTCCACTTAAAAAAACATGAAAGACCTCCTGCTGCCCTGTGGGAAGGATTCCATGGGGAAAAAAGAGAGGCAGCCAGAGAAGATCCCCTCGGAACTGCTGACCTTCAAGTCATCACTAAGCCACTAGATGGTTATATTTTAGCCATGTTATAAACTGTGTTTATTACAATAATGTATCTTTATGCACTACTTTGTTTTTTTTTTACATCCTGAAACTACAACATAAATAATTACAATAAACACTCTCATATTTGAGTGTCTCCACTGAACTTCACCAGATGTGGTGACAACTCCCTCTTTAGTTGCAGGAGACCTTCACACAATACCTGCTACCAAGATCCAGTAGCGAGATGCTTCAGACATATTGTAGTAGCCATATATTCGAGTCTTCCACCACTATGGGTTGTCAATTTTTAAAAAGATATACGTAAACACATATTATGTGCTCTGTTAATCTATACCTATAAATCTGTGCATTAACCGTTGGAATGTGACAAAGGATCCTGCACCAGGCCCTACTACCATACCGAGCATTCGTGCACTTGCCCGATCGGGGTTCGCAGGTAACTGTCGGGTTGAGAAATGCGACAGTGGGGCAGGAGACCCATGAACACACTCAAAGAAAAAGGCCTTCAAGTCCCAACATTCCTTGCTGAGAGGTGCGAGCAAAAGGAATGTTAAGAAACGCGCCACGGCCAATCAAAATCAAGCTGCAGAGAAAAAAACGCTGCACAAACGGTAACCACAAACCCAAAACTACAAGCCCCAGTGTCCTGCGCGCCATGAGCGTGCAGAACGCTGAGGAAGTCGGCGCGTGAAAAATAAAAATACAAAGTGGTGCTGGGGTTCCCGCGGCCTGGCCTGCGAGGGCAGGCTGCGGGAAGGAAAGCCCACCCCCCAATGCCACCTGAAGCAGCGCTGGGGTTCCCATGGCCCGGCCAGCAAGGCCAGGCCGCGAGAAGGGAAGCCCACCCCCCAACACCTCCTGAAGCGGCGCTGGGGTTCCCACGGCCCGGCCAGCGAGGCCAGGCCACGGGAAGGGAAGCCCACCCCCAGCACCGCCTGAAGTGGCGCTGGGGTTCCCATGGTCCGGCCAGCAAGGCCAGGCCGCGAGAAGGGAAGCCCACCCCCCAACACCTCCTGAAGCAGCGCTGGGGTTCCCACGGCCCGGCCTTGCTGGCCAGGCTGCGGAAAGGAAACCCCCCACACACACACAATGCCAAAACAATAAATAAAAACACAAAACACAAAAACACCAACACCAACAAAGAAACAAAACCACTAACAAAATACCTAACTAGAAAACTAAAAACCCACAAATAACACAAACAAACAAGAAAAAATAAATAAAACCAGAAATAACCAAAACAATTAAACAAACCTAAAACTAAACCAAAACAAAAAAGAACAAAAAGAAACACCTACAAGACCACACCACTAAAGCTAACAAAACCAAACACCCAAAATAAATAAAACCAGCCAACTCACCAGCACACGTCCTCTCTCCACGACAACCAGAAAAGAAATGAATAAAGAAAGAGACTACTTACCAGAAGAAGCTCCACCCAGAGGCCAGGAGAGAAAAAACAGTCAAAGTTAAAGAGATCCACTAGCAGCCCCACCTGCAGGGCACAATTGTAAAAACAACTCAAAAAGTCTCAACAGCCCCACCCAGAGGCCACAAGAGTAAAAACAAGTCAAAAACATAACAAAAGATCACAATTTCACACAAATCACAAATAAAACCTAACCAAAATAAAACATTTCTAAAATCCTGTGTTGAGTTTTAACTCAAATAAAGACCCAAAACATCTAAACACAGTTTAAAAACATTGAATGTAAAAAAATATGTACTTTCACATTTTTAAAATTATTACCTGGGGCGTGGCCAAGATGGCGGAGGGCTAACGCCAACTTTAATAGCTCGCGCAATAAAATGGGGTTCTGAATGTGTTTTACTTCTTAAAATTGGAAAGAAAAAAAACACTTTTAAACCGTTGTCCGTCTTTTCAGCAGCGAGGTAATTTTTTTTCTGGTCCGTATCTTGGGGGGTCGAGACTCGCGGAGCGGCCGTGGTTGGCGAGGCAGGCGGCTGAGGTCGGGGCCAAGCCAGTCGTGCCGCGGGCAAGTGAGACCGCTGAGGAGGGGGGGCCAGGAAAAGTTTTAAAAGAGGAGACTGCTTGGACAAAGAAGAGACAGACGGATTTCCGGAGGCTGCGGTGCCGGGAGATTGGAGAGTGAGGTCGCATGACTTAAAAGTAAGTCTGGAAGCCATGGGAAAAGTGGAAACAAAGAGACGGAGTTGAGGCGTAATGGCGACCACGCTGAAAGTGAAAGTTAAGTGAAAGTTAAGGGTGAGTGCTGAAGAAGCAGAATAACGCAGCGACGGAGTGGCTTGTTGGAGATTTTCTGTGGATGAGAGACATGGAGAAGTGATTTGAGAAGGGAGAAGGAGAAAAGAGCTGAATAAAGTGGGATTTGAAAGAAAGGAATCAGAAGACTGAAGGTGCCTGTGAGTTTGGGTTGAGGAGGAGGGTAAGGAGAGGGAGAGTGATTGGCATTTGCACCGGAGTTTTCCAGAGACTGTAAAAGTACTGTGGTCATTGGCTTTTTTCTTCTTCAAAGAGCAAACAAACTGACTTAAGTGCTTCCTTGCCTAATCAGCATATTTCATTTCTTTTCTTTTAATCCCGGTTTTATATTTTAATGGATTTGCGTTATGGAGGGCTTGGGATTTTGGAGTAGCTTTTGAACTGTGTCTATCAGCTCCTCCTGCAGTCTGTTTTCTCTTTCTCCACCTCCCATTTTGAGTTACATCGTTGCAGATTTGGATTACAATTGCATTGACAGAAGAAGAGTCTTGGTCTATCAAAAGTTGGATTTTCATGGCTTATTGACTTTTTTCTTTTTTTCTCTCTCTCTTCAATCAAGTCCTGGTGAGTGCAAACTCCTTCGCTGTGTGAATCAAGCTTTTAATTTTTTCTTGGGAATTTTTTTTCCTTTCTTTTTTTTCCTCCCCTGCTGAGCTGATACAAGCGGATACACTGGGGCATTTGTTCTTTGGAAACACTGGGCATGTTTATTGGCTGACTTTGGTGGTGGGCCCCGCTGGATTACAAATACTTACGGGTTGTTTGGCTCTTGCTTCCTGCTTTTTGTGGATTACAACAATTGATTTGCTGGTTCCCCTCCATTAATTAAGTTACTTTATAATCAAAGGATTGTTGTCAGCTTTGGCTGCATTAGTCTAGGCTCAATTGGAGTCTTCAATAACTATACAGTGCATTACAGCATTAGAATTTTCAGTGGACGTCATCATGGACAAGGGCACAAGAGGAAAAGCAAAGGAGGAAGAGCCGGTGGTGAAATCAAAGAGAAAGGAAAACCACCAATGGAAGAGGTCCCCCCGTCATCATCACTACCTCCTGAGCCTTATGATCAAACTCAAATCATGGTGGAAATTGGTAAATTGTTCCAGAAGACGGAAAAGATGGAAGATGGAAGAGTGAAGGATAGAAATGAAATGTTGAAAAAGCAAGATAAGGTGGTAGCATCTGTTATGGATTTAACAAAAAAAGTAGAATTAAATCTGCAAAAATTAGAAGGAAATGTTAAGCTGGTTCAAAATGAGGTGAAGGTTATGAGAAATGAAATAAAGGGGACTCAGGAGGGGGTGAGGGAGAATAAAGCGAAAATGGAGGAACAGGAAAAAAGGATTGATGCTATGGAAGATAATGAGAAAACAGAATATTGTTATACGTCATGTGGTTGAACGGACGCCAGACCTCCTAAGAGAGAGGGTGGTTCAGTGGTTAAATAATTTGAGCATGGGGAAGGAATTTGTGCAGGAAGATATTGTGAGTGCATACAGGGTGGGTTCAAGAAGAGGGAAAGTGCTCCAAAGAAATGTTTTGGTTAAATTTGCAAATTGGGGAGATAAACTTAGAGTAATGGCCTTTTTAAAACAAGCAGGTTCTGGCGCCCTGAAAATTGATGGTTCTGACGTGGAAGTGTATAACGATATTTCTATTAAGGAAAGAGCTTGGAGGTATAAGATGAAACCGGTAACCAAATTGTTGATCACCAAAGGTGTAAGGTACAATTAGAGATTTCCCCAGCAATTGTGATTTTTTTATGAAAAGAAAATGCAAGTTATTGATGAGAGGACCGATCCATTGGAGTATCTGTGTTTGCTTGACTTGGTTAAAATGGGTTCGGAGGAGTGGTTAACTCTTAGAAAAGATTTGCTGGAATCGGGGGCCATAAGACGGGACTATGAGGGGGCGGAAGCCGGTGGTGCCACGGGTGGGGCTCAGCAGAGGAGAGAGGAGGAGGAGTTGTCACTGATCATGGTGGAGGAGGAGGCAAGTAAGGAGCAGTGAGTAACAAATGTTGATGTAACAATTTTTTATATATAAGAATGTAGAAAGATGAGACGGCGCGATGCATTATTTCCTACGCACATCTTCCATGTTCCCCCTCTCCTCTCTTTGGATATCGAAGGCGGCTTTTTTTTTTAAGAAAGTGGGGAGAGTGACATTGTGTGTTCTGTGTATATTTTTTCTTTTTGGGGGTAGGGGGTTGGTGGTAGCACGCCTAATGGAGAGTTTGGAAATAAGAGAAGGTGAAATGGTAACAGATTATGAGTAGTATCAAGGTATTAACCTGGAATGTAAAAGGTACAGGTTCCGTTCTTAAGAGGCGGAGCTTAGAGTTGGCATTGAAGAAGGATAGACCTGACATAGTGTTCTTAGAGGAAACGTATCAAAAGTTAAAGGATACAAATAAGATTTTCTTGGGCTGGATGCAACATTATGAAATGGCATTTGGTACTTCAAAAGCGAGAGGAGTTGCAACTTTGATTTCTAAGAGATTAGGATTTGAGACAATAAAAAGTATTGCTGATCAGGAGGGTAGGTATTTGATAGTGAGAGGGAAAATTGATGATGAGGAAATAGTTTTGGTGAATGTTTATGCTCCAAACGAACATCAAGCGGAATTTTTAGAAAAAGTTCGCAAAATTGTGGTCTTAGAAAAAGTGGCAAAGATGATTGTGGCTGGAGATTTTAATCTGATCAGATCAAATTTAGATTGTACGAATTTAGCAAGGTGTGGAGCAGGTATGAAAGGGAATGTTCTCGATAATTGGATAGTTGCGCTGGGGCTGAAGGATTCCTGGAGAGAGGTTAAGGGGTCGGAAAGGGTATATTCTTATTTTTCACATGTTCATGGGTCTTACTCCAGAATAGATTATATATTTTTAACGGAAAATTTGGTTAAAAACATCGAGGGAATTGAAGTGGGAATTTTTAAGGAATCAGATCATGCTAAAGTGTTTTTGGAACTGAGGTTACAAAAGGATAGTAGGAGAGGAAGAAGTTGGACATATGATCCTAATCTATTCAAAGATCAAAAATGTAAAGATCAAATTATATGAAGTTGGCTGGAAAGTTGGCAGTGGAACGATAATGGGGAAGTAAATTTTAATGTGGTTTGGGATGCCATGAAGTCGGTTTTTAGAGGGGAAAGTATAAAGTTAGCAAGTAACAAATATAGAATGTATAAGGTAGTACAGGAGGAAAAAGAAAGGGAAATAAAACAACTACAGGAAGAACATTCAAAAAAGAAGGATAAAAAAATCTTTGCCAAATTACAAAGATTGAAGGCAGAATTATTGGGTAAGGATATAGAAAAAGTAAAAAGAGACTTGATATATTTAAAAAGAGAGTATTTTGAATTTAGCAATAAGAATTCAAGATTGTTAGCAAGAGCGGCCAAAGCTAAAAAGGAAAAAAGGGAAATTGGGGTTTTGGTTAATAAACAAGGGATAAGGTGTAATAAAGTTAGTGACAAATGCAAAATTGTGAAGGATTTTTATCAAGCATTATATGCAAAAAAAGAGATGGGTGTGGAGAAGCTTAAAGGGATTTTGGAAAGGCAATTAGCGAGTGGAATAAAGCAGGATCATCGGGATAAAATGGAAGAACGAGTTTCAGAGAAAGAGGTAAAGGAAGTAATTAGCGGTTTGAAGCTGGGGAAAGCTCCGGGAGATGATGGACTCTCGACGGAGTTCTATAAGGAATTCAAAGATGTTGTGGTGCCAAAGTTGGTAAAGCTATATAATTACATTTTAGATGGTGGACAAATACCGACTTCGTGGTACAGGACCATAATCGTTCTGCTGCCAAAAGTGGGGAAAAACTTGGAAAAAGTGGAATCCTATAGACCAATCTCTCTTATAAATCAGGATGCCAAAATCTTCACAGCAATATTGGCTAATCGTTTAAATAAATTTATGGGAGAATATATAAATGCTGATCAAGTAGGTTTTTTAAAAGGAAGGCATATGGCTGATTTGACTAGGAGGGTGTTAGATCTAATTGACAACGTTAATCAAACGAAGGAAAAGGTGGGGTTAATATCTTTGGATATTTTTAAGGCATTTGATTCGCTACAATGGTCTTCAATTAAGGAAGTAGTCAAAAGTTATGGATTTGGGGATAGATTTAGAAGGGTAATTGATTTGTTATATCAGAAAGGGTTTGCTAGGATTAGAGTTAATGATGAGGTTACAGAGGAGATAAAGCTGGAGGCTGGTACCAGACAGGGATATCCTTTGTCCCCTATTTTGTTCATTATGGCAATGGAAATCTTGGCTAAAAATATAAGGGAGGATTTAAGTATAGAAGGGATAATGGGTAATAAAGTAAGTATGTATGCAGATGATACATTATTAATGGTGAAGCATCCGGAGGGGGCAATGGATAGGATTAAAACACAAATCGAGGATTTTGAGGATATAACAGGGTTGACGATAAATTGGGATAAATCGGAAATGATGTTATGTAATATGGGGGAAGAGGAGAAGGAAAGGATGGAGGGGTTATCTAAAATACAAATTAAAGATAAGTTGAAATATTTGGGGATAATTATTTCAAATAAAATGGAAGAACTCAAAAGATTGAACTATGACCGCCTGAAAGCAGAATTTAAGATTAAAATACAAAGTTATCAAAAGTTGAAGTTGTCATGGTTTGGGAGGATTGCAATGTGCAAAATGATGTTGTTGCCGAGGATTAATTTTTTATTTTACGCACTTGCAATTCAATTGAAGGAAAAGGAGATTAGTGAGTTTCAAAAAATGTTTAATAATTTTTGTAACGGGGGTAAAAAACCTAGATTGCTAAAGAAATTCTGGTACCTGCCTCAGAAAGAAGGGGGTTTGGGAATGCCAAATTTGTTAGTGTATTACTGGGCATTTCAAATTAAGAATGTTGTGAAGATTTTGGCGAGGGGAAAAGTAATCTGGGAGGAGATGGAGATGAATGATTACAAGAAAATTGGTAAAATGATTTTTTTAGGGGATAAAGTCAAAATGACAGGTTCCAGTAATATTATGATGTGTGGAAAAGATTAAAGAAGGACTTGGCTCCGGGTGCCTCTCCAATTTTGGAATTGGCAGATATGATGTGTTTTCCGATAAAAATAGATAAAAAAATAAAGGAAATATTGGATAAAAATGAAGTTTTTTTGGTGAAAGAATGGTTAAGAAGTTGTGGAGATGAAGCTAAGAAAGAACAATTGTTTGAGCAGTTAAAATTGGATTGGTTTCAGAAATTGAAGGTTAATAATTGGAACAAAAAATACGGAAGAGAATTGTGTATAGATAGGGAAATGACGGATTTTGAAGAATTGGTTTTGAAAATTCGAAAAGGAGACAAGAGCATTAAGGGTCTAGTAAGCAAGCTTTATGTTTTAATAAATAAGGGGAGTGATCCGCAGGAAGATTTGAAATTGAAGTGGGAACAGGATTTGAATATAAAGCTAGGAAATGATGAATGGAGAAATAAGTGGAAAAAGAGGATAATGAGGACTATGTCAGTAAGAATTAAGGAACATAATTATAAAATGTTGTGGCAATGGTACTTGACACCACAGAGGTTACACCAGATTGATAATAAAAAGGATAATTTATGTTGGAGATGTAAAGAGACTGTTGGAACTTATGAACATATGTGGTGGAGTTGTAAAATGATAAATGACTTTTGGAAAAGAATAGAAAACAAGGTAGGGGAAATAATGGGTAAGAAAATCAAACTGGTGTCAGGTACCATTATGTTAACGGATGTGGAAGGTATGTGTTTAAATAAGGAGGAAAAAGAGTTATTAGAAATTATGTTAACCACGGGTAGACAATGTATTGCTAGGAATTGGAAAAATGATGTTATTATACAACTGGGGGATTGGTATAAGGAAATGTGGAACTTAGCATTGAATGATAAATTGACATGGGAGATAAAAGTAAAAAGAGATAAATTGAAGGCAAATAGATTTTGGAACATCTGGAAACCCTTTGTTGATCACCCTCTCATGGGTATGGAATATAGCAGACCTGTACCATCTCAGAGTAGTTTTTGGAGACAATATTGAGCCCGAACTCTCCGGGGCATTGTAAATAAACACTGGGTGATTTGTAGTTGAAAATTAAAATTTGATAGTTGCGAATAAGCTACAGTATTACGGGAAGGTCTTATGAAATGGTTATAGGCACTGTATTAATTTCTAATGTGTTTATTAGATGGTATGTGTGTTATGACAGATAACAATGCAATTATCATTTATGTGATTATTTTTATGAAGCTTATGTATTTTTGTTGTTTTATTATATACATGTTTGTAATTTTCTTTTTTGAAAATTAATCAATAAAAATTATATAAAAAAATTATTACCTACGTTAAAACTATTAAAATAAAATACACATAATAAAACATTATTTGGTTAAGTATAAAAATAAAAAATATATAGCATCCTTTGTTATTTTTAAAATCCACAAAAAAAAGCTGATCACAGTTTATAACAGCCCGTGTGTATAAATAAACATTTTAAAAATGACAATTACAGACGAACCTCTTTTTTACAAACATTAACAAAAAAAAAAAAAAACAACAACCTTCCAACACAATTTAAAACAGCCCGGCACCGTCGGGCAAACTATGCTAGTAGTCTTAATAAAACTAACATTGTTCTTCAATATTTTTAAGTCTCGCTTATTTTCTGAAAATATCTCTTCAGATTTTTCTTCTACGATACAATGAATTTGTTTTTCAATATTTTTTGCTATTCTCTTTGTACACACAGATTTTTTTATATCCTTTGCTTCTGGCATTTTCTCACATTGTCAAATGTCTTCTAGGTCTAAAGTTATCTTTAGTTTAAAGCATAAATATTTCTATCTTTGAAAAACAAATTACAAGGATGCCAAAGATATAAGATGTAGTACTAATGGGAGATTTAGATTATCCTGCTACCTACTGGAAGACAAATTCTGCCAAATAAACAGGGGGTTGGACTTGGTGGCTTTATATGCCCTTCCAACTCAATTATTTTATGATTCTAAATATGGGAATGCATTATAAGTGAAAATGCTTCTAATATCCTTAGCTATAAGGAATTTTCAAGGGACATTTTGTTGATTCTGCTCTAGATGTAGACCATCATAATTATTCAGAAACAAATAGGACTGACTTGTCTTTTTTTTAAAAAAAAGACTTAAAGAAGATTTCTGAAATTTGCTACTCGATGTCAGTAAACACAATACAATGTTAATAATACATAACATTTTTGTGCCAGGAAAGCAACTGTAGTGAAGGTTGGAACAGCATGACCTAGCTTTAATAGACAAATTTGGCAATCATCTTATTAATTTGATTTATAATAGCCAAAATTATGTGGCTAAGCACAGTAAAACCTACTAGAGTAGGCCCACTGAATCAATGGGGATTTTGTGCATCAATGCTTATGTAAGTGTATCTGCAACTTTAACATAGTAAAGCACAATTAGGCCATTTAAATAAACAGAACCTATAAAGGAGCCAACACAACCAATATTTATTGGTTCATTTGGCCTATTTTAGATCAAGTTACTATTTAAAGCAACAGGATTTTGACCACTTAGTAATATGGAGCCAATATTTATTTCCAACTGTTCCAAATCATTAAAATCACTGTTTTCCCCAACAGAATGGATGAATGCACTCTGTGGGTGGGGTTTGCTCAAGCATAGTTTCCCTGTCAGGAAAGCTGACTCTTCAAAAAAAATTATATCTGTGAGTTCTTGGAATAAGCAGAAAAACCGACACAGTTTGAAGGTGGCTCTAGGACAGGGGTGCCCAAACTTTTTGGGCCGCAGGCCTAACCACACACCCCAGACAGCTGATCGGGCCAGTCACATGGTTCCTCCCACGCAAGCGCAGAATGCTGCCGAAAATGCGCCCACGGCTGATGTAAATGCATTTACGACACCCATGGGTGCATTTATGGCAGCATTCTGTGCAGGTGCGTTTAACTTTTGCTTCCAGGAGCGATGAGGTTGGTGTGGGCCGGATGAATTGGCATTGGGGGACAGATCCGCCCCACAGGCTGTAGTTTGGGCACCTCTGCTCTAGGACACTGCCCTAGGGTAGGGAAAGAGAATTTGTGATTGGCCCACCATGTTTTGGATATAAAATTCCATCCTCCCCCTAGCCACTAAGACTTTTGAGGAGGATGTATAGCTTTTTTGAAGCCATTCTTCAGCCTTGCAAGCTACCCTAAACTTGTGGAGAAATGATAGAGAAAAATATTTTACATCCCGAGCAGGCAACTTGTCTTCCAGTTGGCTGCTGGATTGCAGCCACCATTAGCCCACTGACAAAGCCAACATTAGAGGATAAAACATCCGAGGACCATTTATTACCCATTCATGGATTTAATAAATAACTTCAAGAACTGTGAAATATGGAGCAGAGCACAATCATGTTGTCTCTTCAGACTCAAATGTTTGTCTGTCAAATTGGCTTTTCTTCCAAGAAAGATCACAGTCATCCATTTTCCATGACTTCAGTTCTGGGGGATTATTTTTCCAGCCCCCACTCAGCCAGGAAACCTTCTATGTGACCACAGGACTATCACACTGTCTCAGTCTACCCAATCTCACAATGAGCTTGTGGGGAGAAAGTTGGAAGGAGGTGATTCGCATGTGCTGCCTTCAGCTCAGTGGGCAGAAAAATGGGATATAAATTTCTAATATTTGACCTACAGTATTTGGAAAAGTTTACAGAAGGGGTTTTGAGCATTTCATTTACCTTTCCAGCACTGCAACTACATATTTTCTGCTATAGATGGTTGCAAGAGTGCTTTCAGACTTCCTGAGAATGAAATAGTAACTAAATTCCATTTAAATCAAATGTGTTACCTCCTAATTTGCAACTAATCCATCATCTTTTCTTCTGTTTAAATACAGGATTTCCCAGGAAGTTGTGGGAAGAAATATTCTAAATCTATACCTATAAAATGGTGCGTTAACCGTTGGAATGTGACAAAGGATGTTGCACCAGGCCCCACTAGCCCCGTCCGAGCCTCCGTTCACTCGCCCGAACGGGGTTCGCAGGTAACTGTCGGGTTGAAATTTTCGACCCGGAGGCAGGAGCCCCCCAGTCGCAAACAAAAAAAGGGAACTTCAATCCCCAATGTTCCTTTCGCCGTGCCGCGCCAGAGCCAGTCAAGCTGAGCGGCGCGAGCAAATGGAATGTTCGAAAATGCGGCGCAGCCAATCAAAATGAAGCCGCAGGGTGAAAACCGCCGCACAAACCGAAAACACAAACGACAAACTACAATCCCCAGCGTCCTGCGCGCCAAGAGCGTGCAGAACGCTGAAGCAGCTGGCGCGCGAAAAATAAAAACAAACCCACACCGTGAGCGCAAGTCCGCTGCAGGCGGATGCAGCCCCCAGAAAACACGCAAACCCCAAAATCACTATACCATGCAAACCCGCCGGCCATCTTGCACGGAGCAACAGGGAAGAGAGGGACACCCTCTCCCCCATGCTGCCCTGCCGAAGACACGGCGAGCCCAGCGAGACAAACTCGCTGGAAAAAAATCCAAGCACACCCCCCCCCCCCAACTGCTGCAAAAATTGCTGTGGTGACAGCAACCAAAAACAAAACAAAAAAAGGCCAGCAAGCAAACCCCCACCCCCCAAACACACAAACCCCAACCCAGCCAGGGCCACGGCAATACCCTCCCCCAAAAGCCATATGAAGCGGCGAGGCAAACACCAACCAACAAACACACACACCGCAACCCAGCCCGGGCCACGGCAATACCCCCCCCCCAAACGCCGCATGAAGCGGCGATGGTATTTCCGCAGGCCAGCCATCAAGACTGGCCCACGAAAATACCCAAAACACAAATCAAAAACATTCCAAAAAAAACCCCAAAATATTCAAAAACACACACACACACAGAAACCCCCACCTCAAACCCTAAAAAACAAAAACATTCAAAAAGACACACACAGAAACCCCCACCCAAAAGCCTAAAAACCAAAAACATTCAAAAAGACACACAGAGAAACCCCCACCCAAAACCCTAAACAGACACAGAACGCCCCCCCCAACCCAAAACAACCCCCCCTAAAAAAACGGAGAGAGCTTACCATTAGACATCTTGCCTCAATGAAAACCGGAACTGAAATGAAGAGAAGAAGAGACTCACCGGAAGAAGCAATACACAAAAATTGCTCAACACCACCACCCAGTGGCCAAAGGAGAAAAAACATCCAAAATATTTCCAAAAATTTATTTATTTATTTATTTATTTATTGTTTAGATTTCTATACCGTTTTACTCCCCGAAAAGGGAACTCGAAGCGGTTTACAATAATAATGCTAAACAATACAAAATAGGATACAAATAATACAAAGCAATATACAAATAAGATACAAAATGTCAATGATACAACATATCAATTACAGTAAAACAAAGAAAAAACAAAGTCAATAAATCCCAAAAATTAGGGTAATCAATTCCGAAAACATTCAAAAATATCCAAAAAATCAAAAATAATTCACAGATAAATAAATAAATTTTCAATAAAAAATAAAAAAACACTGTAAAATACCTTCAATTTAATAAAACATATATTTACACATTTTTAAAATTATTATCCAAAGTAAAACTATTTACAAAAATTCACAAAGTAACATTCTTTTATAAAATACAATAATTAAAAAAACAAAAACAACCTGTCCTCTTTTTAAAATCCAAAAAACAACAACATAACAACACAGTTTAAAACAGTCCGAGTGTATAAATAAACATTTTCACAAACACAAATAACAGACTAACCTCATTTCCATAAACAAAAAACAAAAACCTTCAAAAACCACTTTAAACAGCCCGGCACTGAGGAAGCCAGCACGCAAAAAAAAAAAGCCAAAAAAAAGCCACTGGGACGGACGCAGCGCCTCGAAGCCAAAAAATCACAAAACCTTACAACAGCATTTAAAACAGCCCAGCACCATTGGTGCAAGAAAAAAAAAATGAAACCCTTTACTATCCAACACAATTTTAAAAAGCCCGGCACCACCGGGCAAAATATACTAGTTACTCATTTAAGTAAATTACACAGAAATAACATATAAAATTAGTTATTTTATATCTACTCTGTTAACAAATACATACAGACCATTCTGCTAAGGAAATAAAACCACCCAAGTCAATGGTTTTGGAACATATTATTTTATGTTGCTATTTAAGCTAAGCAGGTCTCAGTTTGATTGGTGTTTAAAGAGGAGAACACCTGGAAATTACGCAAATAGCAAAAATCACACAAAGAAGGAATAGTATAAGCAACATTCAGTTAGAAACCCTCTACAAAGTTATAACTAAAGTCCCTAATTAGGAGTATATAACATTTTAAATAGACAGAATTTCTTCCAAGTAAATATACATATACTGTATTCTAAATCTTTACTAGCATTTCCTGTATGAACAAATGTTACACATACATTTAGCTTATGTATCTTCCTATCTTCTATAATCTTCATAGCTTCTAGGTTTGGCTACCTCCTTCTGCAGCCACAGAGGAAATTCACCATCACAAAATGACACTGTGTTCACAGGCTTAATTAGTCCACAGACAGATAAAGGCAGGAAATGACGATTACCTAACCCTGCAGGTCCACTCTTACATATGAGCTTCAGCACCTGTTAAGGTATTTAACACAGGCGAAATTGGAATAAAAGCCAATTTGACTCTTAAGTCTCATCACTGGAAGTATGATAACTCTCCATATAAGAACTGCATCAGTATTTACTGCTATGGAATAAAAACCTTTAAAAGGAGGGGAGTTCAAATAAATTATTTCTGGCCTTTAAAATAAAATAAAATGCATCTATCAATGTAAGCTATTTATAGATAATATGAGTTCATAAAAACAAGATACAAACACATGTAGTTTGAAGCTGTATTTTAAAAACATCCAAGTTTAAATCAAGTAACTAATATGGCTAACTTAAGAAGTTTGTCTCTTGATGGAGCTAGTAGAATGTTGGCATGTTGACATATATAGTAATTAAATGGGCTGAAATTATACAGATGGGCTAGATCAGGAATTTGCATAAAAGTTACAGTCACAGGCTACTGTAGTAAAAGAAAAGGCATACCATCAAAAGAGAAGAGAGGATTCACTTGAGAAAGCCTTGATGCTGGGAAAGGTTGAGGGCAAAAGAAGAAGGGGATGGCAGAGAATGAGATGGCTAGATGGTATTGTTGACGCAATGGGCACAGAGCTGGGCGGGCTGAGGAGGATGGTGGAGGATAGGGTTGCCTGGCAAGCAATGGTCCATGGAGTCACAAAGGGTCGGAATCGACTGTGCGACTGAACAACAACAACCTGAACTGAAGTTAAGTGTCAGCAATGAGGGTAGAATCCTATTAGTGTAAGGTTGAGAAAATATAAGCTACATCTATACCTATAAATCCAAGGGTTAACTGTTGAAACTTGCTATACGTTTTTGCACCCATCCATCCTATCCTGTACTGAGGCTCCTACACTCGCCCGAACCTGGCTCACAGGGTAATGCAGGGTTACCGAAGCCACCAATGGGGCAAGAGCCCCACAAATGCAAAAAAGGGGAAACAACTTTAATTCCCAACGTCCTCTGCGCCGCGCCGTGCCTCAGCCAATCAGGCTGAGAGGCGCAAGCAAAAAGAATGTTGGGAAACACAGCGTGGCCAATTGAAATCGAGCCGCAGGGAAAAAACCGCTGCATGAACACAAACAAAAAACACAAAACTCCAAGTCCCAGCGTCCTACGCGCCATGAGCACGCAGAACGCTGAGAAAGCCAGCACGCGAAAAATAAAATTAAAAATGCAGGCATCCCACAACAGGAGCACAAGTCCGCCACAGGTGGACGCAGTGCCTCACAGCCTCGCAAAACAAACACCCACAAAAAAACACAGCGATACACCCGCTGGCCTTCTTTCCCAGAGCAACTGGGAGAAGAGGGACTCCCTCTCCTCCACACTACCCTGCCGAAGACATGGTGAGACCACCGCCGGCCTCAAGGAAAGTTGAGCCGGGGTGGAAAAAACCCAGCAGCAGGCAGCTGTTCGTCAGGGGAAGCACACTCCCTGGTGAATGACTGGCTGCTACGTTTGTACTTCCGACACCACTGTTTTGAGAACTAACACGAAACAGCGGTCGAGGTAATACAAAAGCAGCAGCCAGCAATCCGCAAGGAAGAGCACCACCCCTTACAGATCGCTGCCTGCCGATCTCCGGTTAGGTAAGCCAGGAGAGAAAGGAGACAGAGAGGAGAGAACCATTGTCAGGCAGATAGCTCTTCTCTGCCTCCTTCTCCCCCAACCTACCTAACGAACCTTACCAGGGAAAGAGCGGGCTGACTGCCAGCTCCTCCTTTTCCCCATTGCTGCACTGAAACCAAAATTCGAAGCAGCAATGGGGAAAAGAGGAACCGACAGGCAGCCCGTTCTTCACGCAAAAGTACACACCAACAACAAACACCAAAATTAATAAAAATTAATAAAACACAAATAAATAAATAATTTAAAAACCCATTAATAAACAAAAAGTAAACAACAAAATCCACAAACAAAAATATCCCACAATACCAGAAAAGCACAGAAAAAACACCTAACTACAACACGAGAATACCTAACTCTAACAACACAACTACCACAAATTACACAAATAAACACCAATGAAATCACAAAAATTAAACAAACCAGAAATAAACAAACCAATTAAACAAACCTAAAACCCAACCAAACCACAAAAGAACAAACAGAAACACCTCCCAGCCCACCACCACAAAAACAAAACAAAGAAAAAACCCAGAAGAAAGAAAACCCAGAGAACTCACCAGCAAGTCCTCCCTCCACGAGACCGGAACAGAAATGAAGAAACAAAGACTACTTACTGGAAGAAGCCCCACCTAGAGGCCAGGAGAGAAAAAATACATGAAACGAAAACAAAACCAACATTATTACTAACAGCCCCACCTGCAGGCCAGAATATTAAAAACAAGTCAAAAACAAAACATCCCCACCTAGAGGCCACAAGAGTAAAAACAAGTCAAAAAAATAACAATAAATCAAAAGTTTACAGAAATAACAAACATATGTTAAATAATAAAAAAAAGATTTATAGCATCCTCTGTTGATTTTTAACTTTAAAAAACCCCAAAGAAAGCAAAACACAATTTATAACAGCCTGGCAATGCCGGGCAATCTATGCTAGTTCTACATAAAAGTGCAATGCAAACTTTGGATTCACATTTTGTAAATAGAATAAAGCCTGGTAGTTCCTTCTTCGGATGTCAACTTTGACCATCTCCCAGTCAGTCTGAATGGTCCCTATCCATGCTGGCTAAAGGACTCTGGTAGCTTTTTGTCCAAAAAAAGAGGAATGTTTCCAAGATCATGCTGGACCTTGGCAATCTCAACAGGTGTATGAAAGAGCTACTGCTCAAAACAAAATGTGTGCGACTTACCGGGACCAGTGGCTCACGGTCTTCTAAGGAAGACAGAGGTATCCATGCAACTTCATCCTTGAGAAAGAGATTTTAGAAAATCAAGTATGGATTTTCTTTTGAGATGTTACAAAATAATTGAATCAGATCTTTGTTCTAATGCAGTTCAAAGATAACACGGCCATCATTTTATTCCTACCGGTCTTTTTTACATCTGGCTGTAATTAAGCAGATATAAACCCACCGGTATATTTCCACATAAATGAGTTTCTCTTGCTAAATTACATGTCAAAGCCAATAGAAACACTGACAATCTTGATATAGAATTGCTCTGAAGCAACTGAAGCAAGAAGCAGAAAGTTGGAGACTAATGCTATGTCCTATCTGACCTATGGCAACCCTATGAATGTTGTTGTTCAGTCGCACAGTCGATTCCGACCCTTTGCGACCCTATGAATCATTGTCCTCCAGGCACCTCTGTCCTCAACCCACCCAGCTCTGTGCCCGTTACATCTATAATACCATCTAGCCATCTCATCTTTGGCCGCCCCCTTCTATAGTGGAGACCCTTGCAATTTTATTATGGCACTAGTAGCTCATGCCCTGCTTTGTATAGGCACTTTGTTTTGTTACAACCCACACAATCTCTTCACTGATAAGGATTCATTGCTTCTTATACAAAATAGAATACAGCTGTCTGCAAACAGGCTAAGCTTTGTAAAAAAAAAAATACTGCAGTATTTAGCCAGAAAATTGGGAGATGATGGACAAGTCTGCATTTTTTTCTATAAACAATGTTTTGTGTCTTAGCTGTGAGATTTCACGTGCTGGTAAAATAGACAGAAAGGGTTTTCAATGAACGATGATTGCACAGTTTGCCAGCTATCTGTTCATCTCCAAAGCTAGAAACTCCCCACCCCCAATTTTCCCCCAAAACAAAATATAGAAATTTGGCACACTCGGGATACAGTGGTACAGTGGATCGAGTAACAGATTGGGATTCAAGAACCCTGAATTCAAATCCCCATTCAGCCATGAAAACTCACTGGAAGTGTGGAAGAGAAAATTAATAATCATGTGCCGTCAGGTTAGTTTTCATTTATGTTGCTCCTCTCCATGGTTTTCTAGTTAACAAGTATTCAGAAATGGATTACTTTTCCCTTCTTCTGGAGGCATCCAGGAAATGTACAGCTTACCCAAGGCCATACCCTGGTGGCACAGTGGTTAAACTGCTGTACTGGAGCCAGAACGTTGTGAGTTCAATCCTGATGTGATCAAGGTTGACACAGACTTCCATCCTTTCGTGGTCAGTAAAATGAGTACCCAGCATGTTGGGGGCAAAATACTAATTACTCTATGAACCACCCAGAGAGCACACTAAAGTGCTATGGGGTGGTATACAAGTGTAACTGCTATTGCTACTCTTCTGGGAGGCCCAGTGGGGAATCAAACTCCCGCACTCTCATCACCCAGCTATCAGCCAGCTAACTCACTAAAATCACTCCTTAAACATCTCACTTACCTTGAAAGCCCTGTTAGGGTTGCTATAAAACAATTCTGACATGACTGCACATCACAACAAAAACAGAATGCTGAACAGTTATTGATCCAAACAGTAACATGTTGAAATTCTGGGTAAAGCCAGCAAACCAGTTAATACAGCAACGCTGTAAGTACTGTATATTTCTTCTTTTTCCGTGTCTAGGCCAGACGTGAAATGGCCAAAATGAAGCCACCTTTTGGTGAATTCATTCTGCAATTCCTTTTGCTTGACCTAGTGTGAGAAAGATTAGCTGGCACAAGTTTGCCATTGCCTGGAGTACGCCTGATTGTGGTTCAAAAATACCACAATCTTTGAGGAGGCCTCTTTCGTGTACCCCTATTCTGTGTGACCTATCTGACCCTATTTTGTACTGTCTCAATAACTTTCCACAATTATTTGACCACAGGTCATAAAAAGGAGAAATGTGTGCACAACCCCAGGGGAAGCAGCCTCTTTCATGCTAATTTCAATTCTCTTACTGTTCCCTCTCAAATTTTATAGTTGGTTCTACAAAGGCTAGAAACCAATAAGTCCAAGTCCAGAAAACAAATGCACAAAGATTGTTGATACTACTACCCAATATGAATACACTTCAAGCTCCAATTATGGGCTATCTCTAATCTCTGTTTCTGATCTAAGAAAAATGCTCAATGACAAAAATTGTGAGAGGACTACCCCTTTGTTACACATTGGCCACTGTAATTTCTTTCACGGTTTTTCGCAAAACGATTATATTGATAGTATTGTGTTTGTTGTTTTCATGACTGTGAACTAAATTGGGTTCAGAGTTATAGGGTGATAAAGTTAAAGATTAACAAGGTGAAGATGAAATGTTCTTGCTTGCTATAACATTATCACATTATCAGCATTATTCTATAAATAGCCATTCTTAACACAGAAATAAAGATGGGTCCAGCTCAGTGGTGGGCATCAGCAGGTTCGCACCAGTTCGCCAGAACCGGCAGCAGAAATTCTGGCTGACCCCGCCCATCCAAGTTTTGAAATAAAGTAGTCCTAATTCAGGTGCAAGGCAGGGCTTTCCCACTGGCCACACCCACCACACTATTCCCACAGAGTTTTGTTGTTCAGTCGCACAGTCAATTCCGACCCTTTGCGACCCTATGGACCATCGTTCTCCAGGCGCCTCTGTCCTCCACCATCCCCCTCAGTCCTCCCAGTTCTGTGCCCATTGTGTCTACAATACCATATATCCATCTCATCCTTGGCCTCCCCCTTCTTCTTTTGCCCTCCACCTTTCCCAACATCACGGCCTTCTCAAGTGAATCCTCCCTTCTCATTTGATGCCCAAAGTACTTTAGCCTCATCTTTACTATTTGACCTTCCAATGAGCAGTCAGTGTTGATTTCTTCTAAGATTGACCTATTTGTTCTCCTCGCTGTCCAAGGTACCCTCAAAACTCTCCTCCAACACCACATTTCAAAGGCATCTATTCTTCTGCGTTCAGCTTTCCTAATTGTCCAGCTCTCACATCCGTACATTACCACTGGGAATACCATTGCTTTGACTATTCTAATTTTTGTTTTCAAGGTGATGTCTCTGCTTTTCACTATGTTCCCCAGGTTTCTCATGGCTTGTCTCCCTAGAATCAGCCGCCTCTTTATTTCATGGCTGCAATCTCCATCTGCAGTGATCTTAGATCCTAAGAAAGTAAAATCTGTCACTGCTTCTACTTCTTCCCCGTCTATTTTCCAGGAACTGATCGGGCCTGTTGCCATTATTTTGGTTTTCTTGATATTGAGTCTCAAGCCAGCTTTTGCACTCTCTTCCTTCACACCGATCAAGAGATTCTTTAGGTCTTCCTCACTTTCTGCCATTAGGGTGGTGTCGTCTGCATATCTCAGATTGTTGATGTTTCTCCCAGCAATTTTGATCCCATATTGTGATTCCTCCATCCCTGCATTGCGCATTATGTGCTCTGTGTATAAGTTGAATAAGCAGGGTGACAGAATGCAGCCTTGTCTTACTCTTTTTCCTATTCCAAACCACTCTGTCATTCCGTGTTCTGTCCTAACTGTTGCTTCTTGGTTCATGTACAGATTTCTCAGGAGGCATATGAGGTGCTCTGGTATTCCCATCTCTTTAATCACTTGCCACATCTTGTTGTGATCCACACAATCAAATGCCTTAGTGTAGTCAATAAAGCAAAAATAAACTTGTTTCTGGTATTCCTTTGTTTTCTCCATGATCCAACGTATGTTGGCAATGTGGTCTCTAGTCCCCCTGCCTCTTCTGAAACCAGCCTGCACCTCTGGTAATTCTCTCTCCACATGCTGCTGAAGTCTATCCTGTATTATCTTGAGCATCACCTTGCTGGCGTGTGGGATGAGCGCAATTGTTCGATAATTTGAACATTCTTTGGCATTGCCCTTTTTTGGGATTGGAACATATACTGATCTTTTCCAGTCCTGTGGCCACTGTTTTGTTTTCCAAATCTGCTGGCATATTGAATGCAGTAATTTGATGCCATCATCTTTTAGAGCTTTGAAAAATTCAACTGGGATACCATCATCTCCACTAGCTTTGTTGTTTGCAGTGCTCTTTAGGGCCTTTCTGACTTCACTCTCCAGGATGTCTGGCTCAGGTTCAATTTCTTCATCATTGTGACTATCAGGAGTGTTGAGTTCCTTTTTGTAGAGTTCCTCTGTGTACTCTTTCCATCTTTTCTTAATCTCTTCTGCATCAGCTAGCTCCTTTCCGTCTTTGTCCCTTATCATGTTCATTTTTGCTTTAAATGTTCCCTTGATTTCCCGGATTTTTTTGAAAAGATCTCTGGTTCTGCCTCTTTTGTTGTTTTCTTCCATTTCTTTGCACTGTTCTTTTAGATAGTTTTCCTTATCTCTCCTTGCTTTTCTTTGAAATTCTGTGTTCAAATGATTGTATTTTTTCCTTTCTCCTTTGACTTTTGCGTTCCTTCTTTCCTCTGCTATTTTAAGAGCCTCATCAGACAACCACTTTGCTTTCTTACTCTTCTTTTCTTTTGGTATGGTTTTCTTTGCTGCTTCCTGCATGATGTCCCTCATCTCTGTCCATAATTCTTCTGGCACTCTATCTATTGAGTCTAAGCCATTGAATCTGTTCATCACCTCCACCGTGTATTCTTTAGGGATGCTGTCTAGGTGATATCTGTCTGGTCTCTTTGTTTTCCCTATTTTCTTTAGTCTAAGCCTGAATTTTGCAATCAGTAGGTTGTGATCTGAGCCACAATCTGCTCCAGGTCTTGTTTTTGCTGACTGTATGGAGGTTCTCCATCTTTGGCTGCAGAGTATGTAGTCAATCTGGTTTCGGTGTTGGCCATCTGGTGATGTCCATGTGTAAAGTCGCCTCTTGTGTTGCTGGAAGAGGGTGTTTGCTATGACCAGTGCGTTCTCTTGGCAGAACTCTATCAATCTTTGCCCTGCTTCATTCTGTGTTCCAAGACCGAACCTGCCTGTTATTCCCTCCACTTTTTGATTGCCTACTTTGGCATTCCAGTCTCCTAGAGTAATTTGAACATCATTTCTTGGTGTTTGTTCTATGAGGTGTTGTAAGTCCTCATAGAACTGGTCCACTGTGGCTTCATCTGCACCCGTGGTTGGTGCGTATATTTGGATCACAGTAACATTGAAGGGTTTGCCCTGAATTCTTACTGACATCATTCTGTCATTTTTGAGGTTGTATCCCATTACTGCTCTTCTCACTCTTTTATTGACAATTATGGCTACTCCATGTCTTCTAAGGTTTTCTTGTCCACAGTAGTAGATGTGATGGTTTCCAGAGCTGAATTCGCCCATCCCTGTCCATTTGAGCTCACTGATTCCCAAGATGTCAATGCTTATTCTTTCCATCTCATTTTTTACCACTTCCAGTTTACCTTGGTTCATTGATCTCACATTCCATGTCCCTATACAGTATTGCTCCTTACAACATTGCATTTCCCCTCCCCCTTTCCTGTCCCTCCCCTTTCTCCCCTCTGAGGTGTTAAGCATCCTGTATCACCTAGCCTGCCCTTTTGTTTTGCCTTTTGTTTTGGTCCATAGGGTTCTCTTGGCAAGCTTTGTGGCGTGGTTTGCCACAAAGCTTGAAATTGAATCCCAACACTGGTCCAGCTCAACAGATCTGGGTTGGTTTTTTCCAGGCATATTTCCTGCCCTTTTTTGGATGAAGGCCAAATCCTGCTCATGTTTGCTAATTCACACTCAGAGTTAAGTATTCAAAAAAAATAATATTGCAAGTTATTGAGTGTGCAATCAGATGGTACTTTATCTTGGCTTTTGGATTGCTTTGGGAAGAAGCTGGGTTGAGCCAATTTCCAGTAACCATACAACATTCTGGCAATCAGGAATCAGCCTGACCATTTGCCATGCCTACTCACACCCTGTTTGATCCCTGGTTTGTTTGTTTGATGTGCTCCATTTTCGTTCAGTCTCCAGCATGTGAGATCACGGGGATCAAACCAATGCCAATCCCTCATGTTGGCAATATGCCACCTATCAATAAAGTACAAATATGAAAAAAGAAATCCAACTTTTTCCTGCTCCCTCAAAAAATGGGAAAAAGAAGAGGATGGAAAGGAGGGTCTGTGTGTGTGTGTGGGGGGGAGGGGATTGTTCCTTTCAAAGTCTGTAAAACTACTTACTGTACAAGTTTCAAAAACCACTTGCTTAAAAGCTGCTTGCTTGAGTGCATTTGTGATGAAATGTTTATTCAGGGCTTCCAGAAGTGATTCTTTAATAGTCCTGCCAAAAGGTGAAGGGAACATGATCTCCAAAAACTTTATGTCACATATGATGGAGCCCATGTTGTGGGATGTCAAGACGGTACTGGCCTGACTAAAGCACTCAAACTGGTATTCCAACAGGTCCTGTTGCTTGCTGAAAGATATCCCCCTCCAGGGTTTGTCTTCTGTTGACAGTAATCCTTTTGGACTTGGAAGCAGATGTCATGTATCCATTTGGGTTTTTGGAGTCTGCCATCACCAACTTATATCTTTTCTGCTGATGCCTGAGGAGGGCTCTCCCACAGCTAGATCTGGTGACAAGCTGATTCACCAACATGCTACTGTGCTGTTATGTTATGTGCTGTGACTTCTTCTTCCATGTCTAGACCAGTCAGGAAACTGCCAAAATGAAGGCACCTTTTGGTGAGTTCATTCTGCAGTTCCTTTTGCCTGACCTAGCGTGAGAAAGATTAGCTAGCAACACAGGTTGTCGTTACCAGGGTATGCCCAATTGTGGTGCAAAAATACCACAGTCTTCAAGGAGGCTCTTTGTATGTGACTTAATCTCCATTTTATGCCAATCCTATGTATGAGTGATCTCCAAAATACCCTGTCATCAACAGCTCTGCTAAGCTTTTGTAAATGTAAGGCCTTGGCTTACTTTCTGGGCTCAATCCATTTCATTTTTGGCTTTCCTCTTTTCCTGCTGCCTTCAACCTTTTCCATGATGTGCCCGAAGTATAACAGCCTTAATTTCATCACCTTTGCCTCTAAAGATAGTTCAGGTTTGATTCACTCAAGGACCCACTTTTCAGATTTTTGGCAATCCAGGTTATGCACAAAGCTATTCTCCAGCACAAGATTTCAAAGAAATCAAAAATTTCCTGTCATCTTTTTTCACTGTCCATCTTTCACACTATCAAACTTTGTGTATTTTCTTGTGGTAATGATTTTTGTCTTCTTGATGTTCAACGTCAGGCATTCTTTAGCACTTTCTTCTTTTACATATATCAGAAGTCATTTCAAATCATTCATTCTTTCTGCCGGAAAGATACTTATCTACTTATTTTAAATTATTGACCCTTTCCCTCAAATTTTCAGTCTTCCTTCCTCTAAATCTAGTCCAGCTATCCATATGATAGGTACTCAATACTGATTAGCAAGACAGGGAAATAAAATGCACTCCTGTGGCACTCCAGGTGTTCTTGAACTTCAATTCCCAGCGGTCCTGATCAGCAAGCCTTGGGCTTCTGGGAATTGAAGTCCAAGAACACTTGGGATGCCAAGGTTGACCATCACTGTCCCAGTGACCAGGACCCCATCCATATTTCCTATCAGAATTTCCTTCATCCTGTATGTTTCTTAATAAAAGTTGTCACTTCACCATGGTTATACTAATAGCAAGCACATTATCTAAGTCTCTATCTTTATGAACTCAGATCTATTCACATATAATGAGCTATCAATAAGCTTAAGAGAAACTGCGAAGATTACATAATAGGGAGGAGGAATGTTAAAAAGAGGGAAATCAGTGGGGGGAGGGGACTCAAATAGCTAGTAAGGACTAAGCATGTTTAACAAGCACAGAATTCCATTTGAATGGGTGTGTCCCAAGGCAAGGAGAGAAAACCAGGTGGGGTGTGATGGAACAGCTGGAAAATAGAACTGTGCACTCTATAATGTAGGATTTTATTGCAGTCTCTCTGGTAAAATGCAAAAGTATTACTTGTGGGATCCGCGCACACAATTGGCATACTGTCCCTGACAGAACCCCGGTGATGGAGATCACTTTGTCACCGCAGGTTTCCGAGGGGACAGAAATTGGGGGAGCGGAATATTAGATAGAGTTTAATTCACCAATAGCTGATCTGACAGGCAGCTAGGACAATGGAGAGCTAATGACTAACTCGCTAGGCACGTAATGGGTAATCTCGCATCCGCAGAATCCTTAAAGCCCTAGAGTCAATGGTGGCCACTTGTTTGCTTCCGATAACGAGGAACAATGCTTGTCCCTGGTAGTTAATTAAGTTAGATAAGGAACTTCCCCCGGTGAAGACTTCCCCAATATACTAAATAAACATGGTATGCAGACTCAGGGATTATGCAGACTCAGGGATTCCTTTGTATCACTATGCACAGCGTATGCATGCAGCCAGATTAGGCAGGCATAAATGCTTCTGATTTGTCATCATTAAACACTGGTCTTCGCTCCATCTTGCCTCGTGTGTCTTGCTTGACCAGTCTCCTCCGGGACCCTCCGGCCCACAATTACTCACTTGGGCAACTCAGTGACCCCCACCCTACACAAAAATGTTCCCTGACTATTAATGTTCATCAAATATAAATAGCAGTTGAAGGACTGACTAGGGGTACGTGAATGATGCCAATTTCAAGCATTATCTCCTCAGGCAATCATCTCTACTTACTCATCCGTAGTAATGTGATTTGTGATGAGAGAATCACTTAAATCAAGTTTCTTTCACTCAGAATTGCAAGGAATAAATCTAACATAACTTTAGTGTTCAAGGAATGAAGAAGCAGACGAATGAAGTAGTGAAATTCAGCTCTTTATTAGTGGGGTTTGAACACAGTTTGGATGGGGCAAAACTCGGACTTATATACACTATAAACAGTAACAGTAACAATAAATACAACAAGCCCATTGGCTAACAGAGTGTGCACATTGATCCACTTATTTGCATAAGAATAGATACATGAGAAAAGATACATTCCACTCCTATAAACAGTAACAGTAAAAATAATACAACAAGCCCATTGGCTAACAGAGTGTGCACATTTTTCGATCCACTTATTTGCATAAGAATAGATACATGAGAAAAGATACATTCTGCTCCTGTCAGAAAACACAGTTAACATACATAACAGTAACTCAAGTCACTTCTTTATTAGTAGACACAATATTCCTGTAAGGATCTTATAAGCACTGATTAAAATCTAGAGCATTACCTAACTCCAAGCCAAGCACCTCTCTGACAACATCAAAACCAGAAGAACTTGTATGGCTCAGGTTCAGTTCAGTAGATCCTATGAGTCTGAGAACATGCAACACCACATTACTTTCAGTAAATAAAAACTGTATGTTCACTATGCAAATAATAGTTGATAGCTTTAGTTTCTCTCACACAGCACCAATCCAATTTACTACAATGTTCAGCTTATTCAGCAGCAGGTCTCATTGCATTCATTACTCCCAAGGAACAGCCACATCTTCACTGAGAAATCATACCACTTTCAGTGGAATTTACTTCCAAGTAGATGTGCAATAGATAGTAACCACAATGAACCAGGTATTGGAACAGCTGAAAGGAAAGCTGTGTTTATGGTATGAGTATTTTAAAGTATGTTTTATTACTCTTTGTGAGAGTTTATCCTGAAGAACAGCCTAGATATCTGCAGTGGTAGGCATCTGGCAAAAGGGAAGTGTAGTACTTACACTTCAGAGTGGGGCCAGATTCCGAATGCTGCTCTTAGCACATGCATCCCTTTAATTTTTTATGACAGAGTTGTTAAATTATCTCAAGAGAACTTGAAGAATAACTTTATCTAATTAGAAACAAAGGGAATGAGGGGACTCTTTCAAGCCCTGTATATGTGAATTCCTGCAGTATCATCAAGACACACAGAGAGCTGAATTGGAAATCAGAAAAGTGTGGTGTGACAGCATTAGGAGAAAGAGAAAGTCAAACTGATTTTTATGTAGCACATACCTACACCATCTCTGAGAACACTTTTGGAAGCCAATGCTCAATTGCCATACTTTTTGGTTGACAGAGTTCTTCCATCTTTAAGTGCTGTAATACACCCAGAAATGTAACTCTTAATGCTTTTCTTAGCATGGGGGTGGGGGGTGGGGAATGAAGTAAAACATTATATCTGGAATTTCTATCTATTAAGCTCAATCAGAAGCAATGCCTGAGCCCCGGCCGTAATGGGTAGGCCCAGATCAACAGGTGGACTTCAATTCCCAGAATCCTAAAACAGTACATTGGCTGATCAGTGCATTGGGGGAATTGGCTTAGGTTTCTGGGAATTGATGTCCCAAATCCCAAGGTTGGGAAACACTGGGGGAGAGGCAGCCACATCATCAGAGCTCTAAAGCAAAATCGGCACTGCAGGTAATCATAGGAACATATTTTGTTGAGATTACCATTTTCTTTTGTGTAAATCCACATTATCCTGGTATAAAGCACAGTCATCCATTTCTGTATTTGTGATTAATGCTTAACTTTTCTAGCTATTATAAATCAGATGAACTGATTTATGAAACTTGTTTCAAATTAGAATTGTGCTAGGCATATGAGGAAAAGAGGAGAACATAGCAATTTATATTAAGTGAACAAATAAGCTAATAGGTCAGCATTTGACAAGAGCAGCAGTAGGAGGTCAATTGAAAGGAGAATGTTTTAAGACTTGAAATTTCAGTTATCTCTCCTACCAACATTTCCCAAAAGAAGCAACACTCTCTACCATGATAAAGGCTATATGTAATGCCCGCCGTCAAATTACGGAATGGTGGTGTTTGGCGGTGGGCAAGTAGAGTTAGCAGCGCTGAATTACGGGAAATCCCAGCCAATCCGGGATACTTGACAGGTATGTTTTAAACAGTGATGTGCATTTATCATTCTTCTCAAGATCTGGGTGAAGAAAATACCTGAGTCAAAGTCTATACACATGGCAATAAAAACAGCTCTGCTGTGGCATGTGGGAAATCAGAATGTCTTGAATATGCGGAAATATGTCCCGTTGAGTTCCACAAGACTTAATTATTTCTTCTTTTCTTCAATACTGCATCCATTCCGAATACTGGCTATCATCATGACGAAAGTCTTCCTGTTCTTAACTCCTCAGAACAATTCTTCCGAGTTCTTCCGACGACATGCCACACCAGTCTCTCAGGTTCTTCAGCCATGAAGTCTGCCTATGTCCAGGGCCTTTTCCCCCAGGGATTTTCCCTTGCATAGCAAGTTTGGAGTACTGTATTCTATACTTCATGTCGTTCCTCATGATATGCCCAAGATATTGGAGCTTTCTTTGTTTAATGGTCTTAAACAGTTCTTGTTCTTTATTCATTCAGTGCAACACTTCTACATTAGTCACATGATCAACCCATGATATCCTTAGCAGCCGCCTGTAGATCCACATTCCTAAAGCTTCAATTATCTTTTCAGCTGCTTTAGTCAATGTTCAACTATCTTTTCAGAAGCTTTAGTCCAGGGGTGCCCAAACTACGGCCCGTGGGCCGGATCCAGGCCCCGATGCTAATTCATCTGGCCCGCAAAGCCCTTGTCGCTCCTGGAAGTGGAAATAAAATGCGCCCCTGGTCCCTACGCGAAATATAAAAACTCTCCATTCCGACACCACCGCCGCCGCCGCCTTCGCCCACTTTAAGGCCTCCTCAGCCTCCCCCCACATCCGCAGGGGCCAAACTCGGCAGTCCAGGGTCTCCTGCCCATGAAGGCCAAGGAGGGCCAGGTCGACTGCCAAGGCCGCTCAGGGCGAGGCGCAAGACCCCGGCGGAGTAGGACAGCGGGGGCTTAAAAATTTGTCTTAATTTCTCGGCGCTGGCACGATCGTCTGGCCAGGTTACCCTATTATGGTGATATAGACCTCACCCTACTGCTAGCGACTCAACGGCGAGGGTCAGGCTGCGGCCGGTTAGCACCCTTGAGGACTAGTAGCCTCCTTGGCAAAGTCCACAGGGAAGAGAGAGAGAGAGAGAGAGTCCCCCATTAAGAATCCCACTTGAATCCATTCTTGATGGAGAAGGGCAGCAGCGTCAGGAGGAGGGCTTTGCGTGCCCGAAAGGGCTCAGGAGGAGCAGAAAAGGTGACTCACACGGAACTGGATCCGTGGTACTATGGGAGTCAGGCTGCGATGCGGAAGACAGATGGAAGGCCACCGGCATTACATTCTCAGGGCAGTCTACATGGCTGATCGCCACGAGGATCGCCAAGATTCGGATTCGGATATGGCAGAAGAAGAGGGCACGCTCTTCGAGGGGCTCCCCTCCCCCCTTTCCTTTCTTGATAGACTGACCTGCATGGTGGTGGGGAGACGTCGGTGCTGCTTCCTTCGCTGCCCTCTTCAGGTGGCAGGAGAGAGGTGGCTCTCCCCTTCCTTCTGCCTCGCCAGCCCCGATCCCTAAGTTCAGCTTTGGCGCCCTAGAAGAGGGGCAGTCCGAGGCTGGCCTGCCGAGAGCGCCCTCCTCCTGCCCTCCACCATGCTTCCCTCCGGCGACACCCCCCCCCCCCCCCGCCCTCCTCGCTTCTGGCTCCGCGGCAGAAATCCCCGCCGGGCAACTCGAGGCCACTGGACTTCCTCCTCGGCTTGCCTGGCTCCGCTCCGAGTCCGTGTCCCTCCCTCACGACGACACCTTCCTAGCCGCCGCCGCCTTCCTAGCCTCCCGCTGCCCTCCTCCTCGCCTGTAGCTCTCTGGGCTGCCGTGAGAGGCCGGCGGAGCCCCTTCTTTCCGAGGGAGAGGGTGTTCCCGCTTTTTTTTTTTTACGCCCGGGGCTGCCTGCGGACGGCAGGTTAAGACGCCCCGGTGGTTTTTCTCCTCAGGGTGGGGTGGGTGGAGAAATCAAGGCACTCGCCCTCTGGCCAGCCCAGGTCACTCGAGCAACAGTGAGGGGGGAAAAACACTCAGAAAAGGGGAGGGCAAATCCAATCAGTTTATTACGATCCACGACCAGCCGAGTCGAATAAGGGATTTTTTTTTAATAAACAATTTCCTGCCAACCTAACAGTTCGAAAGCAAGAAATTGCAAGTAGATAAATAGGGACCACTTCGGTGGGAAGGTAACAGTGTTCTGTGTGCTCCGGTGTCTAGTCATGCCTGCCACATGACCATGGAAACGTCTGCAGAAGCTGACAGCGCTGGCTCTTCGGCTTTGAAACAGAGATGAGCACTGAACCCTAGAGTCAGATATGACTCGCTTTCGAGCAAGGGAAACCTTTACCTTTGAATGGTTAGGATGGGTTGCCCAAACTATGCCCCAGGGCCCGGATCCGGCCCCCAACACCAATTCATCCGCTGAACGTGCCCATAAGGCTCTCCTTCCTTCTGTGTAAGGGCGCGTTTTACTTCTGCTTCCAGGAGCAACAAGAGCTTTGCAGTCCATATGAAATAGTGTCAGGGGCCGGATCTGGCCTCTGGGCCATAGTGACCGGCTCCCTGAACGACATGACCAGCCCACAGCCCGAAATGTTTGGGCACCCCTGGTTTAGGATGCTGTTAAAATGTACTTAAGGTAAAGGCAAAGGTTTCTCTTGCTCGAAAGCCAGTCATATCCAACTCTAGAGTTCAGTGCTCATCTCTGTTTCAAAGCGAAGAGCCAGCATTGTCTGCTTCTGCAGACATTTATGTGGTCATGTGGCAGGCATGACTAGACACCGGAGTGCACGGAATGCTGTTATCTTCCCACCAAAGTGGTCCCTATTTATCTACTTGCAATTTCTTGCTTTTGAACTGCTAAGTGGGAGCTCATTCCATCAGTTCTTAAGATTTGTGATATAATAACTGCTACTACGTTTGAAGCAGGCGATGCAACAGCACTTCTTTGTATCTATTAATTTTTTAAAAAAATAAAAAAACAAAACAAAGGACTGCAGCGCCTTGGATCCTCAGACCTTGTTGTGTATGTAAGTCAAGGAACTGTGATTGAAAGCGAACATGTAACGAAATGTGAAGGAAATCGGATCTAGCAATCCTCCATTTCCCCCTCCCTTTTTCCTTATGTAAATACTCCTCTTGTGTAGATATCCGGGACTGCGTTCCCGCCTAGATGTAGCTATTGTTTACTCATTACCCAATCAAGTGTTGTCACCTGGCTGTTTACCTGTACTGACCAATCATGCGGCTCTGCGCCAGGTTTGAATCTTTACCTGGTGTATATAAGGAGCATTGCTCCGCCATTGACCTCATGTTCAGATTGACTACATTCCAATAAAGATGTGTTTGGCCCCCTGACTGCTGGCTACTGCGTATCAATCTGCAAACATTGAAGACCTTGACCACATAAATGTCTGCAGAAGCAGACAATGCTGGCTCTTCACTTTGAAACAGAGATGAGCACTGAACTCTAGAGTTGAATATGACTGGCTTTCGAAGAGCCCCAACATTAGTAAGTGCAGAGTGATGCATGTTGGGGCAAAGAACCCCAATTACATTTATAAACTGATGGGGTCTGAACTCTTTGCGACAAACCAGGAAAGGGACCTTGGTGTCCTGGTGGACAGCTCAATGAAGGTGTCAACCCAGTGTGCCTCAGCAGTGAAAAAAGCAAACTCAATGTTAGGGATCATTAGGAAGGGTATAGAAAATAAGTCAGCAAGTGTCATTTTGCCTCTTTATAAATCTATGGTGAGGCCCCATCTGGAATGCTGTGTACAGTTCTGGTCGCCATACCTCCAGAAGGATATTATGGAGTTGGAAAAAAGTGCAGAGAAGGGCAACCAAAATGATTAGGGGACTGGAACATCTTCCTTACCATCTGAGGCTGCAACGGTTGGGCCTTTTCACTCTTGAACGACGGCGTCTAAGAGGTGACCTGATTGAAGTTTTAGAAAATCATGCACGGTGTGGACAAAGTAGATAAGGAAAAACTGTTTTCCCTATCGCATAACACTAGAACTAGGGGACACTCCGTGAAACTTTTGGGTACTGGTTCTCAAACAAATAAGAGAAAGTACTTTTTCACCCAGAGGATCACTGGTCTATGGAACTCCCTGCCAGAAGAAGTGGTGACATCTGTCAGTCTTGACAGCTTTAAGAAAGGATTAGACAAGTTCATGGAGGACAAGGGTATCAATGGCTATAATTATGGATACTTAAGGACAACCTCCGGGTTGGAGAGATAGGCAGGATATCTCTCAATGCCATTTCCAGGGAATCCTAAGCAGGTGAAGGCATCTCCTTGGGAATAATACCCTGAAGCAAATGGTGAGCCACTGTGTGAGACAGAATGCTGGAATGGATGGGCTGTGGCCTGTTCCAGCAAGGCTGTTCTTATGTTCTTATGACGTCAGCAGGAGCTTTTCCTGGACTGTAGGACACTTCTTCAGACAGGTGGAGCAAAAGAGCTGGTTCTTTTCTGGTACACTGGTTTGAAAAAGGTGGGAAAAACCTGTTGACCCCTGAAGTGCACGTTTCCTCCCCCCCTTTTTTTGTTTTGTTTTACTGAAACAGGTTAGTCCACCTGCCTCCCTGAAATCAAGCAGCAGAGTTTCAAAAGTGAAGGTTGATTGAAAGGCAGAGCTTATGTCAAAGACACTTTGCTGCCTGAGGTTAGCAATTGCAATTACACTTATATACTGCTCCATGGCACTTAGCGCACTCTCTGGTCAATTCACAAGCTAATTAGGATTCCCCCCCAACAAGCTGGGTACTCATTTGACTGACCTCAGAAAAATGGAAGGTTGAGTGTACCTTGAGCCCCATCAGGATGGAATTCAAGTTTTGACTGCAGTACAGAAGTTTAACCACTGAGCCACCAGGGCTCTGGTTGAATGTGTTGTGTCCAAAGTCAGCCAAGTTGGCACGTGATGTCCACCTGAAAAACCCTACAAACATCTCTACCCATTTCAGTAAGCAATTTTTTTAAAAATAAAGAAAACCATTTTGCCGCCCGAAGCACCTGCCTCACTTTTTGTGTGTGTGGGTGGGCTAGCCCTATTTCATAGTAGTGGATAATTGTTCCTTTGAACCTGTGGCAAGCTGCAGAAGAATCCTGCACACCACCTCCTTCTTTATGACACACTGAAGTTATCACAGAAAATCTAGTTATGTGCTTCCTTAGAGTATGTGATTATTGCCTCTCATATAACACCTGCTTGAAAAATGTGCCCTTTCAATGCCTGTACTGTACAAATGTCAGCATAAGGAGAATGGCACCATCAGCTCTACTGCAAACCAGAATAAGTAAATGTTTATATACAGTATTTTTTTTAAATCTACTGATGTTACAGGCTCAAATTGTCCTCACAATGAGGTGGCAAGGCAGAACACTGTTAGGGTGCCACTTACAGTCAAACTGGAGCATGCTGGATTGAGCTAAATGAGATAACTTTAAGGTGCAATATGCCATTTGGGGTGATTCTTGCATCCGAATGCAAGGATCAAGTAGTTTCAGAAGAAAAAAAATTGCACCACACCTCAAGGATCTCCATTTAATCCATTTTTCCCTTTAAATGAAGTAGTTTTCATTGTTACTAGTTTTTAATTTATTTTTTTCTATTGTTATAGTTAGCAATTCCTCCCTGTGTGTGTAATGTACAGTATTTAAAGCAAAGCTAACATATACTGCCCAAGAGCGCTTAGTGCACTCTCTGGGCGGTTAACAAGTTAATTAGCATTTTGGCCCCCAACATGCTGGGTACTCATTTTACTGACCTTGGAAGGATGGAAGGCTGAGTCAACCTTGAATCCTGGTCAGGATTAAACTCACAACCTTTTGGTTGCAGTACAGCAGCTTAACCACCGCACCACCATAAAGTTCTTCTATGTCCCACCCTGCCTCTCCCTGTATGGTGGAGTGGGATAAAAAGTATTTTCAAAAAATTATTTATCTGTAAGTGGTGTGCTTAATTGGCCTGCTGATCAATTAAGTTTGTTTTTCTAAAGGATTGGAAAAACAGACTCTACATTATCTCCTCTCTTGGAAAGTAATGGAAGGAAGCTTTACATTTATTAATAAGTGGCTACATTGTAACTGAAGCAAACTGACAGCTAAGCAGTCCACTTTGGATGGATACAGTGATCATACTGAAACTGAACTAAAACAGAGCACTCCTAGCTGCACTTTTTAAAAAAGTCTCAGCTAAGGATCCAGAAAGGTGTGAGTAGGCATGGATAAGGATCAGACTGAATCATTATTCCCATACAACATGTGGTCACTGAAGAATAGAGCAAACCATCTCAATCCAAGTGGAGCAAACTGTGGGGCAAAGATCCATGGGATTACATCCTCATTCATCTCTTTGATTTAATAATAAGATTAACTTGTCATTATTAGAATCAGGGGCACATTGGCTAAGTTAAAAGGGCGCTGGACAGGAAGTGATGAGGGAGTGATGAGGGCATCTAACCCTAACAAAATATATACGTTCCCACTTGCTTCCTAATTTCAACTCCCCTCTGGGGATTCAAACTAATAACCTGCTTACATTACAAGGCAAAATTGCAACCTCTAAATCATGGGCAGCTCCACTGTCAATGGAGTTGCTTTTGTAATCTTATTTTGGGCAGCACTGAAGGAGGAAGGCAGGCAGAGAAACCGGGAGCCCCGCTCCTTTGCTTGATTGTTCTGGGCATCACAGCTCGGCTCGGCTCTTTAGATTGGCACCCAAGGGGGGGGTGCCATGGTACTGGGGGCCTGGGGGGCACCCTGGGCTGAGTCCCGGTTGCCCAATGGGCCAGCCCACCACTGATTAGAATACCAAGGATTGCTGATTGACAATAGATTCTGAACTGTCTCAATACAGGCATCCTTTAGTTCTGCTAAAACTCCTGCTAGACCAACATTGTTATATAATTCAAAAGTGACACACAGCTCCCTCGACACCTAAGGGGGTAAAAGAGAAAGTAAAGAAGAAGTAAACACACAGCTACTGAAATGTACTCTCACAAGACAATGGCTAATAAAGATCACTATTAAGCTGCTTTCCCAAAAATGAAGTTGTGCATGTTCGTAGTCTCATGATTGCCACGGGGTCACAAGGACAGAAGACCACTTTCAAACGTGCCAAAATTATTTTTCTCAGGCTCAGGGCTATTTTGACTTCCACAGCTCCCCAAAATTCTAACCCCTGTAACTTTGTCCGTTACACCTGAGTAGACATTCCCCTCCGTCCTGCCCTGTTCCTCATGATTCCAAAAGACGAGCTGTGGAAGATTTTTAGTAGTGTGTAAAATTAATTAGTAAATTAGTAAATTAAGGTGGTAAAATCCCATTTTCCAGGCTCACACCAAACTGTACTCAACACTTCCAAATCCTTTGGAAATAAGACCTTGGCGGTCTCAAAGTTTATTGGACAAAAATAATAGCAATGTCCATAAATCAAATTGTTGCTTCAGCAAGCAAAACATAATGATGGCTAGATTGCAAATCTAGTTCAGAAAACCTAAAACAAAATATCCCATTTCTGGGTCTAATTGCCATCTATGAAATCCATAAATTGCTTCTCCTAGCTAACTTATTCCTAAATATGCAATCTGCCCTATTACTTTGAATCCACACTGCCCCCACCCCACCTCCGGGACTCTCGCCCACCCAAGGCCTGGGTGGGCAGAAGAGAAGCTGTTGGGGGAAAGAGGAAGCTTTTCCATCCATGCCCCCCCACTTCCACCCCCATGACTCTGGCCCACCCAAGGCCTGGATGGGCAGAAGAGGAGCTGTTGGGGAGAAAGAGGCGGCTTTTCCATCTGCACCGCCCCACCTCCACCCCCATGACTCTTGCCCACCCAAGGCCTGGGTGGGCAGAAGAGGAGCTGTTGGGGGGAAAGAGGCGGCTTTTCCATCTGCGCCGCCCCACCTCCACCCCCATGACTCTCGCCCACCCAAGGCCTGGGTGGGCAGAAGAGGAGCCTTTGGGGGAAAGAGGCAGCTTTTCCATCCATGCCCCCCCTCCACCCCCATGACTCTTGCCCACCCAAGGCCTGGATGGGCAGAAGAGGAGCTGTTGGGGGAAAGAGGTGGCTTTTCCATCTGCGCCGCACCCCCCCCCCTGGACTCTTGCCCACCCAGGGCCTGGGTGGGCAGAAGAGGAGCCGTTGGGCCCCTATGTATATCTTATGAAATGTAAACCACCTTGAATCGCCCTAGGGCGAGGAATGTGGTATATAAATATATAAATAATCTAGAAAATAAAATAAAAACACGATATTTTCTAAGTATTGCCTCCTCAGGCTTCAGATTTCTCAAAGTGTTGCAGCTGGGAAATCTTTTAAATGTTGATGCTGGAAAATATTCTAAGTTCAGCCACTTGTCCCCCTACTCAGCTTGATAATTGCTAAGGAGAGGGACTTGAAGGTTGCATATCTTCAAAGTTTCGTTTCTCCACCGAGCTGCATTGGAATGCGGTCCTGCATTCTTGGGACGTCTTCTTCCTTGATCCCCGTCTGTGTCTCTCTGGGCTATCTGGGCACACTTTTTATACACTAAGTTGTTACTCGGCCCCTCCTTAAGAATGACAAGCATCTAAAGGTTGAACTTTATCTACCTGGGGTCACTCTTCTCCTCTCGGAAGTGGGTAGTCACACTCTGACTTGGGGAGGTTATTTTGGTCATGGGGAAGTCCTTCATCCATTGTCAAGGTGTTCTCAACAAGATGGGCCAAATCTTGTCAAGAAGCCCAAGGACATCTTTTCCTTCCCCCTCTCAGGGTATATGACACTTGAGGTTATAGTGTATGAACTTGGAGTGTGTCCTGATGGGTAAATTCTCCCTTTAATTATTAAAGGTGTCACTGGAGGCACTTGTCTAGCTGATGTAATGATTCTCAATAGAGATTTCAAAGCACAATGTAACTCAATTCAGGTTTCTCGCTACGAAGCTTAAACCGGGTGATTAACTAAGTCACTCTAATACATATGTGAACTTGTTTACATAACTAAGGCATTCAAATTCATGACACATAGAGGATAGCTATTTACATAAGACAATTGTTGACAAATTGTACCACATCAAGGTATCATTTAAACATGGCTTAACAAATAGTCACATTGAAGAGGATGCACAGATTAACTGAACCCTCAGAGATATGGTTATTGAAGCAGTTTTGTCTGAAGAAATATGAGGCACTGACATTTGTTGGAGGGCCTACTCCTTGATGTTATGTTCTTGCAGTTGTGGATGAGTAGTTTTATATACAATGGGATCCGAATATACAGAGAAAAGGGAAAGATCAAAGCACAGGTGAAGCAGAATGTTGTGAAGTTGTAAAATGTTATGTATATGTAAGCAGTAAATGTGTGAGCTGTAACTTCTAACTTGCCCTTGATTCAAGCTGCATTAGTAAATTTATAACAGCTTTACCTTTAACAGAAGTTATTACTTCATTTGAAGCCTAGAACCATATGTATATAACAGACTATGTAGTGCATTTTGGATAATAATGGTAGCACAGTTAGAACAAATTTTGGATTGAATTGTCTTCCAGCCCCATCTACTGTCCTTTTTGTGATGTTACAACTATACTATATTTGTGTGTACCAAAACAAGTAATAATAATTTCGTATCAGAAATTATTCTGGGTTGAAAGGATTTATGTGGAAGAAACTCTGGTCAGGGAATGCCCAAATGAGGCTCCTTTCATGTCACCAAGAGCTGAGACAGAGACAAGTGCTCAATCCATCATGCAGTATGTGGGTCTCGAATTGCTGACTTGCCAGCCTTCCAGTTAACATGGTGAGCTTCTTAACCATTGAGCAACCACAGCCCCTACCAAAACAAGTGATTCCTGACCTTTAAAAATTTGCATACCTCTTGGCAGTCCATCATCATGTGATCAGGCCCAGTGGACCACACAATGTCACAAATAAGGCTCTCCATCAATCTCTATTTTCTGCAATCTGTTTCCATTTCTCCCAGGCTCACAGCCACAGCAGAGTCTCTCTTAGTCCATTCATCCATCTCTTTCTAGGTCTTCCCACTGTCCTCCTAGAATCATGTCCATCATTATATTTGGCCTTCATTGTCACCACATATCCCGCTCACTCAAGTCTCCTACTTTTCATCAGTCCAGCAATGTTAGGCTCCTTGTGAAGTTGCTCCAACTCTATATTGTGGCATTTTCTCCATTCCCTACCTTAGTAGATGAATCTTTGACTGTTCTTTAGATTTTCCTGAGTCCTTTCCTTTCAAAAACAAGGAGGTGAATAAGATTTTGTTTCTGAGTGCTCCAAGTTTGACAGTGGGTATTATTAATGTTTCATGCAATCCAAGTTTTAGTTCTTGTGACACGTTTCTGAATTTTAATTGGGGATTTAATAAATGACCTGCCACATGTCCATGGAAACGTCTGCAGACAGCACTGGCTATTTGGCTATAAACAGAGATGAGATGAGCACTAAATCCTAAAGTCGGATACAACTTTCAAGCTTTCAAGCAAGGGCAACCTTTACCTTTACCTTTAAGATCTATTCCCTGGAGAAGACTCTTGAGAGTCCCCTGGACTGCAAGGAGATCAAATCAGTCAATCCTAAAAAAAATCAACCCTGATTGGATTTCTTTGGAAAGGCAAATACTGAAACTGAAGCTTAAGTACGTTGGCCACAAAATGAATGAGAAGACTCACTGGAGAAGGCTGGGAAAGATCAAAGGCAAAAGGAGAAGGGGGCAGTGGATGAGATGGCTAGATGGTATTGTTGATGTGGTGGGTATAGATCTGGGTGGACTGCGGAGGATGGTGGATGACAGAAGAGCCTGGTGTGCTGTGGTCTATGGGTTTACAAAGTGTCAGACTCTACTGTGCAACTGAACAACAACAACAAAGATCTATTCCCAGCCTGAATTCTTGCCTTTATCTCTTCTTTGCTCGATGTATTCTCTGTAAGCATGACTCCAAGATATTTAAATCCTTTTACTCATTTGTACTTATTGCCTAGACCATTTCTATAAATTGTAACCCCTCATAACTAGCAAAATATTTATAACTAATATGGTTGCTGTTCTTTCAAATGTATATGTTGAAACTGTAAACAAATAGCCAAAAAAAAAAGATTAAAAATCAATGGAATGAGATGAATTGACAGAGGATATATATTTACATTCAAACCTCAAAGGTACAATCAATTCATGTAAATAAATTAAATTCCCCCAAGCTGTGGTTCTGTCAGGGACAGTATGCCAATTGTGTGCGCGGAACCCACACTGATTCGACTTTCGAACAGAGCAAAAGCCCTGGTTTTTATACCATTTTTCCTGGGAAAGTGACCTTGAGGAATTCCACATCTTTGCAAAAAGGAACTTTCTGGCTGAAAAGCTAGCATCTGATAATGTCTCAGTGTAAATAGGGAAACAGTCTGTAATTTAATATTAAATAAGACAGAAAATGGCAAATGGCTGGCAGACAGGTTAGAGACTGTTTATTCCTTCAGGCAATGTTCTCCTAGAAGAGCTACATCAAAAGAAAATTATGAATCATTCAGCTGAGAGGACTATTAGAGATAAAAGAATTCTACAGAAAAGAGAGGGAGACAGGATCAGTCAAGGCATCTGTCCTATGGAGATAATAGAGCAGGAATGTGCCTTTGTCTTCCAAGATATCTAAGAGAGCTTTCTTTGGAATATATTTAGATGAGGAAAGAAAAGAGTTTCTTATTTTCAGTGTATGCTTGCTTTGAACATTCCATCTAAGTGAGATTGTAGATACTTGACTCTTATATTTTATTCATTTTTTGAAGCAACAGCTCATATCTTGCTCACTTTTGCAGATACAGTAATAGTATTTTGGTATTCTGTCTTTCTTTTTAATAAAACGTATAAAGCCCATTCTACTGTTTGAAACTGGATTTGTCACTCAAAAGGGAAATTGTGGTACTACTTTGAGTCCTTGACTTTAGACTACATCTACTAGGAATCAATATTGGGTTTTATAATATTTTTGTTTTATTAAAGATGATGGCAGGTTGCTCAAAATGAATCTACTTCAACTGGTCAGTTCGCATAGCCCCTGTGCATCCACTGAGCACTCCTAATCCAGTGTTAGGAGCACAGAAAGATGGAAAAGCCATTGTGATAGCCTGGTGATGTATATTTCCTCACACACAGGTAAATAATGAACCTGCTCACATCTAGCAACACATTCAAAAATCATGTTAGACAATTGTAGGCAGATGACTGGGACACACACTTGTTGCCAGCAGTTACAACCTAGAATGAATCTTTGGCAAGGATGCTAAAGTCCATAAGCATGCATTGGACTTGTGGAATGTACATCTCAGTCTCTCATCTAGATTTCACCTATAGTTGCAGGACTTAGAAGAGTCATCAGGATCTCCCTGACAAGTCTGTACAGCTACATACTTTGCACTTCTATATCTGGTTTATGCACACACATCACCTTGTTACCAAGACCTCCTTCCCAAAATCCTTCCCATTGTGAGAAAGTAGAAACTCACAGTTCACTGCAGTCCCACTAGCATTCTCCTCTCTGAACATGCCAATAAGTGGCATTAGTAATATCAGATAAAGAGAGACCAAATTGAAAAAATGTTGTGAACCAAACTGCAGCTACCTACCAAGCTCTTAGAGAAGAAGCTGCAGTATGAAATCTCACAAGAAGTGATGTTTTGAAATTTCACTGAGCTCTTAATTTTTCTTATTATGAAGACACATTTCCTTACTGCTATGGTAATGGAAATGGATGACTTTGTCTACTCAGAGTATGAGTTCAAAACTATTTTGAACATCATTTACCAAGAGTGTAGAATCTGCAAGTACCTAGAAAAAAATGCATTTGAGAACTCAAACTTGTGCAAATTTTCTCCCTACAAAATTGTTTACGGTTATTTTTTATCATGCTGCTAAGATAATGGCTATACAAATGTTATCATTTGAAAACGTTTTTGTAACAGTTGATGGTTGAAGCCACTTAAACTGATTCTGAGTATTCTTTGAATAGCTATAAAAAAGTCTTTCACCAGAATTTCAATAATTTTCATCCCAATATTAAACTCATCTTGGACCAGTCTATACAACAGGTAAATTTCCTAGACACCACTGTGAAACTACAAAATGGACATCTCAGTACCACACTATATCAGAAATCCATGGATAGATACACCTACCTGCATGCCTCCAGCTTCCATCCAGAACACACAACAAAATCCATTGTCTTCAGCCAAGCCCTCAGGTACAACCACATCTGCTCGGACCCACAAGACAGAGATGTCAAGCTCAAGGACCTACAAAATGCATTTCTCAAACTATAATACCCATCCAAAATGGTTAAGGAACAAATCAACCAAGCTTGACAAATACCTAGAAGTAACCTACTACAAGTCTGGAAGAGAAAGCAATCGAACACCACTGATTGTCACTTTCAGCCCTCACACACATAAAGAAAGATCTCCAACCCATCTTGGACAAGAATACTTCACTCTCCAAAGCCCTTGGTGTCAGATCTCTACTTGCTTATAGACAGCCCTCCAATCTCAAATGACTATTGACACACAATTGTTGTTGTTCAGTCGCACAGTCAGCTCCGACTCTTTGCGACCCCATGGACCATTGCTCTCCAGGCACCCCTGTCCTCCACCATCCTCCTTAGTCCACACAGCCCCGTGCCCATTGTGTCTACAATACCATCCAGCAATCTCATCTTCGGCTGTCCCCTTCTTCTTTTGCCCTCCATCTTCCCCAGCATCAAGGCTTTGTCAAGTGAATCCTCTCTTCTCATTTGATGTCCAAAATACTTTTGCTTCATCTTTGTTATTTATCCTTCTAATGAGCAGTCATGGCTAATCTCTTCTAATATTGACCTATTTGTTCTCCTCGCTGTCCAGGGGACTCTCAAAACTCTCCTCCAGCACCACATCTCAAAGGCATCTATTTTTCTTCGCTCAGCCTTTCTAATGGTCCAGCTCTTACAACCATACACTACCACCGGGGATACCATTGCTTTGACTATGCGGACCTTTGTTTGCAGTGAGATGTCACTACTTTTGACTATGTTCCCCAGGTTTCTCATAGCCTGTCTCCCAAGAATTAGTTGCCTTTTTATTTCATGGCTGCAATCTCCATCTGCAGTGATCTTTGATCCTAAGAAAGTAAAATCTGTCACTGATTCTATTTCTTCCCCACCTATTTTCCAGGGACTGATATGGCCTGTTGCCATTATCTTGGTTTTCTTGATATTGAGTCTCAGGCCAGCTTTTGCACTTTCCTCCTTCAATCCAATCAAGAGGCTCTTTAGGTCTTCCTCACTTTCTGCCATTAGGGTGGTATCATCTGCATATCTCAAATTGTTGATGTTTCTCCCTGCAATTTTGATCCCATATTGTGATTCCTCCATCCCTGCATTGCACATTATGTGCTCTGTGTATAAGTTGAACAAGCAGGGTGACAAAATGCAGCCTTGTCTTACTCCTTTTCCTATTCCAAACCACTCCATCATTCCATATTCTGTCCTAACTGTTGCTTCTTGACTCATGTACAGATTTCTCATGAGGCATATAAGGTGTTCTGGTATTCCCATCTCTTTAATTACTTGTCACATTTTGTTGTGGTCCACACAATCAAAGGCCTTGGTGTAGTCAATGAAGCAGAAGTAAGCTTATTTCTGGTATTCCTTTGTTTTCTCCATGATCCAACGTATGTTGGCAATGTGGTCTCTAGTCCCCCTGCCTCTTCTGAAAACAGCCTGCACCTCTGGTAGTTCTCTCTCTACATGCTGCTGCAGTCTATCCTGTATTATTTTGAGCATCACCTTGCTAGCGTGTGGGATGAGCACAATTGTTCGATAATTTGAACATTCTTTGGCATTGCCCTTTTTTGGGATTGGAACATATACTTATCTTTTCCAATCCTGTGGCCACTGTTTCGTTTTCCAAATCTGCTGGCATATAGCATACAATAGCTTGATTCCATCATCTTTTAGGGCTTTGAAGAATTCAACTGGGATACCATCATCTCTACTGGCTTTGTTATTTGCTGTGCATTTTAGGGCCTTTCTGACTTCACTCTCTAGGATGTCTGGTTCAAGTTCAACTCCCCCCTCTGTTATTATCTGGGGTGTTTAGGTCTTTTTTGTAGAGTTCCTCTGTGTACTCTTTCCATCTTTTCTTTATCTCTTCTGCATCCACTAACTCCTTGCCATCTTTGTCTTTTATAATGGTCATTTTTGCTTTGCATGTTCCCTTGACTTCCCCAATTTTTAAAAAGAGATATCTAGTCCTGCCTCTTGTGTTATTTTCCTCTTTTTTTGCACTGTTCATTTAGGTAGGTTTCCTTATCTCTCCTTGCTTTTCTTTTAAATTCTTTATTTAAGTGGTTGTATTTTTTCCTTTCTCCTTTGCCTTTTGCATTCCTTCTTTCCTCTGCTATTTTAAGAGCCTTGTCCAACAACCACTTTGCTTTTTTGCATTTCTTTTCTTTTGGTATGGTTTTCCTTGCTGCCTCTTGCAAAATGTCTTGCATCTCTGTCCATAATTCTTCTGGTACTCTGTCTATCTGGTCCAAACCATTGAATCTGTTCCTCACCTCCACCGTGTATTCCTTGGGTATGTTGTTTAGATAATATCTATCCTATTTGTTTTCCCTATTTTCCTCAGTCTGCGCCTGAATTTTGCAATCAGTAGGTTGTGATCTGAGCCACAGTCTGCTCCAGGTCTTGTTTTTGCTGACTGTATGGAGGTTCTCCATCTTTGGCTGCAGAGTATGTAATCAATTTGGTTTTATTGTTGGCCATCTGGTGATGTCCATGTGTACTTTTCTCTTTTGTTGCTAGAAAAGGGTGTTTGCTATGACTAGTGTGTTATCTTGGCAGAACTCTATCAGTCTTTGCCCTGCTTCGTTTTGTGTTCCAAGACCAAACTTGCCTGTTATTCCATCCACTTTTTGATTTCCTACTTTTGCATTCCAGTCTCCTAGGATAGTGTGGACGTCATTTCTTGGTGTCTGTTCTATGAGGTGTTGTAGGTCCTCATAGAACTGGTCTACTGTGGCTTCATCTGCACTAGTGGTTGGTGCGTATATTTGGATTACAGTGATATTAAATGGTTTACATTGTATTCTGACTGACATCATTCTATAATTTTTGAGATTGTATCCCATTACTGCTTTTCTCACTCTTTTACTTACAATTATGGCCACTCCATTTTTTCTGAGGTTTTCTTGTCCACAGTAGTAGATAATGGTTTCCAGAGCTGAATTCGCCCATCCCTGTCCATTTTAGCTCGCTAATTCCCAAGATGTCAATGCTTATTCTTTCCATTTCCTTTTTTACCACTTCCATCTTTCCTTGGTTCATAGATCTTACATTCCATGTCCCTATGCAATATTGTTCCTTACAACACTGTATTTCTCCTCCTCCTCTCCTGCCCATCCCTTTCTTTCCATCTAATGTGCTGAGCATCCTGTTCCCTCTGATTTGTCCCTTTGTTTTGCCTTTGCTTTGGTCCATAGGGTTCTCTTGGCACACTTCCTGGTGTGCTAAAAGTGAAACAGAGATGGGAACTAAACCCTGCTGCAAACCAAGATGTCACCCAGTATTACTGGACCCAATGGCACCACACACAACATTAAAGACAGTTTCACTTGTTCTTCTGCCAATGTGATTTATGCCATCTCTTGCCAAAAATGCCCTTCTGCATTCTGTGTAGGGCAAACAGGACAATCTTTGTGCAAAAGAGTTAATGGACATAAATCAGACATCCGGAATGGCAACACAGAGAAACCAGTTTCAAACCATTTCAATCTATCTGGACACTCTATCCAAGACCTGAAAGTTGCAATTCTGGAACAGAGAAACTACAAGACTAGGATCTAGAGAGAGAAATAAAATATATCCATCTGTTGGACACCCATAGCAAAAGTTTGAATATTAGCCAGGGGTTTCTGAGACATTATCAAATTTGATACACAGATTGTTATATGCTGCTATATTATATTTTGTTATATTTTACCCCTTCACAAACTTTCCTGTAAAATTCTCTTTCACAACATGTCTCACAGAACAAAGGATGTGCTCACACAGTAACACAAAGACTAAACTCATTAGCAAATGTTCAATGCCAGGTATTTGTTTTGTATCTTCCCACTACAGTATTTACAATTGTAAAGGGGGCATTTAAAGCTAATCCAAATAACAACCAGAGATAAGAACATAAGAACAGCCTTGCTGGTACAGGCCACAGCCAATCCAGTCTGCTACTGCCAGCTCATCTGCTAGATCATCTGCTACTGCCAGCTACAGGAAACTGTATTGATTTGCATACTTATCTGTCATACTGATTAACCACTCTATACCTCTGTATCTAGTGAATATAAGTTCATGCTTTGACATCTCACTCCTATGTCTGATAAAGTGGACTTGATCGACAAAAGCTCACATTAAAAATAAAGCAGTTAGTCTTTAAAGTGCTGCTGTTTTTTCTGTTTTTGTTTTCTGAATTGCCTGAAATACAGACTAACATGGCTACTACAGGTATTCCAAATAATATGAGTAAGGCTCCTGTTTTACAGCATCTGTCTGTCTCTTGTTAATCTGTTCTGTTCTCCACAGGACAAGTGCTTTATTTTAAAATATGCAAAGCTCTTTTCAAAACCAGAACTGATGCAGAGGCAGGTGCCATTCTTTTTGGCTCCCAATGCCTTATCTGCTCTGTTACATACTCTGCTTTTTTATGTTACTAGGAGATGTGCACTATACAACAAACTTTTTTGGGATGGGTGGGTGAGGCATTGGTTGTGAATTCTGAGTTTCTCAAACAGGCCATGCTACATAGAATTGGAACATAGTTATACTATAGGTGTTTAGGCTGCAACCTCTTAGCTACAGAACAATTTGCAATCTTTTGGCCTTTCAGAAACACATGCATTTTGCTGTTTGTGAGGTAGAATAGATTGTGACCAGTTGAAAACAGAAATATTTAATCTTCTAAATGTCTGCTTTCTAACTTACCAGCATTCCAATAAAGATATTGATTTGTGCAGCCAGACATGCACCTTCCCCATTTAAACATTGCTGCTGCTTAGGCCAACTAAGCCCCAGCATTCAATTTCCCCTACATTTTGGCACTTTTCCTAGAATATTATAGCCATTATGTTCTAGAGAAGAGGGAATTTTAAGTGACTGTGGTGAGCACTTCAGGATGCTACATTCTTCATCCTGGAAAAACTCTTGGATAATTAATCACAAAAAATGGTAGGAGACCTACTTTTCAGAGTACTTAGGATATTGATTAATTCACTCTTGCAATTTACTTTGCATAACAGTGTACTCATCTTTCGATGCTAATACTTTCAAGAACAAGTTCCAAAACTAATCAAATTTGATGGAGTGATCCTATTATTATTTTAAATATACCTTTCAATACAATTGCCAAGTGAAATATCAGTACAAAAGGAAGAATAAGGAACTTGCTCCCTCAGACTTTCAAGAGAGGACTCATTCTTAAATCAACTTTTTGTGCATGGAGATTTATCTCTATATATTATTTACCTATATACCTATTGTGGGTGTGGTATCTGGAATGGGCTGCTGCACCCCTTGACCAAACACTGTGAAATTCGGCACACACGTACCCTACACACGTGAGCAGGTCACTGTCAGGGGCCCGGAGCCAATGGGGGTTTATGCCCCCCAAATTGATCATTTAGTCCTCAGCCAATCACAAGGGCTGACCAGGCCTGGGCCTTTGTAATGTCATGGCCTTTGTGATGTTTTGCCCAGCCCTGGTCAGCCCTTGGGAGTGGTCAGCCAATGTGACATCACAGGGCCCTGCCCCTTGGCCAGGCAGGCCAGCTGGCAGGGTGGGGCAGGAGTTCAGTGGACAGAGGTCAGCCCAGGAGAAGGAGCACCCAAGCAACACAACCCTGGGAGGTAGGACAGCACCCCCGAGCCCCACCCGGGCGAAGCCTGGCACCCCTGCTAGTACTTCTATATTAAAATAACAGATATACAGTGTGGTGTATAGTTTAGAGTGACAGACTAGAACTCAGGAGGCCTGGGTTCGAATCCCCACAGTAAACAACAAGATCCCCAACAACATTAAAATAACAAGCAAGGGATGGCAGAAAAAATGAATGTTAGCAGATATGTTTTATTTTGTGTGTTTATTGGCCAAAATACACACACAATAGACGCTTGAGTTTGTTTTTTGAATAAGTATGAAACTAGTTTGAGAATTAATAATTAGTGCATCAATTCAATCTATAAAATTTGAGGACTTTACTTTGCTTTTTCTTATAGAAAAGGCAATGCTATTGATAGAATTCTTGAAAATTCTGTTTGCAGGAACTGTATATGGAGCATGTAGTTCATAGTTCTGATACAAATCCAGCAAGGCTGCATTCTGTTAAAATTATTATGGACTAGAATGATAAGGAAATCTGTGTGTTGGGTAACAAATTGTAATCTAATGGAACAGTCAGCAAAGGAGTGGAAAGTTCCAGGTACCTTTTATAACAATGTGAGGCAAGTTTATGCTTGAAAATGTAAATGTTTGCCTGATTTTATAGAGAGGTGGTTCATAGAAGATTTTTAATACAGTACAGTACGTTTTCCAATCTAGCAACATAGACTAATATATGACATATGGCCCAGAAAAACTTTCGTCCTAGCTTGTGCATTCCACCATTTGGGTGGGTTATAGGAATCCACTATTTCTGGATACTGTATTAATTTTTTCCTGGAAAGAGAGGTTCTTAACAATGCTTCCATTATAACTACTGTATGTTATGTTTCTAGTTCAGTGTAGAGACTTGTAACAATAACAAGCAAACGTTTCAACCAAAAAGCACCTAGATACAAACTGCTTTAAAATATATAGGTCGGATCCTTATGATGGTGCAACTCCAACAGCATGTATTTCAACAGCAAAGTGTGATTAGTTAAGAGTCAGGACTTTTTCTTTTTGAATGCCAAATCAAGTGATTATTATGAGACCACAACAAAAAATCAAACAAGGGCTTTTAAAATGTTATATATTGTCAAATCAGAACTTAATAAGGCTTTCAGTATAAGTGAGATATTTAAGGAGCAAATTTATTAGTTCTACACTCCAATGAGCTTCTATGGCTGATGAGGGATTCATTCATAGCCCATGCCTCCTGAATCCTACCTAGTCCATCCCTCTATCCACTAGACCACAATGGGTACCCCAAGGACTTTTTAACGGATGTAAGTCACTGGTGATAATTATGTATTTAGCATTATGCAATTAGGCATTTTGACTGTTGGGAAATATGAGAAATTTGCACACTAATCATTGCAATTGCATGGATAGTCCTCAAGCTTAGGGTCAGCTCAGCAAACTTGGCTCTTCAGGTGTTCTTGGACTTCAATTCCCAGAAGCCCAAATCAGTACACCTGTTGATTAGGGCTTCTGGGAATTGAAGTCCAAGAGCGTCTGGAGAACCAAGTTTGCTACCCCTGCTCTAGCCAGCTTAACTATGAAAACTACACCATGAGTATCCATACCCACAATTGTTTTCTTCAGAGGTTTGTGTCTTTGGGTCAGTGGAATATAGCCCAATACAGAATACTACTACTTGTTCTGTACTTGAAGGCTTTCTCCTGTTCCTGAGATACACTAATATGTGGACTCATAGAAAAAAGTCCCTTGACAAATCTTGGTAGAATTTCAGTACTTCTACTCGATTATCAATCAGAATGTGCTATAATCTACACAGCAGATATACTTCTAGACACCATAGTACAACTATTTGAAGGACACAATATATCTGTTACCAACAATCTAATTGCTAACTTTATTTATATGCATCAAATTGCCACTCAGTATACTGTACATTCATTGATCATAGTCAAGCTCTATGGCAAGAGTAGGAAACATGATTGTCCATATGTTGCTAGACTGAAATTCTCATGACCCTTCATCATGGCTAGGGATGATGAAAGTTGTAATCCAATATCTGGAGGACCACGTGTTTCTTATTACTGTGCATTTCCACCTTTGCTTTAAGACATGAGTACTGTACTGTAAATGGGTTCCAGGTCTTTGGACAGACACCCCAGAAAAAAATATTTATTATATTTATTACCGTACTTACATTTATATCCTGTCCATTTGGGGGGGGGGAGGGAAATATAAACTACTTTTGAGTATTCTGGAATGGAGGAACCACAATATGGGATTAAAATTGCTGGGAGAAACATCAACAATCTGAGATATGCAGACGATATCACCCTAATGGCAGAAAGTGAGGAAGACCTAAAGAATCTCTTGATTGGGCTGAAGGAGGAGAGTGCAAAAGCTTGCTTGAGATTCAATATCAAGAAAACCAAGATAATGGCAACGGGCCCCATCAGTTCCTGGAAAATAGATGGGGAAGTAGAAGGCAGTGACAGATTTTACATTCTTAGGATCAAAGATCACTTCAGATGGGGATTGCAGCCATGAAATAAAAAGGCAACTGATTCTTGAGAGACAAGCTATGAGAAACCTGGGGAACATAGTGAAAAGCAGAGATATCACATTGCAAACAAAAATTTGAATAGTCAAAGCAATGGTATTCCCGGTGGTAATGTATGGTTGTGAGAGATGGACCATTAGGAAAGCTGAACGCAGAAGAATAGATGCCTTTGAAATGTGGTGTTGGAGGAGAGTTTTGAGAGTCTCCTGGGCAGCGAGGAGAATAGGTCAATCTTAGAAGAAATCAACCCGGACTGCTCTTTAGGAGGTCAAATAGTAAAGATGAAGATGAAGTACTTTGGACATGAAATGAGAATGGAGGATTCACTTGAGAAGGCCTTGATGCTGGGAAAGGTGGAGGACAAGAAAAGAAGGGGGAGGTCAAAGATAAGATGGCTAGATGGTATTGTAGACATAATGGGCACAGAACTGAGAGGATTGAGGGGGATGGTGGAGGACAGAGGCACCTGGAGGATAATGGCCCATAGGGTTGCAAAGGGTCAGAATCGACTGTGCGACTGAACAACAACAACAAAAAAAAAAACCTTTAAAAGGCTGCCATAAATTGGAATCTATTCAAAGGCATGTATAAATTATCATTATCTAACTATGGAGAGATTAGCTCAAGGAAACCTTTGCCAGAACACAATATTATTCATCTTTAAGGTGCCTCTACTAGTTGTACTGCAGCATCAGACATCCTGTTTTTAGACCCAATAAATCAAAAAAGCAGTGGAAAAATATTAATGATTGTAATAATCAATGTCAAACTCAGCAGCCATATCCTTCAGTATTGGTTGTGTGAGTAACAGAAATTCTGTGCATAGCATCAGACATGCCACCAGAATGTAAAGGCCCCCAAGTCAAAGTCTATTAACCAAAGACTGTTAAATAGTCATTTATCAGGAATGCTACAGGTTCAGACACCAACATACTACTAGTCTAGTATTTATGTTCTTGATCATTTGTGAGCTCAGCAGCTTAGTAATGGGGGTGTTATTTGAAAATATAACACAACTAACACTAACCCCTATTTTAAATACAGCCTTGGTGGTATATCTAGCTATCCAATTTATTTTTGAGATTTAAGTATTAAATATACACTATACACTATTTAAGAGGGTGATACATTGTCTATTTACTCCATAGTTTGCATCAGATTAAGCACAGTAGAATTTATTTTTTAAAAAAAATGGCAACTGCACAATGAAAACCTAACTGGGGATTTCCAGAATTCTTCATTGGGGGGTTCATCTCTTTTTGTTCAGCTGGTGGAGTTAATTATTCTGCTCTGATTCAGCTGACATTGCTTTTCTCTGCTTTCTGGCATGTGTGAGCCTCTGATCCAATGCAAAGGGGGTCACAGGGGCATCACGGGGATATAAATCTAACAATAAATAAATAAATCACTGACTGTGCTAACATGTCAGTTCCGTACAACTGAGTGCCTGTTGTCTCCCCTCCCCTACACTTTTAAAAATTATGCTCGCAAAGGCATTGCTGTGCCAGCAGCAGCAATTTTCTCTCCTTTCCTCACCCAGAGCCTTGGTGGGAGGAACAGATTCCTCTTGGGGCTGGAGGCCTCTTCTTCTTCTTCCATGTCTAGGCCAGATGTGAAACTGACCAAATGAATGGTTTACTCCCATGATGGCGAACCTTGGCACTCCAGATTTTCTTGGACTTCAACTCCCAGAAGCCCTGTATGGGCGCGTTTTACTTCCACTTCCAGGAGCGACGAGGGCGGTGCAGGCCGGATGAATCGCAGCAAACCCATTCGTGCGGATTCATAGGGGCTTGGGATTCTGGGAACTGAAGTCCAAGAACATCTGGAGTGCCAAGGTTCGCCATCACGGGCTTACTCTCTGATGTGGCAAAATGGAGGCATCTTTTTCAGTTCCTTTGACCTAGTGTGAGAAAGATTAGCCGGCAACACAAGATTGCCATTGCCAGGGTACGCCCGATTGTGGTTCAAAAATAACCACAATCTTCGAGGAGGCTCTTTTTTTTGTGTGCCTCCACCTGAGGCCTCCTCCTCTGAACCTCCTACCTGCACTGAAGTGCAGAAATACGCATATACGCCCCACTGTGAAGGGGCTCGGGCTGGGGCTATGAAGGAGACGTTGCTAAGGCAACCGAAAGTTGCGGCCTGTCCCACCCGGGCCCCTCCTTTGTTCAGTTCAGGGCAGGCTGCCGCCGTTTCCCCCTTCCGTTCTCCTCACTCCTTCCTTCTCCACATAAAACACGCTTTGTCTGCCCTGCCCAAGGATTAATTCCTGGTGGTTGTTGTTGTTGTAGTGGTGGTGGTCGCAGTCGCGCGGCCTTTCCTCGTTCAACACATGGAGGTATAATAAAACAGGAGATGACATGACAAACTTGAAGCCGCCTAATCTGACCATGGAGGTATAATAAAACAGGAGATGACATGACGTCACAAAAAGCTTACAGCATGAAGCCTGTAGTGCCATCTCCAGTTTTATTATACTGTACCTCCATGCCATGGTTAGACAGCAGCAGCAGCAGCACCAGGGAGATTTTCCCCTCTCAGTGCGCATGCATGGCCGCCGCCTCCGGGCCCAGGCCCACTCTGGGCTCTCCCCCTCCTCCTCCTCTTACGAGCGCAAGCAGGCCTTGCCCTCAAAGGCGCTCTACGCGGGGTCATCAGACTCAGAAGGGAACGGTGGCGGCGGCGGCGGGGCGGAGCCTTGGGTGCCGTCATACCGTGAGAGAGGCGGCCGCGGCCGCGGTTTGCCCTGGTCTTGGATGGGGCTGGCGGAGGGCCCTTGAGTCGCCGTCCTCCCCCTTCGCGCTCTCGCTCTCTCTCTCTCTCTTTCTCTCTCCCCTCCACCGTCGCCATGAGGCGCAGCGAGCGGAGAGGCCGCGGAGGCGCCCCGGGCAAAGTGGCGCTGGAGGCGGCGACGAGGTCGGCAGAGGAGGACGAGGAGGAGGACGAGGAGGAGGAGGACGACGACGACGAAAAATGGCATTCGCTACACCCCAACGGCGCTCCGCGGCTCCACGGAGAAGGGTCGTCGGGGCACGGCGGAGGCCCACGGCCAGTAGCGGCGGCGGCGGCGGCCCCCGCGGTCAGTCAGGGCGACCGGCGCAGCACCGAGTCCGAAGTGTACGACGACGGGACCATCACCTTCTTCTGGTGAGCCCCGACGACCTTTGGGCTGCCCCACGACTCTGGCCCCCCTGCCCCCCCCCCCCCCGCTTCTCCACACCTGCTTGCATCACCCCCCACCCCGGACAGGGCCTGAAAGGGGCGACATGAATATCCCCGTTGTGAGTCTCCCAAGAAGCCCCATCTGAAAGGGGTTAGAGCAGCAGCAAGTGGTGGGGCAGGAAGGGGCGGCGGCGGGGGTTGGAGTCCTTGTTACAATGTCAGAATCAGAGATTTTGGTCGGCTTTTGGGTCCACGTAGGTCGGGCCTGGCCTGGGCAGCCAGCGGTGGCTGAGTGGTTAAGAGGCTGAGCTTGATGAGGGTGGAAGGTCGGCCGGAGGCCAGCAGTTCAAGGCCCGAGTGCTGTGCAGCAGCCCCGTTGTCTGTCCTCCCAGCTCCTGCCAACCTAGCAGTTTGGAAAGCAAGAAGGTACAGTATTGCAAGGAGATAAATAGGTACCACTTTGGCAGGGAAGGTAAACATGTTCAGTTGCGCTCTGGCATCTGTTGATATCTGCCATATTTTTAAAATCTTGTCAGAAGCGCACAAAGGTGCTTTTTGGGTTGAAAGGATTTTTACTGGAGGAGACGCCCAAATGAGGCTCCTTTCATGTCCCCAAAGTCTTTTCCCACTGAAGTAGTACCTATTTTGTACTTGCAATTTCTTGCTTTCAAACTACAATAAAACCTTGACTTACATATGCCTTGAGTTACATAAAATTTGACTTACATAATGATTTTGTGCTAAAACCATGTCCCTAGTTACACGATTCCCTATGGGTTTGCTTCGAGTTACGTAAAAATTCATTTTCCCTATGGGTTTGATTCGATTTACATAAATTTTTCATTTTTCCTATGGGTTTGCGTCGAGTTATGTAAAAAATAATTTTTCCTATGGGTTTGCTTCAAGTTACATAAAAAAAACCTACAGAACAGACTTTTTTTTCGTAAGTAGGGGTTTTACTGTACAGTCCTAGGTTGGCAGGAACTGGGAGAGAGACAGGCACTCATCTGTCATGCAGTACTCAGGTCTTGAACTGCTGACTTGCTGACCTTCCAGCCAACAAGGCCAGCTTTTTTAACCACTGAGCCTGCCACATGACCACAGAAGTGTCTGCAAACGCAGACAGAGCTGGCTCTTTGACTGTACACAGAGATGAGCACTGTACCCCAGAGTTGGATACGACTGGCTTTCGAGCAAGGGCAACCTTTACCTAGGCTGGGCTGCTCTCTCCTTGCTAGACCCCCCACCCCACCCCCAGGAAAGGATGGTGCGTTTGCAGGAGGCTTCTAAATAAGCGGTGGCCACTTTTCACTTGCTGAATTGGCCTTCCGCCAGTGTCATTTCAAATTGCATTTCTCAGTCCTTCCCCTCAGGGATGTTGTTAACATTTATGTAACAAAACAATTTTGTAAAAGAGTAGATAGCACTGAATGTAAAAGGTTACTCAGGTTTACAGAAGAGGTTTCTTAAATGTGTGCCTGATATTTGTTCCTCATCTTTTCTTAGTCCCAACTCTTTGAATTATAAATACTGTAGATAGACTATTAGTGATTCTCCTGGGGTAGACAGAAAGAGCCTCCTTGAAGAGTGTGGAATTTTTTGAACCACAATCCGACATATCCCGAGCAATGGCAACCTCATTGTGTCAGAGGTATTCTTTCTCACACTAGGTGAGGCAAAAGGATCTACAGAATGAATTCATCAAAAGGTGCCTTCGTTTTGGCAGTTTAAAGTTTGGCCTAGACATGAAAGAAGAAGTGACACTCCTCACGTGATATGATTTTATAAGTGGAGTAATAAGCTGAATGAGTGTGAATCTGTGTCTGCAGTGAAGCTTTGGAAAGAAAAACACAAGTTGAATCTATAGAGGTAAAAAATAGACAATGCATCAAACACTTTGAGTTCCAATTGAATTTCTAAGTAAACACATTTAAGATTTTAATACATGGCATGTTTGCTGTGGAATGAATTTTCCTTGGTAGTAGCTTACTGGAAGTACTCAAAAGGCAGAAACACCCTTTCTTCCTTTTTCAGACTCCTGCACATGTGCAAAGCCTTGCTTTTTGTGGGGGGAAAAGACAGTCATTCTTTAAGGGTCCTTTGATGTTCCTCCAGATTTTTCTTCTGTTACTCTGGCCCTAATTTGTGAAAATCATCTTGATTGATTATCTGTTTCTAGGAACCAGTGTACTAACATCATGAAGCTCATCTATAGTGCAGAATGAGAAGGAGCAGGGATGTTTAATAAGGTCAAGCTTATTGCTCTTGTGCTATATAATTTTGTGCTGCAGTGGCAGCCAGCTGGAAGACCGGCAGGTCGGCAGTTTGAGACCCGGGTACCGCATGATGGTTTGAGCGTCTGTCTTTGTCCCAGCTCTTGCCAACCTGGCAGTTCGAAAGCAAGAAATTGCAAGTAAATAAATAGGGACCACTTCAGTGGGAAAAGAGCTTCGGGGCATGAAAGGAGCCTCATACGGGCATCCACTGAGTGGAGTTCTTCCAGCAAGAATACTTTCAACCCAGAATAATTTTGACATGAAATTTTGTTGTTGTTCAGTCGCACAGTCAATTCTGACCCTTTGTGTCCCCATGGACCATTGCCCGCCAGGCATCTCTGTACTCCACCATCCTCTTCAACCTGCCCAGCTCTGTGCTCATTGCGTCAACAATGCCATCTAGCCATCTCATTTTTGGCTGCCCTTTCTTTTGCCCTTGACCTTTCCCAACATCAAGGCTTTCTCAAGTGAATCCTCTCTTCTCATTTGATGTCCAAAGTACTTTAGTTTCATGTTCACTATTTGACCTTCTAAGGAGTAGTCAGGGTTGATTTCTTCCAAGATCAACCTATCTGTTCTCCTCGCTGTCCAGGGTACTCTCAAAACTCTCCTCCAACACCACATTTCAAAGGTATGTGCTCAGTTTTCCTTATCGTCCAGCTCTCACAACCATACATTACCACTGGAAATACCATTGCTTTGAATATGCGAATTTTTGTTTGCCAGGTGATGTCTCTACTTTTAATTATGTTCCCCAGGTTTCTCATGGCTTGTCTCCCAAGAATCAGTTGCCTTTTTATTTCATAGCTGCAGTCACCATCTGCAGTGATCTTTTATCCTAAGAAAGTAAAATCTGTCACTGATTCTACTTCTTCCCCACCTATTTTCCAGGAACTGATAGGGCCTGTTGCCATTATCTTGGTTTTCTTGATATTGAGTCTCAAGCCAGCTTTTGCACTCTTTTCTTTCAACCTAATCAGGAGCTTCTTTAGGTCTTTTATTTTTATTTATTTTTATATTCAAATTTATATGCCGCCCAATCAGGTAAACCCCACTCTGGGCGGCTCACAACAAGTTAAAACACACATAAAACAATACAACCAATTAAAACCCAACATACCCACCCACCTACCCCATTCCTCTTAAAAACTCACATTAAAAAAAACTGCCTTCATTGACAATTAAAAGAAATGGGGGCTTAATTTATAACCCAACATGTGGGGGCCACTCTTCCATCTGGGCTCCACACCTGCCCCACCAACCAGGTTTTTAGGTCTTTTCTGAAAGGTAGCAGCTCCATCTGCTCCCGCAGCTCTACAGGCAGGAGGTTCCACAAGGCCCTCCTTCGTGTACCAGAGAGACGGGCCCCTCTGGCAGATGGAACAATTAGGGAGCCCCTCCGATCCGCTCTGGTTGGACGGGCAGACACTCTTGGGACGATGTGGTCTCTAAGGTATCCTGGCCCACTACCATGAAGGGCTTTAAAGGTCAAAACCAGCACCTTGAACTGCACCCGGAGGCAAACTGGTAGCCAGTGCAGCTCCAGAAGTAATTGTGAGGCACGAGCATAATGCCCGCGCCTCATCACCACCCGGGCTGCCGCATTCTGGACCAACTGCAGCCTCCGAATGGTTGGCAAGGGCAGCCCCATGTAGAGCGCATTGCAATAATCTAGCCTGTTGGTGACCAGAGCATGTGTGACCCTGAGCAGGGAGTCCCGATCCAGGAGCCAACGCAACTGACGTGAAACTGTGAGAAAGCCCTCCTGGCCACTGCTGCCACCTGACTTGCTAGTAGCAGCCCTGAATCCAGGAGGACCCCTAAGTTGCGTACCGGGTCTGTCTGGGGAAAAACAGCCCCATCCAAGACCAAAGTTGGCAGCTCCCTGGATAACGCGGGACCCCCTATCCAAAGCCACTCAATCTTGGAGGGATTCAATTGTAGCCGTTGTCCCCCATCCAGACCCCAACCGCTTCCAGACATCTGAATAGGACATTGACTGCATCACTGGGGTCCCCATGGGCCGAGATATATAACTGGGTATCATCAGCATACTGATGATACCTTACCCCATGGGAACGGATAACCTCACCCAATGGCTTCATGTATATGTTAAATAGGAGAGGAGAGAGCACCGAGCCCGGAGGCACCCCATACTGTAGGGGCCTAGCACTGGACCTCTCACTCTTCAACCACACCGACTGGGTACGGCCCTCCAGAAATGAGGAAAACCAGGACAGCACAGTGCCCTGGATCCCCAAACCTTTGAGCCGTTCCAGAAGGATACCGTGGTCAACGGTATCGAAGGCCGCTGAGAGATCCAGAAGAGCCAGGACGGATGGATGACCCCCGTCCAGCTCCCACAAGAGGTCATCAACCAGTGCGACCAATGCAGTCTCAGTACCATATCCAGGCCTGAAACCCGATTGAAAGGGGTCCAGATAATCTGCTTCATCCAGGACCCCCTGCAACTGCCGCATCACCACCTTCTCCAGTACCTTCCCTAAGAAAGGGAGGTTGGAGACCGGCCTATAATTAGCTGGAACCGCTGGGTCGAGAGATTGTTTCTTCAGGAGGGGGCGCACCAGAGCATGTTTTAAAGGTGCAGGAAACACCTCCTCCCACAGTGAAGCATTTATTATAGCCCCGACCCAGCCTCCCGTCACCCCCTTGGAGGTTTTCAGCAACCAAGTGGGACAGGGATCCAAAGGGCAGGAGGTGGTGCGAACAGCTGCAAGAAGCCTGTCCACTTCCTCAGGGACAACTGGATCGAACTGATCCCAGATAACACTGCCAGACTGAGCTCTGATCCCCTCCGGACCCTCCCCATCCTCACCGGGATTAAACCCCAAGCAAATCCGAGCGATTTTCTCCACCAGATAGTCTGCAAAAACCTCAGCCGAACCCTGCCAACTGGGCACCGGCCCCTCCCGGCCAAGGAGAGACCTGGTAACCCGGAACAGAGCGGCTGGGCGATTATTCACAGAGGCAATGAGGGCGGTGAAGTATTGTTGCTTCACCACCCCCATCGCCACCAGGTAGGTCTTAATAGCAGCCCTAGCCAGTGTCCAGTCGGAATCACTTTGGGTCTTCACCCAGCAGCGCTCTCGGCGTCTCTTTGCCCGTTTAAGCTCCCGCAGTTCTTCTGTGAACCACGGGGAAGATCTATCCCTGCAGGCTCGGAGAGGCCGTAGTGGTGCGATTTCATCCAAGGCAGCCGTAGTCATCCTGTACCACAGGTCAACGAGTGCCTCGGATGAATCGTGTAGCCGATCCAGAGGAAAATCCCCCAGTTCCCTCTGGAATTCGTCAGAATCCATCAGTCGCCGGGGGCGGGCCAATTTAATAGGCCCTGCCTCCCTGTGGTGAACTGCCGCCCCCAGGAAGTCCAGAGTCACCAGATAGTGATCTGACCATGGCACAGGTATAGTGTCTAATTTCTGTAGTCTCAGATCACTCTGCCACTGCTCCGACAAAAAAACTAGGTCCGGTGTGTGACCACTGCCCCTGGTCGGGCCATGAATTACCTGAGTCAGGTCCATGGCTGCCATGGAAGCCATGAACTCCTGAGCAACCTCTGAACCAGTCCCCAGCGAAGTCAAATTGAAGTCCCCCAGAACCATCAGCCTAGGAAACTCCAACGCCAACGCTGAGATGGCCTCGAGGAGCTCAGGCAGGGAGTCTCTTACCCTGCAAGGAGGCAGGTACAGGAGTAAGACTCCCAACTGACCCTTAGGACCCAACCGCAGGAGCAGGGCCTCACAACCCGGGACTTGTGGAGCCGTGGCCCTGGCGACTCCCAAGGACTCCCTGGCTACAATGGCGACGCCACCGCCCCTTCCCTCATCCCTTGGCTGGTGCCAGATACCGAAACCGGCTAGACACATTTCTGACAGAGGTACACCATCCTCTGGTCTCAGCCAGGTTTCGGTGATGCATGCCAGGTCGGCCCGCCCCTCCTGAATAGAGTCTTGAATCAGGGGGGGCCTTGTTGCAGACTGACCTGGCATTCATCAGCAGCAGCCTAAGGCCGGGGTCACCCTGGATCAGCTGCTCAGGACCCAGAGATGTACCTGGGGGGCTGGAACGAGGGACAGATACCAACCATCAGTCCCATGTTCCCCATGTGCGGCCTGCCCCTCAGTACCCGCCATATCATCCCATGCCCGTCACAACCCCAATTTGAGCCCTGGGAACCTCCCCGCCCATCTCAGTGCTACTCCTCCTACCCATCTGACAAGGCCATTTCTCCCACCCTCTCTCCCCTCCAGACCCAGAACCCACCCCCACCCTCCCCCTACCCTCCTTGGGGCATTTCGAAGTGCCCCTTATCAGAGGTGGAGGGTGCCGGCCATCCCCCCCCAACCCAATCCCATTCCCTTCCCACCCCTCCAATTACTCAAAAAGGGGGGGGGGGAAGGGCCCTCACTGCTGGCACCACCTCCCTCTCTCCTCCCTAACCCCACAAGAGGTGAAGGAGGCGGGCGGCAATGTGCCAATCCATCAATCCACCAAGGCTTCCCCAGCTGGGACCAATTCCCTCCCACCGGAGCGGCTGGGAGGAAAGGCAGTGTCTGTTCTCCATGGCTGGAGTTGTTCTGCCGTTCTTGAAGCCGTCTGCCTGGTCCAGCGAATGAGGTCTTCCTCATCTTCTGTCATAAGGGTGGTATCTGCATATCTCAAATTGTTGATGTTTCTCCCAGCAATGCTGATTCCAATTTGTGATTCGTCCATCCCTGCATTGCGCATTATGTGCTTTGTATATAAGTTAAATAAACAGGGTGACAAAATGCAGCCTTGTCTTACTCCTTTTCCTCTTCCAAACCACTTTGTCATTCTGCATCCTGTTCTAACTGTTGCTTCTTGACTCATGTACAGGTTTCTCATGAGGCACATAAGGTGTTCTGGTATTCCCATCTCTTTAATGACTTGCCACATTTTGTTGTGGTCCACACAGTCAAAGGCCTTGGTTGGTCAACGAAACAGAAGTAGACTTGTTTCTGATATTCCTTTGTTTTCTCCATGATCCAACGTAAGTTGGTAATGTGGTCTCTAGTTCCCCTGCCTCTTCTGAACCCAGCTTGCACTTCTGGTAATTCTCTATCCATGTGCTGTTGAAGCCTATCATTATTATCTCCTGCAGACATAATATGACTGCTCTTTTTGGTTTTTATTCTTTTCAAATAGAAGCATTTCATGAATAATCTTCTATCCTTAGACAGACTTGAAGGCAAAGCTATTTTTATTAATTTCTTGAGACCATATAAACATAAATAGAAATGTATTAGATGGGAGCAATGCAAGGCAAACATGGTTCCTAACAAACAGTTCTGTAGCGCATGATACCTGAGAGTTCAATATTTTTGTTACCTCTCACTTAGTCTTTGTTTAGTTTTGTTGACTTGAAAGCATCCTTATTGCAGCACAGATCTGCAGACTAACTATTACAGTTTTGATTATGGTTGTTTTTAGATTTATAATCCTGTACATAGTAGAGAAATTATTCAGGTCCTTTATTTTATTACTCATAAAGTAGTCAAAGTAAAATTGTAACATGAACATCTATTTTTCTGATAAATAATAGTGTGATATTAATCACATATTGGCATTTATTAAGTTGGATTCAGAATTTGTCTCCTTAGACAGAAGGGCTTCTTCTGTTTGCAGAAGGTTTCTCATCCAGTTGAGCAGAGGTAACAGTTGCTGATTGCCTTTTGCAGTTCCTTGTCCCTCCCTCGCCTCCCAATCTGGAAGTCTGGTGAACTTTGTTGAATACCGTGTTTCCCCGAAAATAAGACACTGTCTTATATTTATTTTTCCTCAAGAAGACACACTATAACTTATTTTCAAGGGATATCTTATTTTTATTAAGTATGGTACAACATGGTATGCTGCATAGCCACGCCTATCACTATGTCTTATTTTCGGGGTATGACTTATATTGCATAAATGCTTAGAAATCCTGCTGCGGCTTATTTTATGGGTATGTCTTATTTTCGGGAAAACAGGGTAGTAGAGGAGGTTGTATTGAAGACTAGCTAGGACAAGAAATCATCCCCCCACCCGCCCTATCTTGTGTCTGCAGTGTGCCAGGAAGTACAGTAGAGTAAAACTTTGCGCAAAGAGCGCCTCGCTTAGAGACTAACTCACTTAAAGAGCAGAATTTTCTCTGAATGGTCACCTCACTTAACAACTAAAACCAACAAAAAACTCACAACAACTAAATTGGGGTTCGCAGTCCCACCCCCCAGCCAGAAGTCACAATTAGTCACTTACAAAAATGTTTCGCTTAAAGAGCAAATTCGCTTAAAGAACAATCCCGTGGAATGCATTATTCTCTTTAAGCGAGGTACCACTGTATTCTTTTTCATGAAAGGAAACTCAGAGTCAGTGTTTCACCTTCCTAATTTCATGAAGTTTCATGCAGACTTTCAAAACTCTTGCAAATATTTCACTACCCTTTATATTATGTTAGTATGGCTTCACTTGTCTTGCAAGTTTTTTTTCCTCCTTGTATGTATGGACAATTTATGGAGATAATGTTTAGAATTAAATATCTGATAAAAAATTTACCTGCTCCAAAGACAGAAGGGGGCATAGTTCTCTGTAAAAAGTACAATTAATTTTTAAAAAGCTTATCTGATTTGACTTGAGTTTGGATCTAGTTCTCCAGGTCTTGGCAGTAATGGAAAGGGGAATGTGCAGACTATAATGGTTCCATTGATATTCAGTGCTAGTTCTTAGCTTGGATTTGCTTTGTTTAGAACTATGTACAGAAGTAGTTGCATTTCAGTATATTACCTTGAACTTAAGATCATAGAACTAAAGCATAACTAGGTTGGAAGGGGCCTATGAGACCATTGAGTCTAAACCTCTACTCAAGTGTAGCTATGATATCTTAAAATTCTGCTGTTGACCAACCACTGTCTGGGAAGTTTCATTGGGAAACTTTGACAAAAATAGGAAACAAGCAACTGAATCTTACTAACACATTGGCATTTCCCTCCTTGTTAAACAGAAAACTGGTAACCTTGTCCCTTGATGGCTTTTATACTGATAGCATCAAATGTGGACATCTTATTGTAGAGCTTTTGTTAGTTGACTGTTGTAGTAGCTGTACACCACCTGTTCCACCACGTATGAAGTTTTAATTCAAGGGGTCTCTTTTAAATAGAAATACTGTACAGTGGACTCTCGACTAATGACGCGTTTGAATAGCATCATTTCTTCTTAACGACGCGCCATCACTCGCCACGTGACTATCCACACAACGAGGAAAACTGTCGTTGTGTGTATTAACAATGTTTTTTTAACGTTTTTGTGCGGATAATGACAGTTTTTTGCCTCTAGATGGCGCAGTTGCCATTGAAAACCGCACAACAATGTTTCCCCTATAGCGACGCTACTTGGGGAACCAAGCAACGTCGTTATGTGAGGGTCTACTGTATGTGGCATTGCTGTGCAGACTTCATATCTGTGGAAGGCAGTGACCACTCAGCAGTTGCTGCTGACATCACAAACATTCTAGCATAGTGTGAGATAGCTTAGCTAACATGTCTTTATTGGTGTTAAAAATGGTCTCAGCTAAATCCTAAATAATCTCTTACTGGCTGACTCTAGTTCAACAATTGCATTGTGGAATTTTCGTTTTTATTTATTTTGCTAAAGAGTTGGGGCTCTTGTGCCTGCAGTATATATCCTGGTTGTCTGAAGTGTTCTTACTCTATTTTTGAGTAAATGCTTTTTAAAAAGACAGATTTGTAGCCATTTGTCCTACGGCGTCCACTCTCATGTCTGATGAAGTGGACTTGATCCACAAAAGCTTCCATTTAAATATAGGAGTTAGTCTTTAAGGTGCCACAGTGTGTTTTGTTTACCCTCTGATATGCTTGCAAAGACTAATACTGCTATCACTTCAAAAATGTTATAAATAAATCAAATTAGGTCGCTGAAGTACAGTGTAGACCAAACTGAAAGATGCACTGGTTGGGGTGGATTTGGAGTGGGTGAAATAACCTATCATAGCTATTGTGCTGGCTGAGATCAGGGTGCAGAAGAGCCAAAAAAAGAGGCAGAGAAGGGTGTGTGTGTGTGTGTGTGTGTGTGTGTGTGTGTGTGTGTGTGTGTGTGTGAGTTGTGCTAGATCCAAACTCCACTCAGTCCAGACTCATAACCACTAGGCAGAAAAGTAGGCTAGGGTCAGGGCAATCCTAAGTAGTTTCTAATCTTCGTAGGCTGAAGGATTTCGATTCTGTTCAGCCTGAGCTGGCTTAGTGTCAGCTCAGCAAGCCCTCAACTACAGTATCTTTTTTCTTTCTTCCTTTCTTTCTTTCCTTCCTTCCTTCCTATCCTGCCAGCAATTAGTTCTTAGCTAGATAGGGCTGTATCTTTTTTTTAGAAGTGGGAGGGCAACCCAGTTCATTTTTTTTTAAAAAAAACTTAAAATATGCATTAACTTTTTGGATATGTTGGAGCCTAACATGGTTCCATGTTCAGTTGGAACTTACCACATTGAAGAAAGAACAGAGAGACAGAGCACTAGAGGCTGTAATGGTCTCCTCTGGTGCAGTCTCTACTAGTCTACACCCACCTTACCCCTTTGCCAAAGGAGGTAAAGTTTCAGAAGCAAAAGTTACTGATAGACTTGTTCCAATCGCTCTTAGCAATTTGGCTGCTGGAGAAGGAGAAAGTCACCTGTGCTCCAGCCCTGAGACTGGCTTCGATACTCCTGAAACACTGAGTGAATGAGACAGGTGATTCAGAATTTGCCACAGGATCAGGGCTGAGTGGGCAGAAGACTTTATTTATGGGTGCAGACCATTTTGAGAAGATTCCCAAGTGGTGTATCTGAGCTATTTGTAGAATCTTTATTGGAACATACATTAAGCAGGAGCTATCATACCTGTCAAGTTTCGGGAAATTTCTGTCAAAACAAACGTATTTTACACCCTTTCCCACCGTCATCCCATATTAGTTAGACTGCAGTTAGACTGGAGGCCAGCACAGGATAAGCATAGCTGTCCAGTTTACTGTTTTGGACAGGAAATTTCCCTTATTTGACAGGAATTTCTTGAAACTTGACAGGTATGGTAGCTATGCCTTCCCATTTAATGTTTTTTGGCATGTCTCTTTCAGCAACCAATCTTCCTGATCTTACAGGTTGTGGCCTTGGATGATATTTGGTCTCTTCTTCATAAAAATGTTAGTCTGTTTTTGCTGTTTTAGAGTAGGATACATGCAAATATAACCTTTAATAATTGTGGTCATATTTGAGAGGCTGGGAGGAAGATGTTTTTCAGTGCATCCTTTGTGAGGGTTTAAAGTCATTGAAAGCGTATGTCTTTATATATCCAGTCAGCAGTTGTTTTCCTAGAGTTGAGCAGGATGTATTGCCAGATAAGTCAATTTTGCATTGTAGTCTTAATTAATTATACCTAGATAATTTGGGTGGGAAGAGTTCATAATGCTCATCTGACACAAAATACAGGGACATCAAGTATCCTCAGTGCTGTGATTTAGCTGTGCTTTAGCAGGTGAATTGTTATGTTGTGGCCATTGAAATATTAGTAGTAACAATAGCAACACCAGTGATAACAGAAGATGACATAAGTGCCTTCGAGCATTTGCAAAATTTAATTCCATCACATATTATGGAAGAACATTTTCCAGACAGAAGATAAGATGGCACATTTTTAAAAAATTAGGTCTCATGCTTGAAGATTAGAGTAAAGCAACTAATCCAGGTTAAATAATCATCTCAAATAGCACATCTAGACATCTGTGTAGATTAGGAAATTGCAAGATTTATAGCCATGATTGAAGTTGTAGTCCCAGCTATTCTGAGTCAGGCTGCTATTAAGTGGATGTGTCTTAACGTGGCATTATAAAGGCCCTTATTTAATTTGCTGTTATCTTTAAAGATTTTAATAGTGAGAGACTTCTGAGGAATTTTATTAAATGCTCATTAACATGAGAATTCATATAGCACAGACACAGGTTCTGTTCCAAGATCTTAAATCCACCTCATAATTTATATTAAACCCTTTGTGGAAGACATAATCTGTCCTAAAAGGGAAGGAGCAAGGCAGGAGCAGGTGTGTAAACCTTACTCTAAACCAGTGTTTCCCAATCTTTGGCTTTTGGACTTCAATTTCCCAATAGACTAATCCAATTCCCCAAAGCACTGATCGGCCAATGTATTGACTTAGGCTTCTGGGAATTGAACTTCACGAGTGTTCCAAAGAACATAGTTTGGAACACACTGTTCTAAACCAACATTTTGCTTTGGGGTTTTCCAATAAAACAGAATAGTTAAAGGTCTATTTTAGGGTGTGTGAAGAGTTCTTGTCGATCTTTACAAAGTTTTCTGTTTAGACTCTTAAGTCTAACAGACTCAAAGTTTTTTAAACCATAGAAACTGAGTCTGTTAGATAAATTATTGCATTAACTGCACCATTTTGTTATTTTATTGGAAAGCCCCAAAGCAAAATGTTGGATTAGATATTAAAGTAACACAATTATGCTGGTTGGGTCACTCCTGGATTCATCACTCAGCGTAATGGCTGGATCTTGGCATCTGCCAGGAGAGCATTTGTAGAGTTAAAACTAACCTGCTGGCTATTCTTCAGATCTCTGATCTGGTCACAGTGTACATGCCTTAGTTAGAGCCCATTTGCATTACTGTAATGCACTCTGTTTGGTGTTGTGTTTAGAAACAACTTCTTCTTGTGCCGTATCTGATTCTGAATATTGGCGATCATCATGGCGATCAGCCATGAAGACTGTCCTGTGAATATAATGCTGTGGCCTTTCATCTGCCTCCTGCATAGCAGCATGACACCCGTACCACTGATCCAGCCCCATGAGTCACTTTCTGGTCCTGAGTCCTTTTGGCACACAAAGTCCTCCTCAGCACCAGGCCAATATTGATGAAGCTGCTGCTCTCCATTAAGATGGATTCAAGTGGGATTTAATCCACTTGGGGACCATCACCCTTCCTTGTGGACTTCGCCACCCAAGGCAGCTAGTCCTCAGGGTTGTCAGGTTACTTACTGATGCCTGATGCTTGGTGTTGAGTTGCTGGCAGTATGGTCTACTCTTTTACCATAGCAGGATAACCTGGCCAGACTAGCTTCAGTGGGACCAGAATACTGCTGCTGCTGGGTTGTATATATCGATCTGTCTATAAATAGCAGAAGTTAGAATTTGCTTAAAATTAATTATGTAGTTATAATTTGGTACTTCAAAAGTAGTTAATGGTAATTATAGCAAATATTTTAAAACAGTAATGCTTTATTTTGCTGTTCATAAAAATGATAAATATGTTCATCTGGTTTTTTAAGCATCTGTTGGCTTATGGCAAAAAGTATATTCTCTTCTAGTCTACTATGTCACAGATTCAATATCAGAAGAGAGCGTGAGTCCCCATGTGATAGTTCTGCCTCGAGTATTTAGTGAGCCACACCTTGTAACTGTATACATAATTAAAAATGCATAGCTGTACTGCAGAATCAGTGAAATTACTTTTTATTGAGTTATAATAATAGTGTAATGCAGTCATACTTGCAAATAACTTGTTTTGAAAGTAGATACTTTAATTATTTGAAATTGTAGTGGAAAAAATTGAATATGTTGACCAGTTTCTTCCTCATGTAACAGGGAAGCGCATACTTTAACGGTCCTGTTCATCCTTACTTGTACACTGGGATATGTGACTCTTCTTGAGGAAACCCCACAAGACACAACCTACAACACAAAAAGGTAACTAGTTTTCAAAGACTTATTGAGATAAATTGTTAGATTATTGACTAAGTAATAATTGTTCCCCCTTACAGTTATGTAACAGTTTTGGTTTAGACACTGTTATAATCTAGTGCAGGGATTCCCAACCTGTGGCCCGTCGGCTGGATGCGGCCCACAGCACCATTTCACGTGGCCCCACCACCACCTCCACCACACCCAGAAATGCCATGTGGTGGAGGAAGGGCAAAATGGCCACCTGGCCCCTGAAGCTGTCTGAGGGAGCGTGACCCAGCCCCTGGCTTTAAAAAGTTGAGGTCTCAGCTGAAATCCTGTTTCATATTTTTGTAAAAGGTGTAACTTTTAGCAGTAAATTGCAATAAATTAAGAAATCTCGGTAAGGGAGTATCTGTTGCATTCTGAGTTATGTGACTCAACCATAGAACAGTTAATGTCTACAGAGATTTCTTAGTTCACAGCAATTCATCATTAAAAATTAATGCTTTTTGTGTAACTGTGTGACAGGACATTAGCTGTTGTGTGCATAGCAATGACTGCCCATTTTTATTATTAAAGTAACTTACTACAACAAAGTTCAAAAGCTGATGGTGTAACAGTTACTACTGTGTAACAGCTGAAGGTGATACTGGCAAAAGAGGCAATGATAGTGACACTCAAGTTAACTTTCATTAGTACTTTGCAGTAGGTGGCAATGGTAAATCCCTCCGGAACTTACCAAGGAAATTGTATGATGAGACACACTAAAATGAAATAAGAGATAAAAATGAAAGTCAAAATTTCCAGATCAGAGAATATTCAGACCGTTACTATCATAGGGATAGATTCAAGTCAGTGTACTCAGGCCAGTCTGAATTGTTATGATTTTATTATATGGATTGCATTTATTTTTGTTGTTGAAAACTATTATAAATAAACCACATTATTTAACTTGCTATCCCACTGGAGTAGCCTGGTTGCTGAACTATAATTAAATACTTTGGTTTGACTTAATTTGGGAGGCAAAAGAGGTGTGCATGTGTATTTCAAATGATGAGAAAAATTATATACGCGAGTCCTTCCTGATTGAAATGCCTCGTTTGTACCAGTCACCTTCAGCTATTGCCATTCATCTTACCTTAATAGTAATACCTGATATGAATGCCCTTTCATTTGCGATAGTAAGATATGAAATGTGAACAAAATGTTTGCCCATTGATACAATCTGTCTGTTCTTTCCTCTGCTGCATATACAGTCATACCATAGTTTACCTTTCTTCCAACCTGGGGAACTATGATTAGTACTTTTGGGGAAATCTGGGTATGAAACTATAGATAAAGGTTGTCCTTGCTCGAAACCCAGTCGTATCTGACTATAGGGTTCAGTGCTCATCTCCGTTTATAGCTAAAGAGCCAGCAGATGTTTCCGTGGACAAGTGGCAGGCATGAGTAGACACCGGAGTACACGGAATGCTGTTTACCTTCCCACCGAAGTGGTACCTATTTATCTACTTGCAATTTCTTGCTTTTGAACTGCTAGGTTGGCAGGAGCTGGGACAAATGGGAGCTCACTCCATTGTGTATCACTCGGGTCTCGAACTGCTGACCTGCCAACCTTCCACTTATTAAGTTCAGCATCTTTCATTAGTACTATGCAGGAGGTGGCAATGGTAAACCCCTCTGGAACTTACCAAGAAAATTGTATGATGAGACACACCAAAATGAAATAAGAGATGAAATTGAAAGTCAAAATTCTCAGCAGTATAGAAATTAAACTTGAAATGAAATGAAATCTTAACCACTAAGCATGCTTAAGCTGATATTATAGTTTATCATTATGATTTGAGGCTTTCTGGCCTAAATACAGTACTAGTGTTGCTGAAGGACTTGAAGGAAAGCTGTTCATATCTTGGCTTATTAGTAAGAGAGGAGATATTCCAAATGTGTGGGGTGTTACTTTATCAAATATGTATACTTTTTGGTGCTTTCCTTGAGGGGAGTTTAAGGGATAGGGGCATGGCCTGATCACTGCTGATTGCTACACGTAGCACTTAGGTATACTAACATAGTACAGCAGAGGAATAAAGCTGCAACAGACCCCAGGGAGTGAGCAAACAGGGAGGACAAACAGTAATTTGGTGGGGGAAGTGTGTAATAATTTTCTTATAATATAAAAAAAATCATACTTTAAAAAAAGATGGATTCTGGATATAATCATATATTAGTTGACTTTGCCAGCAGCCTCTAAGGCTGGTAATACAAAGAAAGGATTATTAAGAAACAAGCAGAAGGAAACAAAAATGTAATCCTTTGGATAGAGTGGTATATAAATCTATTAAATTAAATTAAACCTGGGGTGGCCAACCTACCACTTGTGGGCCGGCCCCGTTGGGAGCTGGATCCAGCCCCTGGGCTGTAGAGACCAACCCCCTGAACCATGTGACTGGCCTGTGGCTCAAAAAGTTTGGGCACCCCTGTTCTAAATAAACTTAATACATGTATAGTGATAGCAAGCTATTTGAAACAAAAAATTTAAGTTGAACACCAAACATGAGGTTGGGCTGTGTAAACCAACTAGTTGAACATCTAGCTGAAAGTTCATACTATATCACTCATATAAATCCTTTACCTTTAATATATTTTCGACTACAATTTATAACAGTTTTTCTTGTACAGAATTTAAAGCTACCAGAAACAATACCTATCAACTTGATGAGATAGGTTTATGTAAGATGGGCATAAACAGATTGCTGTCATAATTTCCCTCTGCTGCCTGTTTTACTTCTTGTTTGCTCCGGGCAGTAAACAGCTGCTTCACTGATTGGTCTTACAGTATTTGTCTTATTTTAATAAGAATACAGTACATACTGTAAAGGTAAAGGTCACACTTGCTCGAAAGCCAGTAGTATCTAGGGTTCAGTGCTCATCTCTTTGTAGTCGAAGAGCCAGCACTGTTTGTGTTTGCAGACATTTCCATGGACATGTGGCAGGCATGCCTAGACCCCGAAGTGCACGGAATGCTGTTTACCTTCCCACCGAAGTGGTACCTATTTACCTACTTGCAGTTTCTTGCTTTCAAACTGCTAGGTTAAGTACACTTTTATTTGGGAAATGAAAACCATGAGCCCTGGTGGTGCAGTGGTTAAACTGCTGTACTGCAACCAAAAGGTTGTGAGTTTGATACTGACCAGGAATCAAGGTGGACTCTTCCTTCTATCTTTCTGAGGTCAGTAAAATGAGTGCCCCAGCATGTTGGGGGCAAAATGCTAATTTTGAACTGCCCTGAGAGTATGGGACGGTATATAAGTGTGATTGCTTGCTTGCTTTGCTAGAATAATCCTGTCAACTTGACTCACTACTTATCTTAGAAGTATGATAACTTCAACAGACTATTTTTCATTTTGATCCATAGACCTACAAATAATAGGTGACATATTCCCAGAATTCTACATTTTTTCTTCTTGCTTATACTAAATAGCTCAGGTAAATCACAATCTCTATTCGGATTTATTTTTCACCTTCAAAAAACCTAATGGATAGTAGGATGTTTTGCTAAAATACACAGATTTAGTGCAAAGCTTTAAAGATTTGAATTTCACTGAAAAAGCTGGTAATCTTATGCTTAGAAGATGGTAATCTTATGCTTAGAATTTCTCCTGGCACTGATACCAGGCTGTAAGTTGTTTACTGATTACACCTCCGAATGACAATTCATTCTCAGTAAAGGTCACCCTTGCTTGAAAGCCAGTCGTATCCAACTCTAGATACATAAGGATATTTCCAGTTCTCAATTCTGGAGGGCCAATATATATTTTGTGCAGCTAATCTTCAATGTCAGTGTTTGTCACTTAGAATTACTGAATTGTTAGAATTGTACTTTTAACATGTTCAGCCTAAATTTGTGGTAAATTAACTGAAAATGTCTGGCCAAGTTATCCTGCTATGGTAATAGAGTAGATCATACTGCCAGCGACTCAACACCAGGTGTCAGCCGGCGGTTAACTAAACTGACCACCCCTTGGGTGCCAAAGTCCACAGGGAAGGATGATGGCCCCCAAGTGGATTAAACCCCACTTGAATCCATCTTGATGGAGTGCAGCAGCTTCATCAATATTGGCTTGGGGCTGAGGAGGACTTTGCGTGCCAAAAGGACTCAGGACCAGAAAATGACTCTCAGAACTGGATCAGTGGTGCGGGGGCCATGCTGCAATGTGGAAGGCAGATGAAAGGCCACATCATTATATTCTCAGGACAGTCTTCATGGCAGATTGCCATGAGGGTCGCCAATATTCAGATTCGAATACGGCAGAACAGAAAGAAGAAAAACTGAAAATCATGTAAACTTTTATTTTATGGATCACTTTGTGAAGGTGTGAGCATTTAATTTAATTCCTTACATTTTCCATGCCTAGATAGAATACCGTAAATAATCTATGTGACTTGGATTCCATTTATAGAGTCAGTAAACTCTGTGAACTAGACACTAATGTGAACTA